>CM034154.1:528369661-529593880 GCA_019776745.2 Taxus chinensis
AATAAGAGCCGGTGTTTTTATTTAACACATTACTCTTGCGGTTCTCTTCCCTAATCTGGGATTCAAAATGCTCTGTCCAAGGAATCTAACTGAATAATTGTTACCATTATTCATCGGCATCTCATCCCTTAGACTAGGTGAATTAAGACAACGCAATCAGCAGCTTGCGATACTTTGGCCAAAGATTTGAAACATATTGTTCATGTCTCGTATTCCTTAACGGCATACTCGTCAATCTGGAATATGTCCTTCACCCCATTCATATGTTATATAGAATGTCTTATACTGACTATTGTCAGTCCATCCTTTCACAACTGAATCACTCGGAGGCAGATTAACAAGGTGATAATGTTATATGGATGACCACGAGGATTAGGGATATGATGACATACTAGTTCAACCTTGCAGTTCAACCAGTGTGTCATGATACCCCGAATCTCCTAGGCAGCCTTATAACATGACCACGTTCTTAATCGGTCCCAGGGTAACTCGTGCGAAATCAAGTGTAAATCTTAGCAATCAATGCAAAGGGTGTCGCCATAAGTCATCTGCATTATTGTAACTTCGAGAAGATCCTAATCTTCTCGGAGGTACAACTCTGCAGTTGACTTATGTCGTCAACCTTTAAATCCACTTCGAAAAGATCTACTCAGTAACAAGCGTTACGTACTTGAGTTTAAATCACTTTTAAAGACTTTTCCCTAAGGTTAGCCTTTCCAAATCCCTGGATTCTTTGTCTTAAGACGACCCTCCTCTATTAAAACCCATTACATGGTAGAGGTATTACGGTCAAGTTCCCATCAAGGAGTCATTAGAATACACCTGATTCTAAAGCAACAGAATCAGACAGTATCTCATAACCTTTGCTTGAGATTGCCAACTGAACTCCATTTGATTGAATATCAGTTCTCTTAACTGAATTTATATCATACTTTCTAGTATAAAGATATAAATGATTAAGAATCCAATTTAATATTGTCCTGTCATACTTAGGACTAGGGATTAGTAATTTAATCCTAGCTTGTTTAGTGTTCTCCTTAGGCTCATTTTTAACCTATCTTCTAGAAAGACAATTATTTAAATCCAATATTGCTTTTGCTAGAACAAATTAGAACTTCTAAACACTCATAAGAATTCAATCTCATTTTCATGCAAGCTTTCATTGTCAATCACAAAAGCATCCATATTATACAATGATAGCAATGCCTCTTCGTTACATAAACCGAAGAAGGTCAACTATCAGAAATAGAATACAACACATAAGTATCAAACACTTATTTCCATTCCTTTCAAAACTATACAATTACATTTTATGCAACAGCATACTTGATACAATGCTAACGGAAAAGAAACATCTTTTCACATATAGTACATCTATAAAATCAAGCTGTAATTCATTATAATCAAATAAACAGTCTGATCAGCCTGTCAGATCTGCATTGCTTTTACCTCTTACGGCAACCATCTGCAAAAATAGTCAACATGAGTCAGTTCAATGAACTGAGCATGATAAGTACTAACTTTTAAAACAGTTGCAATCCATCAATTGTTTTCATTAAACACCCTGTTTAAATGAGATCAAATATCCAAATAAGTAATCATATTCAGACTATGTCCTTGTAATACAAAATGATTACAAATATGTAACTCTATCATTGTTACAAAAATAGTCTTACTCACTTTCTAATATTTCATCAAATATTAAAAATTAAGGAACGAATGTATACAAACAATCATTGAATCCAAATCACAACATTGGTCAGATTGTTTCATTCTTCCAAAAGGGAAATAACATAACAATTCGGGATTCTACCAAAACGCTACAAAACAATTTCCCACTGTTAGACAAATATCAACAAATATGAAATAAAGGAAGAGAAAGAACCAATCCATTCATACTTCCTTTCACATAAATTCATCACTGTACCGTCTTCTCCTATGAAAACATTTATCCAGTATATAAATGAACAAGTTAGACAAGCCGCTAGCAAGATCGCTGTTCTAAATCATGAAAATAGAAACACAGCAAAACTCCAGTACAGCAACTAACACATCAGCAATTCATGTATCAACCCTAAGCCCAATGCTAGTTCCTTTTACACAGTAAGGCTTTGACACAAGTTGTAAACAAGAAACTACAAGCGTATCGCTGTAAACAACAACCTTATTGCATCAAGCAATTTGAGGTTTCCTAGAGACTATGCTATGTTGACCACACAGTATTTCCAAATCATGCTCAGTCAAATCGGACTAATTAAATGGAAAAGAACCTAGCATACTTATTCTTGCTCAGTCAAAATTGGACTGAAGTAAAAGAAGGGAATACAACCAATCGATCCTTACCTTGGCGCATGCAAGTCTTAGTGTGGTATTCGCGACTTACCCAAACAAGGTCAGAACACGAAACAGTCATCCATACTCAAGGATCTCAAACAGTGACAAAGACAGTGTCCAATGTCAAGTTCAGAAAGAGATAGAAGTACCAGCTACCTTTCCAGAATTCCAAATGATTCAAACGGAGGTAACAATTCAAGCAAATACATATGAATTCATACTGATATTCATCAACGAAACATAATAAGAATCAGACGAACAAATTAATCTCTGATTTCAAACCAAGAACCCGACTGAACTCTGCCAACCTTTTTACACAAATTTGTACAGGTTGAAGACGTACATGATCACCTAAGAATCTGTGCCACAAAATCCCTAAAACACGAAGGAATTCTAATCAAAATAACAAGATCGAAAAACATGTTATTCCATTAAGTCGCTGGCGCATAAAATACCAACAACTTAACTATATTCGGCTCAAATGTAAAATGAATCATTCAATCGACTCCTCAGAGTCGTCCAAATCACAACAGTATAAATCTATATATTCACACTGTATACTGTTAATGGTTTTATACTCATAACCACTGAACCCTACAGCAGCGTACTAAGAAATTGGTGATGATTCCTTCTATGCCAGCTATGGCAATCATTCAGAATGAAACAAGTGTAAGCAAATCAAATACCCATTTCAAGCAAGGAAATCAACTGAGCCGCTTCGAAACTTTCAAACAGCTTTCACATAGAAATGAAAATGCATACCCAGGAAGTCTTTATCCTTTAATTATTTCAAATAACAGTGGCCAAAAGACCTATTTCTTCTTACCAGGCTTCCACGAAAATCAATTCACAAAACTTATGGATGAATCTACGTTCTCAGCAATAGATAGCAATATACGATTCAATCATGGACTCCACTGAGTCGATAAAATAAAGTACAGATGTATCTATATTATACACAGTCAACAAGTAATCCCGTTACCACAATAACAAGGAAAACAACTTCCGCTAGGTCGTATAAACTACGGTAACACAACAATTACCTGTTCCTAGCAAAATTTGAAGACAATGAAAACCCAAAAAGTATCATTAAACACTATCAACAAAACCCACGACAGAGTTTCCAAAGAAGCAATAATACTGATCAATCTTACAGTATTCTTCAAAATCATTCCATACAGTTTCCACAACAAGAAACAGCGACCACAAATCAACAACATACAGTGGTCTATTCACAATACAAGTATATTCCTTGGGCTCACGCCAAACAGGCCGAGATTTCATGCTCTTTACATATAAATATCTCATATATTTAAACCAGAAAGAATACACAAAGGAATAGAGCCACAATTCGAATTTAACAAACACCCATCAAGAGGAAATTGAAAAAATCGAACCAGAAGAGATACAGTACCAAAATTTAAACAAGATCTCCATAGAAAATCCTTTATTTTCTCAAAAACATTTGAACAGAGTTGTTCTAATGAAATCACTTGAAATACAACAAGATATCTAAAGGTTAGGGCCTAACATGCCTGTATTTTTTTTTTATCAAATTTCCGAAGCAGACCACTGGAAGAGCTCAAACTTCCTTTTCTTTTTCCAAGATAAAGCGACCAACAAAATTTCACTGTCTCCATCACATATATATCCTCCATGACAGAGAAAAGAGCCAGAGAAATTCATTCTTGCCATGCAACTCAAGGAGAACTGGTGCGAAGAACCAGTAAACAAGCAGAGAGAGAGAGAAGACCGAAAATCGCGACAAACCAAACAAACCTTCAACTTCCCGTTTGCATGCCTTCTCGCGAGTTTCGAGCTCGTCTCCCTAGAACATTGAATGCCATTAAACCAACTTTCCCGCTTAAACTCAACTTCCACCGACCGCCAGAATTGGCAACAGTCCAACTACAACTCATGCTCATTTCCAAACTTAGCGACCTGCCACGTCTGCATAGGTTAGCCGTCGCCTAAACCTCCGCCATGACCTGTCCCTCATCCTTATCCCCAGCATTAATTGCCATAGAAAACGTCGCCCATGGTTCGCACCCCCTTCCATAGGCCCCTTCATAATCTCCTCATTAGTTAGGTTAGCATCTTAGGTTAGAATTTAGGGTAATACCCATACTAACCAATTTACACATAGATACTAACTTAGGATATTAACACATAGCCTAGGTCTAGGTTAGCTTAACAATAATCTAACCCCTAGGTTAGGTTTTAGTTTTAGGTTACTAACCATTAATAATTCCAGTTAGGTATAACATTTTATATGCCAAGAAAAGACCCAAAATCATGCATCTCCGAACAGGATTCACTCCTATACAGCCGTTAGGCTACAGGAATATACATGACAGAATTATTACTTGGTCCACGTCTGAGACCTTCCAGATATACCTCCATATCAGGAACCAATTCATTTCTCAAGATCAGCCTGAGTCATACTCCTGACCAGCTTAATAAATGCTTCCATACCTTGCAACATGTTCAAGGTCTGTGATCTAATTTATCACAAACAGATTTAAAGCATTACTTGGATCAATTCCACTGATCCAAGTCTAGATATTATAGATGAATATCTCTATAATTCATTCCGTGATCAGATTAATATTCAGACACAAAATGAAATAAATAAAAGAGTCTAATCATATTCTGACTCAGTCAAGATCTGCAATCTGTAAGAAATTCAGTACATATCAAGCATGATTTCTGAATCGAGGAACACATCCTTTTACAAGAAATCACATATCAACACTTGTATGCGTAGGAGAAAGTAACAACAGTTCAGGGTGTTACACCCTATCAACCCCTCCAACTTCCTATAAGGCCAAGGTATCTATTTCAGCCACTCCTAATCCCACTTCCATCGAACAGACCATCATGAAAAAACTTCGTCAGGCCCTACTTAATATGTCACTTTATGAGCTTATTCAAAGCTCTCCTAACACAAACATGCTCTTGTTAAAGGTTTAAAATGGATCTTGATATCATTTGATGAGCTTAAACCCCTCACGGATCTAGATGATTCTCTCACAACATTTGTTGCCATGTCCTTTTAGGCTTTAAAAATCCCCAACATGTCACCCAAATAACATGATCTTCCTCTCTTCCTCATGGTCCACATCAACGACACATTCATCCGATAGACTATGATTGATAATGGTGATAGTACCAATATAATTTCTTCTCACACATTCATCCAGCTTAAACTACCTAACACCATTGTCATTGAATTTCCTACTTTCCTCTATGATTTTAACGATGTTATAACCCCTCCATTGGGTATAGTTTTCCTGCCCATTCACGTTGTCCATAAACTCCTCCATGAGATCTTCTATATTATAGAAGGATAATTTCAGTATAATATTTTGCTTAGACATCCTCCAATTAATGCCATGCATTGTGTCCCATCTACCCTCCACTGTTGTATTAAATATAAACATAAAGAGACTATTTATACTCTCCTCGCCGATGTCCCTCCTTTTAAGACATGTCATATGACCTATTGACCTAAACAAATGTTTGTCCCCAAATCCAACCCTTCTTCCAGCACATCCACTAGTTCTTATGTGCATACATCTACATTACCCCATGATGGATCTGACAATGTTGTGATGTAGTACCTTACCTTAGGATAATATCATCACCTCACTCTTAATTATCTTCCTTATCCTAACCACCTCGTCTGCCATCATAATGCCCCTATGTATCAATAGAACATTGGTAAAATCATCTCATATGGCCCCTCTTCTATCAAAACCAACCTAGTCTATGGCAGCCTCGAAAGACCTTCTTCTCATGCTAAAGATCGCCCTCACACCAAACCATATATCGGTGGTTTCAAATTTCTCAGAAAACCATCCTTCGCCTGCACATACCTCCACCTTTGTTCATGGAAGGGGTTTGGTATGGGGCCTTATGAACAAGGTCACCACGACTATTTATTCAAAAAAACTCGTGAACTATGTGAAAATGTTGGCTTGGGATAAAAATATCCCTCCATCCCCCCTTTAGACACTTGTGCATCTTCTCCCATCAACGTTGATTCACCTCCCTTCTCTTTGTTTGACTATCTCACTGATCCAAATGATATTGTATTTATTCCCCCTAATTTTTTTTAAATTTCCACCAATTCCCTTGTACCAGATATTTATCAGGTTGGAAACGAAATTCATTCCTTTCCTCTCAAGAATCTAGCAATGGTAGGGGAAGATTCCCCTACCATTGACATTCTTTAGTCTAGTGATGATACCTTCATTATTTCTTACATGGGGATTGAGGATTCTCACATCTGAAATTCCCTTCCCCCTGATACTTTCACTCTCCTCAATGATTCCACTATCAATATTGACATCGGGCCTTCTCAAAATCCTCGTATCCTTAAGGTGGGCTAATATCTAGAGCTGCAAGACCTCAAATCCTTCACCTCTTTCTTATCCACACATACTCAGGCCTTTACATGGTCATACTCTGACATGTCAGGTATTGACCCCTCCATTGTTTTCCATAACATTGTCACCATCCCCTACTCTAAACTGGTTAGGAAAAAGCTTCATCGCATGCATCCTCGATTTTTTCTCCTTGTTAAAGAGGAGTTGAAACATCTTCTTTCTTAAAATTTCATCATCCCCATTGGCTATCCCCAATGGGTTTCTAACATCGTACCCATCACTAAAACATCAGGAAAGATTTGTATATGCACCTAATTTTCAGATCTTAAAGTCGCTTTCCCTAAAGATGACTTTCCTCTTCCCAACATCGATCAACTTGTGGATATTACCATAGGACATGAGATGCCTTCTCTTATGGATGGTTTTTCTGGCAATAATCAGATCCTCATCACTCTAAAATATCAACACAAGACCTCCTTCATCACCCCATGGGGGACCTTTTGTTATCGTGTCAAGCCCTTTAGTTTGAAAAATATTGGGGCCACCTATCAACGAGCCATCACTTATATCTTTCATGATCTCATACATAAGACTTTAGAAGACTATGTTGATGACCTCTTGGGAAATTTCAAACATCGATGCGATCATCTCTTTTTCCTTGAAATCCTTTTCAAGCATCTCATCCATTTCTTCTGTTTCCTTAATCCCACAAAGTGTATTTTTGGTGTTTTAATTGGTAAACTCCTTGGCTTCATCATTTCTATCAGGGGTATTGAGGTTGACCCTACCAAAATCAAGGCTATCATTGAGATGTATCCTTCTTCCAATCTTAAATTAGTTTTCAGTCTTCAAGGTTGGCTTCAGTCCATCTATCACTTCATCTTGCAACTTTCAAACCATTATCAACCCTTTCATCATCTTCTTCGTAAATATGTCAACTTCCACTAGGATGATAACTGACAAAAAGCCTTCAATGATCTTGTTGGGTTTTAAAATGATACTTTAAAAAACCACAGTTAGGGGATAGCAAGTCCCTCCTCTTTAATAGAAGAGGCTCCCTTATTGAAAGCAAGCAGCAAATCTTATATACAAATGTGCAACTTTCAAAGTGTGGATTTTTGATATTTTGAAGTGTTTTATGCCCAAAAGATCATCAATACGAAATAATAGAAGAACTAAGGAGATGAGAAAAGAAGAACATAATAATACTTTCAAGAAATATAGATAGCATAGTATAACCTTATATGTATTGATCAAAGGAGATGCAGAATGGAATCATTCATGTTTATAACAGATATAATTTCACAGACACAAAGTTCCTGAAATAATATTAACAAGAACACAAAGTTTCTTATCATGCAAAGATGGATGATTCATAAACTAGAATGAGGAAAGAAGGAATAGTAGAGGAAGAAAGGGAAAGACTTCTGTATTGATTAATTTCAAATCTATTACCTCTACAAAGTACCAGGATCCAACCCCGAATAATGGCGTAGAGATCCAGCTAAATAGCTTCCAAAAAATGGTTACATTCAGTTATAAAAAATTATGAAACTGATTCAATAAACCGACGTCTGAACTTCTCTAATGCCTCATCTATTTCCATGCCTGGAAGAAAAACTAGATGCATCATATCACATTTGTTAACCCACTTTTACAACTTTGAATTTGAGCCATCCACATGGAAGAGATTTGCTAAAGTGGTCCTGGGGGCACCTTTTACATTTTAAGATTTTTATAGAAACTGTGCATTTTAGACATTTTGGTCTGCCCATCCACTTCTAATATAGGCTTGACATGTGGCTTTACTTGAGAGCGGACGGAGTCATGACTCACTTTTACAATTTTAAACTCTTTTCAAAGAAAAAGCTCAAAAACTCAAAGTTCTCCACCCGACACCCTCTCCCGCTCTTTGACTTTTCAACGTGCAGCTCAAGACCGTAGCAGAGTCGTGGATCATTTTAAAACTTTTAACCCTCATTTTTGAAATAAAACCAAAATTCCCAAATTACTCCAACAGCCCCACCTTCGCGCTTTAACTTTTGATGTGGGCTTAACATTTAACTTTATCCCTTGGCATGAGTGGGGCCGCGGGTCACTTTATAACTTTACGCCCTTTTGGAAACCAAGGTAAAATTCCTAAAGTGTCCTGACAACCCGCCTCTTTGCTTTGACCTGAAACATGGCCACATGTCCCTTTGTGGGCCTATTCTATATTTTTGTGTTTTAACTAAGTCCCTCTATTTGGCGAAGGCTTTATGTATGACTCGAGACACATGGAGGCTTCTCACTCATTTGGAGACTCTATTTGGCCCTGACCTTCAGAGGTGCATCGATTGGACACATGGAGAGTTGGCACACATTTGGGAACTACTTTTGGATTCGCCCCCTAAAAGAGTGCTGAAGGGACATGTGGGGCTTTCCACTGATCATCCTTTCTTTAGCTGATTCAATGTCTAGCTCTACCCCTTTTGAGTTCTGTGGGACCCTGGACACGTGGAGAGTTGGTGCTTATTTGGGGAACCGCCTTTGGCTTCGACTCTTGAAGGTGCGCCAATGATACACATGGCACCATCCACTAGCCTTAGACTTTTCAACGACCGATTTAACTTTTTGAGGCTCTACCCATGTGGAGGTCCGAAACTCATTTGGGGTTTGTCCCTTAGGTCTCACTTCTGAAATTGCGCCGATGAGGTACGTGGAGGCTTCCACTGACCCTCTTATACTTAGTCGATTAAACGGCTAGCTATGTCCCTTTATTGTTGGATTTGGAATGTGGGCTTGCATGACTGAACTACCCCTTCTGATTTTCTTTTGTGTGGGGTCATGTTTGATCAAGTTTTCCTGGGGGAAAAATTGGGATAATAGGCATTAACTCAAAATTTTCAAAACTTGACTTGAAAAATGAGGGTAATTTTGAGGGTGACAATAGCTAGCTCTTTCTGGGGATGACTTGGCTGGGAAAAAGGAATGAGGCAAGATCAAGAACTGTAGAAAATCCTAGGAAAGTAGACCAGTTCCTTACCAATTGGGAAAATAGATCCAAAGGCAAAACCAATACAGAAGACAACACACATGCAACGAGAAAAGCAACAAACCAAAAATGAAAGACTAAAAACAAAACACTATACATAATATATAGAAGGACTACCTAGTCACCTAGGACTTGAACAACTTCAAATACTTCCCACTATAAGGAAGTTGGAGAGGAGATCCATCCATATGTTATCCCATTTTTGTGTTTACACCAAAATTTTAGTAATAACCCTAGGAAATTTTTTAGCTAGTCTCCTAAGAGTGCCCTTTTAGAGAGATAATCAGGTTTTCAGGTTTCCATAGCATGACAACATGAATTTTGGAAGCTTCGTGTTGTATGTTCCCCGAAACCTGAAACCTGCATTAAGCAAGTCTTTTGGGTTTTCGGGTTTCACATAGCATCGGAGCATGCCTTAGCCAAAACATGCTTCATGTCGCATGTCTTCCAATTCCCGAAACCCGATTCGCTCCTTTGTATCGGTTTTTTGGGTCTACAGAGCATTAGAGCATGCCTTAGCCAAAACATGTTTCATGTCACATGTCTTCCAATTCCTGAAACCCGATTCACACCTTTGTATCAGGTTTCCAAAAACCCTCAAGCATCATGCTTCATGTCACATGCTTCCCACAACCCGAAACATGAATTGATATGAAATCCTTTATGTCGAGTTTTCGGGCATCCTCGAGCATGCTCTGACATGGCATTAATGTCGAGTTTTCAGGTAATTGACACACGTGTCAACTGATGTGTATTAAATTGTGATTTTTTTTATAAATACTTGGTATTTACATGTCATTTTTACCTAGACATACTTTTTACCTCGTGGATTTTCTTGCATATGTCTTCGACCCTGAAACCTAATTTGCCTTTGTTCTCGATTGCGTTGCTCATTTTTTATCATTTTTCAATCTAATTGAAGGTATTTCCCTTTGTTCTTTGTTTTGTGAAAATTGTGGAGGAATCGTGTGATGATATTTCTAAATCCCTCTTTTATTTCTTGTTAGGGTTTTGGGTTTTTTGATTATTTATTCCTTTTTTTGGGTTGTGTTCCAATCAAGTTTGTGTTTTAGGGTTCACCCTTGGAATGTTTACTTAGTTTTATTCCTTGGAATATGCCAATTTTATGTCAATAGAAGAATGTATCAATAATCATAGCAATGGAGAGGACTCTACATGTTTTGACCTGACAAAAACCTGATTCCCTCTTTTTCGGGTTTCGCAAGGTGTTTTACAATTTCCAAATCCCGCAGTCTATCAAGAAATCTAAGGTGTCAGACACTCCAAAATCTCCAACATCCTCTAAGGTGTCGAACACTCCAAAATCTCCAGCATCCTATTAGGTGTCGGATACTTCAAACCTCCCGGCATCCTCCAAGTGTAGCGAGATTTCCAACCCTCCCGGCATCTAACAAGATTTCAAGTTTTTCAAGCCCTCCGACATCTTCTAGTGTTACAGGTTTTAAAGAGTGGTGGACATCTCATACCTTCCGACATGTTCAGACTGATTTTTCGAGGACTTTTCAATTGTTTGACACCTAATAATCTCCAGATACTCTTTGTAGTGTTTTTTGGGCCTCTGGGATTGCTAAGAAGGTCCACAAACTTGAAGTGTCTGAATCAGAAGCAATCAGTTCACTCCTCTTTTGAAAATTCCTCATGTTGGAGCCCGGTTCATCACAAGATAAGATGGAAAAATCAGGGAGGATGAAGTACAAATTCAGGAAGGTGGAGTCTCCTTCCTACATTGATTCTAATTACAACATCCAGGATACAAAACTCAGAAACATAGATATGGAAGAATTTTTGGAATAGAGTCAAGAGTTTTTCCCAAACCCCTTGGATGAAATCAATAGTCGACAGTGGTCTCCCTCTTGCAGCAGGTTTCCCCATATCTGCTCAGTGCCCCGAGTTCATCTTAGCATGTGCTTAAAATTATGACTTTACTTCTCATTCTGTGAGAAATCAGGTGCAAGAGAAGTCATAATCAAGTTATGACAAAGATTACTTCAATGACCTTCTCAAGCTTCCTAACTTTAAAGAGTATGGGGACGTAGATCTCAAGTCAGCCCAAAAATCTTAGGACAATGATTAGGAGGATTGTATTAAACACGTGAATAAGAAGTTCCTCATCAAAGCCAAGCTGGTTGTTTCTAGGTTTCCAAGACTTGTTCCTAGAAGTGATTTCATTTAGGAAATCAATGATATCATTAATTTGTTGAGCTGAGTTTTTGGGTTCCCTGAATAAAATGTTTTCCAAGGATGGATGTACCAGTTCATGATCATCATTAAGAAGAATCAACAGGGGATTGATTGGGGTAGTCCTTATCAGTAACGTGATAGATTCTCATATGAAAACAGTCTTATCTACTGGGAAGTTTTATATGTCCTCGTATGTCACCTATATGCAGCAGCTGGTATGAGGAATTATCCCAGATTGGACACAAAGGGGAACAAGACAGTGGAACATATTTATCAGTATTTTTCTCAGTTAACAAGAAAATTGTTTGAAGACCAATTCAGAAGAGTAAATGATGCCTTCTTTTACGAGAACATCTGTAGGTTGAACCCCAAACTGAGGAAAACAAGGATCTCTGATGAGGCATGGGTTAAACTTTTGAAATGGGGTTGTGTCTTCTTAGAATTCAAGAAGTTCACATACCTTTGAGTGGTCATGTACCCGGGTGATCCTTTCCATTTTCCTAGATATCCAGGAGACAAACTGATATTGATGGAGTTGGTTAGGTAATTGTTGGATTTTCACAAATTCCAACAGAGTAAACATAAGGTTTTCGTATCCTTTCCAATTTCTATTAGAAGTTATACCTACTCAACAGTGGTAAAAGCCAAGAACATTATACACGAGCTTCAAGATAAGTTGAAAAAGCACATAAAGCTCAGAGACGGGTTTGACTTTCGAGGAATCCTCAAGTCATATGGAACTTTCTACCTATACCTACAAAGCACAGAAGACATTTGGATTGATTTACGTGATGAAGTTGATGTCTGAAGAAAAGATCATAGCAGGTTGACGCTTGCAGAGATTCAGACACACGGGCTCGCTGACATTCCAAAGGGTACTGGTGACAATGAAAGTTTTCTGGATCCTTCCTATGACGGACTAAATGAAGATCAATATGTTTTCCCACCCATTGATTGGTCTATCGGTGAAAAATCCTCTACTACAGATAGATCGGCCCCGATTCTCACACGCACCAAGGCATGGCTTACCTCTCGGGGGATGAGTTTCAAAGAAGATAGTTTTCCAAAGTTGGTTGCTTTGGAGGCGGGGCCCTCCAAAAATGAAAAGGACAAAAGCTCTTCCAAGGGACCTATAAAGGTCAAATTTGTCAAGAAGAGAAGAGAAGAAAAAACTCCTTCAACTGCAACTCAAGTTGAAACGGTGAACGTGCCAAAGTCACCAACACCACCGGAAATAGGGGAAATTTCTTTGGAAGGAGAGGTGAGTCAGCCCCTAATTTCACCATTTGCTAACTGCCCAACAGAAGTAACTCTATCCCTTGCATCCCAGGATTTGGCGTCAAGAATCTGCACTTCCTACTTCGCAACCACTTCCACCTCCTCTTTCCCCATCCACTTCATCAGCCATGGCCAGCATTTTCTCCGGAATCTCACCTCTCTCTGTTGGGACCAAAGTAACTACAGATATGCCTCCTCCTACACCTCTTTTCACCGAATCTACTACCACACTGGTGATTGTTCCCACTCCACCAGTGAATCTCCCTCCACCTAAAAGTATGACACAAACTTCTACAACAGTGGCAACTCCTTTTGGCACGCCTCAATGGTTACTTGAGAAAACTCTAAGGAAAAGGAAGGTGGTTTTACCCATACCAGCCTTTGATTTTAGTTCACTCAAGGCTTCTAAAACTAAATCAGCCAAGAAACCCAAAATAGTTTCAAGGGTTTTAGTGGATGCTTTGAGACATAAGTTTGTAGAGATTACCACTCCCACGAATAACAAGACCAAAGAGGACATAGCGGCCTTTGACTATCAGATAACTAGGGTTGCTCTAGGAGAGGTGATGATAGACGGAGCACTACAAGATGCATGAGATGCTATGAATGTGTTATGCCAGAAATTAAAGGAAACAAAAGACAACAGGGATGAACTTAAAGAAAAGGTGGAGCAGTTGATTGAGGTATTACTTAAGCTCTCAAAACCCCTTGAGTCTATACCATCATCCTATGTTCCTATCGGGTTTGATTTCTTGTTAGTACCGATAATTGAAAAGATTAATGAAAAGGGGAGAGTGGTCGATGAATGGACCCAAAGGCTGCTCCTACAGGGGAAAGAAGTAATCCAAGACACGGTAGAAGTCTATCAATCTTTGGAGAATATACAAAGTGATGGGGAAAAGATGGATGATGATTTTTCTTCAAAGATCGTGCACCTAGAGTTGACTTTCGAAGCTCTCTAGGTGCTAAAGCAAATCTCATCATGCATCTTGGTTGAAGAGGGTGTCATCACACATGCAGATAAGCATTTTCAGCTGACCAAGGCCATCAGATTCAGAATAAAGATTCTCAACGAAGCTTACAGAAAATTGAGAGAATCAAGAGATCAATTTATTGATGGCAAGAGTGAACTAGAAGAAGAACTAATCAAAATCTGTGCAAAAGTGTTGGGTGGAGACTCAGGTATCCTATCAGTTGATGATATTTTCAAACAAATCCAAGAATCAATTTAGCATGAACCAACTCATGGATCTGGCATGGAAATCATCGACAGGTTTGTAAAGATTGAACATTCTTTGGAGACCCTGAGAAAACTCAACAAAAGATTGAGAAATATCCTCGGCAATGCCAGTGACACTTAGGAAACATGTGAAGTCCTGAGTGATCATTCCACCACGCCTAATGAGAATGAGACGCAAGGTATAATCTAGAAATTCCAAGAATTTCAAGACAAATAGGCTCTGTTGGAAGGAGAGAAATATGAGGAAGAGAAAGATGACAATTCAGACTAAGTCATGATGCAACATGTCATTTCAATCTTGAAATTGACATGTCTTTTTCATTTTTGTTTCGTCACATAGGAAGTAAATTTTGACTTGGTCTCCTACGTGAGAGTCAAGCGAAATAGGACTCTTGTTAAAACACCTTTTTTTCTAGGATTTATCCTATTTTCTCTCTGCTCTTTTTATTATAAATAAGGGATGCTCATGCATTCCAAAGGGTTGAGATTTTTGGAATATTGAGAACCTTTGTGCAGAAGAACTTTATATTTTATTTCAATCATTCAAAGAACATAAATCGATGTCATTTTTGCAAACTTTTTGTTATGAGATTCATCTCTCTTAAGATATTGCTCTTATGTTCAAGATCTTAAGTTGTTCTCGGTTTAGTGTTCTCAATCATTTTAAATTGTTTCAAACATTAAATTACATTTGTTATCTAGAACTCATATGATTATTTCATGATCTGTGTTTTCTCGAAAGAAAGTACATTCCCATTATTTCCTTCCCGTGATGTGTTCATTCTAATCCATTTTACTTCCAAAGAAGCAATATTGCCAGTTATTGTGGATGTGGCTTTCAGGATTCTATCCTAACCCCAATGGTTAGATTAGTGTGAATATTGTACACATGATTTCTATTGTGTTTTAGATTAGTAATAAACAAGAAGCCTCACCTGTCTTTGAGGAGGGATCTAATCCCATGTACTGTGGTTGAACTTCATATTTCGTCTTGACAAAATATCCAACCAACACCATATAAACTAAATAGAGAGAGTTTTCTCCAGCAAAGTGCCTGATTTTGAAAGCACCAAGCCAAAGAGAATCAAACTTACCATGGCTTCCTTGAGGTTCATGTTTATTTTCCCACAGCAAAAAAATGTCTCCCACTTGAAAATCTCATGGTCTAGCTTTCTTGTCAAACAAAGCTTTCACCTTCAATTGATGAGCTGAGAGTCTATCAAAAACTTGCAAATTGTCTTCATCTAGACTCTAGAGATACATGGTCTCAAGTTCATTTCCTCACCACTGAAGGTATGGATGATGAAGATGAATATGATGAAAGAGTGGCAGAGATGAATAGTTAGTCATATGATGTTATGACTTGAGAGAAAATGAACAAAAAAGAAAAAGTAGTGCATCCTTGTAAGAAATCCAAGGAGTTTCCTATAACTATTCTAGTAGTTACGAGAAGAGGAAATCCTATTCCCACTACCTCCACACATAAGGTGAGTAATGTTAATCCTCCTTCTTCTACTTTTGTTTCCAAAACTTCTTGTCCTTCAACTCCTAAAACTAATAAATCAAAAGTCTCTCAAGTTCCTAGCAATGATTCCCCATCCACCTCTAGATTTTTTGATATCATTGATCACCTCAAAAAGACCAAAATCTAAATTTTAGAGGCAGAGTTTTACCAAACTCATCCAAAATCCTTTGCTAAAATTGTAAACTTTTTCAATTCCAAATCCAAAGCTTCATCCAATACTTCTAAAGGTATTTTTCCCACTAACTCTTCCTCACCTCAACCAAGCCTTGTGATTGCAGTCACTTCCCCAGGAGAGTCACCAAAAACTATTGGGTTTCAAAATGATACTTTAACAAACCACAGTTAGGGGACAAAAAGTCCCTCCTCTTTAATGCAAGAGGTTCCCTTATTAAAAGAAAACAACAAAGCTTACATACAAATGTACAAGTTTCAAAGTGTGGATTCCTGATATTTTGAGGTGTTTTATGCCCAAAATATCATCAATACGAAAGAATAGAAGAACTAAGGAGATGATAAAAGAAGAACATAACAATACTTTTAGGAAATATAGATAGAAAAGTATAACCTTATATGTATTGATCAAAGGAAATTCAGAATAGAATCATTCGTGTTTATAAAAGATATAATTTCACTGACACAAAGTTTCTCATCATGCAAAGATGTATGATTCACAAATTCGAATGAGGAAAGAAGGAATAACAGAGGAAGAAAGAGAAAGACTTCTGTATTGATTACTTTTGAATCTATTACCTCTACAAAGTACTCGGATCCAACCCCGAATAATGGCGTAGAGAACCCGCTAAATAGCTTCCAAAAACAAGTTACATTCAGTTACAAAAAATGATGAAACTAATTCAAGAAAATGATGTCTTAACTTCTCTAATGCCTTGGTCATTTCCATGACTAGCGGCAAAAATAGATGCATCATATCACAACCATTAACCCACTTTTAAAAATTTGAATTTGAGTCGTCCATGTGGAAGAGATTTGCTAGAGCAAACCTGGGGGCACCTTTTGCATTTTATGATTTTTATAGAAATTGTGCATTTTAGACATTTTGGTCTGCCCATCCGCTTTTGATATAGGCCTAACACGTGGCTTTACTTGAGTGGGGATGGAGTCGTGGATCACTTTTACAATTTTAACTCTTTTCAAATAAAAGCTCAAAAACTCAAAGTTCTCCGCCGACCCACCTCTTCGCTTTGACTTTTCAATGTGGGCTCAAGACCCTAGTGGAGTCATGGATCATTTTATAACTTTTAACCCTCTTTTTGGAAATAAAACCAAAATTCCCAAATTGCTCCAATAGCCCGCCTTCATGCTTTGACTTTCAATGTGGGCTCAACATTTGACTTTATCCCTTGGCATGAGTGGGGCCACGGGTCACTTTATAACTGTATGCCCTTTTGGAAACAAAGGTAAAATTCCTAAAGTGTCTCGACAACCTACCTCTCCACTTTGACCTGAAACATGGCCATGTGTCCCTTTGTGGGCATGTTCTATATTTTTGTGTTTTGACTAAGTCCCTTTGTTTGGCGAAGGCTTTATGTCTGACCTGGGACACGTGAAGGCTTCCATCTCATTTAGAGACTCTGTTTGGACTTGACCTTCAGAGGTGTGCTGATTGGACACATGGAGAGATGGCGCATGTTTCAGACCTGCTTTTGGATTCACCCCCCTGAAAGAGCACCTAAGGAACACATGGGGATTTCTACCAGTTCTCCTTTCCTTAGCCAATTCAATGGCTAGCTCTGCCCCTTTTGAGTTCTATGGGACCCTAGACACATGGAGAGTTGGTGCTTGTTTGGGGAACTACCTTTGGCTTCGACCCTTGAAGGTGCGCCAATGATACACACGGCATCATCTGCTAGCCTTAGAATTTTCAACAGCCGATTTAACTTTTTGAGGCTCTGACCATGTGGAGGGCTGGCACTCATTTGGGGTCTGTCCCTTGGGTCTCACTTCTAAATTTGTGCTGATGAGGCACGTGGAGGCTTCCACCAACCCTCTTATACTTAGTCGATTAAACAGTCGATTCTATCCCTTTTATTGTTGGATTTGGATTGTGGGCTCGCATGACTGAACCGTTGCTTCTGATTTTTTTTGTGCGAGGTCATGTTTGATCAATTTTTCTAGGGGGAAATTGGGATAATAGGCACCAACTCAAAATTTTTGAAACCTGACTTGAAAAATGAGGGGAATTTTGAGGGTGACAATAGATCTTTAGTGGTGTCTCATATATCTTCCTATTCTTACACCTCCACATGAGGGAGGTCCTTTTTACCTATATGTCTCTGCTACCGATCATGCATTAGGTTTCATGTTAGCATATCGTGATGGCCAAGGTAGAGAGCGGGTTATGTATTACATCATTCATACCCTACATGAGTATGAAACTTGCTACACTGAAGTTGAAAATATGTGTTGCACCATATTCTTCTCCACATCCAAGATCCACCATTATCTTCTCAATCAAAAAACATATGTATTCACTAGCTTTCATCTTCTCAAAACCATGCATTCTAAACCTTGCCACAATGACCGCATCACTTGGTGGCTTGTGCTCATGACAAATTTTGACTTAGATTTCATCTCTCAAAATTCTATTAAAGGTCAAGCGATTGCAGACCAATTAGTTGAAGCCCCTCTTCTTACCACTCATTTTCATCACGAGTAATTTCTTGATGAATCCATTAACAATATTCATTATGACTCTTTCCCTCTTCACATGACTCTCTTTAAAGATGGATCTAAATTTCAGAAAGGGGGAGGCATTGGCATCATTCTCATTCCTCCTTGGGACACTCCCATTCCCATTGCCCAAAAACTTGACTTTGAATTCACAAACAATATGGCAAGGTATGAAGCCCTTATCTTATTACTTGAAACGTTTTTCCTTCTAGTGTTCAAATCCTTAACATCTATAGGGATTCAGAGCTCATTATAAAAAACATTACAGAAAATTATCAATGTAAAAATGATGTTCTTCGAAAATATCAAGATATCGTCCTATTTCTCCTTAAAACATTTGATTCTTATACTATTCAAGTCATCCCTCACTTATCCAATATTTTTTCCAACATGATGTCTTCCCTTGCATCTCTCATCACATGGATAACTAATGAATCCAAACTTTTGGTGGTTGTTTGTCATCGTGATCAACCATCTCATATCCATAGGTTACCCTCATGTTAATGTTGTTGAACCCCAACTCATTGGATATTTGGTACTCTCAAATCTTCAATTATCTATCCTAATATTTCATTCCCTTAGACCTATCTAAGAATGGTATAAGGTCATTTCATCAACGTGTTAACTGCTATGTCATTCTTGGAAGCATCATCTACAAATGTGGGTTTGATGGTATTTTCTTTCAATTCCTTAAATCCCATGAATATACTCGTGTTATCCAAGAATTCTATGATGGCATTTGCAGTGGACATTTTAGTGGCTTGGATGTCGTTAAACACATTCTTCACCTTGGCTATTATTGGCCTTCTCAAAATTAGTAATGTTACGAATATGTTAAGAAATGTGTCAAGTGTCAGCAACATTCCAATCTTGTCTGCATTCCTAGCTAGGCCTTATATCCATCTCAGGACCTTTGGCCCCATTTTTCACAGTGGGGCCTTGATCTCATTAATACCATAAATCCTCATTCTTCTCATAATCATCATTCAATTATCATTGCAACTTAATATTTCACCAAGTGGGTGGAAGAAATTCCACTCACCTCAACTAAATCTAATCACATTGTTAACTTCATCTACCAGCACATAATTTGTTGCTTCAGCATCCCTCACAAGATCATCACAAACAATGGGAAGTCCTAAAAAAAAAATATGTTAGGAAACTCTGTGAATCACTCAATATCAAGGTTAGTTTCTCATCTCCTTATTATCCTCAAGCTAACAGCTAGGCCAAAGCGACCAACAAGACCTTGTGTAACATCCTTGCTAAAACCATCAATAAAGTAGGTCGTGACTGGCATCTTCAGCTTCCCTTCGCTCTTTGGGCTTACCAGACCAGCATCCATAGCTCCACAGGTGCTATCCCCTTTTCTCTCATATATGGTTCTAAATCTATTCTCTTCCTCGAAATTCAAATTTCATCCTTATGTGTGTATCTTCGTGACTTCATTTCTGATGAATATTATCACCAAGAGGACCTACCACAACTTGAGTTATTAGATGAGTGTCACCTCCTTATTCTTGAGCATCATTATGTTTATCAAGGACACATCCAGCATGCTTATAACAAGCATCTCAAAGAATGCAACTTTAAAATAGGTGACCTTGTCTTAAAATAAAATCAGAATGTCATTACTCTAGAGAGGAGCCAACATGGAAAGTTTTCTCCCAACTGGATTGGACCTTAGATTATCATGCATAAGTATGGGTTTGGGGCCTATCATTTGTCTTCTCTTTATGGTTTACTAGAAACAAAACCTCTAAATGCATTACACTTATGACCATTCTATTATTAGAATTTATACCAAATAAGCATGTAGTTAAATCTTTAGATCATTCCTCCATCATCGGCCCCTTCCATCTATCATTGTAATGATATGGAACCATGTGGTCTACCATCACTTCCTCAACATGGCCTTAAATATGGGAACCACAGCTCTACCCATAGCATTTTCCTTATGGATAGGTTCTCCCTTTTTGTTGAGAACTTTGTGATCATTACACCCGTTGTCTTGTTTACCTATTGGAACCATGTTAAGGGTCCATGGGTGTCACTTGTGCAATCATCATCCCCTCCTAAGTGGTCTACCTAGCTATACCCAATTCTTCCCATTCAAAAAAAAGGCACAATTATGGATGCTCCTATCTCATGCTATCTTACAACATATGGATCCCTTGAAGGACAACTGTTCATAAAAATCATATAATAAAAATAGCCCGATCCCAAAAACGACAGTTATCTTGCATATCGTATCTTGCCATCTAAAATAAAAATTCAAAAAAAGTAAATGAAAAATAAAAAATTAGACGATACCCTCAAAGGATGGATACTCTATTATATCATGGCACAAAAGGCTTCCTGCATTGATCAGCCTTCTATATATCATGGCATCCTAAGAAATCTTCCCGCATCAATGAACTTCCTCATATGCATTGCAAAATTCTCGCATTGATCAATTTGATTCTTCCTCCTTCCCAGAGCTGGGGCATAGTCCTAGGAACAACCACCTATGGATAACCCTCTTCCCACTTACAAGTTACATCTCAAACCCATTTATCGTGTCAACATTAGGTTTATGAGATTATTACATCCTTTTTTCCCTCATGGTCTTTTGGTATAGCTAATTTTTTTTGGTTATGTATTAATGCCTGCTATTGGTTGCAAGTGCAATGCCTTGAGTGTTACCCTTTCTTGTTTACCTCCAATCCAGTTCAAAGCATGGTTCCCATGTATTCCCCTTGCTATAATTATATGTCATTTATCTCGTTAAGGTAAGATTTTATTAAAATCACATTCTTCCATATCAAATTTCAAACCATGAATTCTATATCTATATGTTTACCTTTAAGGATGGCATATCTTATAATCATCCATAATTCCATGAATTTTGTTAAAATCTATGAATTCTCTTGCTAATATAATTTTCAGTTTGGGAATTCTACTTTATCTCTGTTGCAGTTTGTGAATCCTACTTGAGGATCTTCCTTAAGTATCATTCATTATCCAACAACTCCTCATCCCCCACCATGGTCACCCTATATTTAATCCATTCATCCTCACTCCTTATTTCTACTTATCCTCCACTTATCCCCATATCACCATTATCACCATTCTTGTCCCCTTTCACCACTCTGTGTTCTTCCATTTCACTCTTCTACTTTCATCTTTACAATATTACTTAGTCACCCCTTCCATATGGGAATCTTGGTTGAGGTATACCATCTTCCTAAGATATTCCTGCTGTAGAAACTTCTCCACCCTCTCCTCTTTCATCAGACAATAATCACAACCACACACATCTTTCCGCTTCACCTCTTTCACCTATCACTTATGCCTTATAATACTCACCACATGGGCATCCCAATTAAGGATTCCCCTCACACTCTCCATCCTACACCACATATATTCCTCCATATAATCATGTCACACTCCTTTGTTTCCTTCCTTCCTTGTTATCACCTTTTATTCCACTCTATCCTACATTGCTCACTCTATTCTCATATTTCATAGTATTCATCTTCTACTTGGTAATATTACTTACACACTCTCATAGTATGGAAAATTCACTTGAGGGTTCCCCTTCAGTCTGTCTTTTCATACCCCCTTCCCACAAAATCCATCAATCACTTACTTCTTCCCATCATTCTTCTTCTTCGTCTTGGCGATCCTACTTAACCATCCTCATCGCATGGAAATTTTACTTAAGAGTCCATCTTAAGTTTGATCTTCCATATGTCCTTCTATCATACCATCATATTTCCTCCATCTTATTTCTCCCACCCCTTGTCGTCATCATCTGCACTAACCAGCCATTCCACCCCTATACCTAATACATTATTTTCTTTCATCTTCCATATCATCACTTTCAGTTTGGCAATCTTACTTAACCACTCCTACGACATGGAAATATTACTTAAGATTCCCTCTTAAGGATGATTTGTCATCTTGCACTCCCCCATCACTCCACATTCTCATCATCCATATTTTCTCATCAATCCCCATCATCACATCCTCTCACCTCCTCTTTCATTCTCGTAAACACTACATCCTTCCTGAACACTTTTCATCTCCATCATCCCTCACTTGGAAATCTTACTTAACCACTTTCATTGCATGGTAGTCTTACTTAAGGGTCCTCCTTAAGTTGAATTCGTCATTATAGACTTATCCATCACCTCATTTTTCATTCCCTCCATTGATCGTTTCTTCCTCACGGTCTTCCTTACTAACCACATTTTCATCCTACCATTATCCTTTCTCAACCTATCATATCATAGAATGTATCTCATTTCCCCCATTTTCCCCTCCTTGATCCATCATCATTCATACCGCTTCCTGCAATTTTTTTCATGTCTTGTTTCTTCATATTTAACTCATTCATTCTCATCCACGGCATCCTCTCCTCACCTTCATCTTGGAAAAAATTTGTATCCCTCCTTTCTTTACTCTTTTCACTCCATCTTCTCAATTTCACCCACATATCCACCCCCATGTCTAACCGCAATTATGTATGGTCTTCCCCTAACATTATTTCATCATCTTCCATTTTTGCACTAATAAATATTTGTGGAATTCTCCTGAAATTCAATCATCTCCATTCTACGTAGCCCTGTTCACTCTTTTTACCTCCTCCATTTTGTCTTCATTCCTTCCTTCCCCTATTCACACTGATCATTATTGGTAGACTTATCCTAACGTCACTTCATTGGCGTTGCTTTCTACATCATCCATTCTCCTATTCCCTTATCACCTATTCATCTTTTTCCTTCCCTACAAATAATTATTGGTGGACTCCTCCTAAAATCCCTTAACTGGCATTACTTCATCTATCCCTCATTCTCTATTCCCTCCCCTTTCTTGTCCCCACCTTTTCTCTTTCTTGTCACTTCTTCCCCACCTCTCCATCTTCCCTTCACCCTATTTAATATATTTATTGTCTTCATCATACACCCTTTGTCTATTTTCTCATCATCCTCTTATCCTCATTTCAGGCATCTCCACCTCTTTTCCAATCTGTTTCATTCCTCTTGTATTTCTTCTCTTTACATTCCTCGTACTTCTCACTCTTCATTGCATATCTTCGTTCTTGGTTTCCTTCATTTTGTATCATTTTCTATGTTGTCCTCCCCTCCTTTCTACTCCTCGTATTTTTTCACTTCCTCAATATCATTTTCTTCCCTTTTTCCATCACATTTGCTTCTTACTTCCCCATTGATAACCTTCCTCTTTAGGGTTATCCCATCTATTTTATCATCCCACCCTTCACATGCATCTCTATGAGATCTATTCTATATTCTTTACCTTGGTTTTCCTCCCAATAACTTGGTTCCTGCAATCTTCTCCCTGTATCCACTCTGTCATATCTTCTTTCCCTATCATGTTCACCTTCCCACTACCATCCCTTGTCCTTCTCTCTCACCCCCACCTTTTCAATCATTTTGTCCCATTTTCTCTCATATTCTTTGATCTTCTCCACATCTTCCTAGTCCCCCATCATTTCTTTCTTTTCTCGAGTTTACCTCCTCTTTCATCTTCTTTAAATTCTTCATCATCCTCATATCCTTCCTTTTTCCATCCTTCTCTCCCTTTTTCCTAATTTTACCACCTACTCTCACTCTTCTTCTTGTTTGTCTTTCCTCATTCCCTTCTCCTAACATCCTTGTCTATTATTCTCTTCTACCTAATCTTTCTTTCTTCACCTCTAACTTATATAGTTCATTTACTTTCTCATCTTTATCATGTCTTTTGTTTTCCATTTTTCTCTCCCTTCATCCCCTTCACCCTTCGTTAATCCCTTCATTTTGAGTCTCTCTCTCTCTCCCTTTTTCATAATTTCACCCTCTACTCTATCATTTTCTTGTCTTCTTCTTTTTCCTTCATCATCCCCTTCTTACCCTATCATCCATCTCTCTTATTCCCTTCTACCTCTTTCTTTCCCTTTTTCTCCTCACCTGTCTCAAACTGCTCTATCCCATACCTTTGTCTCCTCCACCTTTGAATTTTTTTTCTCTTCTCATAATCAACCACTACTCTTGTCCATTCCTTTTTTATCTTTCCACTCTCAATCATTACGTCCTAGTTTCCCTTACTTTGTCTACTCTTTTCCACCTCTCCCTCCACTATAGTTTCCTTATTTTCTCAACTCTATCATTTCTTTTATCTTCCTTACGTTCCTCCTCTAACTCATCTCCCTCCTTTTTTCATCATTTATCTCCGTCATATTCTACATGTTGTCTCCTTTTTGGTTTCCACTTATTTCATTTTGCACATCTCTCTCCCATTTTCACCCTCTACATTGTCATCTTCTCTCTTCTCTTTCTTACTTTTCCTTGTTTGTGTTCCATTCATCCCTTCACGTTTCCTCCCATCATCCTTACCTCTTCTTATTTTTCCATCTTCTTCCTTCCCTTATTTTATCATTGTATCCATTTTTTCCTCTTTCATTCCCTATTTATATTCCTCCATCCCCGTACAATTAGTTTCCTCTTCACCTGAAATCCTCATCATCTTCCAATTATTGTTGGTCTTCCCCTAACATTCCTTAACTTTCATAGCCTCTACCATCCCCCATTTCCCTTATCACTTTCGGCATTTTTCATATCATCCTTCCCCCAACCATAATTTTTTGATCTCCCCCTAACATAGTTTACATGGTGTCTCTTCATCCATCCTCCATTCTCTCTTTCTTCACCTCCATTCCCTTGTCCAACACCCTTCCACACCATTTCTTTGCTACCTCTCCATATTTTCTTCACCCATGTCCCTAATTTCACTTCATTCATCCTACGCACTTTTGCATTCTCCTCCATCATGCCCCCTCATCTATTTGCACTATGTCTTCTCCTTCTTATCCATCCTTTCTCTTTACCTTCTTCTCCTATCATCTTTCTTTATTTTATTTTTCTCCTGACCCATCGCATCCTCTCTATTCCCTTGTATTCCTAACCTCCTACTTCTATACTTTCTTTATTTTCTCCGTTCTATTATCTCTTTCCTCTTCTTTAAGCTCTTCATTTTCCTCATCTCATCCATGTTTCCATAATTTCTCTTCCTTCTTCTTCATCACATCCATCCCTTTATATTTTCCGCTACCTTCATATTGCACATCTTTGTTCCTCTTCTATGCTTTCACCCTTTACTCTAATATATTCTCTCTTCTCATCTTGTCTTCTTCTTGTTTGTTCTTTCTCCTTCCCTTATTATCCTATCGTCCTTCTCTATTATTCTCTTCCTCCTCTTTCCTTCATTTTTTTCCTCCTCCATCATGTCCACTCTATTCCATATCCTTGTCTTATTCACCTTTGACTTTTCTTTCCTCATTTTTCACCTACCCATTATTAACCACTACTCCTGACTATCACTTTTTTTATTTTTCTCTCTTTCCTTCACATTCAAGTCTTATTCAAACTCCTACTTGTTTATAGAAATTAGCTTTTATGTTCTATTGCATCTCATTCTTGTCTTCCTCTCTATAAAGTTTCCCTCTCTTCTTTTTCGGGACTAGTGGTGTCTCTTATACTCGTTCACTCCTCTCATGGGGGCATCATCACCTATATCCCTCATCACATCTTCCCATGACATTTTTGTCTTGGAGGATACTATAACAATCATCACCTATCAAATTTTGTTCTCTTTTATGAATGTCAGATCTACTTTTGGCTTCACAAATGTAGATTGAGTTCTTCCCCTATTTTTCAAAGAAGATAGAATGCTTTCTCTTTTCTTCATCTAATCCTTTGTCGTCAACGGAGAACCTTTCTTATGAAACATGTATTCAAAATCATATTTAACCCCCCCCCCCTTAGGGCATTTTATCTCCCATTTATATCCAGTTTTTTCTCAATGTCTGCCTTTGTGATCATACTCATTCCCCTTTGGAGCATATTATTTCACCACCCATCTTCCACTTTTCCTTCTTGGTCATTTTCAATTGGAAGTTTCCAAGCACGATAACTATACCCCTGTGCCAAAATTTTCATGTTTTATCATTCCTAGGCACCCCAGGTCAAATCTGTCAGTCTGGTCACCCCCTATTTGATGTCAAATTGGTCCCCTAGGTGATTTAGGAAAGTCTATTCATTCCCCCTAGGTGATTTTAGGGAGTTTTGAAAAGATGTTATCTTTTGGCAGTATTGGGAAGGGCTATCGCTGGCCTTCCCAGGACTGGATCAAACCCCCTGGAGTGGAACAGAAGGGAAAAATTCAACATGGAGGTGAATTGAAGACCTTAGAACATCATGGAAATTATTTTGGAAGGTTTGGGGAAGTTTTTAAATACTTGGAGCAGTCTGAGTAAAAAATAGGGTTCACAAGCCTAGGCAGTACACAGGCCTAAAACAACTACTGGGCTTCAGAAGAAGATTCCAGGAGCTCTAGATGGAGTTAGAAGTAAAAAAAACATCTCCAGAAATAGGATTCCAATACCTACATGATGGTGAAATCATATTTTTCACAACACCTTGGTGCATAGGATTGCAAGAAGTTTTTCTCAGGAACAAGTGGAGTCTCAAATAAAAATCCCATTTTTTAGGGATCATATGGTTGAATAAAGACATGAGAACCCCCACCATTGGATTAAAAATTCCATTTATAGTCAGGATCATATAAAATTTCACCAATAAATTCCACCGGGAGCTCAAGTTATCATCGTTCCAAGTTACCCTCTCAAAGGCAGTTCAAGACTTAGTCATTTTTCAGGAGGACACGTGTCAGCACCAGGAGCCTGGTGGGATTTCATGTCCCTAAAGTCCCTGAGGTCAGGTACACCAACCCTTGGAAAAATTATCCCAGCCCCCATGTGACCTCTGGGACCCTCATGTGACCTCCAGACTTGACAGTTCAGCCCCCAGGTGCATTTTTGGAGCATTCATTCCCTGTCGTCGGATCAAGTGCCACGTGTCAGCTCCAGGACCACCATGGAAACTGATGTCCCTCATGTCCCTAAGGTGAGGGACATAAATCATGGAAAAATGTCCCAGCCCCTATGGGGAGTCTTTTGGTCACCCACGTGACAGAATTTCAGCCCCCAGGTGCATTTTTGGAGCATCCATTCCCTGTCGTTGGATCAAGCGCCACGTGTCAGCTCCAGGACCACCGTGGAAATTGATGTCCCTCATGTCCCTGAGGTGAGGGACATAAATCATGGAAAAAATTTCCCATCCCCTATGGGGAGTCTTTTGGTCACCCACGTGACTGACTTTCAGCCCCCATGTGCTTTAAAGCAACTTTTCTCACCTTCATTCCCTATCGTCAGATTATGGGGATTCCCTGCTATCGGATCGCCGCCACGTGTCATCCTCTTGACCACCATGGAATTTGATGTCCCTCATGTCCCTGAGGTCAAGGAAATCAAACATGAAAAAATTCTCCCAAGCTTCTCCCTCCATGTGTTCAAAATTTCAAAAATCTAACTGTTGCTTCAGTGCTTCTACCTGCTTCCACTCCGTGCACAGACAATCTCATCCTTCCTCTATAACTTTCTTCCATCACTCCTGCCATTGCAAAAACCTCAGACCAGATCAACCAAGGAACTGAAATACCTTTCCCATGGTGAAATATGTAGGTCTCAAAGGAAATCATCAAGCTAAGAAGGAGAAAGAAGAACAACAACGAAGAGAACAATAAAATCTCCATAGCCAAAAAATGGAAATTGAACAAATCTTCAAACCAGTGCATGAATCAATGAACCATTTATTTTGTTTTTTCCTCTATCCAAGACCATAAAAAAATAACCTCAAACTCTCCTCTCATGCAACAGAGCATCCACAATGAAGAAATCTCCTTTCTGGCTCAACAAAGAAAGAAGTGGGATTTCCATGTCAAACCAATTGTCGAATTGAAGTAAGATCACACGTGAAGCACCAGAAGAAAAAACCCACATCAAAAATATAATTTTATTTGCAAAAGAGGAGAAAACCAAGACCTACAATTTTGAGGTCCATTAATGGTTGCCGCATCCAGAAGCACTTCTAGGTCTGAAAATTAAAACTTTAAAATCTCCTAGACTATTAAGCGGGTGGGCCCAAAATTTCAGAGGGGTGATATTGGGAAAAAACCCATATCAAAAAAATTTGTTCCACATCAATCTGACTCCAGAAGCCAACTTTCTAAAAATAGCAGGTCTACTACATAGGAACTACTATTTCAGGAAATTCATCAACAAAAGAACCTGTGAAGGAGACGAAGACATTAGAGGTGCACTAGAGCTGAGAATTCACTAGAACGGACATTTTTGGCACTTACTAAAAATAGTAAGTGGGCCCTCGAGCACCTGCTAAAAATAGAAATTTGATCCAGAAGGAATGAGGAACACAGGGAGAAAGAGGAAAACTAAGCCGCAACATCCAGTTGAAGATCGGGGACTTGATTTTTCACACTTACTAAAAATAGTAAGTTGTTTTTTCTAAGGGAGACATGAAGCTGAAGTGGATGGGTCAAAAGCTGACATAACCCTTCACCTGTGAGTATGATGTGGAAGACAGTAATGTCTTGTACATGGACCTAAATGACCTTAAGACTCACATGGCCTCCAAGGACCGAAGGAGGATTGAAGACCAAATATTCACAAGTGGCTTGTTCACCTGCTGTAGGACACCCAGTGTCTGTGCAGAGTCTCGAGTTAGTCCTAGCCTACTCTTTCCACTACGAGCCTGAGACACGAACCATCTGAGCTGACAATGGTACAATGATGGTGGTCATCATCCCTAGGACCATTTCACTCTCTCTACAGATACTGACATCCCCCAGCATGGTCATCATCTCAAAGGATAGGGCCGTGCATGATTGGGAAACAATGGATTCATATGTCCAAGGAGTAGTGCTCAGCTCATGGTTGAAAATAGGAATAAATCCCTCCAGGATGCCCAATAATATTCCAAGGTGTGAGTTCTGAGAAGGGTATTCTGATGTCATCACTCTCCATAGTAGAGTTATGGGTGAAGCAAGCATGAGAGACTTCCAAGACTGGATGGGCCTTTTCATCCTGACACTGACAGAAGGAAGGTAGAGAATTGACTGGGGGTAGATCATCAGTGACAATCTCCATCTACAACTGCTCCAAGTGCCCATGACAAAGAAGTTCCACATGAATTCTTACCTAGTCTATCTCCTTGCAAGCTCGAGATCATTCAAAGGATTGGCTCTCATGCAGAACATTTCTGCCAAGGTACCTGCATTCGAGAAACTTCCACAGTTGGTAATGGAGGAGAGAAATAGGCATTTCACTCATGTGAATGATGCGTTCACTATGTACGTGGTCTGAATCTTAGAAGGGGATCTCAAAGCTAGGATGTCACCAAAAGTGGCATCCCTGATTAAGGAATATGGCTCATACTTCATACAATTCTCAACATTCTCCTACATATGAGTCACTGGCTTCGACCAAGCTCCACTGAAACTGCCTAAGTACCTCAGTGACCAGATTGTATTGTTTGAGCTCTACAAGCAGATCACTCAAGTGAATAACAAGCTCAGAAGTAGGAGAAATAAATTGATTTCATTCCCTATATCTCTAGGGGAGTTCACGTGCAAAATCTCAAATGATGCATCTCACCTGGAGGCCACTTTCACACATTTGACTTTGCATTCCTACATCACCAGGCCCAACTTTGACATCTGAGAAGAGCCTGACTCATTCTATGTCCCAGAATTACAACATGAGCCACAAGTTGAGGACTACTGGGCCAACTGTATTGATGAGTTTGAAGTACGTGAAAAGGACCACATGAGGATGAAAATCAGTGAGATGAAGAAATTCAAGTTCTCTTGGTATGAAGACATCTTGCATGATGATGGGACAGAGATGTATGATCCTGAGTACGCAGCAGTCAAGATGTCCCCAATGCCCCAAATCAACTGGCATGTTCATGAATCAGGAGATATATTGGAGTGGACTGAAAAGGTGGTGAGGAGAATGAGGAACTGGTTTCAGAAGAAGAGGACTATGATCATTCAGTCATGAGGAATTTCTCCAAGCCAGAAGCAAGCTTCACATCATTCATCTTCAAAAGTGGTAGAGGTGACTTCTAATTCTAAACACTTCTGGAGCGAGTTCAAAAAGGAAGGCCATGGAATTGGAAACTTCTCCCTACGAGAAGACACCCAAGAAATTCAGGGAAGAAGAAGGTTCATTGGCATCGCCACAGGAGGAAGATGTGATCTCAGTAATGCAAATAGAAAATCTAGTAGTAGATGCACAGGTGAATGAGGAGTATATGACTCATGATCCAGTCTTCAAACCACTGCAAGAGGTCTTTCCTATTGTTGACACCAACACCCCTCTCATTCAAGACTTGCCTCCTCCACCAGAACAAAGAATGGTTGATGCACCCATCATTGAGCCTGAATCCAGTGAGATGTTTCCATGGATGTGGGAAATGGTCATCCTTGACACTCACACTGTGCAACAAGTAGTAGCCCCTGATCTATCAATGATTATCTCATTGGCTAAAGAAAAAAGGTCAAGAAATATCACACAGATGGCCTCACGATTCTACAGTGGGGAGATAGGTAATCAGTACATCGAAGTAGCTCAGCCAAAAGTAATCAAGCCAGTGGATGAGATGACACTAGCTGACTATGAGATGAGCATGATCCAATTGGGACCAACTACTCATGAGGGATATTTGCACATATATCAACAATCTTCTCTCACATGGTGGAAAGGAATAAAAAAATATAAAGAGAAGATTGAGGTACTAGAGGAACAAGTACGAACCCTTTCATCTTATGTGCAACACCTGGTGGAACCAAGCACTACAACACTTCCTATTGAGAAAGTGGTACCCATCAGTAGCTTTGATCCAGAATCCATCAGAAGAATGCATGAGCTCACGATGCAGGGGTGAGAAAACAATGAATGGATTGACTCAATCTCCAAAAAAGGGAAGTCATCACTCCAATAGGCAGTCAAGCTCTTTGCATACATGTGTGCAACGGCCAATAGAACAAGAGCACTCAAAGAGGATGTGGAGAAAGAAAGAGATTACTGGGAACCTCTAGGACCAGTAGTGAGTGAGATGAGCAACACCCATCATCAGGAGTTGATCGATAAGAAGGTTTTTGAAACTCCTACAGAAGACTTGACACATGTATGGGTGAGGGCCTTGGCAATCAGATTTGAAGCAATCAATCGGGCCTTCACAGAGCTAGAGGAGAAAGAAGAACAAACATACAAGCTGCAGGATAGTATAAATCAGAAAGTTCAGAAACTTGGAGTACCTGCAATGAGTGAACACACAACTACTGATGAAGTGATTGGCCCTTTCAAAGAATATGTCAAGAAAGGGGTGGGCAACCCATTTTCCTTCACTAAGGATACTCTCAACTTCTTCTCAGAGATCTGAGCCTCCATTGCACTTATCACAGAAAAGCATTCATCATGGTTCAGGAAGTGCAAGGACATCAATAGTGTGACTGATGGATGGACTAAAACCTTGAGCTGCATTCACATCCCTCATGCCAACAAAGTAGAACCAGTAGTGGCCCGTTTCAAACAAGAGCTTGGAAAGATAGAAGCCTTCTCAGGATCATGAAGTGGAGAGCAGTCAGAGAGTGGAGCCAAGTCCACCGCAATAGCTCATCCTTCAACATAATTCTTCTTCTTCTTCTTCTTCTCTCTCTCTCTTCTCTTCTCATACAACACTCTCTCTCCTCAATGTTATATTTTTGTTGAGGGTTGCACTTTTTAATATGACTTAAGTGACTTTAGAAATATAATGTAACTTTAAGTCACCTTGCTATTATAAAAGGGACTTAAATATTTAAAGTGGAATATGAACAGTCTTAAGTCATATTAAGGTATTTGAAAAGTCACCAGGAAGATGAAGAGTTTCCTCCTCTTCTATAAATTGTAGCAAGCTCCTCATTTGAGGTTCTTCTTAATTTTGTCTTCTAAAAATTCTTAGATGTTGGAGCTATTTTTTGTGAATTCATGAGAGAGATATCCTTGTGAAGAGAGAAAGAGATAACAAGTTTCTTCCATTTCTCCCACTAAAAAATGTCTTCTACTTCCCACACTATGTACAAATTCTTCTTGAGCTTCAATAAAGGAAGAAGGAATTTTAGCCTCTTTGATTGAGGAGTTTATTGGTACTTTGTGTTCATTAAGCTCTATTTAGTCTTGTTGTTGTTTTGCATATTTGTTTTCTTCTGAAATACAAGTGCATGTAATGAAACTTCTGGCTAGTGTGTGCAAGTCTCTGATTTTCTACTTGCAACATTAGTTTCTCCTTTCTAAATATTCTCACTCCCCTTTCTCACCTTCATAGAAAATTCTTCCCTTGTAGATACCTGCAAGCATTTTCCACAGGGTCAGTGGAGTGCCCCTGTTGGATCCCCGACCGAAAGGCCACCAGGATAAAACTCACAATTTACTCGTGCATGCACGTATGGTAGCTACACCGGTTAAGTAGAGGGACTTAGACTCCCAGAGCATTGGCAAGATAACCACCAATTTTTCCTTGAAAAATTTTCTCACCAACAATTTTTGGCACCCACCGTGGGGCAGATTTAGCAGCATCTACACCTGAATACAACCACAAGGTCTGAAAAATACCAAAAAAAATTAGAAAATTCAAAATTCAAAAAAAAAGAAAATTTATGGAATTTGAATAGCTATATGAGCCACATGTCTACAAACCATGGCTATTCCAGGAAATCCTCCTGTTGAAAGACCTGAATTTCTCTTCCACATCTAAGAAGATATCACTTTAGATTTGAGAGAATCTATCTGGCATAACAGGAAAAGTGTCAACCACTACTTCATTGCCACAAGAATTCTTGACCTTGAAGAAGAAACACTACTGAATTAGAGAGGCAAAGACAAATTCCAGCACCACAAAGAAGAGCATAAATTTCCAAGCTGGTGGATAGAAGATACACCTGGAAACAGAGACAAGGAGGACAAACTGACCCTATTTTTGAAGAGCTTCAAAGAAGACAAGAGCTGCTCAGAATTTTGAGGTCTCCTTTTCATCAAGCAACCAGTCACGTTGGGAACCTGAGTGTTTCCAATCCTTTGGATGGTGAATTTCCATACATCAATGAGAACCTTGAAGATTTCACTGACGTAGAGACTGAAGAAGAAGCTAGAGAAAGAGAAGTAAGAGTGGAAGAGGAAATAAGAGCTCAACTTGAAGAAATTGAAAGACTTCAAGCCAAGGTGGATGAAAGAGCAGCAACAGAAGCCACAACCTTAGCAAGGTTGGAAGCTAGAAATATAAATAGAATGGGGGATCATGAGCGTGATCATGATTGTGAGGCCCATAGGCCTAATGTACCATGGGGAGGAAACACCGGTCCACTTTCTCTTGCTCAACCACTCCATGAGCTACCAAGGGGCTCAAGAAAAAACTTTCCAAAATTCAAAGGGGATGGTTCTCAACTCCCCGAAGAACATGTAGCAGCATTTATCACCACTTGTGGTGTATTGGGCATTGAGGATGAAGATGTGTCAGTCTGGCTCTTTGTGGAGTCACTTCAAGAAAAGGCTTCCGAATGGTTCTACATGCTACCCCCAAGGTCTGTCACCTGTTGGGAAGATATAAGAAGTGCATTCAAACACAGGTTCAAGACCACAGAATATTGTCAAGATCTCTTGGTCTAATTGGTACAAATGAAAAAAGAAACCTCTGAGTCAATGAGAGACTTCATAGCAAGATATAACAGAGTGATAAGAAGAATCCCTGAAGATGTGGTGCCTCCTGAAAATAATCTGAAGAGATTCTTCATCAGTGCCTTGCCATCAGAAGTAGGTTTCTTCCTTAGAAGAACCCAACCAAGAACATTGAGGGAAGCTCAAGACCATGTGATAGAAACTGATGATGATCTAATCCTATCTGGTAAGGTGAAAGGCCCAAATGGAAAGCAAAAGGGCCAGAATTCAAGCTCAGTCACCATGGACCCAATGTTCCAAAAAATGGCAAATGACTTGGTTTCCTTGAAGAAACAATTTCCCCAGATCACAATGCGGAATGCTCCAAGGAAGCCAAATCCTCCCAATAGACCAAGGATTTCTCCACCTCCTCTCCAGCTCACTCTTGAAGCACCACCAGTCAATGCCACTTGTGACACCAAAGAACCAGAGGAGGAAGTGGAAATTGAAGAACCTGAAGAAAATGTGGAGGACTATGAAAACTATCTTGAGGTTGAGGAAGTTGATGGTGATACACATAATGGCCTAATTGAGTACGTTGATGATGAAGATGATGATGATGAAGAAGCTCCAGGTTTCTCATGTGTAGTTTTCACTCATGCACAGTCCAAGAAAGGTGCTTCATCCTCAATGGTTGTGGTAAAGGACAAGAAGAAGAAAGAAGATTCTCCTTTGGAGGTCCCACAAAATAAAATCATCAGTAGAGGATCACCACTACCACCTTCTATGGAGTCAGCTAAAGAAAAAGCAGACCCACTAGCTAGCAAGGATCATGCTGCCATACCAAGTAAGTCATCTAATCCTTCTCCCAGCTCAAAGGTTACTAAGAATAATTCTCCTTCAAATGTTGTTCCTACAAAAACATCTAAGGTGCCATCAAAACCTCCATCCCCATCTCCTTCCAAGCCAGTTACTACACCCTTGAAGGAAAATTCAACACCCAAAATAGAAAAACCTTCACCATGTAAATATTCCATCATTCCTGGAACCTCTTCCTCACCCACCATAACCCCATTTGACTTTGTGGAACATGCAAGCAAAACTAAAGTCCAGCTCTCAGAAATAGAATACCTACAAACTCATCCTGCCCAATTTGATAGGTTCATTGATGTATTCTGTGGTGGTAATCCTATAACCTTGGGTCCAAGTTCCAAAGGCTTACTCCCCACACCATCCACACCACCTTCTCAAAACATGCTAGCCCTCAGTGCCTCCAAAACCAACAGGGTTGAACCTTTCTACCTGTCACTTCTCATTAAAGGCTTCCAGCTAAATAATTGTATCATAGATTCTGGAGCCTCAGATAATGTGATGCCCGTCAAAGTTGCAAATTCTCTTGGCCTCACCTTGACCCAGGAAAATGACACCTGCTATTCAATGGAATCCAAACAAGTGCCATTGGTAGGAAGAATCAAAGATGCACAGGTAGCATTAGCTGAATTTTCTAGACAAGAAGGTGCTTCTAACCATCCTGGTGGTGGACATCCCAACATCCTTTGGCATGCTATTGAGCTGAAGATTTTGCAGAGACTTGGGTGGAGAAATAAAAATGGATTGGTCATCTACAACTATTCCAGTGAAAGGTGAGATGAAGAAGTTGCTTCCAGTAAGAAAGATGAAGTTCACAGTACGAAAGTCTGATGATCCAAAGGAAAACATCCTTTTTCAAGATAACGGGCTAGGAAACTACTTCCTCACATCAGAAAAAGATGAGAACTTTCCACTTCTTATGGAGGAGGAAGAAGATCAAGTTTGGATGATGGAATTTGATGGTAGTCATTCCAGTGTAGGTTCGGGAGCAGGTGTAGTGTTGTACTCTCCCTCTGGTGAATTGTACCCGTTTTCCTACAAGCTGCAATTTGATAATACAAATAACACGGTGGAATATGAAGCTCTCCTCTTAGGCATGGGTGTGGCTGAAGACATGGGAATCAAGAAAGTTGAAATGCCAAGGTGATGTGGAAGTGATAGTAAAGCAAGTCCGACAACAATATCAGGTGAAAAATCCAAGACTCTGACATTATAGAAACAGAGTATGGGACTGCATTGAATCTTTTGATGCATTTTCCATTGAAGCTATCCCAAGGGAAAATAATGAAAAGGTTGATTCTCTTGTAGTATCAGCTTCCCTAGTGACACCTCATCCTTCTTTTGGTAAAGACAAGGTGACCATAGAAATGGTATTCAGGCCTAGTGTACCAGATAATGCAAATCATTGGCAAGTCTTTAATGATGATAACCAAATTCTAGCATTTTTGGAACAAAGGGATAATTTCAATAATCTCTTCTTTGAAGGAAGAAAAAATCCACACTGAGAAGTGGTAGCCAAAGAAGAGAAAGAAGGAATTGAATGTATTGATGATGAAGGAGTGATCAAATTGAAAGGGAACAAGATTCCCAAAGGCCTAGTTTCTTTGGAAGACCTCTTTGACAAACATGATAGATTCATTCAAGAGAAAGAAAAACAATCTTCTCGGTGCCCAGCTGATTTTGATAAGGAAAACATCGGCACCCGGAGGAGCCAAGGATGGTCAATATTGGAAAATGTTGCTCACCTGAGGAGAAGAGAAGGTTTGTTTGCATTTCTCAAGAAATATTCAGATGTTTTGGCCTACTCTTATGATGAACTCAAATCCTTCCAACCGAAGGAAATGCATCACTCAATTCCTTTGAAGTAGGATGCTAAGCCATTCAGGTAGAAGCAAAGGCCGTATAACCCAAATATTTTGATACCATCAAGGAGGAGGTAATGAAGATGCTCAATGCAAGAATCATCTTTCCCATCCACCATTCAACATGGGTGGCCAACATTGTGCTGGTGTGGAAGAAGAATGGCAAAATAAGAATATGTGTAGATTTCCGCAACCTGAACCAGGCATCACTGAAAGACAATTATCCTCTCCCTATCATGGACCACATTTTACAAGTAGTCACTAGATCTGAAATGATTTCATTACTTGATGGATTCTCAAGATATAATCAAATCAAAGTGGCAGAGGAGGATCACAATAAGACAACCTTCACAACGCCTTGGGACACTTTTTCCTATAGCAGAATGCCCTTTGGCCTAATCAATGTGGGAGCTACATTTCAAAGGGTGATGGATTTGGAATTCAAGGATTTAAAACATTGCATTGTCATATATCTTGATGATCTCATGGTGTTTTCAAAGAAGAGGGGAGATCATATCCATCACTTAGAACAAGTACTTGCAAGGTGTAGAAAACATGGCATATCACTAAATCCAAAAAAGTGCATTTTTGGAGTCATGGAAGGCAAGTTACTGGGGCACATTATGAACAAACATGGAGCACACATTGATCCTGAGAGAGTACAAGCCATTCAAGCACTATCTCTACCCACAAGCAAGAAAGGAGTTCATTCATTCTTCGGAAAGGTGAATTTTCTTCGTCGCTTTGTTCCTGAGTTTGCTGAATTGACAAAGCACATCACCACCATGATGAAACCACAGGAAAAATTCAAATGGAACAATGAAGGGAAGGAAACATTTGAAGAGATCGAAAAATCCATTGCCAAGGCTCCAACTTTTGTGTCTCTAGATTTTAACAAAGAATTCATCATGTATTGTTATGCATCAGAACATACACTCTCTGTCATTCTTGTTCAGAAAAATGATGAAGGTGTGGAAGCACCTATTGCTTTCATGAGTTTTCTATTGAAAAATCATGAACTAAACTACATCCAATTGGAGAAGCATGCCTATGCAGTGGTCAAGGCTGTAAAAAATTTCAGGTTTTATATCCTTAATTCTCATACGGTGGTGATGGTCCCCGACAGTGCAATCAAGTCCATCTTAACACAACAGGATCCTGGAGCTAAAAGAGGAAATTGGATTACAAAGACATCAAATATATGACTTGGAGATTCAACCCTCCAATTTGGTAAGGGGGAATGGTTTGTGCATGTTGATTGTTGAGGATGAAACACTCAAAGCTCAACATGGTGAAGAAAATTGTGCTTGCTCAACTTGTCCCAAAAACAATCCACAAGTTCTCTTTGTAACCACTACTGATGAGTGGTATACTGATATTTCCTATTACTTAACTTATGGAGAATTCCCTCCCCATCTTGATTACAAACAAAGGAGAACACTCAAGCTGAAGGCAACAAAGTTTGTAATCTGGAATCATGCACTTTACAAAATATGCTTGGATGGATGCTTCCTCAAGTGTGTAGATAAAGAGCAACAAGAAAAATTGCTTAAACCATACCATGACCAAGCGTGTGGTAGGAAATTTTCAGCGATGGTCACTACACACAAGATCCTCTGAGGAAGGTATTATTGGCCCACCCTCTTTGCAGACACTCAAGATTGGGTTTCCAAATGTGAAGCATGCCAACAATTCATTGGGAGACCACAACTTGTTGCACTACCGCTCAAGCCAGTTGTTATTGAAGAACCATTTCAGTAGTGGGGGCTAGACTTCATTGGCATTCTGAATCCTCACTCAAGCATGGGGCACACCTATGTGCTCACGGTGACAGATTACTTCACCAAGTGGGTGGAAGCCATTCTAGCCAAGCAAGCCAATACCGAAACAATATGCAACTTCATCAAGGAGAATATCATAGTATGTTTGGAGTGCCACAGAAGATTGTAGCAGATAACACTACCTATTTCTCTTCAAGGGAGTTGACTGAGTTTTTCTATGGCTAAAAAATCTCTCTATCTCATTCTTCTGACTACTATCCATAAGGAAATGGATAGGCTGAATCAAGCAACAAGAACATCATGACCATTTTCCACAAGCTTGTAGATGAGAACCAAAGGAATTGGCACAAAAATTTGTATGATGCATTGTGGGTGGACAGGATCACTCCCAAGAAGGCAATAGGTATGTCACCATTCCAACTGTTGTATGGAGTTGAAGAAGAAATTCCCCTCATAATCGAGATGCCAACTCTCAAGTTGCTACAGGGAATAGAAGATGGCAGTACAAGGATTCCATTGACAAGAGGATCCTCTTTCTTGAGAAGCTAGAAGAAAATAGACTCTGAGTGGTGGACCGTATCAAAGAGCACTAGTTGAAAGTAAAGAAAATTTTTGATAAGAAGGCCAAAGTGAGAGAATTCAAAGTTGGAGACTTCATCCTACTATGGGACAAGAGAAGGGAACCAAAAGGCAGCCATGGAAATTTTGATTCATTATGGCTTGGCCCATTCCAGATTCGTGAAGCTTGTGGTGAGAATGCTTTTTTACTCTCATATTTGGATGGAATGCCACTGGAATTGCCTCGCAGTGGGAAATACCTAAAATTGTATCATCAGTGAAAGTGGGTTGTCCCCCACCTTGTACCATAGGTGATTTCTAGGTGTGTTTCCCCTTTTTTTGTGTGTCGTGTGTTTCCTTTCATCATTTTGTGTGTGTGTGTGTTTCCTTCTTCCAATATTTCTTTCTAGAAGTTGTACATGACTCTGCAAGGCCCAATGGATAAGGCACTGGTCAACAAATTATATGGTCTAAGATTGAGATTCTGGATTCCCATGTCATGTCTTCACTACACTCAGTCCATGTCATGTCCCCAAGCTAGATCCAGTTGTTGTCGTGCAAATGTGCAACAGGGAAATTGGAAGTTTCCAAGCACGACAACTATACCCTTGTGCCAAAATTTTCATGTTTTATCATTCCTAGGCACCCCAGGTCAAATCCATCAGTCTGGTCACCCCCTATTTGATGTCAAATTGGTCCCCTAGGTGATTTAGGAAATTCTATTCATTCCCCCTAGGTGATTTTAGGGAGTTCTGAAAAGATGTTATCTTCTGGCAGTATTGGGAAGGGCTATCACTGGCCTTCCCAGGACTGGATCAAACCCCCTGGAGTGGAACAAAAGGCCAAATTCAACATGGAGGTGAATTGAATACCTTAGAACATCATGGAAATTATTTTGGAAGGTTTGGGGAAGTTTTGAAAGACTTGGAGCAGTCTGAGTAAAAAACAGGGTTCACAAGCCTAGGCAGTACACAGGCCTAAAACAACTGTTGGGCTTCAGAAGAAGATTCTGGGAGCTCTGGATGGAGTTATTAGTAAAAAAAACATCTTCAGAAATAGGATTCCAATACCTACATGATGGTGAAATCATATTTTTCACAACACCTTGGTGCATAGGATTGGCAGGCAGTTTTTCTCAGGCACAAGTGGAGTCTCAAATCAAAAATCAATTTTTTAGGGATTATATGGATGAATAAAGACATCATACCCACCATTGGATTCAAAATTCCATTTCCAGTCAGGATCATATAAAATTTCACCAATAAATTCCACCTGGAGCTCAAGTTATCATCGTTCCAAGTTACCCTCTCAAAGGCAGTTTAGGACCTAGTTATTTTTTGGGAGGACAGGTGTCAGCACCAGGAGCCTAACGGGATTTCATGTCCCTAATGTCCCTGAGGTTAGGTACAACCAACCTTGGAAAAATTCTCCCAGCCCCCATGTGACCTCTAGGACCCTCATGTGACCTCCATACTTGACAGTTCAAGCCCCAGGTGCATTTTTGGAGCATCCATTCCCTGTCGTCGGATCAAGCGCCACGTGTCAGCTCTAGGACCACTGTGGAAACTGATGTCCCTAAGGTTAGGGACATAAAGCATGGAAAAATGTTCCCAGCCCCTATGGGGAGTCTTTTGGTCACCCACATGACCGACTTTCAGCCCCCAGGTGCATTTTTGGAGCATCCATTCCCTGCCATCGGATCAAGCACCACATGTCAGCTCCAGGACCACCGTGGAAACTGATGTCCCTCATGTCCCTAAGGTAAGGGACATCAAGCATGGAAAAATTTTCCCAGCCCCTATGGGGAGTCTTTTGGACATCCATGTGACCAACTTTCAGCTCCCAGTGCTTTAAAGCAGCTTTTCTCACCTTCATTCCCTGTCGTCGGATCACCGCCACGTGTCATCCTCTTGACCACCATGGAATTTGATGTCCCTCACATCCCTGAGGTTAGGGACATCAAACATGAAAATTTCACCCAAGCTTCTCCCTCCATGCATTCAAAATTTCAAAAAATCTAACTGTCGCTCAGTGCTTCTAGTGCTTCCAGCTGCTTCCACTCCTGTGCACATACAATCTTCATCCTTCCTCTGCAACTTTCTTCCATCACTCTGCCATTGCAAAAAACTTAGACCAGATCAACCAAGGAACTGAAATACCTTTCCCATGGTGATACACAGGTCTCAGAAGGAATTCTCATCAAGCTAAGAAGGAGAAACAAAGAACAACGAAGAAGAGAACAATAAAATCTCCATAGCCAAAAAATGGAAATCTGAACAAATCTTGCAAACCAGTGCATGAATAAATGAACCATTTGTTGATTTTTGTTCCTCTATCCAAGACCATAAAAAACATAACCTCAAACTCTCCTCTCATGTGACAGAGCATCCACAATGAAGAAATCTCCTTTCCGGCTCAACGAAGAAAGAAGTGGGATTTCCCGTCAAACCGGTTGTCAGATTGAAGTAAGATCGCACGTGAAGCACCAAAAGAAAAAAACCCACATCAAAAATATAATTTTATTCACAAATGGAGGAGAAAAAAATAGACCTGTAATTTTGAGGTCCATTAATGGTTGCCGCATCTAGAAGCACTGCCAGGTCTGAAAATTAAAACTTTAAAATCTCCTGGACTATTAAGCGGGCGGGCCCAAAATTTCAGAGGGGTGATATTGGGAAAAAACCCATATCAAAAAAATTCATTCCACATCAATCTGACTCCCAGAAGCCAACTTTCTAAAAATAGCAGGTCTACTACATAGGAACTACTATTTTGGGAAAGTCATCGATAGAAGAACCTGTGAAGGAGACGAAGACATTGGAGGTGCACTACAACTGAGAATTCACTAGAATGGACATTTTTGGCACTTACTAAAAATAGTAAGTGGGCCCTCGAGCACCTGCTAAAAATAGAAAGTTGATCCAGAAGGAATGAGGAATGTAGGGAGAAAGAGGAAAACTGAGCCGCAACATCCAGTTGAAGATCGGGGACTTGATTTTTCACACTTACTAAAAATAGTAAGTTGTTTTTTCTAAGGGAGACATGAAGCCGAAGTGGATGGGTCAGAAGCTGACATAACCCTTCACCTGTGAGTATGATGTGGAAGACAATGATGTCTTGTACATGGACCTGAATGACCTTAAGACTTGCATGGCCTCCAAGGACCGAAGGAGGATTGAAGACCAGATATTCACAAGTGGCTTGTTCATTGCTGCAGGACACCCAGTGTCTGTGTAGAGTCTTGAGTTAGTCCTAGCCTACTCTTTCCACTATGAGCCTGAGACACGAACCATCTGAGCTGAAAATGGTACAATGATGGTGGTCATCAGCCCTAGGACCATTTCAATCTCTCTACAGATACCGACATCCCCAACATGGTCGTCATCTCAAAGGAAAGGGTCGTGCATGATTGGGAAACAATGGATTCATATGTCCAAGGAGTAGCGCTTGGCTCATGGTTGAAAATAGGAAGAAATCCTTCCAGGATGCCCAAGAATCTTCCAAGGTGTGAGTTCCGAGAAGGGTATTCTGATGTCATCACTCTCCTCAATAGAGTTATGGGTGAAGCAAGCACAAGAGACTTCCAAGACTAGATGGGCCTTTTCATCCTGACATTGATAGAAGGAAAGTAAAGGATTGACTCGAGGTAGATTATCAATGACAATCTCCATCTACAACTGCTCCAAGTGCCCATGAAAAATAAGTTCCACATGACTTCTTACCTAGTCTATCTCCTTGCAAGCTCGAGATCATTTAAAGGATTGACTCTCACATAGAACATTACTTCCAAGGTACCTACATTCGAGAAACTTCCACAGTTGGTAATGGAGGAGAGCAATAGGCATTTTTCTCACGTGAATGATGCGTTCACTATGTACATGGTCCGAATCTTAGAAGGGGATCTCGAAGCTAGGATGTCACCAAAAGTGGCATCCTGATTAAGGAATATGGCTCGTACTTCATACAATTCTCAACATTCTCCTACATACGAGTCACTGGCTTTGACCAAGCTCCGCTGAAACTGCCTAAGTACCTCAGTGACTAGATTGTATTGTTTGAGCTCTATAGGTAGATCACTCAAGTGAATAACAAGCTCAGAAGTAGGAGAAAGAAATTTATTTCATTCCCTATATCTCTAGGGGAGTTCACGTGTAAAATCTCAAATGATGCATCTCACTTGGAGGCCACTTTCACACATCTGACTTTGCATTCCTACATCGTCAGGCCCAACTTTGACATCCGAGAAGATCCCGACTCATTCTATGTCCCAGAATTACAACATGAGCCACAAGTCGAGGACTACTAGGCCAACTATATTGATGAGTTTGAAGTACGTGAAAAGGACCACATGAGGATGACAATCAGTGAGATGAATAAATTCAAGTTCTCTTGGTATGAAGACATCTTGCATGATGATGGGACAGAGATGTACGATCCTGAGTATGCAGTAGTCAAGATGTCCCCAATGCCCCAAATCAACTGGCATGTTTGTGAATCAGGAGATATATTGGAGCGGAACTGAAAAGGTGGTGAGGAGAACGAGGAACTAGTTTCAGAAGAAGAGGACTATGATCATTCGGTCACGAGGAATTTCTCCAAGCCAGAAGCAAGCTTCACATCATTCATCTTCAAAAGTGGTAGAGGTGACTTCCAGCTCTAAACACTTTGAAGCAAGTTCAAAAAGGAAGGCCATGGAATTGGAAACTTCCCCCCGCGAGAAGACACCTAAGAAAATTCAGGGAAGAAGAAGGTTCATTGGCATCACCATAGGAGGAAGATGTGATCTCAGTAATGCAAATAGAAAATCCAGCAGTAGATGCACAGGTGAATGAGGAGTATATGACTCATGATCCAGTCTTCAAACCACTGCAAGAGGTCTTTCCTGTTGTTGACACCAATGCCCCTCTCATTCAAGACTTTCCTCCTCCACCAGAACAAATAATGGTTGGTGCACCCATCATTGAGCCTGAATCTGATGAGATGTTTCCATGGATGCGGGAAATGGTCATCCTTGACACTCACACTATGCAACAAGTAGCATCCCCCTATCTATCAATGATTGTCTCATTGGCTAAAGAAAAAAGGTCAAGAAAGATCACACAGATGACTTCATGATTCTACAGTGGGGAAACAGGTAATCAGTACATCGAAGTAGCTTGGCCAAAAGTAATCAAGCCAGTGGATGAGATGACACCAGCCGACTATGAGATGAGCATGATCCAATTGGGACCAGCTACTCATGAGGGAGATTTGCACATATATCAACAATCTTCTGCTCGCATGGTGGCAAGGAATAAAGAATATAAAGAGAATATTGAGGTACTAGAGGAACAAGTACGAACTCTTTCATCTTATGTGCAACACCTAGTGGAACCAAGCACTACAACACTTCCTATTGAGAAAGTGGTACCCATCAGTAGCTTCGATCCAGAATCCATCAGAAGAATGCACGAGCTCACGATGCAGGGGTGAGAAAACAATGAATGGATCGACTCAATCTCCAAAAAAGGGAAGTCAGCACTCCAAGAGGTAGTCAAGCTCTTTGCGTACATGTGCGCCAAACCAACAGAATGAGAGCACTCAAAGAGGATGTGGAGAAAGAAAGAGATTACTGGGAACCTCTGGGACCAGTAGTGAGTGAGATGAGCAACACCCATCATCAGGAGTTGATCAATAAGAAGGTTTTTGAAACTCCTGCATAATACTTGACACGTGAATGGAAGAGGGCCTTGGTAATCAGATATGAAGCAATCAATCAGGCCTTCACAGAGCTAGAGGAGAAAGAAGAACAAACATACAAGCTGCAGGATAGTATAAATCAGAAAGTTCAGAAACTTGGAGTACCCACAATGAGTGAACACACAACTACTGATGAAATGATCAGCCCTTTGAAGGAATATGTCAAGAAAGGGGTGGGTAACCCATTTTCCTTCACTAAGGATACTCTCGACTTCTTCTCAAAGATCTGAGCCTCCATTGCACTTATCGTAGAAAATCATTCATCGTGGTTCAGGAAGTGCAAGGACATCAACAGTGTGACTGATGGATGGACTGAAACCTTGAGCTGCATTCGCATCCCTCATGCCAACAAAGTAGAACCAGTAGTGGCTTGTTTCAAACAAGAGCTTGGAAAGATAGAAGCCTTCTCAGGATCACAAAGTGGAGAGCAGTCAGAGAGTGGAGCCAAGTCCACCGCAGCAGCTCATCCTTCAGCATAATTCTTCTTCTTCTTCTTCTTCCTCTTCTTTCTCTCTCTCTTCTCTTCTCATACAACACTCTCTCTCCTCAATGTTATATTTTTGTGTTGAGGGTTACACTTTTTAATATGACTTAAGTGACTTTAGAAATATAATGTAACTTTAAGTCACCTTGCTATTATAAAAGGGACTTAAATATTTAAAGTGGAATATGAACAGTCTTAAGTCATATTAAGGTATTCAAAAAGTCTCCAGGGAGATGAAGAGTTTCCTCATCTTCTATAAATTGTAGCAAGCTCCTCATTTGAGGTTCTTCTTAATTTTGTCTTCTGAAAATTCTTAGATGTTGGAGCTATTTTTTGTGAATTCATGAGAGAGATATCCTTGTGAAGAGAGCAAGAGATAGCAAGTTTCTTCCATTTCTCCTACTAAAAAATGTCTTCTACTTCCCACACTATGTACAAATTCTGCTTGAGCTTCAATAAAGGAAGAAGGAATTTTAGCCTCTTTGATTGAGGAGTTTATTGGTACTTTGTGTTCATTAAGCTCTATTTAGTTTTGTTGGTGTTTTGCCTATCTGTTTTCTTCTGAAAAAAAGTGCATGTAATGAAACTTTTGGCTAGTGTGTGCAAGTCTCTGATTTTCTACTTGCAACATTAGTTTCTCCTTTCTAAATATTCTCACTCCCCTTTCCCACCTTCATAGCAAATTCTTCCCTTGCAGATACCTGCAAGAATTTTCCACAGGGTCAGTGGAGTGCCCCTGTTAGATCCCCGACTGAAAGGCCACCAGGATAAAACTCACAATTTACTCGCGCATGCACGTACGGTAGCTGCACCGGTTAAGTAGAGGGACTTAGACTCCGTCATCTCCATTGAGACCGCCCTTTGTCCTCTACCCACGTGATATCAGAATCAACGCTATAGATTTTATTTCTCTTGCGATCCTTTTTTCTTGGGGCATCTTGCCCTGCCTTATCATTTTACCCATTTTTCTTTACCCACTTGACCTTTAACATCTATCTCTTTCAAAGTCATGATTAACTTCATTTATGTTGTTGATCCCAGGTTTGAGGGGGAACACTCAATCAATCATATTTTCAATACTTCATCATTTTTGTCTCGCAGCTTACCCAACACAAACCACTCATCAAAAAGGGGGAAATGTAGACACCTGTTTTTGGTATCGTTCCTCCCCTTCACCCCACGTTTGTTCTTCTCCATTGGGCTTAAAGATTTGAATTCCTTCCCCCGTAAATTTGACTAAATCCTATTTAACACCAAAAATACATATTCCATTAATCAATCTAAATTGGTTAATTGATCCCCGTTAAATCCCTAAACCTTGTTATATGCCAATATCCAATTGATAATTAAATATTCCAAACTAATTCATATCACCACACCTAATAATTAAATACTCTACAATCATTTGAATCATGCACCCCACTCACAAATTAAATAATACAAATCAATCCACTTGAAATCCGATATTACACCTAATTGTTCAAATCATGTCCCCCCTCAGTCACCTAACCAGGGTTACCTTTTCATACTTGGATTACCTGATAACCCTGAAGTTAACCCCATCTTTAGGAAGAGTGATAGAAAACCTCTGAAAGTATAGCTCCTCACTTATCATCATACCATCACAATGCCCTTGTGATGCCACTTGCATCACCATGATATCATCCTCATACCATTGTGGTTCTCTTAGTTTGGTTTGTTTTATATTTATTTTGATTGGATCAGTAGCTCCTTTATACACCAACATTTTCTGGTTTTGTTATGTATCAATTTTTGCATGTTATCTATCTTTCATTTGTATTGTTTTCTCTTATCTAACGGGGGTTGACATCCATGAAAGAAAGGTAACACTCCCTGGAACCGACTTCGTCAAGCAGCCCCCACATATCCCATTTAATCCCTTTCTCTTTCTGTTTCATAGGTCTATCCAGCTCGCAGCAAGGACATTCACTTTGCGTTCGTCCAGTTGTCACCATATTCTTTCAAGGTACCTTAAACCCTTGCATCTTTGAGGTTGTTTGATTTCTTTATCATCTAGCTCACTAATCTAAACAGGGACGAAGAAAATTCAATCAGCAGTTTGATATGGTTATTATTTGTTATGTAATGGTTAGTTTATCACTGGTGATTGTCAGGTTATTTGTTATTATGTCTTCCTATTTTATAGGAAGTTATTTTTCTATTATTATAATTATATAATAGACTATGTGTTGTTTTCTTTTAGTGAGTTAAAATACAATAGAGAGTTTTAATTCTCAAAACTCTTACCAAATTACAATTTGTAATTTGTTTTCTTACTGAGTTTAATACCATTCATCAAATTTGTCACATTATCTTACTTATAAAATAAATAAATATCGTAAATTTATAATTTACACATTTAAAGCCTAGAATCGAAAACTATAAAACCAATTAATACAAAACCAATTAATATGATTATTTATAAAACCAAGTGTTCTCCATAACTAACTTTGACTGAGTTCTTTTTTCACAAATGACAACATTTGTATCCCAGCGACCTAGTACAATCTATATATTTAATAGAAAGAGAGAAAACAGATGAGACACGTTTTATTGTGGCATTACATGATTAAGTGAAACTGTAGAGATGGGAAGGCAGGCGAGGCTCCGCCATGGCTACGAGAGGATCTGCTTTGGGTGTAGAAAGGCCATAGGTCTCTGTCATGTCTAATTCTTGATGAGGTGGAAGGCGCCAGTGGAATCCATGGATGAGGTTGGCGAGACCCAGCTGAACCACTTTGAGACCCAGATTATAGCCAGGGCACATTCTTCGCCCTGCACCGAAGGGAAGAAGCTCAAAATCTGTGCCCTTCACATCCATGCTGCTGCCATGGAACCTCTCTGGCCTGAATTCCTCAGCTTTCTCCCACAGTTGCTCGTCTCTTGCGATGGTCCACACGCTCACGAATAATCTGGTGTTGGCAGGAATGTCGTAGCCTGCAATTTTGCAGTGCTCGGTGGAAAGATGGGGAACCAAGAGAGGGGCGACCGGGTGCAGCCTCATCGTTTCTTTCACTATGCATTGCAGATACTCCATGCTGGCGATGTCTTTCTCTTCCACCCATCTTTCCTTTCCAACAATTCTCTCCATTTCTTCGCTGGCCTTGGCGAAGATTTCCGGCTTTTTTAGGAGCTCCGCGAGTCCCCACTCCACAAGCGTTGCTGAGCTCTCTGTTCCGCCGGCTATCATGTCCTGCAACGCTCCCCATTCACATGTTAAAATTTGCTTCTTTACATGGAATATTTAATCAACAATGAAAAAGCAGTCTAATGGATCATTGAGTTTGAGTCCTAAATTATAGAGGGTTTATAGATCATATATTATTAATTATTGGGAAAAAATGGTCGTATTGGAGTAAGTCACTTTTATATTAATGAGGAGGAGGTTTGAATTGAAAACCTATCATCTAGTAGTTCACATTCACATCAATTCAGTTATCATTTTACGTGTCTCATCAAGATGCCTTTCCTGGATAAACTTTCTTTGGAATCAGCATCTATGATTCTTCAGGAAAGATTCTCAATGATGAATCATACGTGTTGATTTGAAACTCGTGGAACAAAAACACTTGCAGATTTTATCTAGAATCGAATTTTCACTGTCTAATATGAAATAGCGTTGCTCTTTAAATACGGCTAAAACTCTGCCCAAATAAAAATCATCTTATCAATCGGAAAAATATTAGACGACGGGGAATTCATGTTCCTATATATCAAACTTTAGCAACAGAAATTTTTCGCCCTTGAAATTGAAAAAACAAGAAAGAAACCTATGCAAAGAAGCGTGGAATTTAGTGTATGTAGTACTAATAACCCCAAATTACCTGAGTGAAGCCTTTGACTCTGTTTGGGGAGAGGTGGTTGTTGGGATCATCGCTCTGTTGCAGCAAAACATCGACCATGTCGGCGGGGACATAATCGGGCACGCTCCTCCTCCTCCTCTCGTGTTCTTCCAACACTTCCTCCAGAAAAACATTCAACCGTTTGCTCAGCGCCTTCATTCTTTTCACATACCCCTGCAGATCGAGGAAGCCGAGCCAGGGCAGATAGTCTCCAATGTTAAACACGCCGTTGAGCACGAACAGCTCCTGCAGCATCTCCTTGAATTCATGCGGTTTTATCTTGTGATTCGCGCTCTCTTCCAGATATCTCCGCCCCAGCACCATTCGAGAGATAATATTATTGCTCACGGTGTACGTCTCTTCTCTCAGATGGACGGGGAGACCGCCGGTGGAGGTTCGGAAAACAGAGGCCACCATGCTGCAAACCTCTTCCATTCTAATGTATTCGAACGACTCCAACCGCTTCTTGCTGAACAACTCCATCAAACATATTTTTCTGGCCCGCCGCCAGTGATCTCCGTAGGGAGACCACGTTATATCGGAGTAATTGTACACAGTGTACTTTCCGGCGGCGATCTTGGGGCGAGAGGAGAAAGTAAGGTCGTGCGTCTTCAGAAACTCGCGCGCCATGTCGGCGGAGGATGCAACAACGCAGGGCACGGAGCCCAGCTTGACATACATGATTGGGCCATACCTCTGGGAGAGTCGATCCAGGGATCTGTGGGGCAGACTGCCTAGAAGATGCAGGCTCCCAATTACAGGCCACTCGCCAGGACCTGGCGGTAATTTCATCCCCGGACAAAATCTCCTGTAAATCGCATAAACTGATACGATGCCCAATACAACATAACCCAACACATTCAAATTCATCTCCATCGCTCAAATCTAATGGGATGCCACTCCCATGAATGCTGTAGGGTATTTATAGGGTTCAGACACAGTTTTTTCCCCACTCGAATGCGCAGAACACGGGTCCCGTATTTCTGGTTCGAGTCAAAAGCAGAAAGAACAAGGCGGCTCTGTAATGCGGAATTTCATTGGACCACGTCGACCTAAGTTTTCGGCAGTGGAAGACTTGACTTGACTTGAGTTGTGAAAATGACCCGATCTGGAAATGGTCATTGGTGAGGTGCAATAATTACAAATAAACAGGTGCTTTTGCAACATTTTCGCAACCTATCCCACACATTGAAGAAACATGGCAACAATTGAAGAGAGATCTGCACAATTGTGGTCCCACTCGCTACCCCAACGGGAAAATATTAAACATTTGGCCACTACAAAATTTGTTGACCATAAATTCTCGGCATGTCCCCCCCCACTTTCGCTCAACATGTGATGTTTGCTCTTCCTTCTACATTTTCCAAAAGGATTTGGAAAATATGTATTTTTTTTTTTTTTTTTTGTAGGAGTGAGGGGTTAGTAGTGGTACACCCTAAAGTTAAAAGGGTCTACAGAAGTAGTTGCATTTCATGTGGGATTATGATGTTTTTTCAACATGTAGCTCAAGTTTTTCTTAGCTTATATTTTTTCTTTGGAATATTTAATTAGAGGGAAAACTATATTTTGAACTGATCTAAAATAATAAATTTAAGTTACACTACAACCATGGTGGAAACCAATAGTTGTGAAACTACCACTTTACGCTTAACAATAATTACAAAACCGCAATATGAGTAGGTAGATGATTAATAACTGTTGTGACATTTTTGCAATCTAAATTATGTGAATATTGTCTATTTCACCCGCATTGAAGAAATATGCAAATAGATGCAACATAATAACGACTCTTCTAATTTTCTTAACATTTGGGATTTCTATGTGCATGGGAGAACATTCCAAACATGATAAGTATGGGTCTTGAAAGGCATCATTGATCATAGAAACAATTAGAGAGTGTAATTGGTTACATAAACAAAGGCTACAATTGAACAACAAATAGGAAAAACTTCAAAACATGATAGTCGAGACTGTACTTGTTCTAGTTCTCTTTATAAACTTCATCTTTGGCCATAAGCAAGGGGAAATTGGACAATTGCTACATGTTCCCATCCAAATTCCCCACACTAGGGTTTTCCGGGACTCACATATTGTGTTCTTGTTATTTCTTTGTTATGCATGATGTGTGTTATGTATTTACATTCATATTTCCACATTTTATGATCCCAACAACTAAAACACACTAGTACTAAGTTCACTTTAAGACTATTCTGTCATATCAAGAAAACAATTGAAGTAGAACAACAATCTCATGATTCTATGGATTCAATACTACACAATCTACATAGTTTATAGATCATTTTTGGTATCAGAGTTGATTCACATCTCTACGAATTGTGGAATATTTTGGTTGATTTGTATTATTATAACAACATCACATGCGGAAGAATTACTACCTTGCAATTTAGAGATATCTACAAGAGGGTGGAAAGGATAAGAGAAATGAATAAGAGATGCAAATAAGGACTTGCTCATACAGTTGTAGCATTAGAATCATGCACATGAATTGTGTGGTAGAGTCCCAACACATGATTGTTGAACAACATAAGCTCACATCTAGGAATCAAGAATCCATGGATATAGTAGTACAAATGCCCTAGCTAGGAAATTTTTTATACGAGAAGAAGAGGATGTCTGTGAAGAAGGACCTATAAAGGAGGATGAAGATGAGTATCCCCTAAAGAAACTAGGTAAAACTAAGGTAAAATCAAAACATACCCATGTTTCAAAGTTGAAACTAGGGTTGAGATTAGAGCCTTTATGGATAAGTAGATGCTTGTTGAGACCAAATTCTAATTGAGTACTTATATACTTATTTAAGCTAAGTACCAATTTTGGTGAAACATAAGGCATTTTGGTCTAAGCTTGAGTGAGGCGCGAGACTTGGAAGCCTTTAGATATTTTGTGTAGGTGCGTGTGTAAGATGAGGAAGGGACTGGAGAGCAACATGTTTGTATAAGAAAATAATATATTGTACTAGGTTGATCACTCAGGCATCCAGTGTGATTGCACAACATGGAAACCTCTCTCCAAGCGTGGGACTTGTGAAACTGAGAGAGGAATCTCCAGAGAAGGCTGGTTCCTGCTCCTAAACTACCTGCCACAAGCTATTCCAGTGCAGGCAAGCTAATCTAATCCTAATCTAAAAATGCTAAGGAGACAGAGAGAGAGAAAGAGAAAGGAAAAGAACAAAAGCCTACACTAAAACGGTGATACACCAGAGAAGGAGAATGTTGGACATCTATCAAAACTGCCATGGGACAAAGAGAGGTGAGCAATGGGAAGGATGGACAGATGCATCACAGGCCCAAGGATAGATTTCACACAGAAAATGTCCCAAAACTCCATGAACACAGCTCCAAACCTGCAATGAACATTCAAACATGCACAAATACCTGCAATGAAGAGAGGCAAGAAGAGAACAAACAAAAACGAGCAAGGATGGACAGATGCATCACAAAACACGTTTTGTTGCTCCAGAAGTTTGCACAGAACATCATTTCAATAGTAAAAGGCAAAAAACGCCATTACAGAGCAAGGGAGGAGGTTCGAACTCCATTTTCAACCCTAGAGAAGAAAAGAAGGGAGGGCAGAGCAGAAAAGATGAACAACTTCTTATTTTTTAGCCAAATCTGGCTTTTTACAATGCATGGGTCGAGCCCAGGAGACAGAAAACATAAGAGAACATGTAAGCTAGCCCATTCCTTCTTGACCAAAACTGCATTAAAACGGCATTAAAATCTGACTGATTTGAAGTGGTTACAAACATCACTGTCACTGGCCATGCTGAAGAAGAATGCGACCCATGTGCATTAAAACTGGTTGTTGAAACGTCACTTCTGGCCATGATCACGCGTCAGAGCCGTTTCTCAATTTTCTCTCTCCAGACTGCACCAAAATTCAAGATTGATCCCAGAATCATGTAGAGAATTTCACAAGCTTTCCGTTGATATAAAGAACGTGCAAATCTGAGCTCTGGATCGAAAGATATGATGATCTGAAGATTTAGGGCACGGAACAGACCAAAACGGATTTTGAAATCTTTCCCGCGCTCTGCCACATGGATGACACGTGTTAAGCACTGAATCACTGAATAATTCTCTCTCCTCCACCTTTCTACGGGCTTTCCTTTGAAATTTCCTTATGGGCCCTAGCTGGGACACGTGGCTAACTCCTATCCCATTGGTTCGGGCTGACCCTTCAAAACTCACCCTTTGACTTTTTGACTCTTTCCCCTGCGACACGTGTCGTGATCTGGTTGGTTCTCGGCCCTTTCGGCTCCTTCGCGCCCTTCGCGTCTTTATGTCCCAGATGTCCCAAACTGCTTGGGCCAAAAACTTCCGATCCGCCCGAAATGGGCTTCCTCGTCCCTCATTTGGCCGATGACACGTGGCATTGGGCATCTCTGTGGCCTAGATGTCCCAGTACAAATGCTGAATTGGCCGGTTCACGTCTTTCACGTCCATTTGTCCCAGATGTGGCTTTGTTTGATTGCTTGGGCTCCTTCGGCGATCCGCTGTCCTTCGCGTCCCTTCGTCCCGGATGTCCCAAACTGTTTAGTGAACTTTCTTCTGTTTCAGCCAAACCGGGCGGTTCGCGTCATCACGGCCCAAATGTCCCATTTGCTTCCGGACTGTTTGTTCTCATTTCGGCCGATCCGGCCGGTTCGCGTACTTCACGTACTCTTGTCCCGAACTGTCCCGCTCAGCAGTTAGTTGTTTTTCTTCCTCTTTCGGCCGGATCGGCTTCTCGCGCCCGCCGCGTACTTCTGTCCCAGATGTCCCTTTGCTTCACGGGCCGCCTGGAGGCTTTTCGGCCGATCCGCGCCTAGATGTCCCAAATGTCCCGACTGCCCCTAGGACTAGGACTTAGTCATTTTTTATGATTTTTCCTGGATCAATCTACATGCTTGGAACTGCAAAACTCTGATGCATGTTATCGAAATTTACCCTGGGGGTGAAATTTTGACAACAGTTTGGTGACTCAGTGGGGTCATCTGCCTGCTAGATGAATGATCAGTAGCCTGAAGCAATCCATTGGGCATGGAGTCATAAGCAAGCCTGAAAACTGATCTGAACTTTGAAAACTTCCCTCTGAGCCACTTGAAACCCACCGGACATGGAGTTGTTCTTACCAAAATGCCACTGAAACGAACTGTGCAAGAGCAAAACCAGCACAACAAAAACTATGTACAGAACTGAAAATCATACATGCTCCAAAATGAAACATGCAGAGTGTGCACAAGCACTTCTTCTGCTGAAAGCAAATCTACCTACTCTACTCTAACTGGAAGCAAAGGCAAGCTAAACAAACCCTGCAATTGGTTGTGAGAAATAGCTTCCCTTTCTCAAAAGTGGCGGCCATGCAATTGATTTGGAGCTGATCATGGCTGTTAGGATGAGTGGAAAATCAACAAGAAGCTGGTATTCCACCCAAATCATCAAGGTATCAGCTGAAGGCAAATTCAATACCTCTTTTAGTTGCTCTGCATTTGGATTGAAGAGGCATGACAGCTGGTCCTTGGTACTTTGTAGCTCACCCTCATGCTCAGAAGCAAGCATGACTGGTTGTGACTTCTCCTTTGGCTCCAATGAAGCCAAATACCTGATTGGGCAAGGTCTGATCCTTTGAGTATGCCCATTTCCCTGATTTTCAACTCCAAGAATGGAGTCTTCTTGCGGACCTTCTTGAATGGATGATGTGGAAGAAATGGCGAAATTCCTCTGCCCTTTCTCTTCCTCCAATGAAGGACATGAAAGATTAAAATCTTCCAATCTTGGTTCCAAAGAGCTTCTATAAGATGCAGGTTGCTGCAAATGAATACTCTCCTCCATGACAGTAGGCTCTTGTGTTTGGAAGATGGATGATGAAAGAGAGAATGTTGGAAACTCAACCGGTTCTTCTCCATCAAAACAGTCTTCCAAATCTGACAGATAAACTGCCTCATGACTGTCCTGCTGCAAATGTTCAACTTCCTCCATGGTGTCTTCTTGATCTGTAACTTGACCACCATGGTTTCCTTCATCCTCCAACATTGAGTTTGAGAGATCAAACTCCTCTTCGACATTGGAGCTAGAGAGAGATGAAGTAGAAAGAAGAACTGAAGGTTCTCCTGTAGCCTGCTTTGTGCTCAAACCCCTTGGATCCGCAATTTTCTCTTCCACAGCTAGATTGTGCTCCTCTTCTTTTGGATTTGGAGCAACTTCTCCTTCCTCTACTAGTTGAATACAATCTTGCTCTTGATAGAACTCTTCCTCTAGCATGAAGTTTGTCAAGTCAAACTCTTCAATCTGCTGCTCTAGAGGACAAGTTGGGACTGCAAGATCTTCTTCAGGGCTTTCTTCCTCCATGGCTGATTGTGCAACTTGAATTGGATCAGCATTTCCTTCAAATAGAGTGCCAACATGGACACTACACTCTGAGCAAACTGATTGCTGATCTGCTTCTTCCTTTTGCTCTTCTTCTGCTGCAACAAAATCAGTTATGACCACCATTTGTTCAACCTTAGCCTCTTCTGTAGGCTTAACCATCAAGGGGATCTTTGTTATCCCAAATTTGGCAGCCCAAACCTTCAAGCTGTCTGTCATTTCTTTTCTTTTTGGCTCTTCCTCTTGTTGTCCTTGATGACTGATTTTTTCAATTTCTTCTTCCCCACATGGAATTGGGGATGCAAGAGGAGGGATAGGTTGAAACTCAACTGATTTTACAATTTTTTGCGGTGGTGGAGGAGGTGAAACCTCTTGTTTCTTTGGAGTGGAAGGTATTTCATTTAGCTCTTGTGGAGGGGGTTTGGATTTGGAAGGAAAAAGGAAAGAAGAATTGAGATGAGGTGGAAGACTGAGAGGTGGAGACATGGAATCAACATTTGGGACAGCAGATGGAGAGTTTAAAATTTGCAAGTCCAAATGAGATGATGCTGCTTGAGTAATGGGAAGAGAAAAACCGGATGATGGTGTAGAACTTACCCATTGACAAGGTTGTTCAACACCGAATGTATAGGCCTCTATTCCTGCTGTCCATTGTGCAAGTTGGGGCAGCATCTTTATCATGAAGTCCAGCTTTTCTTGAGGGCTGAAGTGTCTTGGAAAAGGGCCTCCCCATGGACAAGGGGTCCTGTAACCGATTCCGAAAGCTCTCATTTGAGCTGTTGCTCTGGACTGCACCATCTTTACCTCCATCTTTTGGATCTTCTCCAACAGACCAGCATCTTTGATCTGATGGTCTTCATTGTATGCACACCCTTGCTCTTGGAAGGCTCCATAGCCAAACTGACTTTGGCACAGCTGCTCATATGGGTATGCATACTGATCTTGAATCTGCTCAAAATGCTGATTTGGAGGATTTGTAAAACATGTTGGAGGTGTGATATACTGCTGTTGTTGATGTGAATTCCATGATGGAAATGAAGTCATGATTGCACAACTTCATAGAATGAAAGAAGATGGAAGAGATGGAAGGAAGAATGGATAGAAAAAGAATGAAAATGAATGGAAAGGAAGGTCTGCAACTTCAGAGATGGGTTGTTGACCAGATGGAGTCGCCAGATGTGTTTGCAAGTGCCTCCAAAGGCTGAAATCTTCACAGGAACACACCAACCTGCAAAAGATGAAGTGGAAGACCTCTAAGGTCCCACCGGGCGTGCCAAAACTGTTAGTGGAAAAATCACAGCACCCCTGGATGCAGATCAGGCTTCTAGGTTGATCACTCAGGCATCCAGTGTGATTGCACAACATGGAAACCTCTCTCTAAGCGTGGGACTTGTGAAACTGAGAGAGGAATCTCCAGAGAAGGCTGGTTCCTGCTCCTAAACTACCTGCCACAAGCTATTCCAGTGCAGGCAAGCTAATCTAATCCTAATCTAACAATGCCAAGGAGCCAGAGAGAGACAGAGAGAGAGAGAGAGAGAGAGAAAGGAAAAGAACAAAATCCTACACTAAAACGGTGATACACCAGAGAAGGAGAATGTTGGACATCTATCAAAACTGCCATGGGACAAAGAGAGGTGAGCAATGGGAAGGATGGACAGATGCATCACAGGCCCAAGGATAGATTTCACACAGAAAATGTCCCAAAACTCCATGAACACAGCTCCAAACCTGCAATGAACATTCAAACATGCACAAATACCTGCAATGAAGAGAGGCAAGAATAGAAAAAGCAAAAACGAGCAAGGATGGACAGATGCATCACAAAACACGTTTTGTTGCTCCAGAAGTTTGCACAGAACATCAGTTCAATAGTAAAAGGCAAAAAAAAAACCATTACAGAGCAAGGGAGGAGGTTCGAACTCCATTTTCAACCCTAGAGAAGAAAAGAAGGGAGGGCAGAGCAGAAAATATGAACAACTTGTTTTAAAAAAAATGAGCCAAATCTAGCTTTATACAATGCATGGGTCGAGCCCAGGAGACAGAAAACATACAAAAAATGTGTAAGTATCCCAACCATTAACCAAAACACTCTTTATTAAAATCGGTAGGGCATTAAGACATCACATCTGGTACCATCCATGCTGAAGACAGAATGCGACCCTGTGCATTAAAACTGGTGGCTGTACTACAGGAGAATGCGACCCATTCTGCATTAAACTGGTCGCTCGCTTCTGGCCATGATCACGCGTCAGAGCCGTTTCTCCAATTTTCTCTCTCCAGACTACACCAAAATGCAAGATTGATCCCAGAATCATGTAGAGAATTTCATAAGCTTTCCGTTGATATAAAGAACGTGCAAATCCGAGCTCTGGATCGAAAGATATGATGATCTGAAGATTTAGGGCACAATCCTTCCTGTGCTTCTGCCACATGGACGACACATGGCAAGCTCTGATTCGCTAAATAATTCTCTCAGACCAAAACGGATTTTGAAATCTTTCCCGCGCTCTGCCACCTAGATGACACGTGTCAACGCATTGATTGGTCGCGTTATTCTCTCTCTCCACCTTTCCGCGGGTTTTCTTTTGAAATTTCCTTGTGGGCCCTTAAACTTGGACACGTGGCACTATCCCATTGGTTCGGGCTGACCCTTCAAAACTCGCCCTTTGACTTTTTGACTCTTTCCCCTGTGACACGTGTCATGATCTGGTTGGTTTGCATTCCCTGTTCGGCTCCTTCGCGCCCTTCGCATCTTTTGATTGTCCGGGATGTCCCAAACTGCTTGGGCCAAAACTTCACGATCCGCCCAAAATGGGCTTCCTTTCCCTTGCGACATTTGGCCGATGACACGTGGCATTGGATTCTCGACCCTTTCGGCTCGTCTTCGAGGTCCCAGTGCGAAAGTTTCCCTTCCGCGAACCGGCCGGTTCGCGCCATCGCGTCTTTATGTCCCAGATGTCCCAAACTGCTTGGGCCAAAAAATTCCGATCCGCCCGAAATGGGCTTCCTCATCCCTCATTTGGCCGATGACACGTGGCGTTGTTTGATTGGCTTTCGGCTCCTTCGGCGATCCGCGTCCCGTGCGTTTCTTCGTCCCGGATGTCCCAGTACGGAACTTTCTCTGTTTCGGGTGAACCGGCCGGTTCGCGTCATCACGGCCCAAATGTCCCAATTGCTTCCGGACTGTTTGTTTCATTTCGGCTGATCCGGCCGGTTCGCGTACTCGCGCCCACCAACTGTCCCTAACTTTCTAGCTCAGCAGTTAGTCGTTTTTCTTCCTCTTTCGGCCGGATCGGCTTCTCGCGCCCACCGCGTACTTCTGTCCCAGATGTCCCTTTGCTTCACGGGCCGCCTGGAGGCTTTTCGGCTGATCCGCGCCTAGATGTCCCAAATGTCCCGACTGCCCCTAGGACTAGGACTTAGTCATTTTTTATGATTTTTCCTGGATCAATCTACATGCTTGGAACTGCAAAACTCTGATGCATGTTATCGAAATTTACCCTGGGGGGGTGAATTAGTAGATTTCTGAGTACTATTTCAGCCCTTATTCCTCTCCAAAATTTGAGTTTTATTTAATGTATGGACTGATAAAAATCAAGAGATTAATATGGATTGGAAAAGCATAATTTTAAGTGTTGTTGTGTGGAGCTTGTGCAATAAACCCTAGTCGCGATTTTTAGATTAAAATTGCAGCAGCCAAGAAACTTTTCTTTGTATGGCCTTTTACATCAATCACGATCTGATTAGCGTTCATAAAATTTATAAGATGCTTGGGAGTGGGGAAAAGATGATTTTTGGGTTGTTTGGTATGAGTCAATGTAACTATTCAAGTCATAGATTCATGATAAAGTTCATATCTGTAGCCATATTCCCTGATTTACCTTTTATTGACTTGCATTTTAGTGTTGGCATTTCCTTAATCCACTCAAGGTTTGAAGAGTCTCATTTGGGGATCTTTTAGTGGTATCATAGCGATGTTCCTCCTACTTGGATTGTTTTGATTTGATGTAGCCACTAGATTTTGGAACACATGGGTATTTCACAAGGAGACAAACACATCTTGTAGCCAGTTTAAATACATGTAATAGAGATGAAATCATGGATGATAGACTGAATGTTCCACACATCCCTCCCCAGGATGAGAAATTAAATCCAAATCGTGAACTTTTCAAGACTATAGTCACCACTTAGCAGTGGTTGATTCATTCCATGGAGCGTATGGGAGCTACTCTAGACAGGTTGGCATTGGATAGGCTAAAAGATAGACATGGCTAGAGGGATAGGTCAATATCAGTTGTCAATGGTCACAGGAGGCTCAGTCAATCACATTTAGAGATTGGTAGCATGAGGGAATACCCTTGTTGTGAGAGGAGACACACATATAAAGAGGAGAGGAGATCTACTAGGAGTGCAAATAGACCTATGCAGCCCAACTTCTTTCCTAGAGATGATCCACTAGAGATTGAGGATCTACTTGAGGGTACAACTTTCCAGCACAATGTTATGGCAACTAGTGATAAGTGGAGGAATTTACCACAAACATGTGAGGGATGCCTTTCCCTTACATCAGTACTGTGCATAAAGGAGAGATAGCTTGAGGTCCAGATAGGATCGGAGACCTAGAGTACAAAATCGAGAGCTGAAGTAGGACACTAACAAGGTGACTCTATCCACATTTGACAGTAGTAAAAATATTAGTGCCAGAGATTGGATCCATAAGCTCGACACTTATCTGACCCTCAAACCCATGTAGGAGCAGGAGGCCATTCAGTTTTCCAATCTCCATATGGAGGGAGTAGCATGTGGTTGGTGGCATCATGGGCTAGTCACAAAGAGCCATGATCTTATACCTTCATACATGGAGTTCATTAAGAGGTTGATTTCAAGATTTGACTGCAAGGATGTAGATATTTACTATAGAGAATTGGCACAATTCCATCAGATTGGACACGTTAATGCATACATCAATGAATTTCAATGTATAACAGTGATGGTGTCAGGGATGCCCGAGAAGAGGGTAGTGATTCTTTTCATAGAGGGGCTTCATGATAGACTGAGAGGTTTTGTCAAGGATTTTAAGCCTAGGAATTTACATGAAGCTATTTAGACAGCCATGGACTTGGATACTACCCCTCCATTTCATCCCCAAAAAAAGAATGTCAAGAATGAGAAATCAGAGCAACATGAAAGTGAGCAACCCACTTCTTCAAAGGTCGATTCTACACCGAATATGGATCAGGAGACTCGTAATGAGTTGAGGAGGAAGAAGCTTTGCTTTCATTGTAAGGATCATTGGGATCCTGGAAATAATTTCCTTGGTAAAGTAAAGATACATCTCATAGAGGTTGTTTCAGATGTGGAGGATGATATTGATTCAGAAAATGAAAAGGGACATCCAACACTAAACATTGAAAGTGAAGGTAAAATCAATTATCTTTTAGGATCACCAAGGTATAATCCATTCATGTTTGAAGGTACAATGTTTGAATGTAAAATCATGAATCTTATTGATAGTGGATATACACATAACTCCATGGATGAAGGATTGGTGAGAAGAATAGGTTTGCATTGTGATCATTCTGAAGGCTTTGATGTCACTATAGCAGGCGGTCTCACTATTCCTTGTAAGAAGAGAGTGAACAAAGTCAACATTCTATTTGGGGAGTACACAATTTTTGATGACTTATATGTTATTGATTTGAAAGATAACAATGTTGTACTTGGTATGCAATGGCTTCATTCATTGGGAACAGTCACCCAAAATTTACAAGATATGGAGTTGAGTTTCTAACATAAAGGGAAGCAAGTTACTATGAAAGCACTCAAATACACGTTGCCCCATCAAATGATATCCATGCCTATGATAGTTGTGGACAAGGAATCACTGAATGAAGACATATATGAGGATTTTTCACTACATTTCAGCATGGAACATCAAGTACACAATAAAGAGTACGAAAAATTTGGAGCCTACATGAGAGGATTGTGGCACTTTTCACAAGTAAGTTGCGTAAGTTATTTTATCTAGCCTTTGAGTGGTTTTGCATAGCGCATGTGAAGCCATTCAAAAATCTTAGGCTGATTTGGGATCTAAGAACTAATGGGAATGCAAATTTTCTACTTGTTATTTCTTGGGGGCAAGCAATCCTGGGAAGGGAGGACTATAATGTCCCTATTTTTGGATAGTTTGTATTGAAGACGTTTGGCCCATTTTTGTCTACCCGACGGCCAAAGGGTAAGCTCAAGGGTGACTTAAGTTTATTAATTTTATTATATTGTGCAAAGATTAAAATATAACACTATAAAGAGCACATATAATAAATTAATAGAATTAACTTTAAATTAGAACTTAGGAAAGTGCAATAAAATAAAAGCACTTAATTAAATTGTACTTCCTCAGGGAAAATGCAATTTGGAAGTCCAAAGGTCACTTTCATTTGAATTCTAAAGGAAAATTTCATTTGGAAGTCGAAAGGTCACTTTGGGTCCCATTTCCTATATAAAGAAGAGGTCGACTTGCCTAGAGGCATCAAAAAAATTATATGAATTTTTTGTCTTATATTGAGCTCTCAACTTTTGCGAAAATTCCAAGGACGAAACTCTTTTTGAATTCTACCTCTTTTTAGATGAAAACCCCAAGAGTTTGAAAGGGGTTTTCACTCAGAAATTCCCATTGATTGTAATATGATTTTCAGTCTTTTTCAGCAGTGATTATTTTAGTTTGCAGTTGTTAATAAAGTAGATTGGTAAAAGGTTTGTGGATCTTGTTGCAAGAGTTATTTGCTAATATTTCTCATGGTGGAGTGACCCACTCAGTTCCAAATTTGAGTTATCTTGAGGTACTCTAGGTTTGTTTTGTATTGCTCTATTATAATCTGATTTTTGTGAGTCCAAATAGCTTTTTTGCAGAACTTTTGAAGGGTTAAAAAGTTATATTCTCAGTGATACAAATCCGTAGATTTCTAAGTACTGTTTCAGCCCTTATTTCTCTCCAAAATTTTATTTTTAGTACATGTATGGACTGATAAAAATCAAAAGATTAATATGGATAGGAGAAACATAATTTTAAGTGATATTGTGTGGAGGTTGTGTAATAAACCCTAGTCCCAATTTCTAGATTAAAATTGTTGGAGTCAACAAACTGAACTTTGTATGGTCTTTTACATCAATCATGATCTGATTAGGGATTATAAAATCTATAAGATCCTTGGGAGTGGGGAGAGATGAAGTGTGGGATGTTTGGTATGAGTTAATGTAAATATTCAAGTCATAAATTCATGATAGCGTTCATATCTGCAGCCATATTCCTTGATTTACCTTTATTGACTTTCATTTTAGTGTTGGGATTGCCTTAATCCTCTTAGGGTTTGAAGAGTCTCATTTGGGGATATTTCACAAAAAGTGGCCAAAATCCACTTTCTGACTATTTTGACCCTAATGCACTTCCATTATAATGTGACAAGATTGAGTAACACTTAAATTATAACATGGGCATGTGATCCAAAAACGGGTGTTTTATTTTTTCCAATTTTAAACGCTTTCAAGGATCTTCAATTTTAATCAACTTAAAAGGATTGTATACTTCTAAAAACTGATCAAAATATGATTTAGGACTGAATTCAAACTGAAATTAAGTTTGTAATTTACTCAAAATTTCATTGTTTGATCGAAGCCCCAAAAATCACTGTTTCTTGATTTTAATCGATTTTCTGATTTTATTAATTACTGATTATAGTTGCATCCATATTCATATTTTGAATTTAAATTACTTGCAAATATCAGAAACTGAAAATAAAATCATAACACAACACCCAAATTGTTTACGGGGTTCGGAATTCCTACGTCCCCGGGTTTGTGGTGAACTGATCCATTAATAATGTTAAAAAATGTAAATACAATAACATTTACATTAACCAATAATGAATAAAAACCCTGAAACACTGTATTTCAGACCTTCGAAGGATGTTAATGGAGCTCAGCCTTTGTCCTTCACCTTCTTGATCCACTTGTAGCGGTGTCTCCCTTTGGTTCTACGCTTTTGTGTGACTTTAACAACATATAACTCTATCACAAAATATCCAAATCAAATAAAAGATTACACCATCACGATATTATTGAAATTTAAAGAAACTTTCATATATAACTCAAGATCTGGAAGTGAGCAGAAGTGCCCCAAAATTGTACTTTTCCAAAACTACCTGCTTATTGGCTTGACACAGACCTGACACTTGTTTATTTCAAATAAAAGTGAGCTTACTTTATACCACTTCTAAGAGGGTAGCGGGTTGGTAAGGCCACTTATATTTTTAGATGAGGTTAGGGGTTTAAATCCCCCTTCCATAGATTTAGGTGCCCAATTTAGCCATTGACCCCACATTTGGTGGGAAAGGGATATGATAAGCCTTTAAATAGCTTTTTGTCCACAAAATCCTCCTTATCCCATAGGATTAAGCTTATTCCCATGGAATGGATTAAATAAAATATTATTATTATTATTTTAAATCCAAATACACTAAAAACCTACCAAGCGTCATGCCCATAATATGCCATTTTTCCACATCACAGTGTGCCACGTCATCACTTGACCACAACTTTGATTATGCATATCTTTCGCATACGAACTCAGATTTGGTCCGTTCAAAATGCGTCAGAAAGCTTGCGACAAGCTCTATACCATGGAACTGATTTTTAAAAAATTACAAGACCATCAATTTTTCCTTGTCGCCAATTACCACGTGTCACCTTGTCATCGGTCCACTTGTTGACATGTTGACCAAAGTTGACTTCCATGTTGATTGAACTTTGACCGGACATAACTTGAGCTCAGAGTGTCCATTTTTCATGTTCTTACAGTCGTCGGAAAGCTCTCTAAAGGATATACTACATTGGAATGGTCTAGGGAAGTTTAGGGAACTTTTTACACTAAAAAATATCCCCTAATCAGCATGATATGGCTTGAAATTCCCAATCCATAACAAGCTCGTGTTATAAAAAAAGTGCATTATGATTTTCAAAATTAAGTATATCATTCTTTTTTTAATTAACGATAAAAGGTTTTTTGACTAGGATCCTACCCAGGATACAAAAGGCCAAACCCATAATATATCAATGAAACACAAAAGAAGTACAAAAATAAGAACAAAACATGATCACAACGAAGAAACAAAAAAACTACAACACAACCACAACACAACCACAATTTTTTTTATCAAAACTACAACATCAATCCAAAAAGAATCTTGCCATATCACCTTGAAGAGAAGAAAATCATGTGATTCTACTTCATGGCCTTGAAAAATGTCTTCTTGATATTTTCCAAGTTATTATATTGATGTGTTTGAGGATAGTGTCCTTCTTGGATTTTTCTTTTCCCTTTCTCCTCCAGTTGATGAGTAATGATCATGAGAAGATTAATATTACCTTTAAGGATATAAATGATGTCACCTTGCTTGTTCTTGATATTGTCCTTTTATTTTTCAATGCTAGAAATTGTTTTGTTGAGGTTCTTAAGTAGATTGTCATCATTTTTATCATTCTCAATGACAATTTAACACCCTTTGATTTTTTTATTTTTAAATCTCTTCTTTCCTTCTTGGGCCAATTTATAATGTCATTATGAAGTTCCACTCCAGTTATTAGGTTCACGGAACTAGATTTAATGAGTTTGGAGTTATTTGTATCCATGATAAGAAGACTTAAGGTAACCTCTCCTTCCCCTAGGGGAGAAAGATATGGGGGTAGCCTTGGTTTATTTACTACTTAGGGTTTTTTCAGAAGCAGGGGAAATAGCCCACTTGGAGGTCGATGGAATAGAGGGTAGGGGTGGAAAGGAATAAGAACTTGGAACAAGGGGCCGAGTTTTTAATAACTAGGTCCAAATTTTTATAGATTAAAAGGATAACCACATGTTGAAGGGGATGAGATCTCTTGCCCTAGGTAACTAGATTAATTGAATAATCCAAGGAATGCAGTATATAAAAGGGAAAAATAATTGAATCACTTATGTGAAAATGATTAAGGAGTGCGAGGTGGAAAAAGGGGGTTACCTTAAAACACCTTTATAGGGTAATATACTTCATTAGGAGAAGACTAACCCTATCATAAGGTTGGGAAAAAGAATATATGAGGAAAACGATCTTAATATGTACAAGATTTTCCCTAGGCTTGAGAAAATTTGATTCCTTCGTAACCTTTTCATACTTATTTTTGAAGAATTTGTTTCCTTTCAATTGTAGACTTGTGATGCTATTAATGAACTCCTTAGTGACTACAAATTCCTTTTATTTGAATTTGATTCTTATATCCTTCCAGTTCTTCACAAACTTCTAGGAAAGGTGAAATTAATGGCCTCGAACCCTCTCCATGAAGTTTTTAAATCCCCTCTTTCACAAGACATCCCAGAGTTTGACATAATCCTTCCATATGCTATTTTTCATCGGTTCAACTTGACAGATTTCCCCTCCTAATATGCCCATAGAAAAAGAAGAGCACCCCAAGAATACAGTCACAAAAAGAGAGAGAATTGAAGTGAGATCCCTTAGGGTCATAAACCGAGACTTTTAAAAAGAAAAAATCCGGTACAATCTCAACACCAAGTGAGAACTCAGTCATGTGGAAATCAATGATGTCTTTTCTCAAAATTAATGATAATAAGGAAATTAGGTAGAATATTATCACCATGTATCCAGATATTAAAGTTACTTGTTAATACCCCTATATTATCCAAAGAGTCTACAAGTTTATTGCCTTCCCTATACGTGTGAATAAAGTAACAAATATCAAAAGTATTACAAAGTTGGGTGGCCTCCTCAAGAATTTGTTTAATAGACCAATTGGCCTTAGAGGGGCCTATAAGACAATTGAATATATCAATTGAATCACCCTCAATGATGATGTTAAGAATATTGAGATATTTAGCTAGTCTAATCCTGCAGAGAGTTCTCATAGCCTTCGAGAAATAGTTGGAGTTGACCCCCATAGGGCCATCATAGGCAACAATGAAAAGACCATTATCCCCATGAATACAACCTCCCCCTCTTGAATTACCTATATTACCCTTAGAGGCTTCATCAAAGTATATCTTAAAACATCCATGATTAGGGGGAGTCCAAGATATAATAGTTCTATCAATGCTTTGATTAAGAATGTTGTTAATGAAGAAGGGGACGTTCCACTTAACCAAAAAATTAGCTTCATCTTCATTCCAAAGAAGTTTATTTTTGGGCTTGAAGTTTATAACAATCTATATGATTCCTTCAAAAGTACGGTTGAAAATATTGACTGGAGAAAGCTTCTTATCTTCAAAGATGCTAACATTACGATTCTTCCAAATATTCTAAAGAATGTGAGGGAAGGATAAGACACATTTTTTTTTTGTAACTAGATACTTGAAAGGAGGAAACCATTGTTTCTAAGTTGAGAGTAGGGAATCGGGAAAGACCCAATTGGTCCCCACAAACATGAAGAAAGAATTCCAAACAGAGGAAATAAAGGGGCAATGGGGAAAAAGGTGATTGAATGATTCCTCATAAATTTTGCAAAGATTACATCTATTAGGAATAAGTTGACCTCTTTTAATTAAGTTATCTATAGTTATGATTCTATTTTGGATACTTAGCCAAAAGAAAAAGTTAATCTTGGGGGTCAATTCTTTCAACCAAATCTTATTCCAATTAATTCTTAAAGGTTCTTCCAAAGAAAGGAGTAGACATCCTATTTTAACTGAATAAGAACCATCAAAATATTTCTCCCAGAAGAGATTAGCTAGAGTGTTTGTGATATCTAAATGATAGGTCCTAAGAAGATCTTACAGTTTCATGATTTTTTCAGTTAAAATGGGATCAATGCAGGGAAGTTATATCCAACCTTTACCATATTTATTATAACAAGTGTAATCATTGAGCTTCATCCCAATAAGTGTAGAATAAGGAGCCACAAGTTGAAACCATTATTTGTTATGTTTAAGAGGAGAAGAGGAGACACACTTTTCCTCCCAAAATGAAATATTTCTACCCATTCCAAGTTTCCATTTTCTTCCCTTCACTAGGAGGTGTCTGCAATTAACCAAAACATTCTAGAAAGGAGAACCCGATGAAATTTCATCTTTATAAATCCATCTGCTATCATTAGAATTCTCCAGTTATTTGGATTTAACTAAGGTCATCCTAGGGAGGTCATATTTGATAAGTCTCCAAGCCATTTTAGCAATCATAGTCTTGTTCATCCATTTAATATTCTTTATCCCAAGACCCCCATAAATCTTAGGATGATAAACCTTTTCCCATGCCATAAGAAGAATTCTTTCTTTTTCTTCAACACATGTCCAAAGGAACCTCTTTTGGATTTTTCAATTTTTTCAATGACATCCCTCATAATTATAAAAAGAGACATAAAATAGATAAGGAGATTTTTGAAAGTGATTTTGATGAGGAGACACTTAGCAGCTTGAGAAATAATTATGCCTTTCTAACTAGCTAATTTCCTTTGAAATATTTCTAGTAACTAATTCCAAACCTCCATAGGGATTTTTCCTGTGAACAATGACATACCAAGATAATATGAAGGGAGTGGTCGGATACAACACCTTAAAATGTTAGAGATCTTGTTATATATGCTGTTAGGAGTGTTGAGGAAATATAACAAGCTCTTCTTAAAGTTTATAAGATCCCAGAAACATTTTCATAATTATTTAGGATATTTTTCAGTCTCTTAGATTCAATAACCAAAACCATCAAAATGAATATAGAATCATATGAATAATGTTGATTAGACACTTTGAGTTTAATGGAAGAGGGTTTAAATCCTTTAATAGCTCCCATGAACACAACATTAGCCAAGTTTTTTGTTTAAGCTCTCAGCCATCAAAATGAAAAGAAGATGAGAAAGTGGATCCCTTTTCCTGATGCCTTGATTGCTCTTGAAGAAACATGTATCATAGTCATTAATAAGAAATGAAAACATCAGAGAAGATATACAATTTTTGATGATTTTCTAGAAGTGGGAAGTAAAGCCAAACCTTTCCAGCACTTTTTCAAGGAATTTCCAAGAAACTCTATCAAAGGCTTTTTTCATATCAAGTTTAACTATCAGTCCTTCTTTTTTGGCTTTATCCATAGAGTGAATAGATTCATGAACCACAATTATACCATCTTGAATCACTATGACTTTAATGAAACCTCCTTGCTGATGTGAAATGACATAAGGGAGGAGAGGCTATATTCTTGAAGAGATGGTTTTAGTAAAAAATTTCTACAACACATTAGAAAGAATGATTGGCCCGAAGTCTTTGAAGTTATTTGCACCTTTCATTTTTCAGAATCAGTACAATAAAGGTACTTTTGATCTTCTTGAGAAGACTGCTTGTATGAATCAATTCATTAATAGCTCGGAGAAGATCATTATAGTGGATTTCCCAATATTCTCAAAAAAAAGATGGCTGGAAATCCATCTAGACCCGGGGTTTTGCCTCCATCCATAACAAATAAATTCTTTTAGAGTTCCTCCAAGGTTACATTATCATTTTTTTGAAGATGTTCCAAAAAACATCCTTGTTTCATTTTTTATATTATTCTTGACATTTCTCATTTTTTGGACAACCACATCCATAGATGAACCAATAACCTAAATATTCCACCAAAATTTGATTATGTCGTAAATATCAGGATGAGCCATCCAAATTTTTTCAAACCTAAAAGGGGGTAAGCACATGGAAATGGGGGGCCAAAAGGGGCTAAAAAAGGGACACGTTTTTCCTGAAATCAGCAAAACTTGAAATTCATCAAATAATTTGGCATGCATAAAGTGATAAGAATAAGTACCATAGAGCTCATAATATAGTTTTTAAACTACTAATTTTTTAAAAAATGGTTGAGATTAAGAAGGTGAAATGTGGTGTGCACACAAAGTATGTCTATTTTTGTGTCAAAAAGATAAGAACCTATTGTGTGTACACCCACCCCCCCATTTTTTTATTTCTATAAATTATTTTTCAAATCCCTTAGTAGAAAGTTATCTAAGATCATGTACGGGGTCCTACTATTTTTTAGAACTCTTGGATGAATATATAATTTTTTATTAATTTTCAAAGTGCACATATCCCAAAAATGAAATATTTGTGTGTAAACCCCCATAGCTTTGAGAAAAAAATCATTTTTTTGTTTCTTTTAGTGTGTGTAGAATGGAGTTTAGAAAAAACCACTTTTTTTATTTGGATAAAAAAACATAAATTGTGCACTAAAACATATGCATAGGTTTTTTGCAAGAAAAGAAGGCACTAGTAAAGGAAATTATGGATGAAATCCTTAAACTAATCAGATTTTAAAAATAATTATCACCATCAAGGTAAAACTGAGCTTGACATCATAGTATAATTTATTTTTGAATATTATGTTATAATACACGAGATATCAGGGGTGCACACATGAGATTTTGACATTTTTCTATCAAACACATATTTATTCACGGATTACACAATCCAAACATTTGGTTTGGATATCCAATGAAAATCCAAGCCTATGGATTGGGAATTTCAAACCCAAATAAGATGAAACACACTCGTGTTATAATGCAATCACACTATACCACACTCACGTTATAACGTGCTCACGTTTCTTTTTGCTATGTGGTATATGTGCCTCTGGGAGGGATATATTTACTAAAATAAATGGTTTAAGTATAAGTTTTTATTTTATTAATATTTATACTTTATTATGAAATAATAAATTATAAATATTAATAAAAGAAGAAATTATACTTTAAATTTATTTTAGTAAATATAAGAAGTTAGGGTCACTTTGTACCTTATGGAACTAGTCTCATCGCTTCATCCATCACAGTTTAGAAGATATTTTGTCAGATTCTAATATGGTCAATACATAGGTATTTTTCAATATTCCAACATTCAACATTCAAACTTCAAGATTTTAAGGTTTAAATTATACAATCAATATCTGCTTTGTGAAATATTATAGTCATTGTTTAGGTTTTGAGGCCTTTTAGATTGGTTATTGACATTTAATAGGAGTGTTAAATGTGTCAAAATTAGAATTTACAAACCTCACAACTCTCAAAGGGTAGCAACAACTGATCGAATATACAGACTCATGAATTTTCCCATGAGCATGGAGTTGAATCCCTAATTTTGTCTTAGAATATGGTTAAATCATATTATGGATGAGTACCTAATTTACAAGTTGAGGGAATGCATCTTTCACTTCCTGGTCAATGTTGTGTCCTTTCTTTGGCCAGCCTGCCTCAGTGCCACTCTCAACCTAGATCAAAAGGAATTATTAAAAATATTTTTTAAAGTTTTTTTAATGTGCAGGGGTGATGTTAGAGAATCTTGGAAGTGTTAGAGTCAATTTAGGAATATTTAGGAAAATTATTTAGGGCTTAGGGTTTAGGTTTTAGAGATTAGGGTATATGGTTTGAGTTTAGAGCTAATGGTTTAGGGATTATGGTTCAGGGTGGTAACAATATGGTTTAGGGTTTAGGGTTGAGGAATCATGGTTAAGGGCTCAAGGTTTAGAGTTAAGGATTTAAGGTTTAGGGTGTACGGTTTAGGGTTGTTGGTTTAGGGTTTAGGGTTTAGGGTTTACGGTTTAGGGCTCAGGGTTTAGGGATCAAGGTTTAAGGTTTAGGGTTTAGGGTTTAGGGATTAGGGTTTAAGGTTTAAGGGTTAGGGTTTATGATTTAGGGAACATGGTTTAGGGTTTAGGGTTTAAGGTTAAGGGTTTAGGCCCGAGGGTTTAGGGTTGATGGCTTAGGGTTTAAATTTTAAGGTTTAGGGTTTACAGTTTAGTTTTTAGAGTTTAGAGTTTAGGTTTTAGGGTTTATGGATTATGATTTAGGGTTTAGGGTTTAGTGTTTAGGGTTTAAGGTTCAGGTTTGAGGGTTCATGGTTTAGGGTTCATGGTTTAGGGTTTATGGTTTATGGTTTATGTTTTATGGTTTATGGTTTAGGTTTTAGGGCTTAGGGATCATGATTTAGAATTTAGGGTTTGGGGTTTAGGGTTTAGGGTTTAGGATTTAGGGCTCATGGTTTAGGGTTCATGGTTTATGGCTCAGGGTTTAGGGCTCTGGGTTTAAGGTTTAAGATTTAGGGTTTAGGGAACTAGGTTTAGGGTTTAGGGTTAGGGTTTACAACGGGTAAAGGTTAAAAATAGGCTTTAGATTTGGGTTTAGGTTTTTCGGTGTGTAGTATGTGTTTAATGTGGTAGTAGCTTAGGGCTTAGGTTTTAGGTTTTATGTGGGTATGTGGTTTTAGGGATAAGGTGTATATGGCTCAGGTTTGGTTTTTAGGGTTTAGGTTTAAGGGTGAGGGTTTCGGCCCGGGGTTTAGGGTTTGATGCTTAAGGTTTAAATTTTAGTTTAGGGTTTACACGTTTCGTTTTTCGCGTTTAGCGTTAGGTTAGGGTTTAGGCTTCTGCTTTGGGTTTCGGGTTAGTGTTTCGGGTTTTCGTTTATATGGTTCCCGGTTCACGGTTAGGGTTAGGGTTTAGGTTGGAGGTTTCGGGTTTATGGTTTGGGTTTATGTTTTCTGGTTTCTGGTTGCGGTTTAGGGCTTCGGCTCATGATTGTCGACTTAGGGTTTGGGGGTTTAGGTGTTAGGTTAAAGTTTAGGGTTTAGGTTTTAGGGTTTATGGATTATGATTTAGGGTTTAGGGTTTAGTGTTTAGGGTTTAGGGTTTAGGTTTGAGGGTTCATGGTTTAGGGTTTATGGTTTAGGGTTTATGTTTTATGGTTTATGGTTTAGGTTTTAGGGCTTAGGGATCATGATTTAGAATTTAGGGTTTGGGGTTTAGGGTTTAGGGTTTAGGATTTAGGGCTCATGGTTTAGGGTTCATGGTTTATGGCTCAGGGTTTAGGGCTCTGGGTTTAAGGTTTAAGATTTAGGGTTTAGGGAACTAGGTTTAGGGTTTAGGGTTTAGGGTACAAAGGGGTAAAAATAGGCTTTAAGATTTAGGGTTTAGGGTTTAGGATTTAAGGTTTAATGTTTAGAGCTTAGGGCTTAGGTTTTAGGTTTTAGGGCTCTGGTTTTAGGGTTTAAGGTTTATGGCTCAGGGTTTAGGTTTTAGGGTTTAGGGTTTAGGGTTTAGGGCTTATGGTTTATGGTTTAACGCTTATGGTTTATGGTTTATGGTTTAGCTCTCAGGGTTTATGGTTTAACATTTAGGGCTTAGGGCTTAGGGTTATGGGTACTAAAAATAGGGTTTATGGTTTAGGCTTTAGAGTTTAGGATTTATGGTTTAGGGTTTACGGTTAAGGGCTTAACATTTAGGGTTTAGGGCTTAGGGCTTAAGACTTAGGGCTTAGGTTTTAGGGTTTATGGTTCAAGGTTAAGTGTTTAAGGGTTTATAGTTTAGGGATTAAGGTTTACATTGTAGGTTTTAGGGTTTAAGGTTTAGGGTTTATGACTTAGGGTTTAGTGTTTAGTGTTTAAGGATTAGGGTTTAGGGCTAAGGGTTCAGGGTGGTAAAAATAGTGTTTAGGGTTTAGGGCTCATGGTTTAGGGATTTGGAATTAAGTCTTAGGGCTTAGGTTTTAGGGTTAAGGGTTTAAGGTTTTATAGTTTAGGGCTTAGTATTTAGGGTTTAGGTTATAGGGTTAATGGTTTATGGTTTCGGTTATAGGTTATAGGGTTTAGTCTTTAGGTCTTAAGGTTTATGGTTTATAGTTTATAGTTTAGGGTTTAGGGTTCAAGATTTATGGTTGTGTTTTTGAGTGATGGAACTTCTCACATGAAAACGTGGTAAAACATGAGTTACCATGAGTTGAAAACATTCTTATAAAACCTTAATTGATGACTCAAGTGTTAAAAAATACTATTATGCGACCTACATTGTGATAGGAATAAGATGCTCTCTTCTAATTATAAGGAAAGAGTGAGGATCAATATCTTATTTTTTAAGGCATCAACAATTAACCCTAGTGATCACAAATCAACTCCATGATTCTTAAACCATTTTATGATTATCTATCACTTACTGAAATATGTATTCACCATGTAGATGGAAGTATTTTTCACTGAATGAGATTCTTTTCATGTGGCCATCTATTCGAATGAAATAATATGGTTATAATGTCCTTCCTAATTTGAAGTGTGATCACACTAAAAATTTCAAATGAGTGTTTAAGAACACTACCAAGTGAAACTCAGAAAATTTCTCATTCTTACATACATCGTACTCTCTATGAATATCATCTTCTTACCCCTCCTGGCTCCAAAATTCTCCTCAGATGGAATCAACTTCAAGATACTCATACACCTCTTTATTCATATGCCTCTCATGGATATGGGTGATTCCTTGATGTCTCTCATCAATTTTTAGTGTGCAGGTGTGTTATAATTCTAGGTAATCCATGTGAGTTAGTTTGGTGTGGTGGTTTGAGTCTTAGCCTTTTAAAAATTTAAGCTACATAATTTCCCTCCAAAAGTGAAAAATGTGAATTTGAAAGCTATAATGGGTATGAAATAGAAATACCAAGGTATCATGTAGGTCTTTAGTGGATTTAAGTCATGAATGTAAGTCCTAGTGGGTTCTAGGAGTCAATGTGAGTGAATTTAAGAAGTCTAGGTCTTGGAGTCACTATTTTAATCTATGATGTTGTATTGAGGGACTTGAAAGGTCATAAGAATAAAGGAAGTTGAAGGGTCGCAATTCAAATAGTAACTATCTAATAAGGAGTAAACAACCTCATGTTTTTAGATGATGAGACTAACATTCAAATGATCCAAGGATTGGGAGAGACAAGGCTCTAAGAATTTGAAGAAAACATAATTTACAAACCACTGTGATATAAGGAATATGTTTATGGTGATTATATGATGAAACTCCTAATGGTGAATCCAAATTCTTGTTTAAGATGGTTTTTTTATACTGATGGAGAGATAAGTATAGATTCTTTCATTACAGTCCTTACATGTATGTATATGCTTGTTCTTGTGGTTGCGAGTTATGGTGGTTTTGTTGAATAATCAATGGTTGAATACTATAAAACACAGTCAAAGTTAAGAAAGATAAGAGGAACACGTTTAAAAGTTATAGTGTGAATGATACATGCTCATAAAAATATTTTACACATATATTAGTTTTTATTTGATCATTATTGTTAATAGTGTTGTTAAGAGTCTAGAGATAGGGAATTTTAGTGTACATGGTGTGTAAAAGGATCAAGGGAGAGTATTATGAAGAAAATTTGAGTGGGAGAAGACCAGGAGATTATGGAAGAGTGCATGAAACCTTATAAACTTCTAAAAATGTGGAATATTAGTTGGAACTATGATTATTTTGAGTAAACTCTTGAAAGCATAGTAACCCTACCCTACTGTACACGTACAGGAAGATAAGAAAAGGCCCATTGTTCTAAGCCTTTAAATGTTCATTAATTTCTCACTGGTAAAACAATCACAAAGGGAATGGGTTAAAAAACCTAGAGAATTTATTTGGATTTTTGAAAGTTTGTACAAGTCAAAAGGTAAAGGAAATGCACCTTCCTGAGTTATTTATTAATCCATCACTGGTTAATCCTATGGCTCATGGTTTGAAGGCTCTAATCTATGAGTTGAAGCTTGAAAATTGGTATATATGATGTTAAGGAGGTCTATTAGGATATTAAAATGAAAATTGTAAGGTTTATTGGGTGCATGTTGAGGTGTGAGTGACACTCTAGGGGAGAAACAAAAAATACAAACCTAGACCTAATTGTTAGCTCCATTTAATGAAGGAGGTGGTATTTATCTTTGGATTTAAAACCTAAACCTCTTAATAAAACTAGAAACCCTTAATGGGTACTCTAAAATTCCCTCAAATTGTTGAGTATGTGTTTAAAGATGAAGAAAATATCAACATAACACCTAGGAAGGGCTAGAAAATGGGAAGACCAATCTAAGAGAGTGGATAATGAATGAAGTAGCTAATGGAAGGTTATGTTAACAAAAATTTTCATACCTCCTTGAGATTGAGAATGGTGTTTAGGGTTGATTTTAGGTTTCATGAAGAGTTTGCAAAGTAGAGAAACCAATAAGTGACTAGTGAACCTTTCTCTTGTGCAATGTAAGGGCAACTTTGGTAAAGGCAAGTGAGAGGAGTCTTTTGATGAAATTTGAGCAACTAGATGAGTGAAATAGGTGGTTTAGTTGTTTGAGAACATGATGGAATGATAAGTATATCTCATAAGAGAGGAATAGATTCAAAGGTGCCTAAATTTGAAGCTTCTTAGTTGAGGAAACAAACCCAGTTGAACTAGTTAGGGAAGAGTTGGACCAAAACAAAGCACTAGAGGAAATTATTGGGAGAGGGATACCATTGAAAGAATGAAGGAAGCCTTGAGGAAGACCACATTATTTTTATAATTTCACCCATTTTCATCATGATGTTTTAGATCCTTCACAGACCTCATGATGACCATTCCCTTGATTATTTGAATCAATAAAAAATTACATATGTGTTATAAGGAATTGCATGAGTCCATATATTTGAGAAATTGTTGCTACCTTTGGGAGTTGTAAGCTTTATAAAATATATTTTTGACACATCTAAAACTCATAAAAATGCTTATAATTAATCAAGAATACCCCAAAACCTAAATAATGACTATATTCTTTAACAAAATAGATATCAATTGTATAATTTAAACCCTAAAATTTTTAAGCTTAATGTTGAGTCCTAAAAAATACCTATGTACTGACCAAATTAGAATATGAAAAACTATCTTCTAAACCATGACAGATGGAGTTGTGAGATTAGTTCCATAAGGTGTAGAGTGACCCTAACTTCTTATATTTACTAAAATAAATTTAAAGTATAAGTTTTTCTTTTATTAATATTCAACCATTTATTTTAGTAAATATATCCCCCCATAAACATATATACCACATACCAATCAGGAACGTGAGTGCGTTATAGGCTTGATAATTCATAATGCACTTAGAATTTCCCAAAACATGCTTGCGCTTTCCCACAACATGCTCGTGGTTTGCTTAAAATCAGATTTGTGTCCGATTTTTGGCCCCCCATTTCCATGCACTTACCCAAGGATAATGAATTTCTTTTTCATTCTTGAGAAATTTAAGAACTACGGGATTATGATCAAACCCTATTCTAGGCAAGGATGAAAGTTTAATATCTTGAATAAGGGACCAATCAGTAGAGATCATGGCTCTATCAAGTCTAACTTGAATCAGATATGCACCAAAATGTCTATTACTCCACATATATTTAGATCCTCCTAGATCAATGTCAATGATATTGTTATCATTTAACGGAACGTTAAAGGACTAAATATTAGAAATAAACAAATAATTTTGAAAGATTTTATAAAAAGAAACAAACCTAAAGTTTTGGCACTTCAAGAAATAAAGTTACAGGAAACTATGATTAAGATCATTAAGAGATATTTTTGGAAAATATCTAAGGTTCACAACATAAATTCAGTTGGGGCTTCAAGAGGAATTTCCACCTTTTGGGATAGCAAGTAGTTAAAAGGTTCAGTCATCCTTGAATCCACTCATTATTTGGCCATCCTTTTCTCTTCGGTAAGAAACAAATATGATGTTTGGATTTTATTAAATATTTATGCTCCTAACAATGTTAATGGTAGGAAAAAACTCTAGTCTTACTTGAAATATTTTAGAAGTAATTGTAAAATTTCAAATGGTTGATAATGGGGACTTTAACACTCTTTTTTCCCCTATGGAAAAAGGGGGTAGACAAGATTATAATATCAATATGGAAGATATAGTTGAACTCTTGAATGATAAAAAAGTATATCAATATTGGACGAGACCTCCAAATTCATTTTTCTTAGTGTATTCATCAATCCTTTGCACCTCAATCCTGATTTTCTTGGTGTACTTGATCTGATTAATTGATCACAAAAAATAGTCCACGGTGAAGGAAAAAGGAAATTCAGCCCATGGATAAATGTTCCTAGAATCCAATTTAAAATTGCCCAAGCATTAGTGGTGAATAAAAAAATTATCCCTCAAAATCCTTAGGTAATTAGCTCAAAATCCTTGAATCTTATAAAGAACATATTGTAGATGCCTTAACGAGTTGCCTAACTTGGTATTATATGAGTTATTTAGGGTGGAGGGTGATTTAATTTAATATGTACTAAATCTGTATTACAAAGTAACTAATGTGATAAATGATGTACAAATCCTAAAATACAGTATGACACAAACAAGATAGCATGTATAGTATAAAACCCTAAGAAGGAAGGAGAGATAAGAAGACTTAGGTGATTTCTAAGTGAACATGAAGTGATCTGGAGGTAAAGTGTTGAACAATATGTAAATAGATTTGTAACTGCTCACTATAACTTTTGGAACTTAGGAATAAAGCCAAAAAGGGGCACTCAGTGTAAGACAAAGGTGTTTGGGTGTTGGTGACTAGATCTAGGCAATGGTGACTATGCAGGGTTTCAGAATTTGCTATTTTTTGTGTCACAAGGTCTTTGTTGTTAGTTTCTATTGGTCACCTAATATTCACTCCTTGGTCACCGAAGGTACTTGTAACCTACAAAAGATAAGTTCACTTGCACATACCCACAAACCACATCAAACGTAAAAAGGAAGATTCATAATGGGGAGTTGGATTGACCCTGGTGGTCACCCAAAAAGAGAACTTACAACCAAGTTCTGCACTACATCTCATAATCCATGTAGATATTGTGTATGTGTGTAACAATGATTCCCTAGGATTCCCTTGTGCAAGTTGCACTTGTAAGAAGGAATTATCTAGAATGTAGTAATATAATAGTATGTGTGGATGGAATAAAATAGAATTCCACTTCATATGTTGTGTATGTAGAAGTATGCAACCCTTATCCCTTGAATGAATGCTAGATGAATGCCTTTTGAGTTTTTTAGTTCCTTTGGAATGCAATCTTAAGTGATGATAGTAATTCTTAGTGATTAGTCCCTGATTTTGAGCACATAACTATGTATTTATATGATTCCCTTGTTTGAAATTTTTAATTAACTGGAAGTTTGAACCATAATTTAAAAATATTACCAAAAGATAAAAGAGACCCAAAAATAACGAGTAAGGTAAGAAAGGGTCAGGGGCACCCGGGAGGGACAGGAGCACCCAGGTGCTACTGTCTTGGCTGGGCATTAGTGTTTGAAGCCATCAAAGATAAAAAAGTAAAGTTTCAACTGGGTTGTAGGGTGTGTAACAAAAAATAGAAAGTAAAAGAAAAGAGGCCAAATATAGTTTTTAACGACTAGTTTTGTTTAAGAAAACATGTAAATGTTAGAATGCTTTTAGGATCTATAAATGTACCCAAGTGCATGATTTTGTGTCTAAATTTTCCCCCACTTTATGTTGTTGAGTGAATAATTGATAACATAAATTAGGTAAGAAATGTGTACCTTATGATCATGTAGAGAGTGCGGTGAATAACATGCCAAGTGGAAAAGTGAAGCATGGAGAATAGGAAAGGAAAGTGACCCTAGGGGTGAAGTGTATGTGTTGATTGTACTTGTTGTTGTGCTTGTATTTTTTGTTGTAGGTTGATTCTTGATTCATATTAAGGATGAACTTGTAAAAGAAGAGAAAAAGAGTATTCAAAGGCATGTATATGAAAAATATGAGTAATGTATGTAAAAGTATGTAAAAGTGTGTAAAAGTAGTAGTAAAGGAAAGTGTGCACCTGATATGTGAAAGAGTAAGAGATAGAAAAGTGTCCTTTTTTTGAAGTTGTTGATCTAAATGATGAAGGTGAGATTTTTGGGTGATCTTATGCCAAAAGAGAGTTTTTTGGGTGATCTAATGCCAAAAGAGAGTTTTTTAGGTGATCTCATGCCAAAAGAGAGTTTTTATGTGATCTAATGCCAAGTACAAATTTTAAGGGTGATCTCATGCCAAGTACAAGTTTTTTGGGTGATCTCATGCCAAAGAGAAAGTGTTAGGTAGAGAGGTCTAGTTTTACTGTCCTTCAATGACTCTACCCAATAAGCACCACTACAGTTGGTGCGTCTGATTTTTTCTTATTGTTCCTTTTGTTTTTATTGTTCCAAATTAGTTCCGAATTAGTTTTGAATTATATGGAGTGAAGGAGATAGGATGCATCCTATAACTGAAGGTATATGCCTATAAATGTATAACTACCCTGAAGACTTTTGTAAACTATGTTGATATGAGAAGATGACTGTATCTGCCCCCATGACATTAGCGCCCAGGAGAGGTTAAGAGTTCTTAGGTGCTAGTGTGTGCTTTTGGGAGGTGGTGTTTGTAATTTGTTTTGGACCCAAGAAATATTTTGGGCCGTTTTGCAACCGTGTTCATGTTTATTTTCTGTACTATTCAAATTTGTACTGTAGCTCTAAGTTGTTATGGGGGTGATTTGTTCACCCAATGTATTCCCCCATTTGGGGTGCATGCGACGATAATAGGAGAAGGTGCTCTAAAGGAGTGGACCTGATCTTATGCTAAAATGGATACCTATAGTGGGAGGGTATGTGCATGGTAGAAACAAAAGAACATGCAAACAAAACAGGCTAGTAATAAGTCTTAGTAGAAAAAGTAACAAACATGCAATAGAAAAAAATATAACAATAAAGTGTGTAGACAAGATAGATTGCAAAAAGTGGGTTTCAGACATGGGAAATCATTCACAATATCATAGGATAGTCATGGATGAAGCAACCAAAAACATACAATGATCACAAAATACATAGGGAATTTACCACAAATAATAACATGCAATAACAAATAATAGTAAGCAAAACGTGATAGATAACGATAATGGCATATAGTCCTATAAAGAAAATGCTACACATGAAACACCCATTAGCATGTTAGAAAGTTAAGTAGTATGTCAAAGTGTGTATGTATCAGTGGAAGGTAAGGTAACTTGTAATGATAAGTAGTGAATAATGTAGTAATAGAACTTGAATTGTGTAGAATGTGGTAATAATGAAAGTAGATTCCCCATAAGCCTCAGTGGGACTAGTAAAAGACACAATGCCAAGAATCATTGCAACATGTAAATACCTAAAAGAGATTTGCATTCACCTCAAAATACCAAGTGAACATGCATGTGTATATATAGAAAGATGATGACATACTAAGAATCTGTCTAGCATGGAAAAAAAGTGTAACATGTAAATAGAATAAGCTAGCAAGAATAGATGCAACCAAGATATGCCAATGTTGTGTATGAGTGTGATGGTGTGATATGAAAAGTGTGAAGATGTGAGGAGCTGTGTTTCCACCAGCAGATGTGCATGTAACAAGGTTCATTTATAGGAACCCTGAACAATATATAATGAACAATAAAACAAGAGTGTGTCATCGGGTAATGTGTGCAAATAGATGCTAGAAAGATGTATCATGAAGCAAAAAGTGTGATGTGTGAATGATTTGATGTTCATTTAGAATTAGACCCTTAATAGTCGAGTATGAACCATAGATCTAGAGTGCATCATAGGGTAATGGTGATATAATGCATGTATCAAAGGGTATGAGAGTATGTAAAATTATTGAGGCATGGAGCACAAAGTGTGGTAGTAGTCATTAAAGAAAATTGATAGTGATGGGAAGGGGGAAGAAATCACACTACCCCCCCAAGTGTGTAAATGAGAGAAATCTATCCAATGATAGTGAAGGGTAAGGGCCCTCCACCCAGTGTCCCAGGAGATAAAGGCATTAGATGATGCTCTAATATTGGTGGTAATTATGTGTACGTGAAGGATACCTATGTGGTAAAGGAAGTGGCAAACACCTATGTGAAGGGGATTCTCGAGTAGGGGACTTAGGCCAAAGATGTGGACTAAGATACTGATGAGGATGAAAAGGTCGTGAGGTAGGTCATGTATGAATAAGAGAACTAGGTGTAGAGTGTGCTTTAGACTTGATAATCATAGGAGGCCTAGATACTATGAGTGGTGTATATATATCAACAAGAGTAGGTTGTGGAAATGGTGTACATGGTGGAAAACCTTTGATATTAACAAGTTGTTTATTATGGATGAAATTAAGACACAAATAATTCATGGAAGGGATGGCTTGGGTGATGAAGACCAAGAGAGACCTAAGATCATGTCACAAACTTTTATTAAAGATGCAACAATGAATGGTACAAGCATGGTAAGAGGCCAAACTATGATGGGAATCCTAACATAGCCAAAAGACTTAGGAATTGGACATGTGACATTAGATAGTGGATAATTGATAGCTAGGAGGAGTTTAATACATCATACATTCATAGGAGCAGATAGATAGATCATATTATTATTTCTAGTATAGGAACCAATAAAAGCATTGATGTGTAAGGAATTAGAAGTAAATATAACATGATAATCATTAAATGAGAATGTAATGGCTAGTGGTGATACATCAACATAAGAAAAAAATAATTTATAGGTCCTCGATGAAGGAGGAGGCATGAAATGATATCTATGATTGGAAGAAGAATCAATATCTTGTGTGTCATATTTGGGAAAAGGGTCATTAAATATTTTTACCTTTTTACTATCATTGAATGGCTTTGAAGTAGATGGATTAGTGAGCTTGAGTTTGAAGGAGTGATTAATAGAATGTCTAACACATTGGTGATAAAAAAATCATGCATTTTCATCACGATTTCAGCCACGGGAGCAAGATGGGTCGAGATTGAGCGTTGGTGGAAGAGTGATAAGATTAATTTTGATAACTTGAGGCAATAGTAATAGGGTTCATAAGGTAATTTGGAAAAAGTATGCTTTAGAGGTTGTTATTGAAGATTTTTGGGTGGAGAGATGGCATTAGTAGTTTCATTTTCTTCGATGGGTTTAGGAGATGGCTTGAATGTATATTTATCTTGAAACCTATTAGAAGAGGATGATAAAGCATTTTTATAATATTTTAATTTACCCAAGGATAAAAGTTTTCTTTCGTGCATTTTGAGCATATGGCATAATTGATGAAATGAAGGAGATGTCTCAAAGATAAGACTCTCTTGAAGTGGTGGTAATATTTTTTAAACAAAAGATCGTGAAATTTTGAATCATTGAGTACTTTGGTCATCTTAGCTAGGTTTTTCTTATCACCTAAAACATAGTCAGCCAGATGCTCATTAGATCCTTGTTTGATTAGAGAAAGTTGTGTATAAGATATCTTGGTGACAACATTGACAGAAAATTTGGCAAGGAAAACATCAGATAAATATGTAAAATAAGTTACCGAATGAAAAGGTAAATCATAAAACCAATGCATGGTGTAATCTTATAGACTTATAGGAAATAACTTAGCTAGCAATGTATGATCATTCACATAGTCAAGAAACACCACATGAAAATATCAAATATTATCTTGGGGGTCACCATGACCATTGAAGGTGGGAAGCTTAGGGGTGACGAAGTTAGGAGGAAATGGATAAGAAGAAATGGTGGTTGTGAAAGGGGTATGAAGGAGTAATGAGGAATCAAGAGATGGAGAGGAGCATGAAGTAGCTTGCTATAGCTGACAGATTTGAACTTGTAGGTCTTGGTATAAGGAAGCTAGGTCTTGAGTGGAAGAGGAGACTTTCCTTCAAGAGGCGGAGTGAAATTGTTGGTAGGAGTAGGAATTGAACTAGGAACAATAAAGGTAGGTGGAAGGGTAAAATTGGGAGCTTCTGTTGTAATAGGAATGGAATTAGTATTATAGGAAGGAGGGTTGAGCTCAGCTAGGTTAGTGGATTCCTCATGAGTAGAAAATAAATTAAGATACAAGTCTTGCAGATGTTCAACAATATGAGCTTGGAGATCATGGAGGTCTTCATCGGTAAAGGGTTCATAGGTTTCAGCCATGATAGAAAGATGGAAAAAATTCCTAAAAGAAAGGTTGGGTTTGAGCAATGGGTTCACCAAATGATTTAATTTAATTTGTGATAAATCTATATTATAGAGTAACTAATGTGATAAATGGTGTACAAATTCTAAAATATAGTATGAAAACATAAAAATAACAGGTAAAGTATACAACCCTAATAAAGAAGGAGAGATAATAAGACTTAGTTGATTTCTGAGTGAACAGGAAGTGATCTAGAGGCAAAGTGCTGAACATAATGCAAATAGTGTCATACTTTATCACTATAATTTATAGAACTTAGGGATAAAGTCAGACAGAGGCACCCTGTGTAGGAAAGAGGTACATGGGAACTGATGACTATATATTGGTGTTGGTGACTATGTAGGAGTTCAAAATTTTCTTTCTTTTTATGTCGTAAGGTCTTGATTGTTGGTTCCTGTTAGTCACTTGATATTAAATCCTTGATATCCGAAAGTACTTGTAACCTACAAAAGAGAAATTAACATGCACATAACAAAAAACCACATCAAGCCTAAAAAGGAAAATTCAGAATGGGGAGTCAGATGACCCAGTTACCCGAAGAGTGAACTTATGACTGAGCACTACACTACATCTCATACACCATGTAGTTCTTGTGTGTGTGTGTGTAGCAATGATGCCCTAGGATGCCATTTTGAAAGTTTCACTTGATAACAGGTGGTAGCTAGAATTTATCAATGTAATAGTATGTGTGAATGGAATAGAATAAACTTCCCCTTCTTACGTTATGTATGCATAAGTGTGCATCCCTTTCTCAACATGAGAGATAGATATGGAAATGAGAGCTATACTGAGAATAGCCTACCCAGGGTTCCATATATCTATATAGAAAGGTGTCCATCCCTTGAATGGATACTAAATGAATGCTTTTTGAGTGCTTCACTTCCTTTAGAATGAAAGATTAGGTGATGATAGTAATGCTTAATGCTTTCCTAATTTTGAACACATAACTATGTATTTATATGATTCCCATATTCTAATTTCATAATTGACAATTGAAAGGCTGACCCATAAGTGAAAAATATTCCCAAAAGATAAAAAATACCCAAAAAGAGTGAGTAAGATAAGAAAGGTGTTGATAGCAGTTTCACCTTATTGTTTGGGTTCACATTTCAAAGAGGAAAAATTGGATCAACCTCAAATATGAAGGGGTTTCCAAGGTACCTATAGATGATCCTGATGGATGTTGATTGTGCACTCCATGAATAATGGTTCAATATCGTTTCCTATGACTAAATATATAAGCATTGATACTACACAAGATGGAATTAGTAAAATACGTAGGAGGTCTTCCTGGCAAAGGCAAATTCCCAGAAGCCAAAGGACTTCCTTACATGGACGTCAAACTTCTCTCAAAACATTCAAGTTTTATTTATAAAAATAGGATATAATATAAGATAGATAGAAAGTGTGAGAAAAAGTCTATCACTTATTTAGTTTATTACAAATAATAGATGATAATGATGATATAAAAAGAAATGCATCTCGAACTCAAAATCAGAGTCTAGGTCTATAACTAGATTCTTTGAAAAGTTGGAACCCAATGAATAGGTGAATTCATCATCCTCAGTAAAGTACGAGTTAGGTTCCTCAATGTAACCTTCTATGAATAAGTGTAAAAAATCCTCCTCAGTGTCATACAAACATGCAATATTAGAATCAAATTCTAGAAGGCTAACTACACTCTCAATGTCTAACTCAGATGTGGTGTTGGTGTCTTTAGGGATGTCAAATATTTCTTTTGGTGGTAATCAAACCAAGAAAGACCATCTTGGATGCGTTGTACTTCATAGTATGCTTCTCAGAACTCTTCGGTGGATTCTCGGATCTTCTGCATAGATTCAAATATGGTCTCAAGTCTATCAAGAGGGGCTGCGTGAATGGAACACAACTCTAGGTTGTGTAGTAGAGCATATTGTTCTTAGTGCAAAGGATGTTAGATGATAAAAAATGAGTTGATATTACTGATGGGATGGCTAATTCCTCCTATGGACATCTACAAGATCCATACTTGACAAGAGGTTAGTAACACAAAAGAAGAAGGAAATTAATAACAAATTCTAAATCAAATTTGATTACTAAGTAGACATAAAACACATAAATCACAAGTGATTAGGCTAATCACATGTGTTTTTGAGAGATATTAATAGATTGCTAAGAGAAATGATTTGACTATCTAATAAGAAGCTATAATCTATTAAATGCAAAAATAAGTATGATGATCTGCTTAGCTTGTTTTAATATAAAAAACAAAATCCATAGAGGAAGAAACAAACCTTGGTTGATAGTATGAAATGATAGGCTGACAATGATCATGTTTGGACATTGAACGTGCTTATGGAGAGATCTAAAATTCTTGATAGGTGTGCTAGATGAAAAACAATGCTGGTGAGTACCTGGTAATGATTATGAATGCTTGAAAAGGCTCCTAGAATCACTTGGATGGTCATGAATGGCCCCAAAGAGAGGAAATGAAATTGGTGTTTATAGATTTCTAGCGACCAAGGAAATCACCGACATTTTTAGTTAGTTCGAATTTGGGAGATATATGGAGGGATACACCTTCTATTTCGAACTTGGGTGGTTAGGGATTTAGGGGGATAAATTAGAGAAGTCGAGTGTGAGGGATTAGATGTGGATAGAGGTAGTTAGGATAGAGGGGGAGTATTTAGAAGGTTGTCTGATTTAAAATAGTTATAACTAGTGATAAGTGATAATTTGTTATAGGGATAAGTTAGAGGTGGTTAGGATAATATTTTTAGAAGGTTTATTTAAACTAGTTATAAATAGTGAGTTAGGATGAGTGAGGTGTAGGGGTGAATATGTTAATTAATTATTAATTGATTAATTAGCTGTGAAAGGGGGGATATAATGTGGGATTAATTCGAGGGGTATAATGTATTAGGTTTAGGGATAATGTGATGATGAGTTTAAACAAGCTAATTGAATGAAAGTTTGTGAGTGAACATGTGTGTTTATTCGATTATTTATGTGGAAGCGGGGCATGCAGATTTTTGGTGTGTAAATTTTCCACTTTTTTTTGACGTCTTAGCAGGCGTTAGAGAAAAATGGTTGAAAATGTTTGGTTGTATGGGTGATTCAAATGTAGTGCAATATAGAAAACACCAGTTCTTTACATATGTTTTATTTTCGAGGGTTGCCCCAGTCCAAGGGGGTATCGAAATAGAGTGTGCTACAAAGGGTTCAACTTGATAAGTAAACCAAGGGGTTTACGCCTATAGACATGTGATCTATGAAGGAAGGCCAGTTTAATGGGAAATCCAAGTGATGGAGGGCCAAAGGAACACGTCCCATGAACATTTGACATGTCCCAAAAGTTGATTCTTATTTGTTTGACTTAGGTGTTTGAATCTTTTGAAAGTGACAAAACTTGTGTAAAAAGTTTTTTTGTTATGCTTAAGGGTATAAATGATTGTGGTTGTTAAAAACAAAGAAATCATTGGCATTTAAGGTAATTCTTGTGATTAGAGGTCAAAACACCGATGATTAGATCATGGGGTATATAACCATTTGAGCCCCTACAATTTATTTTTTACTTTTAACTGTGGGGTAAAAATAACTTGGAAAATCATTTTTGTGAATTTTGAGGTGATTTCAAGCGACTTGAAGTGATGACATCCTCCAACGGGCAAAGAAAACCACCAATAGCTGAGGTGAGTCAAATTTTAACCTCTTTTTGTGTAAATTTGGGTAGTTTTAGGATTTTGATGCCATTTTTAGGGCGTACGGGTGCCCTAGCCACAATCGCTAGTGATTGATGTAATCACCGGCAATTCAAGGTAGAATCATTGGTGATTGGGACGAATCGCTAGTGATTCATATCTATTTTTGATAGTTTTGTGAAGTAAGGATGTTTTGATGTTTTAGATGTTGGTGCTTTTTTTTGGTTCTTGATATGTTTTTTTGACATGTTTATTGATGATTTTATTAATTAATGGAAAATATTTTTGGAGGGACTATAAAAAGTTACAAGGAAGGCTAAACAACCATATCAAACATGAAAAAACCATCAAAAGAGGATCAGAATCCAGATAATATATAAATTCCAACAGTAATCCAAACAGTAGCTACTAGGAAAAAGCAAAACATGGAAATAACTGCAATTAAACAGCAAAAAAATATCATTTTGTTTGAAATAGAGCAGCAACAAAAAAGAAACCAGCCAGACCAAGGGGTGTTATTTCTTGGAGGCCCTATCAATCCTTGATTTGATTATACATAAAGAAGTGAATAACACTAGAGTGGTAGTGTGCATTGGATCATTCATGTTCAACTTTGAGATATCCTAATTTCTTTCCTTTTCAGTCCCCCAAATGGCTTCAGGGACCCTACTCAACATTGAAATGCTTCTAACCTATTGCTCCAGGAACTCACTAATGGCATTGAAAATTGCAATTATGATCATGTTTGTCTTTGGCCCTCCCCAATATATTGTCCAACAAGTTCAACTTTATGTAGATATCCTCAGTCTGATCAATTTCAATATCCGCATCATCATTTAGATTTCTCTTCCCCTTTTGTTTGGTTAATTATTGCAACTCCTTAATATTCACAACCTCCTTTTCCAATAAGTCTAGTATGAGAAGAGTATTATCCCTCTCATCCTATGAAGCATTATCTTGACCAAAATTGCTAATGTGTAAAATATTTTTAACAACTTCCATTTCTTTGTTTCTCCTGAGAACACGGGTAGAGGGAGGAGAGGCCACTTTACTAAGTTTGGGGTTCTTAATTATGGTAGCTCTGGCCTTGGAATGACATGTTTATTGATGATACTTATTTTTGATTTGTTTATTTTTATTGATGAGACCACATTCCATTGATTTTAGAGCAAGTGAGGGAGGACGTGTCGAATGATGATTAGAATCACGTAGAGGTTGTTGGTTTTGGTTAGATGATGTATTATAGACAGATCCATAGATGTCTAGGCCTGATATTGGAATTTTTAGAGGGGTGGAACTGTTCCACCAACACATTTTGCTTGCCTACGAGTGAGATTAATATTATTTTAGAGGATGTTCACTGTATATTGAGACTACCGATCCGTGGGTCAGTGGTGTGTACTATCACTGAGGCAGAGAGGGATTAGGTGATGGGTAGATTATATTGGGAGGAGGTTAGAGACATTAGATATGAGTCAGGGGGTTTTTCCTATGGCCGTGCTTATTTTCTTGAGAGAGTAGGTTGGGTTTAGATGACTATGATTATGATGGCTATCATGTGTTATGCATTTCCAGATTCTACAAGTGGCCGTTTTCCATGGAGGATGATAGGGGTTGTTTCTGAGATGATGGAGCATCGTACGGTTTTTGAGTGCGGACCCACCCTTCTTGCAAAAATATTTAGAGAGTTGTGGGCTTGGAGGGCTCACAAACGTTATGGGATCAATATTGGGTTTCTATTACAGGCTTGGGCCTGGGAGTACATTGTCATTCCTCAACCAGTAGGATCACCATGGGCTATTGGTTACCATCATCTTGGTTTTATGTGGTGGATATTGAATAGGGGTCATGTGAGGAAAAGGAAGAGGACATGGTTATAAAGGGATTTGTTGATTAGACTATAGGAGGGGGATATTTTATGGAGACCCTACTTGGATTTACCGGCATTTCCTGAGTATCCTTAGGATTTAATTTTCTTACATCAACCTATGTGCCTATAGGCATGAAGATTAGGTGAGAATGAGATATTGCATTTTGATCTTGTTTGGAGATAGTTTGGATTATAGCAAGGAGTGCTTGAGGATCCTGTTCAGTATAGCCGAGAGGAGAGAGACATAGACACTCCAAGGGAAGTGGTAGCAAGGCCTGTAGTTATGAGGATTTACCAGGGGCTACAAGCCCTAATGAGGAGGGAGTTATTGTTTCAATTGATGATGTAGGGGTTACCCTAGAGTATATTGTATGGTGGGCTCTAGACTTGAGGAGATTTGATAGAGTCCGAGTGGCACAGAGGGCCGCTCAGTGGGTGAGACAGGACATGCTCGAGTAAAGGGAAGAGTACAGAGAGGAGAGGAAGATACCGATTTGATGAGGAGGAGGAGGGTGATGATGACCTAGCTGATTCCATTTCATTGATAACATATGAGAAGGCCTTGGTGGAGGGAGAGAGAGATGTGGCTTGGAGAGAACGTGATAATCTGATTGGTGTTTGGGATACCCTAATGCTAGAGAGGGATGTATTGATTTTTGAACGATATATTCTTTAGGAACAACTTGTATAGGTATTTTCTGATAGAGACAGGTACAAGGGATATATGAATACATTGAAGAAGGCCTTGGGGATCATGGGGCCTTCTATATCTGGTGCAGAGCTGTCAGTGATGGCTATGTATGGCTCAGTCTAGCAGACAGAGGGGAGAACCTACAGTACCTCATCCTCTTGGGATGATTTTAGTGGCACATTATGATGTGGTATAGGAATATTGGGACTATTATATTGATTTGATTAGAAAGAGCTTCTTGGATTCCACATTGTATGTTGATCACCTAGCTACCAAAGGGTTAGCTACAACAACAAGGCCTAGTGTGAGTACGGTAAGTGTGGGACAACCACCTAAGAGACTAAAGAGAGTGGAGGGTGTCAGGAGGAGCTGGAGGAAAGGTTGTTGTCATGAGTGTTGTTAGAGGTGGTGGAGATTTCGGTGTAGTTGGAGGCACACTTGCTACTGGAGGAGAGGATGGTGCTAGTATGATACTTGAGGATGCTGATTTTACTACGTGATTGTATGTGATTTCATAGGCTCAAAGAATCCCATATTTTTATGATGAGGACATATATTTATTTTTTTGGACATTGATTATGATGTACACGATACTTCAATTTATATATATACATGGTGATGATGATTTTGCATGTACTAGACTTATATGTTTTTAATTGGAAATGTGTTGGTGTTCTAGATGGATATGCTATGTTAAAATGTTTTGGTTACATATGTTTAAATGTGGTTGAATGTTTGATTGATTTAAATGAATTTTAAAATGTGATTCAAAATATGTTGAATAAAAAATTGAACTAAATAAAATGAGGTAAAAATGGAATGATTTCCCACTATGGATTTTGATATATACGTGATGGGTCTTGAATAACACTTGCACTTGTAGCCTTTTCAGATGTTAAATAAGATTATCAATGGGTAGTTACACAAACTATGATGAGAATGTGGGTTTGAGAAAATATGCTCTGATAAGATGACAAAAAGGATTTTGTGTATGTAGACCAATGTGGGAGAAAAGGATCTCCTTTTCAACAAGTTCATAGGAACAATGCCCCATCTTTCTATATTATTTTGAAGCAAACTGATTGAGAAAACTTGCTATAATGGGAAATCTGATTGATGTGGGAAGATTTCTTGGATGTTCTTGATATTGATGCATTTTTTTAAGGATGATCAAAGCAGGAAGCCTTTTTGCATGAGTATCCATCCTTCGAGGGTATGGTCTATATTTTGATTTTTGACAAGATGGCCCTCCTTTGAGGGATCAGTCCATAATTTTTACTGGTAGTTGTCCTTTGAGGGAGCAGTATAATTTATTTTTAGTAATGATTTAGTCTTTGTGAATATATGTCCTTCAAGGGAGCAATATATTATATTTTGATATTTTGTTAAAATGAGCATCCAAATGATTTTTTACATATATTGTTGAGCTGAGGGTCAAAACCCTAATAAATTGTTTCCAGTAGGGGATAAAATGTGCATGCGACCTACACACACATTCCCCATATCATGTTTTTAGTCGGTAGGTGTAGTGATTTTAAGGGGTTCCTGAAAAGGAAGGAGTCATTGTAATTATATGATGGAGTGATAGGATTTTAATGAAAATACTATCGTGAAGATCAATTATTTAACATTAGAAAAGCCACAAGTGTGAAGAATTTAGAGGTTCCACTTGAGGTTCCTCATCAATATAAGTGAGATGATATGCTCCTGACCCATACTTCTCAATAATAATGTATGAACCAATCCAATTAGGGGAAAAATTTCCACGTTTGGTCCATTCTAATGTAGTGACATTTTGATTTTCTTTAAGCACAAGATCACCAATTTTAAAGTCACGTTATTTGACATGTTTATTATATTCTTTGTTAATGTGTTCATGATAAACGTGATGATTTTCATGGGATGTTAAGTGTCTTTTCATCTAACAAATCAAGTTGTGATAAGAGGTCTTGGCGATACTCTTCCTCAGGGATGAAATATTTGAGAGATACACGAGAGTCAAAATATTTGAATTTTGAGATGTGGGACAACTTATGAACCATAGACAAGTGAATAGGGCATAGTATCATGTAGGTGTGTGGATACTAGTTTGATAAGCCCAGAGAAAAAATCAGGATTTGGAGATGCCAATTCCTTGCTGTACATTGTCTACTATATTCATAAGGATTTTGTTAAGTTTTTTTTCAAAGGCCTCAACCTGTCCATTTGTCTTGAGGAGAATATGGTGATCAATAAAATGAGTATTGTTATTAAATTTGTTATCATAAATATTTTTAAATTCCTTATTTTTAAAGGAATTTCCATTATCTAGTGATGAGTTTATGTGGGATAGCAAAATGACATATGATATTTTGATATATGAAATTGATGATCGGTCCTGATTTTGCCAAGAATAAAGGGATGGATTCAACATCACTTAGTAAAGTATTCAGTAGATGTGATTATGGAATGGTGCTACTGGGATGATTTTGAATTGATTGCATCAATGAGGTCTAACCCCCATTGAGCAGAAAGGTCATAATTATTGAGCAGGCTATAATTCTTGACTAGGGACATGAACTGATATATGAGTGGAGTTGAGCATTTAATGAATTTATTTACTGTATGCAAAACAATTATTCGGTGATGGTAAGGTGAGTAATAACCTAGCCATATGATGCATTTGGTGATGGACATTACCGCTAAAATGACCAACACAAATGTCATCATAGAACCTCTTCAATTTCTCTAGTTGATTCATATTATTTAAGACATCATAATAATATTTTGTAAAAGCTATGTTTATAAAGAATACAACTTATGATGACGAAGTGCATGATGACATATTGAAGAAATGATTGTTTAGCACCATGTGAAAAATCTAATGGCAGTTTACATTCAATGAGATAATCATATATCTGAGTGTACCATAGATCTGATGGAATTTTTGTCAATGATATTGATGGAAGGAAACTCATTTTGATTTGAAGGATGATCCAAAGGTGTTGAACAAGAATGGACATTTTAGTTTTATCTTTTGATTTTTCCATTTAAAAAGGGACAAGGGATCCAAAAGATTCTATAGTGTCTGCAAACCTATTAGAAAATCATGATAATTTCTTGAATGGTGTAATGATAAAATGCACAAAGGAGAAAGTTTACAAAAACTTTATATTTCTGGAGGATTTCATTTTTACATTGATACTCTCCTTTGAGTTGATTGATGAAAATTTGTGAATCTCCATAGATTTATGAGCATGTGGACACCTAGGAGAATGGTGGTATTTAAACCCATGATCAAGGCTTCATATTCTACCATGTTTTTAGTTACATTCAAAGTTAATTTTGAATGATAATGTAAATGGAATGTTTCGGGGAGGTATGATAATGATTCTGGACACCTCCCCCCTCTTAGAAATTTAGAATCATTGAAGAGAGAGAGTCAATTTTGATGGGGATGAAATAAGATTCATTGATGTTATTGATGGATTGGTCGAGGAAATTGTTTGTGAGGAATATTTATTATCTAGAAGGGGTGCTTCAGTGAGATGATTTGTAATGACCTGAACCTTTAATATAGTTTATGAGATATGATTTTTAGGTCAAATTCTAGTCATGAGAAGTAAGCCATCGAATGTATGTGACCATTATGATAAGGTTTGGAATACAAGGTTTTAAGTGGATTAAAACTAGTGATGACATATGCCTTGTGATTGACGAGATAAATGTCGAAATCTCCGAGGTTGTGAAATTACAATACACAATATAGTTTTTTAGCTTTAGTATAGCATTTTTCATACTCATGAAGTGTAACACTAATGTAGTATATGACCTGTGTTGATGACCTTGACTATGACTGGTTGGTAAGCATAGCTCTTAGAGCATGTTCTGAAGTGGATATGTATAGATAAAATGTTTATCCCCTTCATGAGGTGGAGTAAGCACGGATGGTGATGATAATAAATATGTTTTATTTCATCGAAGGCTTTGTAGAAATCAGGATCCCAATGAAACTCTACATCCTTGCAGAGCAGATGGTGAAATAGTTGACAAAAGTCAAAAATTTGTGATATGAAATGTTGAATGGACTGTAATTTACCTTGGAGGCTACAAAGTTATGTAAAATTAGATGATGGAGGCATTTAAATTATTTCTCTAACCTTTTTCTGAGTTCACTTCAATACCTCAGATAGATATGATGAATCCTAAAATTTTTTTCGGTGAGAACACAAAAAACACACTTCACAAGAATTAAGACAAAGATAGAACTATGATGAGATGAGTGAATATTGATTCAAGGATGTTAATATGGTCTTTCCATGATTTGAGATTTTCCTATAAGTTCATTGACGTAGTATTTGATAATTTTTTGGATAAGGTCATGAAAGATGTATGTCATGGTATCATTGATAAGTAACCCCTACATTTTTAAGACTAAATGACATGAGATGGTAGTATAAGGCTCCCCCAAGGGGTGATGAATTTTTTTTTGTGTTGATCATCATGAGAGCGATGAGGATTTTATTATAACCAAAGAAATCCATCCATAAGGGAAATCATTTCATGGCAACCTGTGGTTAAGTTCAACAAGTATGATCAATGTTTGGGAGAGGGAAATCATCTTTCAGACAAGTGAGGTTGAGATCCCTGAAGTTTGTGCAGATGTGTATTTTACCTGATGCTTTAGTCACATGGAAGACATTGGAAACCCATTGTGGCTAATTAATGGGTATGATAAAGTTGACAGATAAGAGACGTTGCAACTCTTCCTCAACAAGGAGAGCTAAATGGGGATGTATTTTATAGAGTTTTTGTTTAACCAGATTAGCATTAGGATATGTGACTATGTTGTGTATGAATATGTTAGGATTGATTTTGGGCATATCATTGTATGACCAAGTGAAGGCTTGATAATATTTTGCTAAAAATGAACTGAAATCATTTTATTCTTGTGGACTTAAGGATTGAAATACCTTAACTATGAAAGGATCCTAAGGGGTGCTTAAATTAACAATCAAGGATGGATTAGTTAAAGAGAGTTGGTATTGTTATGATAGGTACAATCACAACTAAAATAGGTTTAATTGTTTAACACCTCCCATTTTGTGGGAAAGGTTGTATTGGCTATGTATATGTCCTGACACTGGAGGATAGCCATACGAATCGTACTGTGTAATTTTCATGACAACCAGAAGTAGCCAATATAAGGGGTCTGTGCATTGTTTCCTGTGTGAAGTGATTGGATTCAGAGTAAGTAAGTGGCCCTATCAGATAAATAATGGATTCCTGAGCATTAGGTGGGGTAGATACAATTTCATTTGTATCCGTAGGATCTTCAGGGTTCATTGGTGAGTGATGGTTATTGCAGAAATAGTTATGGCCTAGTAGGTTCGGATGCTAGAGGCTTCATTGGATTGGAGGTGAAAATTTTATAACCTGAACTGCATCATCTGTATCATATGCTTTCAAATAGATGATTGTTTAGACAGTGTAATAAGGAAAAATAAAAGGCATTTGAAAGGTCCCCATATTGCTTTGAGCCTACTTACTCGGCGGAATCCAGACAGCAACCCAGCTCAACAACAAAAATTGAATTCAGTGATCTTCTTTGCATTTCATCAGGGCGGTTGTTAAAGATACATACGAGGGAATTTTTGATTATCGAGGAATTTGAAATCTTGCAATGTTAATGACATGACGTGGTGTGGGTTGACAAGCATGGGCTTTTGGAGCTGGTTATAGGCATCAAACTCCATCAAGATGATATTTCATTTTGATGCATAAGAAGGGCCATAAAAGATTAAATGAGTACCTATTGCAACGGTCATGGACAATAAGTTTTTTTTTAGGACATCCATATGATTTGCAAATCGAAGCTTTGGTTCTGGAGTTATGAACATGAGGAGTTGGTCACTTCCCTAATCGTAAGCAGCAGTGAGTTTCTAAGCCTCACTAAGAGAGGAATCATCTGTTAAATTGGCTAAGAAGGGGTAGCTATGCTACTAGATGCTTCATTAGTTTGAATCATATTTGGATTTAGGTGCTAAGGATGTCGTTTGGGTGATACATCATGTAACCTCAGTGAAAATGGATTCAGATTCTTGGGGACATTGATACTTTTTAGACTCATGTGTTCATGAGGTTATGAGACACCGATGTTTTGGAATCTAATGTAGTGCATGGTCGTGTATCCAACGGGTGGTCCTAACAACTTATTGTATTGAAAATTATCTCTCTATAATGTAGTCAATTTTGGGTAGGATTGTTGATGCCAACATTAAGTGGAAAATGTTGACAATTATCTTTACGGGAGATTGAAACCTTAATAAGTTGTTGGATACCTTAGGTTACTCAAAATAGAGTGCGCACTTTTTACAACAGTCCATATGTTTAAATCATTCCTAGATATCACTATGTGGTTTCAAGATTTCGGGTAAAAGAAAATTCCAACGTAGCACAAAAATAACATATTTTATGCGTCCTAAAAAGGAGTCTTATTGAGTTTAATAAATGTTCCAACATTCTCAAAATGGGTAAAGGATGCATTATCACAATAGAATGTGACGTCCACAGGTTTGAGGGGGTATTCTTCTCAAAAGCTCCACTTCAAACCTAGCTAACTTCAGTAGCTCATGACACCAGAGGCATGAGGCATTAGAAGGTTGCAGGTCATACCAACGAACTAAATCATCAGGCTATCAACGACGGGGATAAAGCATGCAGAAGCTGATGGTGGATATGTATCACATGACATATCATGATTTCTCTATAATTGTGAATGGTATAAATATTTATAAGTAATAGGCAAGAATTCAGTTTACAAATCTTCAAGAAGCTTTGAGTGGTGGCTCCCATTGTCATAATAACGAGGAAGAAACAATATGTAGCAAAGAGAACATGACTAACTCTCACGAGATCCTTTGACTGCAGAGATCCTCATAGACTACCGTACTATATAGAATGAGAAGAAGAGAAGAGATTAGTTCTAGAGCTAGGCTATTCAATGGCAATGCCCCCTGTAATAAATGGAATGAAGTAAAAGATCATAGATTAGAAAAATCCAGTTAGTCTGATACTTCCCCATGATTAGTCATTTAAGGAATGAGATCCATACTTATCTGATCACATTCTTAACTGGAATTTCAACTACCTTCCTTGAAGTGGGAATCACCATAACCAATGCACCCTCAGATATCCCATTACATGCATCCAAAATTGACTTAGTCAAGGAAAGATTCAAGTCATGGTTCAGGTGGCACCTAATTTCTATGCTATTCTATTTAGAAGTGGTCAGTGATGTAATGAACCTTTTGACTATGATTAAGTGGGTTATCGATTCTTATAGGATAGTAACTATGAAATTAAATCTTCAGCTCAAGTGAAAAGTTAATAACTTCCTATGCCATCCACTTTTGTGATATGCATTAGTTGTAAAAGTTTCCTAGATAATTCCTTGATGTACCACTCATCATGTGGTATTAACCTGTCGCACAATATTTGTAACCTACTTTGGGTTTAGGGCCCATTCGTACTGAGCTTTGTATAGAGGATCCAGAAAGCTCATTTCCACGAGGTGGATGGTTGATGAGGTTCTTTTCACGTCAAGGTTTGTGGAAATTGCACTGGACTGACACCATGGCACTCTCTGTGGCTCTTCTATCTCTCCTTGGGGATCATATCATTAGTCATGAGGAGAATTGGACTTGGCATACCCTTTAGTATTGATTCCATGTTGTAAATCTCGTGGATGTTTTTCTATTTGCTAAACACTAAGGGGGGGAATTTTTGAAATTACATCGAGCCAACATTGTGTAAGATAATAATTACATTGGTAATTATTGTTATATAGTTCTATCATTGAGTTTATTAATGGGAATCATTATGGGCTTCACCTTTTCATCATGATTTGGCTAATTCTTTTCTTTTATGTATGAGGATGTGACTCTTTTTACGGGAGTAACAATCTGAGACCCTTAGGTTTATCTTGATGTAACCACAGGAATTTTCTATCTTGTAGGAATTTCAGTTTTGGGTATGTATAAGGCTATTTCATAACAGTTCTGGTGACTCATGGGGGTCATTAGCCTACTAATTGAGACGAACCCATTGTCTACATATATTCATTTGGGTATGGAGTTTTTCATGATCTGATCTGAACATGGTACTGGAGCCTTTGAAATTCCACTGCTTGCTTCTGTAGCTACCATATAATCATCCACACTTTTCAACTCTCATAATGAAACTCTACACTTTGTTTTATGAGAGTAGATTTTTTTTTTTGATATTGAACTTTACTCTCATGATAATATTTGAGGCTGAAAGATGGAGAGTATTTTGTTTTAGGCTTGCTAGAAAATTGTATGTCAATATTGGGGATGAGGCCTGACCACAATTCATTCTTGAGAGAGTCAAAAATATTGCCATTTTAGCCAATTTTAGTTGCTCTGCATTTATTTTTTGAAGTTTGCAACTATCATAGGCAACTAAGTATCTCCCTACTAAAAATAATAAGGGAGTGGGTGCTTTGAACCTTTGGAGAAATATGAACAAATATTAGAAGGAAAAATTACTTCCCACTCTTCTACCCATGGTATCAACAAACATAATGAATACCTCCTCAAGATTCTTATCATTTGGCTAGAGATGTCATGCCTGACCCTTGGGGCTTTGAAGATTATCCTCATGCTCTTATGTAAGAATGAATGGTGTTGGCTTCTCCCTTGGCTCTAATGAGGAAAAAATATTTATGGGGTGGGGTTTTGAGATTTTCTGTGCTCACCCATCACTATGTATTTCATCCTGGGGGATGAGGCCTTTCTATAAATTTTTTAAGATAGAGCTATTTGCATATTGATTTGTACTTTCTTGTGATTCTAGAAATAGTTGATCAGTTCTTTCTTGATGACTTGTATGGGGGTGGTGTCATACTTTTCTTGAAGGATCCTTTTCCTCCTCCACTTTGAGTGATAACTTTTTTGGGTAGACTTGGACTCTTCTGATTGAAAGCAAGAAACCTTCAATAAATGTTTATGAAAGAGCTTCTAAATTTGATTTAGGGGGACTGTCATGAGTAACAGGATATTTTTGATTGGAGAATTGACAATGAAAAGCTGTGAAGGTCATGTGATTCATTTGGGCTCTTCTTTGTTGAGGGACATTCCTCTAGATGGTCAGATAAGCATATCAGAGGCGGATGCTTTGAGAGCACCCAAAAATGTTGTGCCAGGGATTTTTCCAGATCTTTTGCATAGTATGGTCTTTGCACCTACAAATTCTTTGTCATGCATAGCTTCATTTGTCAAACGGTGAATCTTGTGAGATCAAACTCTTCCAAAAAATAGATTTTTTGGAGATGAATGGATAGGGGATAATTATGTGATAATCCCTCACACATCTAGACTCATGACTCGAAAGGGGGTCCTCTAAATTTATTTTAATGACATCCCCCAGTGCTCCTCTGGGTCTTGGATGTTGGAGTTGCCACTCTGTTGGGAGCTATGAAAGGGGATAACTTTAGGTTTAGAAGGTGAAAGCTAATAGATTTAGAAATGGTGGTGGGATAGCGATGAGGCTTTGACTTTATCTTAGAGGGGATATGACTCATTATTCATAGAGTGATATGACATGAGTAGTAACTTAGTGAAGTGTATGGCGTCGAAACACAAAGATTCAGGTGATTGACTTACCCATTGACAAGGATTTTTCAAGTTTTGATGATAACAATGTTGATGTTGGTGTTGTATTTGATTGATAAGGAAGGAAGAGAAGACTACCAATTTCTTGGAACTCTTGAAGTGAAAATATCTTCAATCCTCTATAGAATGGCCTTGTGTTCTGTGGTAATCATGTAGAAAATGTTGAAGTCATATCTAGGCGGGTTTCCATTCTGTGATGATCTGACAGACTTAGGAGGTGGTAGTGTAATAAGTGACCACTGCAAAAGGTCATCCAAGATGGTAACGTAATGACCCTTAGGTGTAGATGTGGACAGGAGACAAGGTTGCATCTATATTTCTCTCTAGGAGGAGGTAAGATGAGTGTTTTAGTTATAGGTTGTTTATTTGTTTGTTCGTAGAGGCTATCTAGGTTCTGCAATAGGATAGAAGAATGAGAAACCTGTTATAGGGTGGTCATTGGTGTGCATAGTTGGACTAAGTGATAGTTAACGGGAAAAGGACCTACTATAGATGTCTTATTGTGAAGTGGTATGATGCATGACTAGTTAAAATTTGTAATAGGCGCAGGATATGGATTTAATGTAGGGGTTTGATAAGTAGGATTTTGATCCCCTGAAATAATAGGGTGATTAATATGTATAAGGGACATAGCTCCACTTGTAAAGGAATTTTCATCGAAGAAAGCGTATATTGAGGGATTTTGAAAACTTTAAACAATACCCTATTTATGAGGTACTCTTTTGTGGTTTTGGATGAGACTGGGTGTGGTTGATGAGGGATGTAGATAGACTGGGAATTATCTTTGGGGTAGAAGGATTATTTTGGGTTGCTTATTGTCGAGTGTGGCTTTAGGTGAAGTTTCAAGAGACGAAGTGTATACAAGTGCATGTACATAATCATTAATGGCATGTGACATGAGGACGTGGGGATAACTCCAGTGATATTTTTAGTAGGCGAGGATTCAATAGTTGTAGTTTTAAGCTTCGTTGGATACCTTGTGTTGGTTCTACAGGTTTTGGTTCAATTCGTAAATAATGAGGTGGATTCAATGATATAGTTCTATCTTTGTTATTATATCAATAGGGTGGACATAGCATTTATTTGTGGTTGATCAAAAGATGAGGAGTGGTTCAAAAAAGGTTTCTTAAATATGTCAAGATTTTGATTTGGGGGTAGCATCTGGATTGTCTAAGTAGAAGTTCACCCTTATCAATCAAATCTTGAAGCACATTTTACGGAAGGTGTGACACCTTTCGATGTCATTGTCCATTAACCCTATGGTATTTTACAATAGTCATTATCTCGGTACCAAATTGGTTTAGATACTGATGTTTTGATAAGTCAAATAGGTAGGGAGAGATATGATGTTGGAGGTAAAACAATTTGTTAAAAACTAAGTTATAAGTCTCTCATATAGGTGTATAACTACGTTGTTGATGAGGAACGACTTGGTAGTAGGTATTTTCTTTGGGGGTATATTTAACTACGACAACATTGTTGAATGTTTTGGACTTACTCGGAGTTGGATGATGCCTTGGAAGGGAAATCAACTTTTGGTTTCTTGGGACAAAGCTTAACCTGACCAACTTCTATGGCTCACAATTCTAATTTATGGGCCATCGTGAAAGCCTCATCAAAACTTTGGAATGATTGGATTTGTAACGTGGATGAGGTATGTTTTAGCTGCATGCATGATAGAACACTTCAATTAGCTCTCTTTTTTGTAGTAATGAAAAGAATAGTTGATTGAATTACTCCCCTCCAGTGGGTGACAAAGTCAGCAGTGAGACTCGTCTTCAATTTTTTTGATGTCATATAGATCATTAATGGTAATGACTATGACAGGATATGTTTATGGAAAATTGTTACAATAAGATGTTGGGAAAGATATGCAAAGGAGAATAGGGAATGTTGTGGAATATTATTTTACCAATCCAAGGAAGGACTGGTAAGGGAAATGGGGAAGGTTTTCAGCATGAGGTACTTTATCACGAGATATTAGATAACATGTGTGATAAAAGGAATGGATATGTTGTTGGGGATATTCCTTGATGTAAAAATTGACGACCTTTAGAATTTCCCAGTGAGGTGGATAGGATTTATATGACACTGAATGGATGAATGGGCTCATTAAAAATTTGATCATAGGAGAGAATTAGCGCACTCTTGGATGAAGGTGAAGGCTGCTTCAAGAATTAATATGCGGTTCAAAATTTCTTGGAGAGGATTTGGTTGAGTTTGTTGTCTGTGAGGATGAGTCAGGATGGAAAAAAGGATTAGATAAGTTATTGAGTATGTTTGATACTGCTGAGGAATGCATTTATTAGTAGGAAATGTTTTGTTGGGGAACGTTCTGCTGAGGAACATTCTGTTGATAAGTGACATTCTGTTGGTAGGGGATATTATGTTGTGAGACATTGTATTGTGGAATTATTTTGTTGAGGCACAGTATTGTTGAGGTATATGGTATTGCAAGATGTTTTTCTGTGGTATACTGTTTTTGATGAGGAATGTTTTGTTGCGGGGTATGTTCTGATGAGATGGAAATTTTTTTAGGGAGGCTAAAGATTGTGAGGGTTGTATGTATTTGTACTATGCAATGGTACATTAATGTATAAGTGACCGGCAATGTGAATATGGTAGGTGTCTACTAGTAAGGATATGGTAGAGGAAGTGAAGGATGTTATCTTATTGTAGGAATGTATTTTTTACGGGATACTATGTTGTGGAATATTGTGCTCTAGAATGTTTTGTTGAGGTTTAGATTGTGATATGGAGATCAGAGGTTTGGGATGGTTGTGGTATATCTTGTGAAATAAGGTGTGCGCTAGCAATAACACTGGTATTGACTTAGTGGCATAGATTTTAGGGATAGACATGGTTATGTTTTGAATGGGACTAGTAACTGGTTGTGAAGATACAATGGTAGAAAAGACTACGAAACTCTGATGAAGGGGTTTGTACCTGTGAAGATACCGACATAGTGGGAGTAGGCAAGGTAGTTACGGCGTATCGCTTAGGCGAGGTGTGGAACCTGTGGAAAGACTTGATGGTCATGTAGGTTGCTTGGGTAGATGTGTTTTGTGATGTTCTCATATGAAGGTTGTAAATAGGGACTAAAGAGACATCATATATCTCATTTTGATTAGTAGATGATTGGCCGTTCGATGCTTTAGATTGGTCAATAGGAACAAGGATGTCGAAATACTTGATGTTTTGGGTTGACTTATTTGTAGTGTATGGATACAATTGTTGGATGAACCAGTTATCGATTTTGATTGATGAGACATGTAATGACAAATGAAGTATTGTAAGTGTATGGAATGGGTTGGGGTGTAAACGGTTGGAGTTGAACATTCCTAGCTACTAGATAAGCATTGAAAGAAATAGGGTTTGTATTCTAACATTTCTTTGAAAACATGGTATCCTATATTATAGAAAGGAGGTTTGGGAGTCTTCTAGTTGAGGAATTAGGAGAACAAAGGGTGTCCTTTTTCTTGTAGTGCTAGTATGTATAAAGGATATTTGAACATGATATTGATGTTGGGAAGTTGAAGAGTGGTTGTCTCATTTCTTAATTATAGCTGGCCCCTAGATTCATTCCAAAAAATTTGAGTGCTAGAAAGGGGAGATGGATGTAATTGTTTGATAAATGGAGTCTATTTTTTTGGCGCTAGAGAAAATGTCGTATAGGAAGTGATGTAGTATAAAACATGACATGTTGTTGAAATATAGGTGGTGGAGTGGACATGTTTTCAGAAATCTTGATTATTAAGCTAGTTGTCTGAGTAAGTACCACGGAAAACAGACACACAAAATGCTCAAAAAATGAAAAATAACTAATTGGATTGATTTACAAAACAACACAGTAAAAGAAAGAAAAATGTTGTTTTGGATTTATCTTGATTAATTATGAAAGAGTGAACTGTGTGAAGATGGTTAACGAAGGTCCCAGGAAATAGTATGTACTATGGTTGGTTTCATAGTATGTTTAAGGGCAGAGTCCTCAATATAACTTAAAGGTATGTGAGGTCCCAAATCTGTACTAGTTTCTGGTACAGGAATGTATATTGGAGCCTACACCCTCACTTCACGGTCCCATTGCGATAAGGGATTCAGGTGATGAAGATAATATATACTGAAAGATAGGAGATTATACTCGGCTAGAACAGCAAGTCAACTTTCATTGTTGGGTGATGAAATCCAAATTAGTTTTACCTGGGTGGGAGGTTTTTGAATGTATTTTTGATTTTAAAGTGATTTGGTTGTGTGTGCGGGGAAAGATTGGTGAATGCAAAAAAATTTACTCCTAATTATACTATGTGAAGCAAGAAGGATGTTAATGGTTTATTTTTAAGAACCTAAAACAAAATGTTTATTTTTGATGAGGACAATCAAAAATAAGAATGCAAAACCTAAAAACAAAATGAAAAGTTTTTGGACTTACCATAAAAGTGCTCCGTTTTATTTTTTTAGATTTTAGACTTTTAGAAAATTTTCTAAAGTAATAAATCTTGATGATACAGTAAGCAATACTATCTCAGAAATAATGACTCTGGAAATAGGGTATAAGAATAAGAAAATAGAAAGCAAGAAGCATAGAATACATACTATGAGGTTATAAGAAAAACACATAGAGAAAACACAGGTGAGTAGCCCAAAAACAGGTGATTAGGATAATTGTAGGTGATTATTACACAATGAAAGCAACTGAATATTTTATGGATGGAATTTAAATAGAAGAACAAGGGACAAGGGTCCCACTGGGCGTGTGAGAATTTTGATAGACAATTTCACCTTACTAGTTTGGTTTGTTCATTTCAAGAGAGTTAAAAATGGATCAAAATTGAATATGAAAAAGTTTCCAAGGTATCCGCGGATGATGCTAATGGATGTTGATTGTATGCTCTGTGAAGAATGGGTCAAGATCCTTTCCTGCGACTAAATCTGCAAACAGAGACACTACAAAATATGGAATTAGTAAAATAGGTAGGTGGGCTACCTAGCAAAGGCCATTTTAGACAAAGGAATTACTTACGTGGACGTCAACCACTCTCAAAAAATTCAAGTTTTATTTATGAAAATGGGATACAATATAAGATAGATGAAAATTATGATCAAATGTTTATCACTTATTTAGTTTATTACAAATAGTAGATGAGAATGATGATATACAAATAAATGCATCTAGAAATTGAAATCAAATTCTAGGTTTGTATCTAGATTCTCTAAAAATTTGGATCCCACTAAACAAGAAAAGTCATCATCCTCAGTAAAGTACGAGTAAGGTTCGTCAATTTAATCTTCTATGAAGAAGTTTGAAATATCCTCCTCAGTGTCATACAGACATGTAAGATCAGAATCAGATTCTAGAAGGATGGCTGCACTCTCAATATCTAACTTAGATGTGTTGTTGGTGTCTTCAGGGATGTCAAATCCTTCTTCATGGTGATATTTGAACTAGGAAAGATCAGATTGGATTTGTTTTACTTCGTAGTATGCTTCCCAGAACTCTTTAGTGGCTTCTCGGATCTTCTGGGTAGACTCAAATATGGTATCACCTCTATGAAAAGGGGCTATGTGAATGGCACACAACTCTAGCTCCTATAGTAGATTGTATTTTTCCCAGTCTAAAGGATGTTGGATGATTGGCGATGAGTTTATATTGGTGATGGGATGGTTAATTCCTCCTATGTCCATTTACAAGATCCATACTTGACAAGAGGTTAGTAACACAAAAGAACAAGGAAATTAACAACTTCTAAATGAAATCTGATTACTAAGTAGACATAAAACACAAAAATTGTAGGTGATTAGGCTAATCATAGGTGATTCTAAGAAATATTAACAGACTGCTAAGTGAAATGATTTGATTGTCTAATAAGAATTTATGATCTATTAAATGCAAAAAGGGAAGTATGATGATTTTCTAAGATTTTTTAAAGATAAAAACAAAATTTAAATAGAAATAAATGAACCTTGGTTGATATTATGAAATGATAGGCTAACAGTGATCATGTTTAGATGTTGAATGTGCTTATGGAGATCTCCAAAGTGCTTGATGGATGTCCTAGATGTAAAATGATGTTGTTGAGAACCTAGTAATGCTTTTGAATGTTTGAAAAGGCTCATGGAATCGCTTGGATGGTCATGAATGGTCCCAAAGAGAGGTAATGAAACTTGTATTTATAGATCTCTGGTGACAAGGGAAATCACAATAATTTTTGGTTAGTTCAAATTTTAGAGAGATATGAAGGGATAAACCTTCTATTTTGACCTTAGGTGGTTTAGGATTTAGGGGGATAACTTAGAGAAGTCGAGTGTGAGGAATTAGAGGTGGATAGAGGTAGTTAGGATAGAGGGGGATTATTTAGAAGTTTTCTGAATTTAAAATACTTATAACTAGTGAGAAGTGATAATTTGTTATAGGGATAAGTTAGAGGTGGTTATGATAATATTTTTAGAACATTTACTTAAACTAGTCGTAACTAGTGAGTTAGGATGAGTGAGGTGTAGGGGTGAATATGTTAATTAATTAATTAGCTGTGAAAGGGGGGATATGATGTGGGATTAATTTGAGGGGTGTAATGTCTATGTTTATGGATAATGCAACAATGAGTTTAAAAGAGCTAATTGAATGAAAGGTCATGAGTGGGAAGGTGTGTTTATTAAATTATTTGTGAGGAAGAAGAGCACACAAATTTTTGGTGTCTACAAAAGGGTCAAGGGTTTTTAGGAGGGACATAAGTGCTAGGGTTATACTATCATGGCTGGGTGTTGGTGTCTAAATCCATTAAATATAAAAAAGTAAAGTTTCGACTGGGTTGTAGGGTGTGTAAGACCAAATAAAAAGTAAAATAAAAGAGGCCAAAGATAGTTGTTAACTACTATTTTTCTTTCTTATAACCAGATTAAGTCACATACCATAGTCCAAGGCTCAAACTAACACACTATCCTATCAAAACTCATACCTATCTTGATTATCCTACTAATCCAAACTATAAACATAGATTTTGACTTACTCTTAAAATTGTACCATGACTTTGATATATGATAAACACTACACAACTTCCTTGAGACACTTCAGATGCCTTCAAATGCATCTTAGAACATTTTTTATTGAGTAGTATGACAATCAGAGGATAAACTTAAAACACATACAACTTATAGACCATGTAATCTATAAATCTTATATTGAAATATTTGTAACCATCTAAATAGTGAAGCATACCTTATATCACATATCATATAACATCTTATGACTTATGACTCAAAAAATGACTAGAAACTTTTCACAACACACTTCAAGACATATAAAAATATGACAGATTACAATGACTCAAATGGCTTCAAGGAACAACATACCATATTTTTCATGATGATACATGACAAGTCACATAATCAAGACACATGTACAATACCACAAGCTACACTTTTCATCTTAAGAAATAAATCATATCCAACCTATTCCACTTTACCTTATTTTGCACAACATCCTAAATAGTTGTCAAACAAAAATGATCTTCCTGAAGTAGTTCATCCTATAGATTTTGTATAATCATGGAAACTAACCCTCTTTGATACATGAGATGATGTATTGAAAATTATCCATTTGTTAAAGTAATCTTTCTCCTATCTTTGCATGAAAAATACACTCAAATTAACATGATGTTTTCTTTGACGCTATCCTCATATTCATGCCTCCTTGATTGTATTGGACTCTTTTCTACAGTTTGACTGACTTGATCTTTGCATGAAAAATCTCTACTTATCAACCTATGTTGTAGTCACAAAATCACACACTTCTTGACTGAATTAGGAATCCACACTTCCTTGAATTTCTCAGATGATTTAGACTGAAAAAGATCTTGCAATATGACTAGGATTTTTACATTTATATAAAACTACATTATTCATATCTTTTTACACAATCTTAAAGAAACTTCTACCACAAAAACTTGCCTTATGACCATACTCATTACAAACAAAAAAATAACTAAGAAAAATTGGATATCTCATAGCATTTGGATTCTTGATGGGATTAGGTCTTAAAAATATCTTCTTGGCATAGACACATTCATCTTCATCTATCTTGGAACTAATATCTAATTCTTGACTTCATAGGACAACCTTCTTATCATCTTTCATGTATCAAGGTTTGAAAACTAGAACCATATGAGTTATAAAGACTCTTCTTCCTTGTTAATGAGGGTTTTGTAGTCACTACCTTTTATTTCTAAAGTTGCATCCATCAATGGATCTGATTTTTTGGAATTCCAACTCTTCATTGATCACAAGGTATCAAAACTCTTATTTAATTTCAACTCACATCATGCATATGAAATTCACAGGCCTTGTTTTTCAATTTCTCACAATCCGCTTCCTTTATCTTCAAATTTAAAATTACAACCTTCACCTATTTTTTGAAAATATTGATGATTTATTCATCCTTCTTGGTCATATCTATCAAATCATGGTCCTTTTTCCTTATTTTTTTAGCTATCTTCTGCTTCTAGGATCACCTTCAAGTGGTTAAACTTTCTTCAGAAGGACCTAGATCTGATACCAAATGTTAGAAGCAAAATGGATTGAGAGGGAGTGAATTATTCCTACAAAAAATTTACTTGAATTACTTATTGTTGTGTGATCCATGTAAAATTATCCATTCAATCATTTAATAACTATATGTGTGTTTATTATACATTAAACAACCATACATAAGAATAATATGAAACCATAATGAGAACATAGCACTAGTCACTACTAAAATTAAGTGGGAAACCTGCAAGGGGATCAAAAACTCCATTTGAAACCATCTAGCTAATATTACTCAGGTAAAAAGGACTTGTGTGAATATTATCACATCAACAAGGAGGGATAGCTTATTTGTAGTGAGGCACCAACCCCATAAGTAGCACCAACCCCTATTTTAGTAGGGAACCAATCCTACAAGGATGGACCAACCCCCTAAGATGACCAAGAACCAACTCAGCCACCTAAAATGGATTATCACTAAATATATGTTGCTGCAACAACTAATGGTGATAAAAAATTTAGCTCCTCCCTATCAAAATCCCTCTCAAACAAAACTTCTTTTTTTCTCAAATCTACCTCTTCTTCAAGTTGATTTCATACCTATCCTAACTTTGCACCATATTCTCTCTCTCAATAAAAATACCACACACTTATTTCCATCTCAAAAATTTACCAATTACCTTTATCACATCCCTCAATATGTCTCCTAGGTCACACTTTTCATCCACTAAGGTGCTCACAACTAGCACAAATGATACTCTCCCAGGATACAGTCCACTCAAATTTCCCATATCTACAAGTTTTGAATTTTATACATGTTTAATTTCCTCCCCATAATTAACGTAGGCCAGCCTTCATATGGTAAAAAAATTTCAATATCAATATAAGATGATACTAAATTATAATCTAAAGGACTAAGTAGGTCACCACTATCACAAAGACCCTCCAAAAGCTCCATTGGGACACAACAAGCCCTGAAACCCCAAAACAAGTAAGTCGTCGTAGAAGGAATGAACAAGATCAAAAATAAATCCAAAAAATAAAGGAGAAAACTTATACATGTTTTATAATAACTTGGTAACCTCTATAAAAAATTAAAAACACTTAGACCAAGCATCACACCATGAAACTCATTACTGATGCCATGCTTAACCAAACATTCTCAAAATTGACCTTAAAATAACATGTCATAACTTGGTCATACCTTGAGAGAAAAATCAAGTGTGATATATAATTTGAAATATCTTGGAGTTAGGATCATGAAAAAACTCAAACCAAGTCATAACTTTTCCTGTAATACCTCCAAAACTTCTCTTTTCCCAAAATACTCAAAATTTTCATGTATCACCTCCAAAACTACTGCTCAAAATTGGCCGAAAAACTACCTAAAAACCAGTCCTTATAAATATGGCACACTTTTCACTTTAGAGGCTTGAACATTATCTTAAATAATCATGGAAATGTATTAAAACTACCATGATTTAACAAATTTTAATTTAGTCAATAGTTCTAATGGGAAACATTTGTAAAAAATGAAACATTCCAAAAAAATTCCTTTTGGTGTGGGGCCCACATAATGTTAGTCAATTCTAAAATAAATCATTGGAAATGTGGAAGAGTCCTTTAAAACCTCCAATCATCATATTTTAAAAACTAATAAATTATGTCTTGGTACAATCAATTTCCTCTAAGCTGTTATTCAGCTAGGGTTTTAGAAGGGTTTCAAACGTGTTTACCTTCTTAATGATCGTTCATAAAAATAATTAACATCAAAAAACCTCATTATTATTGGAAAACACTGATAATATAGATGATTATATGGAAGAACCACCTCATTACCATCAATGAAGGTTCCAAGGATATCAGGTCCTCATGTAAATAATACATCCCACAATGAGCATCTGATAGTCAACGTTTGCCTCAAATTCTCACTTTTAGAAACTAGTTTTGGTAAAAATTTAATATATTCAAAAATACTTATCATCTGGAATTAAAACTTGACTTGAAATGTTAGTGTAGGTTATTATTTATCCTTTTATTTATTTATTTATTAGGATAATTCTTACACTTGTGTGATCCCTACACTTATTGGGTTAGCTTGCTTAGGTGTACTAGTTGTGTGGAGTTAGCTTACTAGTTGTGTTGAGTTAGCTTCTCAGTTATGAGGAGTTAGCTTACTAGTCTTATGGAGTTAACTTAACTACCAGTATCGGTTAGTGGGATTTCTTCACCACTGATTTAGGTAGTAGTTTCACTTCCCTCCTCTTATATGTACATATTTCTTATTGAATAATTCAAGTCATTCTATTGTAATGTATTGAGCATTATGGATTATGATGGATTTCCATATATGGTATTTTAGCTCTTCTGTTTTGTAAATCTAATGTGGTGTGCTATTATCATCTAAGATCATGGCTTGGAACAATCTTCTTATCGTTCCTTTCACTATCATCTATACCTTCACATGTCCTACCCACATTAGTACGCCAACTGTTTACTTGTAAAATCTTCATGAATGATTCATATTAGGAACATATCCCATTTGATCCTACTTACTATGTCACTATATGTTCACATGATGGTCTAGATTGACTTGGTTTTGATTTCAAGCACCTTTACCATCCTACTCATGATCCTCATCTTTATTATGGATTCATCACTATCACTATTGCTTATGGTCTACATGTCTTTCATATTACGGTCTATCTATCACACACTCCACACTCTTATCCACTCACATTAGGAGAGTCTTGGATTACTTATATAGGGAGCATTATTGGACCCTGATCATATTTACATTTCATTTCCTATGCCCTTTGGTTACATATTCATTTGCAATAGTTCTTTTCTTGGTTATACACAAAAACATCACTCATTGGTATGCACATGGTTGTCCCACTTCCTCCATTCACTGATGAGGAATACGTCATAGGTATGTACAATTTACGCCTTAATGGTTCACTACATCATAAACCAGACACTATCACTTATCATGTCTCTAATGCCTATCCAAATGAATTTGAACCTGAAACTGACGATCTCTTAGATGACATTACATGATCCATCCTTCATTATCCACACATTAGGAGGAATAACATCCTAAACCCCCCAACCTAGTAGCATCATCCATCACAACATAGTATACTTATAGCATACAAATTGTACATCCTCATCACATTATGCAATCATCACACTTATACCAGTATCATCATTACCTAATGACACACTTATATTCTTATATGACTATTGAGGGGTCTATTACAATAAAGAACCTAGTTTCATTTTACATTAACACATATATCGATTACATGTTCACTTATACATACATACATCTGCAATCATCTATCCATTGTCATGCATACCATACAATCTCTTATTATTCATCCCATAATTGAATCAATCTTACAAAATCCATGATACTTCACCACATTCATACATCACTTCTCTATTTGTTTTTCAAACATCATTTATAGGAAAATGCATGCATAACCACATCCTTGGGGGGCATAGCATCTAAAACATCCCCCCTCCTCATATTCGCATAGAATTATCTCTCATTTTTGCATTATCATACATTCATATAGTCATATTCATCACACGTTTTAACATCATCATTACTCGATGACACACTCTTGTGCTTTGGTTCACACTTGACTATTGAGGGCATACTACACATGAATCTCACACACTGCACCATAGGTCATACTACACATCATGTGTATTCATACATATCGAATCATACATAATACATAGTATATTTAATATACATCATTTCAAACTTTATGCATATGTACATCTTAAATCATACATCCTGCATTTAGACTACATAATTTTGATTATTTTCACATTTACATGTCATACATAAACATCATACTATTCTTCATCATACATATACAACACTCTCATGGTCTATGAGTCATCAGCATTTTATATCATACATCACACGAATATTACACTTGTTAGTCTACATCATACATGACATCTTACTACATTGTACATTACATCTCGCATTACTAGTCTTATACATCATACATTTCATCTCGCATTAGCATATTATACATTGAAAATTACACAACTTACTCCTTATATAGTCATTTTTTTTCATCATAACATATTCTACATCATCTTCTACGTGTTTTACTCACTACCCTATGACAAACTTTAGCTTCTCGGTCTATACTTGACTTCTGAGGGATTACAAATCAAATGGACCTTATCATTCATCACAGGTTCATCATTTGAAATTCTATCATGTGACATTCCTAGTTTAGTTACATACGTGTATATGCTGACTTGATCACCTACTTCCGTCATTTTGTAGTGGTATAGACTTTAGGCTAAATCACCACTCCCTCTATTCATCTAGTAGTGATATATGTTTTAGGATATATCATGAATCTTTCAATCATCTTTTCGTGATATAAACTTTGGCTATAAGGGTCACACACATGCTTCATTTCTAGGTCGCATCTCATTAATACACACATACACATTCACTCATCAGAGTGCATTAGACAACAATACACACTATTCGACCATTTCCCAATCACACACTCTCATTTACGATTCATTCTTTACTACTGAGGGTTGAAAACCAAATGAAATTCATTACATACATTTCCATTCACTCAGGGGGCACATGGCTCCTATCATTCATATTGCATTTCATTCCATCCATCCACAACATACTGCGTATCATAGTTGCTTTTACTCTTTCTTGCATTTTCTTGTTCATGGTTGCTTTATTTAATATGATAGTTTGATATCTTGTATGTACTTTATATTTACCATCCACACATGTGCATTCACACCTTTGTCTAGTTATGATCATAAATACAAATATTTTGCGCGTAACATGGATTCTCGCCTTCTATCCTTCCTACACTGGTTACTAGGGGCATCCAAATTCATCTCTCATAGGTGCTATTATTTCATTTTGTACTTAGAACTTTACTTTATTTGGTTCTACACAGTTTTGACATACTGGTTATCTTTCTAACATGTTTATGAGTGCTTCATGTGGAATATTTGTTATGCAAGGATATTTTTGTCCATACTTGTTTATTAAATTTTCTGCTATTACTTTTTTTTTTACAGGTATTTACCTATGTTTAGTGTGTAGACTTGTTTTTTGTATGCGACCATGATGGCCTTGCATGTCTTACAATATCACGAGTGATGTCCCATGTTTGCATGTGGCTTTGTGTGACTTATTTTTCCTTCTTGCGTATTTACATTAATAATTTACTTTGGAAATTGTACACTGTTTGTGTAGATTACACATTGTCTTATACATGCATGCTTGTTCATACTAACACTTGTCTTCGGATAGCCTCTTATTTTTGCACACCTTGGTCTCTACCAAGTGCATTCATTTCCCCCTATAGGGAAGAGTTAAAAATTTCTTGCGGTTGGTCCTATTTTGGAATGCATTCTCCTATCAGCAACGTCACATGTGCCCCCAAAGAGGAAGGGAACCATTTGGGGTTTTACATACTACATAGTGCTTCTACACCAATTCAATTCAGTTAGTTCCCACCCTTGGAATTATGGGTTATATAGTGAGTGGGTTCAGACTGGTCTACGAACCCAGTACACAATGAAGTTTACAGGACATGGTTATCCTTAACATTTAGGGGAGCAGTTACAGGTTAGAGGATACAAATAAATTCCTCTCTATACTACTTTATCCAGTGGCGTTAGATCATAAAAAAAATAGGAAATACAAATATCTCTTCACACATATTTAGGGAAGTATTTATAGGTTGGAGAATAATGTAACTTTCTCCCTACACTTCTTCAGCCTATGGTGTTGGATCACCCAAAAAACTCAGGGAAGGGTATCCTCTTTCTGCACCCTTCCTCTCATCACATATTAGGTGCACACGTTCCTTTTATACTTTTCATAATTTCATTTTATTATTTTTCATTACATATGCATGCATCTTTTACATATTTTTTTTGAAATAGACACATGCGTATTTCAATACTTGATCGACCTCTCCTTGCAGTTTCGACCGTATGAGAATCGAGTGGTCAAAAACAACAACTACAACAATGGGGTAAATAACAACAACATTTTGCTGTAGCACACACTATACTAACCATGTAGGTACATTACACACATCAAAAACTACACACGTGTTTCTTCCATAGGTTCACTCTCACCACTTTTTTCCATTTTTACATCTTTAGTTTCCATGCTCCATCATCTTTTTGTCATTCCACGCTTTTTCTAGTCTTTCAGTGCGTTTCTACATCACTCTACATGGATTATCTTGTGTACATCTATATTTACTTTATGTTAACGAGATTTTCTCTCACTCACTTAAAGTGGGGCCAAATGTAGACAAAAAATCACACACTTTAGACATTATTTAGTCCCAGTCTCATACTACTATTCATATGGTTTTTGTGTGAAGAATGTACTAATTAACCCCTATCTCTTTTCCATTTGACTTTTCTTACTGTCATCACTTCTGACCTCCCACACATGTATGCCCAGTCTATTTCTGTCATTCCATGCTATTTTACATTTAACCATGGTGCCAACAGGTGCCCTAGTCTTAGTCGGGGTGCCCTGATCCTTTTCTCAATTTCCCACTACTTTTTGGGCACTTTCTAGCCATTTGAAAATTTTATATTTCTTGTGGTCGACCTTTTTGGGGTTAATTAGGAAATTAGAATAAGAGAACCATATAAATATAAAGTTATGAAACCATAATGAGGGACCAAACACTAGTCACTACTATCATCATCTAAAGTTACATCCATCAAAGGATCCATTTGCATCCATTTGGATTCATCACAAGGCACACAGATGCTTCATTTGCATCACACAAGCATAGGAGGGAAGTTTATTCTTTTAAATCCACCATTCTATTACATTTTCTACACATAGTTATTTCTCACTACTTTCACAAAGTGCGACTAACACAAGAGCACCTAGGGAATGATTGAATACACTTGCACATAGAACTACATCGATTATGAGATGTAGTGCAATTCTTAGTTAGTAAGTCCACCATTGTGGTTGTTGAGGTTAGTCTAACCCCTTCATATGCATCTTTATTTTTAGGGTTTAATGTTTGTCTTGGGGTTTTACAGGTCTAGTCTTCATCACTATCTACCGGCAACATCTAACGTAATTTGAATACATTAGTGAAACAGAAAAAAAGGCTTTAAATCATCTAGCAACCTTATAAATATGGTTTTTGGACCTCTTACAAAGACTAGGGCACCTAGAATGTAGACTATGGCACACAAAGGCACCTTGATACTCTCCCAGGTGCCCCAGTTCACTCAGATTTCCTAGATCTACAAGTTTCTCGACCTTGGCATATTCGTTTCCTCATCTTGTTTCTCAAGTCATCTCTGCAACACAATCCATCAAGTTTTTCAAATTAGCTAAGATCCTTCCAATCCTTCTTTTCATATTAGGGTTTCTATTTTCATTAGCCTAGTTACTTGGGTCACTTTCTATATTTATTTTTTACTTTTATCTACTGTTATTTACTGTTGTTCCTAGTTAAATTAACTATCGTATTACCCACATTTTAGATAATCACCTACCAACAAAGCAAAAAATTATTGAAATCTTAAATATTTCATGTGTCAACCTTATAAATCCATTTTTAAGCCTATAACATGTCTTGGGGTATTACACCTCTAAGTTGATAGGTTGAGATGATGGTGGGTTCTGGTCCTTCTTGGCCTTCTAGCTAAATGTCATCAATTTCTTGCCCTTTTTATTCTCTTGCATGGAAGTGGTAGTTTGTGCCTCCACATTGGTATCTTATTTATCCAAGTCTTGTTCAAATATCCATTATACCTCCCTCTTAAATAAATCCTTTAACAAAGTGTTGTCCAAGTATTCACCTAACATCAATCTTGTGGATCTAATTGAACTCAAATTACTTGAATATCTAGAATCATGCATGACTCATTTTTGGTTCACATCTGTAGGTCTATTACTATTTATTTGATTTTTATAAAATACACTCTGGTTCACTCTAGGGAAGTTAAGTTCCCCAAATATCCTCATATTATCATAGAATACTAGCTTCCTTGTTAATGACGATCGAGAGAGGTTTATAAGGTTTGTAAATATATATTTGTCTACAATCTTATAACTTTCCCAAATTCCCTATTACTTAAACACATCCCCATTTCACCAGCAAAATCCTTGAATCTATAAAAACATTTCTTTATTATTTAATGCTGGAGAAAAGGTTAGTTTTTATACTTATTTGGTTTAATCACTTATTTTTTTATTGTTTTCACTTTGAGCTCCCATTCATTTGAATACTTGGTAACTTGTAAATGACTTTTTACCTTCTTTTCATACCTCTCTAACCTAGGTAATATAACTATAATTAATGTACTCACACGTATAAATTCTCACTTCTTCTACCATTGGAATTCAATTATGAGTATTTTTATAGTTGTTACACACTCCTTTGTTTTCATGTTTTTTTCCAACTTTTCCAAAAAACGATTTCCACTTTCCAATGCACAAAATGATTTTTGTGGATTTTTGTTATTTTTATCCCCACACCTCTAGCTGCAATAGGTGGATTATGTTCTTTGGTCATGTCACATTTTACCATGCAATTCTTTCCTTCTAAGATTTATTTCCCCATAGCCTTCTTGCAAACACCTCACCTTATCCACTCTATTATTTCAATTGCTTCATTCCTAATCCCCTTGGCCAAGTTTGTTCACAATCAATATTTCTCCTCACATTATTCAACTATCTTCCCTTTCTTGCCATTTTTTTTATCTCCTTGACATATTATCCTGGAACCATTTTTTCTTATACCCGTCACTTAGTGAAATATCCTTTCCTACCCCATAATAATTTGATGCAAAACCAGAAGTAAAATATTTTATTCCTTCATACCATGATGCACGTAACTTTTGAAGTTGTTCCATTGTTTCTTTCACTATTTTCATCCCACAATAATTATGTGCATGGTCCTCCACATCGAAATATTTTAGCTACCATGTAAAATAGGGCCTTCACATGAAAGATACCATTGTTATTTGAAAGCATGTACTTTTATATATGGAGATCAACTTTGCAACACAAAAAGCACACTTATTACAAACAATACAACATGCATGGAAGTAAATTATTATATAACAAAATTGAAACTACCTAGAATTTGAGATAACAACTATTCTAATGGCATATGCCTTAATTAATTAGAAAATATGTCTTAAGTGGAAAACTCCCATTGAAGTGACCTGCTATAAATTCACTATCCAAATTTTTTAACTTACATCCCCCCGTTGATAAAATAACATGTATTTCATATAGTACCATCCAACAAGTCTTCAATTTTATTGGGAGTTGCATAAATTTTGAGTCATATAGTATCACCTTATCACTGATATTAAAATTATTATTCTATAATTGTATGTCATGCTAATATTTTATTCATGATTTTATAATCCTTGGATCCATCTATCATGCACCCTTCTTCTATCCAACTACACCAATTTAGTTAGGCACTCTGTAATGGAGGATTCATCATCCAAATTGGAAATTCCCATGATTATAAAAAATGGAACCATAAATTTAAGTGGTAGCACTTCCTCTTTACCAAATACCAATTGAAAGGGTGTTTCCTTATTTAGTATCTTGTATGTTTTCATGTATGCCCATAGAAAAGTTAAAAAAATTATCATTCCAATCCTTCCACCCAACATCACATATCATAGTTAGAGTATTACCTAGTATTTTGTTGAATGCTTCAAGTGTCCTATTTTCTTGCTGATAGTAGGGTATTGTCTTATGATGTGCAACCATAAATTATGAAAAAATCATACTCACTATCTCATTGAGGAAGTGTGTTCCCCTATTAGTTGTTAATATGATAGGGCATCCATATCAAGTAATAATATATTCTCATATAAACCTAGCTATTTTCACTATTGTAAAATCTTTTATTGGCATGACCTGTGCCTAATAGGATAAATAGTATATTGTTTTAAAGAAGCATGTTGCACTTTTTCATGTAGCTAGATTGATTAGACCCAAACAGTCTACGACCCTTTTTTCAAATGGATCTTGGGAAATAATTAGTTGGAAGAGCATTGGATCCTTCTTTCATGGATTTCCAAAGTTTTATAAAGTATCAAATTTTCATGCGTATTTTCTTACATCATGGAACAAGTTTTACATCCATAATCTTATTGTGAGACCTTATAATGCATTAGGGCCCCCAACATAATGTCCACCTACTACCCCTTTATGTGCCTTATGTAATATCTCCTTCTATTTACGGTCCATTACACAACACATTGATACTTCATCTCTTCCCATATTGTATAAGGTACCACATATTATTTGATAGGGGAAGATTTTATGGTGATTTGCTTATTTTGTTGTGTATTCCAATTAACTCACGTGATTCCTATGTCTAGGAACATTGTGATATCATTTAGCTCATTTAGGGAACTAATTACTTTTAAAATTTGTGCATCATACATTCCTTCTACTATTATTTCCACCTCTTGTCCAGTAATGATGTGTAAGAGATGAACAGATACCTCATTATTTTTTCCTGAATTTACTACTAAAAAAAATTAAAATTCTTGGAACATGATGATCCAACTGTAGATTCACCTATGTAACACCAATTTATTTGAAAATTTTGGTTCAAGTTGCAAAACATTAACACAATAATAATATTATGTATTGAAAACATTTAGAAATAATTAAAAAAATATATAGGAAATAAAAATCCCATAAACAAGGAGTCAACGACTAATTGACCTCCATATAATAACTCCTGCACTCCTACTTATGTGAGTTGTTTATTAACTAATTAACATGTATACAAAAATACAAATATCCTATATTTGTGAGTTTGGTTAAACAACCCAACACTCACATATACATATATCACACACAATATAGTATTAACATGAGCACTAATTAATTAATTCCTAACATTTCCCCCTCAGTGTGAACATGGGAAAAAACATAGTCACGCTTCTTCTACAGTGTGCCAAATCTATGTGCTCATGATCTAGATTATTTTTTTAGGACATCTAACAACCTCCAATTATGGTTTTACTAATGGTTTACTAATAACCATGCAAAAAATGGTTTTATAAATGGCTAACCAACAAACTGACATACTTAGTAAATGGTTTTATCAAAAAACCAATAACTGAAACAAATAAATGGTTTTATAGGATAATTGATAACCTAAACATACAAATGGTTTTACAAGAAAACTGATAACATAAACAAGGATTTACAGGACAACCATAAACCTACAAGGATGGTTTTATAGGAAAACAACCAGCCTAAATATCATGATGTTTCTTTCTCCTCGTGTTTTTATCTTTCCACTATATTTACAAATCAGGGGATAACATAGGATAATTTGCTCACTTATTAAAAATAGGAACACACTGCAAACTAAACATGAACAAATATAGGTACTCTAAAAATGAAGCATACCATAGAAAACACACAATTGATTAAAAGAATACCATAAATGCTGCTATGTTTCCCCATCACCAGTATTGATAAGAGGTTGTTGTTTGACCTCCAACCTCTCATGCTCTATCCTCTAGTTTGAAACTTCTCATTTAGTGGTTTGAAACTTAAAGCTCATTTGTTTCCATATTGGACTTTGTTTTGTCTCCCCCCACAATGTAAAACCCTTTTGAGGATATTAGGTTATATCAAAAATGTGTCCGTAAGGTAATTTATTTTTAGTCTAAGGTATAAAATCATATTGAGTCCTGCATATCCTATCTCCAGTTAGTATTTAATTCATCTCTAGTTGAATTAGCACCCATATCACATCTCCACATATCCAAGCCCCAACCATATATAGTTTTCAATGATTTGACAGTGACTCACAAAAGATAATTTTTGATGAGATAATGAATTTTACATGACCTTGATGATGTATCAAACACATTTGTTGAAAAAATGAAAGTAATAACTTTTTACACCTTAAACCAATAATGAAAATGATTTTGATTCTCGATTTCAACGAGGATAACATATACTTTACTAACAGATCTCATAATAGAATCAATAATTATTGACATACTACAAAATAAAAAAGAGTTATAAATACTCTAATACATGATTCAAAGCTTGAAAATTGATGTGTCAAAAATAACTTATGCTTTGATTTTGACAAGACCGCTAGAAGATTTAAAAAAAAAAACTAAAATCCAAATAAGGATCAGATTTTAAGAAATTGACTTTACTAAAAAAGAGATAATAAAACAATAAATATAAGTCACTATTATTGATAACGAAGAAGACTCATCTCATTGATGGAGACTAATGAAGTCAAATAAACTGGGAATGTAGATTTCCACGTCACTTTTCCTACACCTCTTTGTAGATATACGGGATCAACATAATGATGAGATAGAAAATACTAAAAGGAATGATAAGAATATTATTCCAAGCCACGATATTAGATGATAATAGCACACCACATTAGATTTGTAAAACAGAAGAGCTAAAATAACATATATGGAAATCCATCATAATCCATAATGCTCAATACATTACAATACAAGGACTTGAATTACTCAATAAGAAAGATGTACATATACGAGGAGAGAAGTGAAACTACTACCTAAATAAGTGGTGAATAAATCCCACTAATTGATACTGATAGTTAAGTTAACTCCAAAAGACTAGTAAGCTAACTCGACACAACTAGTACACCTAAACAATCTAACCCAACAAGTGTAAGGCTAACATAAGTGTAAGAATTATCCTAATAAATAAGTAAAAGGATAAATAATAACCTACACTAACACCCTCCTGTAACCATAGTTTAGGTGGGTGAAAAAGAAGGTGGGTCCTGAAAACAAGGCCTGGTGAGGTACCCATGTATAATAACTGGGAAAATTGGACACCACAAGGTACCCAAAACCAGTAATAATAAAGTAGTGAGAGGAAAATCCCATTGCAAGATATCCTAAGAATCTTAGCTCAAAAAACTCATATAATGTTGAATAATTTTGGTGTGCACTATGGTTTGAATCCACTATTCGATCATAGAACTCAAAAACAACTGACACTGGGATTCACTAGAATAGCTCCATGCAAGGAGATTGTTATTGGAGTGATGTTTAAAGTGTAAAAAAAACCAAACATAATTTTATCAAATCCTACAAATAGGTGTGCTATGATCCAAGAACAACCAAGGAAACAAGGCAAGGACACGAGATCCAAAGAAATTGTAGTGCCACGATCCAAGAAAAACCAAAGTAACAAGGAAATGAATCAAAACCCGAAGAACTAAGATAAATTACTAAAAATAGGTATGCCAAGATCCAAGAACAATAACCAAGAAAACAAGGTAAGGAAACGAGACCCAAAGAAATAGGAGTACCATGATACAAGAAAATATAAGGTAATCAAGCAAGGACACAAAACCTAAAGAAGTAGTATCAACACGTAACAAGGTAGGGAAAAAAAAACCAAAGAGTCAGTATCAACACCACACCCTCCCATACTAATGAATGGGTTGAGTGACACCATAGATCTATACGAGTTTCCAAAATCAATTACTCGAACACTAACAAACTAACATTGGGCTTCACCAGAATAGATCCCCCACAAGAGAGACTGTCAACATGCCAAAAACCTGTCAAAAATACAAACCCAAAATATCTCAACAAAAAAGAGAGATATAAATGTATACACCCATAGATACAAGAATGCAACACCAAAATTTTAGGACATTAGACTCAACCGAAATTGTGTCCATAAGTGATTACAACACCCTCCCAAATTTGGTAATTTATAATTAAGTGCATATAGATATTACAATGAGTAAAGGTACCTTTTACATTTAAAATATGTGTATACAAATTTCATTAGTGCGTAGATCTCGAAAAAATACACAATTTAAAAAAAAAATCACTTTAATCTGAGGTACGGATCAAAAGTTATGAGCTCTAGAAGGTTTTGCTATTAAAATAATATTTTAATGTTGATGTTTTTTTAAGAAGGTACATATGACACCCAAATGTCCAAAGGGAAAAAAGTGCATCCACATGATACAAGCTTACGACCAAAGGATAAAATCATGCACAAAAAATCTAAATGTCTAAAGGGTAAATCATTGCATTTGGAGGGTACACGTCTATATCTAATGGATACAAGAATGCACCCAGAGGGTGCAGATCTGTGTCTAGTGGATAAAATACTGCATCCAAAATAGAAATATCCAGAGGTAGAAAAATGCATCTGGGAGGTACATGCTTATATCCAATGGATAAAATAATGCACTAAGAAGGTACAGATTTACGTCTAGTGGATAAAAGAATGCATCCAAAACAAAAATATCCAGAGGGTAAAAGAATGCATCTGGAAGGTACACACTTATATCCAATGTATAAAAGAATGCACCAAGAGAGTATAGATCTGCATCTAGTGGATAAAATAATTCATCCAAAACATAAATATCTAGAGGGTAAAATAATGCATCCAGAAGGTACACACTTATATCCAATGGATAAAAGAATGCACCCAGAGGGTACAGATCTGTGTCCAGTGGATAAAATAATGCACCAAGAGGGTACAAATCTATGTCCATATTTGATTGTCTCAAAACATGGTCAAGTTTACAGTTGATTATAGGGTTTTGGCACTTTCCAAATCTAATGGCGCATTCCTTTTTGCATAAAAATGCATTCTGTAGAAAATTGCTAACAAATTCTGAATACATTAAAATAATAAACCCTTTCTTACAAATAAAAACTTACAGATGGATTTCTACATCATCTATTGCTCTGATACCATGAAAGGAACAATAAGAATATTTTTCCAAGACACAATCTTAGATGATAATAACACACCACATTATATTTGCAAAATAAAAGATCTAAAATACCATATATGGAAATCCATCATAATCTATAATGCTCAATACATTACAATACAATGGCTTGAATTACTCAATAAGAAATATGTACATATAGGAGGAGGGAAGTACAACTACTACCTAAATCAGTGGTGAAGAACTCCCACTAACTGATATTGGTAGTTAAGTTAACTCCAAAATAACAGTAAGCTAACTCCACATAACTGAGAAGCTAACTCAACACAACTAGTACGCTAAATCCATACAACTAGTACACCTAAGAAAACTAACCCAACAAGTGTAGGGATAACAAAAGTGTAAGAATTATCCTAATAAATAAATAAAAGGATAAATAATAACCTACACTAACAAATGCTCCCATCGCTTAGAATTTTAACACCATCAATATTTCTTCACCTTTGAACGCACCTGAAGTTGATGGATCCAAAACATTGAATTTGATATATAGAAACTATACGTCCCCAAAAACAAATATTCTTAATTTTATAAGTTTCATTAGATCATGTTAAGGACTACAATCAAATGCACAATTGGATATTTGACAGGTGAATCAAACCACTAATTTTTCATGGAATATATTTTACAGATCTAAAAATTGACAAATGACAACGTGAAGGAATGGGAAGGTGATGAGGCTCATTGAAAGATGTGTGAAATTCTTAGATTGAATGGTTAGTAAAAATTTTTAAGGGATTACATACATATTATTGATTATCACACTAGGGGATTATTGATTATATATTATTGATTATCAGACTAGGGGATTATTGATTATCACAATAGGTATAATACTAACAGATGTATTGAAAAATATTGATGATATAAAATGATGCAGGGAAATGAAGAAGCTGAAATATTGACTAGATTCATGAAATCATGGATCTCTGTATCACATAAATCTCTACTCCAAAATAGACATCAATTTTTACACCTTGCATAAACTATCAATGCCAAATCATGTAGATACTAAGAGTATTTATTGTATGTGGATTCCCAAAATAATCTTGAAATAACCAATCATAAACCAAATATCTAAAATAACTACATAGTCCTTATTTATTTCTAATCTATACTCAATTAAATTCTTAAAACAATTAAATTATTGCATAATTTCTCTAAATTATGACCTACATCTATAGGAGCAATAAAAAATCCTTCACCCAAGCAATTATATTAGACTTCTATATAAAAAATGTATGACCCTCTTTTATACCAAAAGAAAAATTTGGTTTAGGTTGTAAAAAATTAACACAATAATAATATTCTCTATTGAAAACATTTGCAAGCAATTACAAAAATGTATAGGAAATAGAAATCCTTTAAACAAGGAGTCAACAAGTAATTTACCTCCCTATAATAACTCCTTCATTCTTATTTACATGAGTTTTTTTATTAACAATTTCAAATGTATAAAAAAATACAAATATCCTATATTTGTGACTTTGGTTAAATGACCCAACACTCATGTATTAATATCTCACACACAATACAATATTAACATGATCACTAATTAATTAATTTATAACATTATTAACTAAAAAATTTAGTGCCATATGATCAATGTATAAGATGAAGTTCATATCTAGAATATGTTGGTAAAATTTTTGTTGTGTGTACACCACAGAAAGACCTTCTCTTTCTATTGTGGTATAATTTTATTCTTCGGGCATCAACTTTCTACTTAAAAAGAACATTAGATGATTCACATTTTCTTCCGTTGTTTGTGCAAGTATTTCCCCAACTACCATCCCTGATGCATCCACATGAACATGGAAGGGAATATTCTAATATATGAACCTCAAGATTAGAATGCTTGAGAGGCAATCCTTCAATTCTTTAAATTCTCTCTATTGTTATTTTCCTCATTCGAATGATCCTTGTTTCTTTAATATTTTTCCAAAGGCGCGATGATATTTACATATGACCATATTTTTTTGTAATATATCTATTTTTCAAGGAATATGCACATGTCCCTTTATGTTTCAGGGGTCTCTAGTTGTAGAATAACTGTAATCTTGGCTAGGTCAAAAATTAAGCCATCGTTGTAAATTATGTGTCTCAGCAGTGTCCCAAAAGGAGTGACAAACACACATTTCTTCAAGTTTAAAGAATTTTCATCTATCTATAGAAATCAAACATTAACTACACAAATTCATAGTGATATTTTAACATCCCATATATAGTCCAATCATCTAAGTCATCTTGTAGGAATTCAAGAATAAAGTCCTTGAATGTGATTACGACAATATTTAAGAACTTTACAACCACATTTTTTAGACCAAATTGAATCACTAAATAAGCAAGTGAGCCCCATTCTATAGAAAATATTTTCTTTGTTTAATCTTCTTATTCTATTTTGACATAATGATAGCTGAAAAATCCAATTGTAAAGATGTAGATCTCTCTTCCCACTACTCTCTCAAGTATTTCTTCTATGAACGATGTTGGGAAGAGGTCTACTTCACATACTATAATTAACACGTGATAGGTAACATAGATATTTATTCTCCCATCTTTATTTATACTGATAACCATTGGGACCACCAAGTTAGACTCTTCTACTAGTGTAATAACCCTAATGATCAACATTCCATGAATTTCCTCATTGAATTTGGTACATAGATTTTTATACATCATGTAAGTTAATTTACAAACATGTTTAACACCTTAAACTAATTTGATATGAATTTTTAGCAAATATGGGTTCATACCTTTCATCTCATGATAAATTATTGGGAAATGATACTCATAGTCATGCATGAGTTTGAATATTTTTTTATCGTCAACTTTATACCAATAATCCTCAATGGTTGCAATCTTTGGCACATCTTTAGTTTCAATGTTGAATTTTCTTGATCTAAGGGATTCAATGTATGACATGTTAATTTTATCCTTATATATACTACTTCTTGCAAGCCATACATAGTTTCAAAATCAAGATTATTTATGTCCACTTCCTCATCTACTTGGAAGACTATTTTATTTTCCCTTGCACCTTCAATTTTTCTTTAACCACACAATATCATATTATTCAATGGAATCATCATTTAGGTTTTATTCATCAAATATATTTAATAACACCATAATTTTCTCATTATATAGCTTTAAAATCCTATCTTCTATTATAGCCTCATACCCAAAGATTACATTCTTGATGCTTTGTAACGAAGCATTCAACCCAAGGAATTTAGTGTGAAAGATAACATGTGAACAAAGTTATCTTTTAATCCCTACCAAGTGAGTGTTATTCGATGTAATTCATCATTTACATAACATGCATGTTTCCAAATTTGTATTGTATGGTAGATTACATGAACCCATAATTCTAATTTTCAACTTCTAGTGCCTAAATTCCATGAATATTATGGCATTAGTTTATGTGCTAGTCAACCTTGGTTATGCCACTATAGCTTAGTAATTTTCACATGTAATTGATCTGCTAACACTTGGTGTGCATGGTTGCATATATATGATCCCATGTTTTTAGTCATGATTGATGCATAACCCGCCATCTAGAAATTTTGATGTGTACTATATAATCCATGTAGTTTATCTATTCATATTCTGGGGGCGCACACACACACACACACACACACACACACACACACACACACACACACACACACACACACACACACACACACACACACACACACACACACACACACACACACACACACACACACACACAGAGAGATATGCATTTGGTATAAATATTCTTGCGCACTCCTTCCATCTTGATATCTTGGATTTTCCACTTTGTTTTCCTTGCTCATCCTTTTAACATATCTTCATGTTGGAATCATCTACCCCTTAGTCATTTGTTTAGATTTTTATTTTACCACACCAAAATCATTCTTAATTAACTTATATTACCCATGTTACCAGTTCTCATACATTATACTTGTAGTATCTAAGGACAATTGTGATTCATTCCAATGTAGGAATCCATCTTGATTTGTTCAAAATTCTATAGTCATTCAACCCTGATGTTGTAAGAATTTTCCAATTTTTCATCCTCCTCTACATTCTTGACATGTGGGTGCTTTATTTTGGGTCCATAGGTAGTATTATGCATTGTTCCCCATTCTCAAAGTTTACATATCTTTTTTAAAACATAGATCAATGCTACTCATGTAGCAACATGGTTTGCCAAAGATCTCAGGAAAGTTATCTTATTTAGAAAGATTTATCCCCTCAAATTACTAAGGAATTTAACACCCATGATACCAATGATGACACATGTTTTTAACACTCCTATCAGTATGAAATACATCTTATTTTCCATGAAGAGGACATGTGATGAATGTTAGAGCACTGACTACCCCATGTTCTTCCAAGCATCTGTTGTGAGAATTTTTAATTGTCACTCATGTCTTCTACTATATCTTTAATGGTCCACCCATCTATACATAAATCAATTAAGATTTCACTTTCATGTTATTCCTTCCCAAATAGCTTGATTTATTTATTTTATTATTTTTTGAGTTAATTTCCAAGTGACATGCCTTGTATTTGGTGAGATAACCATTGGATGATTAAAGGTATTACTCCTTTGGTGCATAACATACTGTAGAATTCAAAAAATTCATTCATTTCCACATTTTCAAATTTAATCATCCTTTGTTGTTTAGTCCTAGTGTGGGATTATTCCCTTAGGAACTCAATTTCACCTCACAACTAATGCACCAATTATTTGGTTTGTTGAAATATTTCCTTTTCTTTCTGTGTATCTGGATACTCATTTTCAATCTTACAGATTTCATGTTGAACATTATCTATTGATATTTTTGATGTGCATTTGCGTGTTGTAGCCCATATGGTTGTTATCTGAATCCTTGGGCCTTGGTTTACTTTAGGAGTATATACTTTGTCTTGGGTTGTCACTATATTTCATGAAATATTTATCATCCCCACTCCTTTTTAACTTTTCTCCTTCATAGCCATGAAGAGGTCAGAAAAATATTCTACCTTATGCTCCATTCCATAGTAGCCACATACGAGGAACACATGACAATATCATTGGTAATTATCTAGTGGGTTTCAATTCTAAAAATTCCTTAGTAGGAACCTTCCTCTACCTGTATCGCCTCATATATGACCTCATCCTCACATGTTTTCGTGCTCTATATTATGTGTTGAACTGAGAAATAGACTAAGTACCAGAGAAATATAGAGGATTATGCGCAGAAATGTGTGTGCACACAGGAACATGGGTAGTGTGTAGAAGGGTGCATGTAGATGGTAAATAGGGTAGCGCACGCTACTGCAAACACATAGGAAACAAATATGGGACTTAGCCAATTTTCTAGGTGTGGATAAAAATAGACTTAGAGTGTAGAGCAAGTAAATGGAAAAAGCACATGTAGGACACACTTGGTGGAGGATACTAATACAATTAAAGTAAGTCTTATATTTAGGATTAATCTATTATCAGTATAAGTTTTAATAGCATGCAAGCTTTGCACACATGGCTAAATTTAGGAAAGAAAGCATGACGTTTATTTATGTAAGCACACCTATTCTTATAAGAGTGCATGAGAAGTGATGGGAAAGTACCCACCCATATATATACCTGATTTGTGCCATGGTTTAAAGATTTGAGTCCTGATATGTTCTAACAAGGTCATGTTGCTATGTTATACATATAAGTTTTGATACTTGTGAGAATGGTTCTGTGCAACACGATAGGGACAAGTTTTGTACTCAACTTCCTTATTATGTAATGAAATCTATTTAATGATGGATAATTATGGTAGGATATTGATTTTGGATGGATTTGATTATGGAGAATTAATAATACAATTAAATTTGATTATGGTTTATTTGGATTGAGTATTTTCCTTATTATATGTGTTTCTAAAGGACATGAGTGTAATGGTTATATATGCATGAATGGTTTCTTGGTCAATTACGGTGATGAATATGCATGCTAAATTCCTATCAAGAAACACAAAGGAGGGACCTAATAGTTACGTGCATTTTGGGTGAGTGTTTAGTTTTAAATAAATGAGGTGTCGATGTGCATAGTGTTTGTGTGGAAAAAAAGAATACATTTTGGTTTTATTTCGAGACCTATTTTCAATTTTTCTGCCAGGATGTTACATGTAGATGATGTATCAATTATCTATGGAGAGCATTGAAATTTGAGCAAAAGAGGAAAATATAATTTTACACAAAGGTATAACACTGGAAGTGGGTGGAAGATAATAATTATCACAAACTGTATGAGACATTCTTTAACTTTTTCCTAGTATAATTATACTAGTGGTTAAAAACACACACATCGAACAAATATTTATTTCCTTGGTCGAGAACTTGGAGACATGAAGATTATCAAACTCTCTTTGATGTAGATGAGGAGTGGACTAGAACTGTAGATAGCTGGTGGGATGATGTGTTGTATAATTACATGTTGAAGTACACAATTATGACATATTTTTGTCTAGAGGAAGATGAGTTTAAGTTATTGCATGAGCCCAAAGGATCTTACTTACATGTAATACCCTTAGTAATCAAGATCTTGATAATAGAACTATATTTAGAGAGATTCCCCATGGCTAGCTAAACCCCCACCATGTTCAGGGGTGGGAACATGGGTGGAGGAAGATGTAGGCCCTGGTAGAAGATAGACAAATAGAAAAGAGATGACTCAAGTATAATAAAGTGTGAGAGAGGAAAATTGAAGCAACATTGCAGTCAAGAAGAATGATGGCTTATGAGGGTTTTTAACCTCTCGTGGAAGATGAGGAGCTGCCACATCATGTCCTTCTGACCATGGGAAATTTTAGTAGAGAGCCCCCTTTAGATTCAGATGAGAGTGCATCAGAGGAGAGAATAAGAATTATGGGTGCACATCTGACTTAGCCTTGCAATATAGCCCTTGCACTAGGTGTTCCATATCTAAAGGTAGTTGAAGGAAAAAATAGTGAAGGTAATTAGGTAGATACATGTAGATATCATTTTGTGTTAAATCAAGAAGTGCATCAGACTAGTAACGTGCCCATGATTGAAACACAAGCATCAATATTTGGAAGTACACATGGGGGATTTATTTTAGGAGCATCATTAGGATAAAGTATTAGCACATAGATCATTGGAAAAAGTTCTATAGGTGTTGCGACAATGTAGACATTGAGCGTCCAGTTTCGTACTAAAACTTGGACATAGAGAGTTTATCAATTGGTCTGTAGCTTGTAGTAGGGGGCGTGGAAGGCTCAAGAGGCTCAGGTCAACCACCATATGGATGGAATCCTAGTGGAGGTTCTATTTTTGTATTTGGTGGAAAGGGCCCACAACCACCACCACATCAGTCTCAACAAACACCACCTACACAAACACAATAATAAACACCTCAAGTCTATTTTGAGATGTCTTTTCACTTACTAGAGTACATGGATGTGGAAGATGTAGAAGAGAACATGCATAAGTGTGAATTATTATGAAGTACTAAAGAAACTACAACCCAAGACAGAAAAGCAAAAAAAATTTCCACTACAATTCAAGGGCATGTGCATAGTTAGTACAAAAGGTATGACCCCCACTAGACTGCAGTGGATTATGATGCTCTTCGCACAACATTTTTGGCTGAGTTTCACATTCTAAAGTTTGATCAAAAGAGCATCAACACAGTTAAGGATATCAAACAAGGTTTTTCAAAAAGTGTGAGGGATTACGACACATGTTTTAAGATGATATTATCTAAATTATCTTATGAAATCCATCCAAGTTAACATTCACACTAGTTTGTTGGAGGATTGTTGACTTCATTCCTAAGATCCTTATCTCATAAGACTTATGCAGACCCACACTAGGAATTGGAAGAAACTTTGCACACTGAGGTGGTTAGAAGTGTTAAAATTGGAGTGAGCCCATTCTTAGAGATGAAGATCATAGCTATGGCTAAGAAATTAGATAATATCTCTGCCAATTCGGAATACGAGACATGTAATGGTATATGGTGTTTCAAATTGAAGGAAATACTAAGGATGGATATTGGTGCAAGGTAGTGTGTGCATTTTACAATCTTGTTAGATTCACCATAAGGACCATGATGTCCAGAATTTTCCTCTCTTAAAGTGTGTGACTATGAATAATTTATCCATGTACTGCAAGCTTTGTGACGTGCACACTCATGATATGAAGGATTTTTGGACAATAGATAAAATTCATGAGGGATGCGAGACTGGATTATATAATACCATGGTGGAAATAAACTCTCAGGTATAGAATGCCTAACCTTATGAAGAAAATAACACTGAAGGAGGTGAATTCTATGGAGGATATAGGAGAAGAGGTCATGGTGGGAGAAGTATATTTCCATGCAAGACTTTTTATACTTATGGCCCCCCTTACCATTACCAACGCAATTGTACCCAAAATATATTATGTACTATTTTGGAAAACAACATAAGCTTGAGGACTACCCTAAAATTTATGAGTACATGTGTAAGAACAAGAAGAAGGACAAGGGTGTGGGGATGATCAAGGTGTAACGCGCTAAGAATGATCATTAGATGTTGAAGAAGACAACTGACCTAGACTTATACCCTATGTTGGTAACTAATCACATGGAGGCTACACACGATCGTGAACCTATTAAGGCTAAACCGCTCATCATGAGAGAAGAAGTGATATATGCTTAGTATCCAAATGTTTCTTGTTAGAAGGAGGTCTATCAAGATACTATGGGAGTCATTAGAGACCTATAGAGTGAAATGAAATGTTAAAAGGAAAAAGCGTGTGAGAGAGAATGTGTGAGGAATGTTGAGATCTCATAAAATGTTGTGGATTATCTAAAGGAGGTATATAAACTATTACAATAGGAGAATATAATCCCTCTTCTAGGGGAATGATTGCGTGAAAAGGTATTGCACACTAGAGTTGAGTGCAAGTGTTAAATACTACATGCAAACTTACCACCCCAAAACCATGAATATGACAAGGAGATCATCTTAGATGTGGTGATTAATGGGTGGTTGGTAACCATTAATCTGATAGATATATGTGATGAGGTGAATGTGTTGAATTTGGATCAGATGGACATACCTACATTACAATAATAATTTGATAAATCATATGGGTATACATACATTAAAACCATCCTCAAATGTGATATATATAGCTAATAAGACTAGGGATATGCCTTTCAGGATGTTAAAGGTTGCTTTCATTACCATATAGGGGGCCAAGTTTACAAAAGAATTTGAGGTATTGAATTTTCCTGAAGTACACAAAATTCCAGGATTAATTGGGTGACCATGGTGTTATGTGAACAATGCAGACTTGCACTTCAACAAGGGTTATATCAGCTTCTAGAATAAATATGTGCACGTTATACCCATGGATGGGGAAAAATATGCACCTTATGTTGATCCTTTGAGTGAGGAAGATGTGAAATTTTTTTATGCATGCTCAGTGTGTGATTCTAGGACTGTAAAACCATCAAAGGAAGGAGTGATGCATTGGGAAGATACATAATTAGTTAGTGATATCACAAGTAGTTCCTATGATAATTGGGTCCATGATACATATGATATGGCTAGGTGCAAGATGAAAGGATGAGTAACCAAGATTATTAGGCTGCACATGGTAGGGTGGATGGTTGTAAGTTAGTTAATGAAGTATATTGGTGAAGGGATTCCCTATACTTTTCTACACACCATAGAGAGCCAGTGGCCAAATGAAGGGGACCAAATCAACATGTTGGTCTATACCTTATGCGAGATAAAAATGTGATGGTAGGAAACACATAGAGATACTATTTTGGGATGACAAGAAGTGATAATCACCTTTTCCATAAGGTTCACTCGGAACAATATGCCTATGCTCATATATGACTATAATGGGAAGACATTATATGATAGAAAAGTGACATGCGAGCATGAGAATCGACAAGTAGCATTTCTCCATACCCAACCTCTCGAGGTCATGCCAAGATAGACGGTGGAAATGAAATATATAGGGATGTGGACAAAATAGTTGGGCAATCTTATATCCTCAACACACAATAATAGGATCTGCAAGTCCAAGGCAAAGAAATCCCTTCTAACCTGAATTGGTGTAATGGATTGTTCAGATATAATAGCTTCTTAGAGGCTCTAATCAATGTTGAGATCTGTCGAGATCCTATCTATTGGCTATTGGATGTGTGGAAAGTGACCTGTAGGTGCTTCATGTATATCTCTAGACAAGGTCATGAAAGTGGTGGCGAGAGGTGTAGTGGATTTATAGGAAATTATGGGTGGTTTTCTGGTCTAACCCAAAAAAATATTAGCTTGATTGGCTTCTATGTTCAACACAAAAAATTGTGTTATAATATCCGACAGGAGTGGTGAGGATCTAAATACTAGCGGATGTAAATTGGTGTCAATGTTTAACTGATTAGTAGACCCGTTGGGTTGTGGGACCTAGGGATCACAACCATGAGTTTGTGGTTGTTGTTGAACTTTTATGGTCATGTGAAGAATCAATATCTTCTTCCAACTATCCAGTAGTCATAATATTTTTTAACTTCTATGTTTAATACCAATAGTTGTGTAATCTTCTCAAAATACCTTACGGGTGTTCTAGCAACTTGTATACGTAAGCCTATGTCTATGTCAATGAGAAGGTCTCCTACATTTGGCTGCGGAACTAATGAGTCACAACCAAATGTTTGATCTATTTCAGGTTCTTGTATGGTCATGTGTATATCCTATCAAGGAAATCTACAATTGGGTTGATCTAACCAGAATTCATGTGCTTTGTCGTCTTCGATGTTTAATTCTCTCAATTGCTCACTAACTGCTTGCAGGTTTGTTTTTGTTTGGAAGACATGAATTCTAACCTTGATCTATATCTACTAATGTTGTGAAGAGATTTGGATGAGGTATTACTGGTTCGAATATGTAATCCCTGGGCTCTCTGGGTCCTGTAATTTTCATGCAAGAGATAACCAAACTTAATTGAATGAAGTAAACTAATTATGAAAATAAATCTACGCTATGCTTATTTTTTTGTATTTTCAAAGATGTGAATTTTGAATGAAATTAAAGAGTGACTAATATAATAAATTCAGATAATGAGTGATTAATCTAATAACAGGATTAAAACAAGAAAGGTAGCCAAATGTAGCTATTTTCTTGTGCACTTGTGAATTAATCCTGAATATAAATGACTAACTAATTTAATTGAAAGACCTTCAATCTTACCTCAGAAGTGAGAAATAAATCACATCTTCTCAAAAGCTATTATTCCCCACAGCTTTCCTAGTAATGTTGAAAGTAAGCTTAACTGAAATAAAATGATTTTCTATTCTATTTGATATATTGTAACTAAAAATTTGACAATTCAAACCTAAAGTTTATAGAACATCAGAAAATCCAGTTGTATTGTAGCTTGTCCCCTCAGTGTGATCTCTTCATTCCTACCTATTCTTATGAATCTAGAAAAGTGGGAATGTGACAGCGGCAACAGAAGAAGATGTTCGAACAATGGAAACTTAGATGTAAGCCGAATAGAATGCAAGTAGGAGAGGGATAATGTAAGAGAACAAATCTTGGCTATGTGATTCCTAACAAGATTTTTGTAGGGATACAACAAAAACACACCGAAATATCTAGGACATATACTTCCTGTGATGAAACAACAACCTATAACTCTAAGCAGAATCAAGACTCAAATGAACTTAATCTAGAACTAGAACTTTTTTATGTGAAGCCAGTTGTTTGGAGAACAAAAATGGAACAAGATGAAACTAGAGAGATCCAGTGATCTCTAAACCAGAACTGTGGAGCCTTGAACTGAGAGGCTGAGAACTTTACAAAATCTAAACCTGTTGATACTTATTGAATAAATTTCAAGCACACTGAATAACAAATCATAGAGGGAGAGGGGCCATTTTCTTGTTAACAAGCTTGGTATTTATAGCACTTTGATTTACTAGAAGGTAAGATCGAATTGAACTCTTCTATTATTAAAAAAAGGAATTACTATTTACCAGGTGACTAAAACTTTAATGAAAGTAAGAGTGGTTGATAATTACAAGTGTAACTTAATTTTTTTCATTGATGAATGCATTGGAAAGTTCTGGAAAACACGCAAAGGACTGCCACCCAGGGCAGGGTAGAGGTTACAAGACCATCGCCCTGTCCTAGGGGGCGGTCCTGTAACTAAAGACCAAAATGCAAGGAAAAGAGAGGAAAGGGGTTAGAACAAAGCATGTGAAGGCTAGATAATGCATATTAGGATGAAAATGTATACTCAGTGTGCTTTTTAGATTCTAAACACCTTACGAAGAGATCTAAATCATCATTGAGGTTTCCATAACCTCTTTCCGACAGTACGGTACATACAATTTTGGGTACGTACAAAAACCTACATTAGTACACATCCATACTTATGAGAGATTATGGGTATAGAGCCAAGAGGCCTTATTACCATTTCTTTGGATACATAAGTTCTACTCCACACTATATGGATGTGCACACACTTGGTATATCCATGATAAACTAAAAAGGGAAACTTAAAGTTGGAAAGAGATGACCTTATGTATTGTTCAAAATTTTGACTATTTTTCTAATAAGCCACATGTACATGAGGCCCTATAAATTATGAAGTGCATCACTTTGGGGGATAGTTTGAAAGAAAAAGATATTATGCTATAATTACTTGGAGAACCTGATCCTGAGGAGCACAAAGACATGTTTGAGACAAAGGAAATGTAACTGGGCCATGCCTAGAAATAAAATTAAAAAAGAAAGATAGTATACATGATCAATGATGAAGAAGTGGAAAAATTAGATGTTATCCATATAGAGGGTGCATACAAGGTCACGTAATCTATGGATGAAAAGGCACATGTATACCATGCTCCCATGAAAATGAAAAATGTTAACATTGGCACAACAGATGCTCCTAAGGAAGCCATCATTGGAGATTACTGGTCAGAGTAGGAGGTCAAAAATATCATTGAGCTCTTGTGTGAATTTTAGGATCTCTTTCCAAGAGAATCCCACAAATTAAAGGGTGTGCATCCTTCTTTGGGTGAGATGAAGATTAAGTTTAAAGAATGTGCATGACTTGTTTGGAAGAGTTCATACAAGATGAACCCAAACTTGTGCATGAAGGTGAAAGAGGAAATTTCTAAAATGCTTAAGTTTGAAATTATTGATCTCTATGGTTATTAGTATAAAGAAGGATGGGAGGATCAGGATTTGTATGGACTATATAGAACTTAATGCTTTATGTGTTACAAATCCTTTCCCTACACCATTCAAAGAAGAAATCCTAGGAGTAGCTGGGTGCAATATTTTTTCTTTCACAGATGGGTTCTCAAGATATCATCAGGTGTGCATTAAAAACAAGGACCAAGAAAAAACACATTTTACCACTGAATGGGGAAGTTTTGCATACACAGTCATGCCTTTTGTGTTGAAGAATGCACCTACAGTATTCTTGGGAATTGTTGTGCATGATTTCCATGAATTCATTCACAAGATCTTACATGTGTACTTGGATGAATGGACTATCTATGAGGTTGTTAAAGATCATTGTGATAATTTGAGGGTCATATTTGAGAGGTGTAGGTAGTTGAACATTTCTCTTAACATTAATAAGTGTCTCTTTTCTACACCTTTTGGAAATTTTCTTGGACATATAATGTACAAGGAAAGATTATTGGTAGACCCAACCAAGATAAATGTGATTTTGGGTTTAGAAGAGCCTAATAGCCAGAGTGAAGTATTCATATTTTTAGGGCAGATGAGTTACTACAAAAAATTCATAAAAGGATATGTAAAGATTGTTGTGCCACTTGAAGAATTTCTTAAAAGTAAAGGAAAGTTTCATTGGGGTGACACATAACAACATGTGTTTGCAAAAATGAAGGAGAAGCTTACTATTGTACCTATATTACACTTTCCTTCATGGGATAAACTGTTTTATGTAAATGTGTATACCTTTGGCATGGTGATTGGTGCAATATTGGAAAAACTAGGAGAAGGAAATATAGTTCATCCTATTTACTTTACAAGTAAGAAGTTGCTACAAGAAGAGAAAAATTATACTACCATGAAGTGCGAGGCATTGTCTATGATATGCATGATTCATACGTTTTTCATGTACTTGTTGAAAACTCCAATCATATTTAATATAGATCATATGGCATTGAAATATTTTATCAAAAAATATATTTTGCAAAGGAACATTTGTAGGTGGATATTTATTTTTTAGGATTTTGATATCACATTTGTTTTAAAACCAAACAAGAGAAACTTAGGGCCTGATCACCTATAAAGAATCAATTCTAGTGAGGACGTGTAGAGTATTGAGGATACAATGCTTGATGTGCAGTTATTCAGGCTGAATCACATTCCCACAGATTTGGAGGACATAACAATATTTTTTGCACTGGAATTGTGCTAGAAAGGATGAGAACATTAGAGAAGAATTAACTTGTTATTCACACAATGACTTATCATCTCATTGGAGGAGACTTGTATAAAATGTGTAGAGATAAAGTCTTACACTGGTGTGTGCTTGAACATGAACATGATGATATAATGGAGGAGGCTCATGGTTGTATTGTAGGGGGGGAATTATGCCAGAGATGTGACAACATTCAAGATCCTTCTACCTATCCTTTGGTGGGAGACTTTATATAAGGATACTAAGGTATTTGTTGAAGGCTATGATCATTTTCAGTGCTTTGGAAAATGTGGAAGTAAGGATGAAATTCCATTATGGCCTATAATAAGCATGAAACCTTTTGAGAAGTGGGCTATTGAATTTTTAGGACTTATTACACCACTCGCATGTAGGACCGAAGCACACTAGATAATTACATGTACTAATTATTTGACTAGGTGGGAAGAGGCCGCACCTATAAAGGATTTCACTACAACCACAACAAAAACATTTTTTTGGGAAAATATTATAAGCAGATACAATTGCCCATTGAGCTTGACCAATGATAGATGAAATAATTTCCTAAATGACTCAATCAGAATTTTGTTGGTAGAGTTTATAGTGCCACACCATAAAACCACCCCTTATCACCCTCAATATAATGGTATTGCAGAAGCTTTCAACAAGATTTTGGGATAGACTCTTACAAACATTTGTGATGTTGGAAGAAAGGATTGAGATGATAAAGTGTTAGCTATACTTTGGCCCTATAGGACCACATATAAAAGATTGAACAAATCCACACCCTTTCAATTAGTATTTAGCATAGAGGCTATGCTACATGTGGAGTTTTTATTACCATAATTTCATATTATGCATGCAAGTGGATTTTAAAATTAACAAGATGTGGAAAAGTGCATTGAGAAACTAATGCAATTATATTGTTGGCACACTATTGTGCATTAGATCAAGAATACTAAGAATGTGTGACAAAAGGTTTGACATGATAGGAATATTAAAAACAAGTTTTCTTAAGTTGGAAAGATGGTCCTTCTCTATGAATCCAAGTTTGCGCACCACCCAGGGAAGTTGAAGGTGCATTGGTTTAGAAATTTTGTAGTAAACCAAATACTTGAATCAGAGACATGTCAATTGCAGGAACTGGATGACACCATGTTTCTTGGTTACTTCAATGGGAGTAGGATGAATCCCTACTATAAGTAAAAATTCTTGGTGTTTGTAATAAAGAAACATTTCTACTTAGATTAGATTTACCTTTCATGTTTTATTTGTTTTATTGTAACAAGTGTGCTTGCATGTAGGAAGTTGATTACTATCGACAAAGTTCATGTGCAGAGGACCACACATAATTTTAGTGTGGGGTGAACTGGGTGAAATTAATGTGATAAAGTTGAAGCAAATGTATGTACAACAATTAAAAGGTGGGATACTGTTGGAAAGGTGCAATAAATAAAAGGAAAGAGGTCACAGGTGCTGAGAATGATGTTGTTCATGAAAATTGCTTAGATTAAAGACCACACAAGGAAGAGGCCATAGAATTGTTATCCAAAATCCACCCCCCAGGGTAATTTTGATAACATGCATTAAATTCTTTGGTCCCGAGCAAGATAGATTGATCCAAGGAAAAAAAATCATGTTTCTGGTGTCCCCTCAGATTTTTTCTAACATTTCTGTCCAAGGAGAAAAGAGAAAGTTCTAAAAAAGGGTGAAAAAGTTGCAAAAAACAAGCTTGGGGCAGAAAAAATCATGAAAATTGGCTAAGTCCTAGCCCAGGCGGTCCTTGGGACAGTCGGGACGTCAGGGCGCGAATCAGCCGAAAGGCCGCTAGGTGGTCCGCGCAGCAAAGGGACATCCGGGCCATGGGGACGTGTGGGACGTGAAAGGGTGAACCGGATGAAGGTAAAAAAAAATTGACTAACTACTATGCAGAACAGGCTGGGACATCTGGGCCGCGAGGACGCGAAAAGGCGAAGCGGCCGAGAGCAAAGGCAGCCCATTTCGGGTGGTTTGGAAGAATTTGTCCCAAACAGTCTAGGACAGTTGGAACAAAGGGACGTGAGGGATGTGAAAAGCCAAAGGAGGCAAGATCCAATGGAAATATGCCACGTGTCTTCGCCTCAAAGAGGGACAGGGCAGCCCATTTCAGGTGGTTCGGAGGAATTTTTCCCAAATAGTTTGGGACATCCGGGCCAGAAGTATGTGGCGGACGCAGGGAGCCAAAAGAGCCACCGACGAATCAAAACGTGCCATGTGTCTTTGTGGATCGGAGCGACAGAGGAAAGGGTGAGTTTTTACTTAATGTTTTGCTGAGTTTCCAAAGGCAAATTTTGTAGCGTTGGCCCGAGCCAATAAAAAGAGGACACATGTCCTAAGGAGAAGGGGAGTGCGGAGCTTAGGGAGGACTTGGAGAATTTGGCAAAAATTTTGGCCAAAAAACTAAAAGGTAAAAGATGCCCCCACACCCCTGTCAACCAACCAAAGCGTGCCACGTGTCCCAAGTGGCGGGGCACGGGGGAAAAATTGGAAATTTTTCCAAAGAGTTAAAAAGGTCAAAATTTCAAGGGAAAGCCTACGGAAAGGTGGAGGAGAGAGAATTGCTCAGCAAACCAGCACCTGACACTTGGCATCTGACTGGCGGAGCGTGGAAATTTTTCAAATTTTTTTCCAAAATGCAAAAAGGTCAAAATTTAAAAAATTTTGCCCGACATCTTTTTTTGGGCCGTTTTGCCCTAAAACTTCAGACCTTCATATCTTTTGATCCAGAGCTCAGATTTTCACGTTCTTCATATCATTGGAAAGATTATGAAATTATCTATAGGATTTCATGGTCAAATTTAAATTTTGGTTTAGTTTGAAGAGGGAAAATTAAAAAATAGCTCTGGTACGTGTCCATGGGCAGAAATGACCTTTCAGCGACCAAATTTAATGCAGGATGGGTCGCATTCTCCTCCAATTCGGTCAAAAATGACAGGGTATGGGTTTTTAAGGTCCCCCATGCCATTTTAATGCATTTGCAGTCAATGAGGAATGGGTTCCCATGTTTTTTATGTTTTCTCTCTCCTGGGCTCGACCCATGCAATGTAAAAGCCAGATTTGGCTCATTTCTTAAAGGTGGAACACTTTTGGGCATAGAAAACTTCTTCTTTCACCTCCAGCAAGTGATTGTTGTAAGAATCAGACCTCTTCAAAGATTGTAACAGGTTTTCTACCTCTCCGAGGTTGTAATGCAGTGGTTTTGACATTAGAAATGATAATGTAAGCTTTGTGAATGGGTTTCAGTCCTTTGTTTGTATTATTTGCTTCATTTCAGATCCTAAATTATATCTTATCAGCCTGTGTATGTTTTATGTTGCAATCTTTGGTTTCTGTCTATTTGCATGACAAAAATATTCACCACTCCTTTTGGTGCATCACCATCTTTAGTTAGTTTCAATTTTTGCACTTCTATCCCTGTCTCCTTACAATTTAGAGTAGGATTAGGATCTGAACCTCTGTAGTTGTGCAAGAATTAGATCTAATCAAAGGAGTTTGAGGAACCAGCCTCTAATCTGGAGATTCCTCTCTCAGTTTCACAAGTCCCACACTTGGAGAGAGGTTTCCATGTTGTGCAATCACACTAGATGCTAGTATGATCAAACTAGAAATCTGATCAACATCCAGGGGTGCTGTGATTTTGCACTAACAACAATGTAATGGGAGGTAGTCAGTAGTAGGATGGACTACTAGGTATAAATTGTAGAGGAAAGATGTGTTGTGGTGTAGGAAAACACACACGAGGATGTTTTTGGCTTGGAAGTAGTAAGCGCGCCATAAGGTTATGACCGCAGTACACAGAAGAAAGTAGAGAAAAGCATGGAAAAAGAAAAAAAGTGTAGTTAAAGATGTAGTATTGTGGTAGGTAAGGAGAAATTAATGTGATAAAAATTTGGAAATATATAAAAAGGATGCCAAAGAGGGTTCATTATTTACCTTTCCTTGTGAATAATTTGACTATTTGAAGAGTGTGAATCTGAGAAAACAAGTGCAAACTTGTGTGAATTTTCATGCAAACTTGAGGAATCGAGTAACCCAAATTGAGTAAGAACATGAACTAGTTATGGAGATCCTTTAGAAGGAAGTTTAAAGCGTGGAAAAGGCATTTAGGGTTGTGAATCAGGGTTTGCAAGGTTCTTCAACTGCAGGAGCACAAAATTGGAATTAACGCACAAATTTGATTGAAGAAGACTAAGGAGTGAGGGTAGCTAATGAGAACAAATTATTTTATTAGGCACAAGTGGTTGAGTAGAAGGGTTTTAGGCACCTAGGGCATGATATTTTAGAGGAGAAAATAAAACCTTGCATAAATAACAATATGACACAGAGAAGGGAACTCATGGTGGCAACTAAGGGGAAAGGGAAGAAGAAAGAAATATAGCTTGAGGTTGAAGAAACACCAGAAGAGTGATTCTCATAAATGTAATATCAAGAGGATGTTATCACGGGACTTATATAGGAGTCCCATATTAGAAAATAAAAAGTGAGTGACTACAATCATCACTTGGACTCAAATGAGTGAGAAATTGAGAATAAGTTTATTCAAAAGACAAACCAAAGAATGGATGATGGAAAACTAATATATGATGATAAGGGATACAAAGTATTGGAGGGCACATGATTTGTTTAATTATATGATTTTCCATATTTTGACAAGCCTGACCGCCTCTACCAGTGGTTGATGTCACAAGTCTATGAGGACTTCTTCTATTTTGCAGGTAGGAGGATGTACATTACTGCATAGATGATTGAGAAGGTCATTGGATTACACAATTAGGGCGCATAGATAGAGACATACTTGGATGAAAAAGTAGGGAAAGAGGTCACTGCCATTATGCTAAATTACTAGAGAGGGGGTCACACAATGGATATAGTAAAGCTTCTTGACCATGTAGTGAGAGTTTCCTTTGGTATGGCTACAAATTTAGGAGTGTAGGAGAGGTGGACACAAGTTAATAAAATATGGCTCCACATTGTGCAAAATATGGCAAAAAGGACCACATATAACCTTGCTTCCTTCATTGCAGAAGTGATCATAGAGGAAGTGTGCATGGATGACAAGAATACTTGGGGAGAAATAATCCTTTCCATTATCTTCTCAGAGATTTGAGTTCTAGCTGTCCCAAATGACAACATATGGAAGTATCCACCGGAGAATGAATCCACCGAAAAGAGATTCATCAAGTACACCTATGAAAAAATAACTAATTATTATAAGCTATGGGTGGATAGGTGGTATATGATAATATGCGAGGAATTCGAACATGAATGGTGCATCTTAATGGAGTTGTCCACAGTCTTAGAAGAAAAGGAAAATTTTATGGTGTAAGTTTATGGTGTACCAGAATTTATTCCTTGGTAGATTTTATTTGAAGACTAGTGAAAAAAGGCCTTGGTGCAAGATTCCATATGTGTTCAATGCAAGATACTTTGAGGCATCTGTGTACAGGTTTGTTGATGCGTATAAGATGATATTTTATGTGAATAAAGTAGATTTTGATTTCCATATGCTACATAAAACCTATGTGTACCCTTGGAAATAAACTTACGTAGAGACCATGATATCTGATGATATCAACATCAATTCCAAAACCTTAGCAATAGGGAACAAAGAAGCGAAGGTATATATATACTTAAATCCCAAGTTGGTTAATGGAAAATATATTGAGGATGAATTAAGTATACTAGAACCACCGAAAGGTAGAAAGACATTTGGGACAAGGAAAGTGCGCGAGACCATTCCTCCAAAGTATGAAGAGGAAGAAAAGACTAAAGATGAGGAGGATGAAGAGGAAGAAAAATAAGATAAATCCACACTTGATCAAAGCATCAGAAGCAGGTTGAAGAGAAAACACAAGGAATGAGATAGTGACACAGGGAATTCAAAATTTGTGAAGAAGTCACTGTAATTCACTCCACCTAAGCCAAGCCTAGAAAAGAAGAAGAAGAGGAGATGAAAGTTGGTGCACAAAGGTGACATTGATGAGGAAGAATTAGTATATGAGCTCAACTGGCAGAAGGAAGTAGAAGAACAGGAAGCTCCAATCTATGATGAATAGGTACACGAGGTACATGAAATGCATAGAGAACATCCCAATGGAGAAGAGGAAGGCAAGGGTAATAAAAAACTGACAAGGGATGAAGTTTTAGGTGGTAATGGAATACTTTTTTGTACCCATGAGGAACAACATATACCTACAAGATGACATATAGGTGGAAATAGGAAGAAGGATGAGGTCATTCACATATCTCAAGTCAGTTACATTGATGATCAATCAAAGGTGTTGTGCACGTGATTCCAAAGCTCATTAGCAGTGGATAAGATTTATGGTTGGGAATTGATCAACCTAGAGGGTATAAACATGCACACAAGGAAGATTTTGTCATGGATTATGCTAACTCATATGGAAAAGCTTGATTTTGAGATCGTTGGTGAGGTATTTACCACATGTAAACTGAAGAAGGTTCCTATGAAAATTTTGATGGTGAAACCACTAGAGCTTACTAATGAGCTAGCTAATAACACATTAAACAAGATGGCAGAAGAAGTAGCTCGTAGGATCTCAGATAAGGGGGCCACCATCAGGAAATTTCTTGAATATAAAAAGGATGAGGTACATGTTGTTCAATGGATAATTGTGGCAAATGAGAAGGTGGAAAAGTGAACCAAGACTATCCTAGACATGATAGTCCATATTGTAGATGAAATCATGATAGTGCACCATGATCTTGAAGATTAGAACCAAAGATGAGTATCACTTGGGATTGCAATATTTATAAGATTTAGTCCACATAATTTTACAAGAGAAGCCAAGTATGCATGGGGTATCAAAGTAAGACTTGGCCACTAAAAAGGAGAACAATAAGAAGATGATAACACGCAAAATTTTAGAGTATGAGGCATTGTGCTAGACTATGAAGGATGCACTAAAGAAGGATGGGACTTTGATTAATTTCAAGACCATGACCCTATCCTCAAGGCCTATACTACTTAAGAAGAAGCATAGTTTTCAAACACATAGGTTGCAAAGAAGGAAGGGAAACTTGGGCATGAGGAGATCTTGGAAGAAATTATGTAGAAGAAAGATGCCTTGAAGAAAATTAGAGATACATATGACCAATCTTAAGGATCTAGGATCCCTTGTCATATGGAGAATGGATGGTATGGAAGGATTGATCTCAAGCCTATCTAGAGTTATAAGGGAGATAAAGTAGAAGGGAGAATATATGACCCATGAGTAGGTAATGGAGGTAGATGGGTTGGTTCTAGATACAACAACAAAGGGTGTAGTAGAATGGGGTGAGTTAAATAAAATCCTTAATTAGGATTTCCCTAAGATGCTACATTCGACTAAGGATTAGGGATCATTTCTCACCGAGACATTATTTAATTCTTTAGAAAATGCCATTTTTCCATGTGACCATACCTTCTTTGTTATTTCTTGAGATATTTTTTGTTTGGTGTTGCTGAGGACGAACAACATACCTATTTTGCGGCAATGTTGAGAAGAGAAATAGACCAAGTACTAGAAAATTATAGAGGATTACCTGCATGAATGTGCACGTATAGGATCATGGGTAGGACATGGAAGGGAAGGTATAGATGGTAAATAGGGTAGCATGTGGTACTTTTCACATATAAGAAACAAAGTTGGGACTTAGCCAAATTAACAATTTGGGATAAAACATAGACTTGGAGTGTGGAGCAAGAAAATGGGAAAATAACATGTAGAACATGCTTGGTGGAGGCTAATTGTTGGACAAAAATTCCTCTTTCATGCTCATATTAGTGAATTAGTACTAAAGAAAATAAAGTAACTCGAAATATGAAGGGTTTATGGACCTTGAGATGGAATAATGAAATGGATGGGCGTAAATGATGGATCCTTCTCTGCAACGATCTAAGTGACCTGTAAATCAAGATAACTCAATAGAAAAATATTGGATTAGTAGACAGGATGGGAGGTTTTCCTTAAAAATTTAGTCCCAATAAGTAAGAACTTCCTAAGATGGATGTCAACCCTTGTATTTGATAAAGATAGAAAAAATATTTGATAAATTGGATTTAGTATCTATGTAGAATCTGAAATAAAACAGAAACAGAAAGATGGATCTAAGAAGATAAAAGTATATCTAATCTAAATATGAAAAAATAAATTGAATATGACAGGGGTTGATGGTGACCTGAGACTATAGAGGTCTAGTCGACGAATACTGAGGTAGATGGATTAAAAAAATCATGAAAAATGTAGATCTGAGAATTCCAAAGGAAGATCTGAAAGATGATGCAACAATGGAATGATGAACAAAAACCTACAGAATATTTGAGACAGGGAGAAACAGAAAGGATGAAAGAAAATTAGAGATATAAGGGTAAATACTGAAAACATGGACAGGGTCATTGGTGACTACACTAGGTCGAAGGTGGCTAGGGGTTGGTAGAATGGATCTAGGATGACAAAGGGAAAAAATGACTGGATTTGAGACTGGGTGGGTGTAAAAATAGAAAACATATGGTTAAATAAATGGTTTTGGATTTTAATGTTATGGAAAATGACACAATAAAGTCAGGGTTGACGGAGACTGGGGCTGAGTTAGACATGGTTGAAGATGGAAGGGTTGAAATGAAGACCTACACATAAACATAAAAGGAAAAGAAGGTTGAGGCTGAGTCCCTGATAACAACTAAATCTGTACAAGATGTTAGTGGCTAATATAGATGATAATATGACAATAATGACGTAATGATTGCAAAGATGAAAGATATCTCCCAAAATGGAAGCACAAGATCACCAAGAGGATTCCAAGATAGCCATGGTAGCAATAAAGACACACAAGAATGAATTAAAGATCAAAAGAAGGCTAGAGTCTCCAAAATTACATCCTTAAACAAGGATGGGTGAAGGTAGCTTTATAGGTTTGATGAATAGCCAGATGGGTCACCAGTGACATCAGAGACAAGTTAAATTGGATGGTGGGAAGATGAGTAGCTCGAGACAAAGAGCCCATAGGAAGTGATATTAGGGTTTAGATGGATATCGATGAGCTAGGGTTACATAGGGAAGATAAATGGGTAGGTGTATGGTGTTGGAAGTGTAGTGACTGAGAGGGGGTGAATAAGTCATACAACAATTACAACTTCATTTTCCATTGCTTGGATTCATCATTCAACTTAAAAATTCAATATCCATAAACCATGTAAACTTATTATGTGTGTAATAAACAATCACATGTGTAATAATCAAGAGAGATAACACAAGACACCAGACATAAGTAGGAAACCCTTAAGGGGAAGAAAACCCCCTAAAACCATTGCTTATATTACTGAAATTAAGGACTTTCAAGAATATTACACATCCCATAAAATTTGTTTAGTGAGGCACCAACCCCGAAAGGATCACCAACCCCTAAACCTTTATTTATATTACACACAACAAAGGACTCAAGTGAATATTATGCATCACAAGAGATTTATTTAGTGAGGCACCAACCCCACAAGGAGCACCTACCCATATACCCTTATTGATATGACTCACAAAAATATACTCCTATTAATATGAATTATAATAAGATATTTGAAGAAACATGACCACTATAAATATGTTGATACCACAACTGATAGTGACCCCAAAGTTCAGCTCCAAATTACTTCAAACTCTCTCAAGCACACCTTATTCAACTTAATCTCTCTAGGTTTTTCATGTACTTGTCTTTCCTATGAAATATTGCACAAATGTCTTAAAAAAATATTAAACTTGTCATTAACCTTCTCATCCATCAAAACACACATCCATACCTGGTATATATACACCTATGGGTCTCACTTCACCCCCATGAAAGAGTAGCTCACTAAATGAGCCAAACAACACTTTTATATGAAAATATTCACTCTAACCTAAATGAGGTATATCGCACACCTTTGGTTTGACCACTTCATCACTAAAAAAACATCCCATAAATTTTCCACAACAACTACAAGTGACCCAAGTAGGCCGGCCTAGAAAAAACCATTCATATCATGATCCAAAAATCACTAAAACACATGTATTGGGATGCCAAAATTATTCTCATTTCAAAATAATTATTATTCAAGATTTCATATTCATTAAAATTATAAATACATCATTTAAAAATTAACCATGGTCACAATTTTTGTTATCCAATCAAATTATTTCATTTACTAGTCCTAGTTCCCTTTACAATTCTCAAAACATTTGTTTCCTACACCCTTCAAAACCATGTAAACTTCATTTTATCACCAAATAATTAAAAAATATAAAACCTTTCCATGTAACCCATTTATGGAAATGTAATAACTTGTGAACACTTATAAGAAATTCAGAAGTCACGAAACATCCATTACTTCAAACCACAACTACTTTTTCCTTCACCAAAACAACCTGCCAAAAAATATGTTTCTAAAGGTTAGCTCATAAAATCATTCCTACATATATTCAAGACCTCAAAATGAATTCACTATACTTAAATTTCATCATTATTTAAATCCCAGGTGATAGTAAGAATCACCCAATCCATCTCATGCTTCAAACAACATCAAAGTTACACCAGAACACATGTTGTCTCAAATTGCCAAAAATATTCTTGTATAAAGAATGCTCTAGAAACCCTTAGAAATATCCTCAACATGATTCAAAAATAATTTTAATGTAAATATATACAAATCCTCTTTCTAACAAAACTTTAATAATATTCAAACTCCATATTTATCTCAACATATATCCAATTTACTGAACCCTACTATTTGAGACCCCAAAACCACCCTTTTACCAATCAGCCTGTTTGGACATAAAACCACCATGTACTTGCATGAAAATTTCCATAAAAATCCATGGAAATAAATAAAAAACTCACATATATCACACTGCCAATTTAACCATTAACTTCTTTGGATAACATTTCCTCAAACTGAAACTCTTTAGAAAGATGCATTTTTAGGTGGGGCCCACATACTGTCACAACCTCTATCCTACATTTCTTGAAATATTGAAGAGTCCTCTAAAAAATAAAATCATCAATTTTTCACTATCAATCAAAACTAGGTTGATATAAGTACTTTTCTGCAAACTTCTCCAAGCTAGGGTTTAGCTAGGATTTTAGACCACTTTACCTTCTTAATGATTATTCATACAAACGTGACAAAAAAACCACCTAATTATTTTTTTGTAAAATTCATAACTGATATTATAATCTATTCCTAAGTTTTTAGGTCCCCATTCAAATCATATAATTCACAACGAGCATCAGAAGGTCCAACTTTTCTTGAAAATCACACTCTTACTTACCGGGTTTCATCAAAACTTGCATATCTTAAATTTTTTTCAGAATACTAACAAAAAATTTGGCATGAGGCACGATGAAAAAATAATCTAACTTCTCAAATTCACCACATATCGAAAACATTCCTAAAAATCTATATCCATTAAGACTTACCTATGTCAAATTGCAAGTTTCTCACATGTATCTTCCCAAAGACCTCAAATATACATTGAATCATTGAATAATAACCTAAAACTCACCATAAACATTAGGTACATTGTCAAAACACTTTTTCCATACATCACCATGATTTAATAGTCCCAAATTTCACACCTCCTTACCATTATGCATGTTTTAGGGCTAGAAACAAGTCTGGAATGACATGACTCAACACTGATCTCACCATGTTGACTCAATACAGACCTATGTACACTCATGACACATCATATGGACTATGTATGACCTCATGACACACTACAACCAGCTTGGGAAGACTCGAACCATGACTAGGAATACTCAACCATGCACCAAGACATTGTAAAACTCACCAAACCAAGTATTCAACATGCATGCCATCTGAATAACATCATATGAGGACTCATACAACACTATAACTCCATTTTCCATAAATGGGGTTTGACATCAATGAAAACAAAACTACATAATTACCAAAAATCTCCCCCTTTGTCATTAATGGCTACCATCATTTAGAAACATTTTGATGGAAACCAACAAGATAAACACACCTATATGACCTCAACTCTATGTTTATGAGCTTTTATCCCCCTTTTCCATCTATGAAAAATCCTAAAATGACTCTAAGACATGTAAAATGAAAACACATGACAAGAAACATGGAAAAATATGCAAAAAACCAACTTACTTGACTCAGAATACTCCCCATGGGACTGAAATCTCTCTTCTCTTACCCTAAAAACAGTTTTCAAAGTTCCAAGGACCTAAAAAATCTCCACCTACGGTGATACACTTCATAATTTTTCTTCAATCAAGCTATAACATCTTCATATAGGTGTAACCAATGCACATAAAAACTAAATATGCAACTAAGTCTGTCAAAAACACATTTACACCTGATTTCCCTAAATGAGACTCTCAGTGCCTTTGAAACAACTTTTTCATAGCTCTAAAAGCTACAACACACCATAATGCATAGCCTAATGACTCCCCTAGGATTAAGACCACCATATATAACTAAAAGGGAAAGAATTTTTCCTTTTACCTTGTTTAATTTCCATGAAGAAGGGTCATTCATTTAATTATAGTCATGAACCACCACTGCAGCTCTTTTCACCACGATATCATAATATTTTGCATCTTATTTCCTTATCAATATTTTAAACAAGGAACTTTAACAATCTCCCCTTCCTCTTAGAGATATTTGCGCACTTTTAAATTTACAAGCATGGATACACTCAACCATTTCATACTTTTAAAGTGACCAACAATACCCTATCATCATAAGGTTTTTCACAGTTTAGAACATTTGTGAACTCATAGATTTGTGAATACACTTCATCATCAACTTTATGGGTCAACCTCAAATGGATTTACAACACAATATTCATATCAAGTATAACTAGGTGTCCTTAAGGATATTAAAAATAGGAATCAAGCTCTGAATTTTCAAATTAAGTGTACTGATTTGTTCTCAGAATTTTTTAGATATGAACAAACCTCTATTTGATGGTCCCTAGTATATAATCTCATTTTCAAGCTTTGACTTCACAACTTACCTTGTTCCTTGATTCGAAAGATGGTTCTTGATAGAGTTCATTGAAACCTTTGGTACAATACCTTAAAGACTTCAAATGCCATGTTCTAGATCATTGATCAACTGTAGATGCATATTTCACCTAAAAAATCTTTGAGTACACAACTAAACACTTAATCATATCCCATAGTCCATTTATTTTGCAATGTACATATCAATCAAGTGATTTAACTTCTTCATAGAACAACAAAGGCTAATAAATATTCTTTGATAAAACACTTCAAACCTTCACTCTTTCTATGGTATGACTTGTGATAGATAACATTCTTAATATTTTGTCATATCTTTCACCTGTAATGCTCGGTAATTGGTTTCCTTGAAGTCTAGAGTTGACCAATATACTATTGTAGACCTTGAGAAACTGTGAGTCATCAAGTTTGACCCAAAAACCTCTAGTACACCAATACATAATTCATTTTGTACTTCTTTCTCATTCATGATCATACATTATCCTTCAGAGACTTGGCATGAGGAGATTGTGATCTCCACTCAAACTTCCATGGTTCATAACACAACATCCAAATTTCATAGAACTTACATAGGACTTGGTAATTCACAAACAAGATTTAGCCTTCTCAGCACATCTTGACCAAAGATCATCATATACATAAAAATGTGGACCAAAACTAAACTAGAACCCATGACTTCAATTTTTACACTTTCATCATATTCAGAATAGAGCATGAGAAAATCATACAAGCTTTCAACATTCAAATGATTGAGACATCAATCACAGATTAGGGAATTGATACTATATAGACTTATGAAAAATGCATTCAAATTTATGAATTTGAGTACAACAAAGAGATACATTTGGACCTCCATAGAGTGTACATAAATCAAATCAATACTTGAACTATTTTAGAGCACTATGTCATTCATATTTTCTTGTAAGTTTTTATCTGAGACTCTTTTGCGTGTGTCTTTGGTGCTAATTGCTCACTAGTCACCATGTCTTACCAAATACTCCTTGATCCATCTGAACATGTCCTTAAGACTCACATACCTTCCATTGTTTCCACCAAAATTATTTAACCTTAAAGACTGATTTGCGCAAACCCTGACATGTATCTTTTGCTTCCATAATGGCCTGTAGCATGCACTCAAGACAAATACATCTTTACAATGTTATGTCAAACTTGTATTGAAAACTTGACATACTTCTTTCATATTGAGTGAGGTCAGGAAACTCCATATCGAATATTCACATACCTTGAGTAAGACATTATGGCCACACATAATGGGCTAGAAGAAAACTTTTTGATTTAAAAGAGCCACATTAGCTTTTTAGATCAAAATACACTTCATGTTGTGTTTTGAATAACAATTTCTACATAAATTTGAGCATGCTTGTAATCTTTGACAACTTCATACATCTTTGGAAAGGAGTGTTAGTGTTTCCATATTCAAACCCTTGACCTTGAAGCCCTTACATTGTATCTTTGACCTATACTCTACCTCTTTGAGACTTTGAGAGCACTGTTCTTGAACAAATCTTGACTCCATAACCTAGAGAATCCTGATTTGGCTGTCTCTTACATGTAATATGCATATGGACATAAATAAAATTGTTAAATCAACCTTTAAAACCCCTATAACTCCACTTTGAGAGTAAAATGTAGCTTCTCAAACCTTGGATTTTATTTTCAAACAGTGCCTAGATTAGAGCAACACATTCATTTGAATTTGGATTATCTACATACTTAGTACAACCCACTCACTAAGATAATGTTGAATTAACTTGTGCATACATGACAATATAAGTTTTTTCCAACTTTTAAAAAACCATGTCCTCAAGACACAATGTTTTTAAGTTCTTCTTGTTGTTCCCTCACACATCAACAATTCTACCTTTGAACATCTGATCATCCTTGATGAGATTCTAAAATTTCATTGGTATGAGTAGTAATCTGAATTGACCTTGATACATGCATCTTTTAAGGGAATATCAAAATAAATTTAACCCTCATTGTGAAAAAGATGACTATAATCTTACTTATACCTTAAAACTTCACTTGTATACTTTTAGATTATTGCATGCTTTTCATTTGACCTTGAGTTAATGATTCATCACATTAAAAATCCTTGAAACCTTTGAATGGGAAGACACACATAAGATAGAGACATAGAATCATCTTGAAAATGCATGACTCAGATTATAGAACCCTAGTATGATATAATAACCTATAAGACATTACTTGACAAGAAGGACCATTTATTGTCCAAAATGCTCATGATATACAAGCCTTTATACTTTAACAACCTTGACATAACCATGGAAACACTAACTTATACTCAAACCTTAAAATCAGAGAGAATCATATCATGGACTCACAAAAAACCCACGGAATTAGCCCTTATAGTCAAGAAGATAACATCTCTCTTATGAAAACCATAGATATAAAGATTCAGATAATCTTTCATGACATAGAAACTTTTATGAGCTCACCACCTTTATACAACTTCCCTGACACTACTAAACATATGGGAAACCATGACATGCATTCAAAGATGAAAACATACACTTGAACATGCATCACATACGGAGCACACATACAAAAAATATCCAAGGACTTTGGAACTCAGTACACATAATTCTTAACTTGACTTATTTTTAGGCTTCAAACATTTATGGACAAAGCATAATATTATTGACAAATCTCCTCAAGAGACGCACATAGACCAAATATTCATACTCCTTCCACTTATCAACTGACCTATGGAATCTTTACTTGAATAAGTATAAACACTTATAGCACACAAATACATACCTTTCATGATGAAATGGTGAATTATTATCTTTAGGATCACTTGAGAGTGCCTTTCCTTGCTTAGCTTGCTCACCCACAATGATTTTCTTCTCATTTCTTTTCATATAGGAATCATGGACTTATTTGATTTCATCATGCCTTGTACACATATCAAGATCACCATAACTCATATGAACTCCTTTAATTCCAAATCCCAAATCATCTTTATATATTAGCTTTATGTATAAATATTTTTGTCTTATCTCTAAATCATCATCTATAGATCTCAGATCTTCATCAACTTCTTCTCTATTTTCCTTTTTATACTCAAGAATATTTGGAGAATATTCATTCTTAGTTTGTAGGGAATATTTTTCTCCCTCTCTAGGGCTGCTACCTTCTTTATTTCCATCTTTAGGAAATTTTTATTTGCAATCAACATATGAACCTATTTTTATTTCTTCATAAGATGTATCATCACTTAAATTTGTAGGAGAATAATTGCATACCTCATATATGTACTGTCATATGTCAAACCCTAGGGTTTTTAAGAAAAAACTTATTATGATCAATGGATTCACTTGACCATATTCCAATTTGGGGCCATATACTTCATGATCATCATCATCCTATTCACAAGAATTAATCCTCAATTGTTCATATCTTTTTAGATCTGCAACTTCTTCTTACAACGTGATTAAAAACATCTTGATATTTTATCTTGTGGTTCTCTCCTTTCTTTCATCCATTTCCATATTGTGCTTCCAAGATTTCCTTCAAGTGGTGAAAATTTATTCTCAAACCTACATTGATACAAATTTTTGGAAGCACAATGACTGAGAGAGGGGTGAATCAGTCGCACAAAAATTACAACTTCATTTTCCATTTCTTAGATTCATCATTAAAATTAACCATCCAATATATATATAAACCATACGCACTTATTATGTGTGTAATAAATAATTGAATGTGCAATAATCAAGAGATAGAACACAAGACACCATATATAAGTGGTAAACCATCAAGGGGAATGAAAGCCACTGAAACCATTGCTTATATAACTAAAAGCAAGGACTTGCAAAAATAGTACACATCCTAAAATATTTGTTTAGTGAGGCACCAAAACCAAAAGGAGAACCAACCCCTAACCTTTGCTGATATTACTCATAACAAAGGACTCAAGTGAATATTACACATCGCAAGAGATTTCTTTAATGAGGCACCAACCCCACAAGGAGCACCAACCCCTAAACCCTTATTGATATGAATCACAACAAGAGAATCCTATGAATATGAATCATCATAATAGATATGAAGAGTCATTACCAATGAAAATATGATGATACCAGAACTGATAGCAATCCCAAATTTTAGCTCAAAATTCCTTCAAACTCTCTCTCTCAAGCACACCATCTTCAACTTGCTCTCTCTAGGTCTTCATGGACTTGTATTACCTCTAAAATATTACACGCATGTATTCAAAAAATATTCAACCTATCATGAACATTATCAGCCTTCAAAACATGCATCCATACCTATTACACACACACATGTGGGTCACACTTCACCCCCATGCAAGACTAGCTCACCAAATGAGCCAAAACACCATTTTTATACACAAATGTTCACTCTAACACAAAGGAGGTCAGTAATACAACTTTGGTTCAAAAAATTAATCAATAAAAACATCCCATAACTTTTCCACAACATCTACAAGTGACCCAAGTATGCCATCCTAGCAAAAACGCTTCATTTCATGATCCAAAAATCACTAAAACACATGCATTGGGATGCCAAAATTCTCATCATTTCAAAATCATGATTATTAAAATACTCACATATTCATCAAACATGATAAATATATCATTTAAACATTTAAACCATGGTCACAATTTTTGTTAATTAATCAAATTATTTCATTTAATGGGCCTAGTTCCCTTTACAATTCTCAAAACAATTGTTTCTTGCACCCTTCAACACCCTGGAAACTTCATAAGTTGATCACCCAAATAACTTATACTGAAACAAAACCATGACTATGTGAACTAATCAAATGAAAATTTAATAACCTTTATAAAACTTCTAAGAAATTTATAAGTCATGAAACATCATATCTCTTCAAACCACTGCTAGCATTTTCCTTTCACCAGATCACAACCTCAAAAATGTTATTTCCAAAGGTTAGCTCATAAAATCATTTATAAATGTATTAAATACCTAAAAATGGATTAATTATATTCAAAATTAATCCTTCTTCACATTACAGGTGATAGGAAGTCATCACCCAATCCATCTCCTAATGCTTCAAATATCATCAAACTTGGACCAAAACAAATGTTGTCTTAAACTACCATAAATATTCCTTGTTCCAAGATAATGACCTGGAAACCATGTATAAATGAACATCATCATGAGGAAAAACATAATATTTATCATAAATATATCTAAATATAATTTCCAACAAAACTTGAATCATCTCTCAAAATCCATATGTAGCTCAAGTTATAACTCATTTTACTAGAACCATGCTATTTGAGACCCCAAAACCACCCTTTGACCAGTCAACCTATTTGGACCTCAAAACACCATGTGACCTGCATGAACATTGCTCCCTAAAACTCCATTGAAATTAAAAAAAAACTCACATACATCACACTATGATAATGTATCCATTACGTTCTTTGCATAACTTTTCGTCAAATGGAAACTCCTTAGAAACATGTATTTTTAGGTAGTGCCCACAAACTATCACAAGACCTATTCATAAATTTATGGAAATATGGACAAAGTCCTCTACAATTTATCAAATCATCAATTTTTATGAACCAATCAAAACTGGGTCACAATACATGCACTTTTCTGCAAACTACTCCTAGCTAGGGTTTCAAACCAACTTTATCTTCTTAACGATCATTCATAAACAAGTATGACAATAAAACCACCTCATTATTTTTGTGAAATATTCATAATCTGACCTTAAAATTTATTCCTCATATCTTATGATCCCCATGAAAATCATAAAATTCACAACGAGCATCAAAAGGTCTAACATTTTCTTGAAAATCATACTGTTACTTACCCAGTTTCACAAAAAATTGCATATACTTCAAAAATATTCTTCAGCATACTAACCTGAAATTTCTGCATGAAGCATCATGGAAACCTGATATAACTTCTCATATATTTACCATCAATCTCCTAAATATGCTCTCAAACTATCTCTGTATATAGTGACTTACCCATGTCTAACTTGCATGTTTCTCACCTGTACCTTCCCAAAGACCCTGTAAACATGCATCTAAACCATTGAATTACTGACCTGAAACTCACGATACACATTAGGTACACTACCAATATGATGAAAGAATGCTCCATACATCACCATGAATCATCAGCTCCCAAATCTCATGTCAACTTGTTACCTCATCCTGGATGCTCCAGGGCTAGAAACAAACCTGGAAGGACCTGACTCAACCATGCAAACCCATGAGATGACCATGATGACATTGTACAGACATTAAATGGGCACATGAATCATGACCTCATGGAACATGAATTACTTCATTACTACATCCAACCAACCCTATAGAGCTCAAACCATGGACTTGTACTATACTCAACCATGCACAATAAGACACCATGACTGAACTCAAGAAACCACCTATTCAACATGCATGACATCTGAATAACATCATATGAGGACTTATACAACAATATGACACCATTTTACATCAATGGGGTTTGACATAAATGACAACACAACTACAAAATGGCCAAAAGATGGTGGAAATGAGTAAATAAAGGCCATATGTGGGTAAAAACTTTAAACGATGGCCTAAAAACAGTAAAATTGAGGATTTAGGGAGGATAAAATAAATTAAATGAGGATTAGGGATGATTAAGGGTGATTAGGAATGTTTTAGGGAGGATAAAAGAATGGGATGAGGATTAGAGATAATTAAGAATAATTAACATAAATAGGATGCCATAATAAGATGAATAATATAAGAGAAAAGGTGGGAAAATGGTGATGAATGGGATAAATTGAATTTAGGAGGGAAGATAAAATTTGAATGGGTGATCATGAGAAAAAGAGAGTGAACATGGGGTGGGTTGTAGTGATACTAAATTTTGGTGTCTACATTTTCCCCTTTTTGATGAGTGGTTTATGTTGGGCAATCTGCAAGACAAAAACAAGAAGGATGGAAAAGATAATTTATTGGGTGCTCCCCCTCAAATTAGGGGAAGAAAAAAAAAATGAAGTTGATCACAAGTTTGAAAGAGAGATAAAAAATAGTGGAAAAGATGAAAAAATAAGATGGGGGGCTAAGATATCCCAGAAGAGAATTGGAAAAAAATTAAGAAATAAAAATATCGTGGTAATTTCAGAGTCACTTTGGTAGGGAACAAAGTGCGGTGTTTAGGGAGACTATAGAAATGTCCTACGGGCTTATGAGTAAGAAAAAATTACTATAAAAATGGAGGAAACCAAGGGGAATCCACTCAAATAGATATGCAAGCCGTGAGACTAATGGGTTAAAGGATGGCATCAAGTATACATAAAAAATGTGAAAATAGTTGAGACAAAAGTTGTGACAAAAGGATAGGGGTGGGATGAAAAAGTGATGTAAGATTATGGTACCCTAAGAGGGAACATGAGGTTAGACATGAAGGAAAAATGATGAAAATAAATATGTGATAGATAAGGAATCCCAAGTGGAGAACAATAACGATGTGAGATGAAGTCTGAATTAAGGAAAAAGTGGAAGAAAAGATAATTTTGAAAGGAAGGATTGATCTAAGAGAAGAAAAATGGATATTACTGAAAAATAGAGGGTCGAGTTGACAGTGACCGGGGTAGGTCAGAGGTAACTAGGGAAAAGTGACAGCGACCCAAGTGGGCTCAGCGACGACCATGGTCGGTGGGCTATGTAAGCCCATGGGTAAGCCGAATAAGCTCATTTGCACAATGCGAAGTGACGATTGATAGCTCTTATTTATAAATATATAGTGATATCAAAAGTGAGATGGAGGCCAGAGGAGTAGTGAGGAAGCACTAGTGGACCCATAGGATGGTAAGTGTCTAAACCCTAGCTTGTTTTTTAAGCATTTTTTTGTCTTTCTTTAACTTTTTTCACATTTTTTTCAAATTTTTAGCTCAACACAAGGGGTGGTCGCCAACAACTAGAGATAATATCCATCGACTAGGACTAAAACTATGTCAACCTTGAGTTGGACATGTCGATCCATCTTGGGTCGGCATCGACTTGGATGAGGATGCTAGTTTTTTATTGTTGATGAAATTTTGATGAGATCTTGATGATGAGAATTTTTATGGTTGCGCGTTTGATTGATTTTGTAGGCATGAGAGATCTTATACTTGAGAGATAGAGTACCAACCTTATATGATTATATCAAGGGTGATATTTCAAATGTTTAGTGGGATCACTTAGCAGCAGTTAGATTGGGTGGATTCCAATATTACTAGTAGATTCCATAAGATGTGGGCTTGATGATTGTACTAGCAGAGAGGTGGGATATGCATACATGAACATTCTAGTTCAAGATAGGTGAGATGACTGTCACCCTAGAGGATGTATATGGCATCTTGAGATTACAGATATAAGGGGAGAAAATAGTTCCCAATACAGTAGATAGTAGAATGGAGGTCCTGACACGACTGTTTAGAGCCAATGCCCGACATATTATATTTACTTCAGGGGTATTTTCATAAGGGTTGAGATATTATTGTGGTGTACCTTGGAGTTGAATGATTTTACTAGTGATGATGGCAATCTCATGCTATGAACTACCAGATTTAGGGGGTGTGAGGTTCCCATAGACAATGATAGGGGTTCTTGCAGATATCATGGATCATAGGAATTTTTTTTCCTTTGGAATAACTTTGTTGACACAAGTAAAACATGAAATGAACATGTACACAAAGAGGAGGAGGACTAGATTATATGTAGGGTTTCTCCTAAACTACTGGGCCTATGACCATATAGCAATGATCAGGCAACCAAAACTACAATTGGTGATGAGTGATCACATTGAGTTGTCAGTTTAATTTTTGAGATGGCAAACCGATGAGGCTCATGGAAATAGGAGGGAGATGGATGCAACATGACATGCAGATAGATTGGAAGAAATAGAAACAAATTAGGTAAGATGGAGCCCATATCGCAAATTCCCTACATGGACTAGAGTTGATGTAGAGCTAATGGGGATGCAATGTACTAGGTTGGTACAAGGGTGGAGTCTTGATATGATTCAGACCATCTATTTTTATTGAGTCATATGATAGTTTTGCATTGTATAGATAGTACTCAGAGAGCCCATTATATATAGATGAGATGAGGTGGATAGAGATCTGTCGACTCAAAATTACTGATCCACTAGAGGAGGTAGGGGTGCCATGGGAAAATGATGATGATGTGGGATATTATGCTAGATTTATATATTGGAGGAGTAATACTTAGGTAGTATGGATGAGAGCAGAGGGAGTAGAGGGTGGAGATGAGGAGGAGGTTCCCATGGAGGAGGAGGTAGCTCCTAAAGTTGAGAGGGTAGACGATAGAGGGGAGGCTATACAGATGGCACAACTATGCATAGAGTAATATCTATCTCACTTGGAGAGAGATAACACTTGGTAGGAGCAAGAGGAATATCGCTAAGAGGCCTTGGACTTATGAAAAGAGAGGGATCGGGATATCGAGTAGAGGGATCATTATAAGAGGAGAAAAAAGCTTATAGAGCCAGATTTGTATATCTTTTATTGATCCTTGTAACATAGTCAGGTAGTGGGGATCTAACAACATCACATGGAGATTTTGGACAGATGAAACCTACAGGGACTATACCCATGAGCTTATACAAGGTTAGTTTCCAAGGTGAGATATTATGAGAAGATTGTGAGACATAAGATGCCACAGACACTGAGATATGCAGAGTATCTAGTTGCACAATGAGTAGGAGTGAGTTGCACAACACCATTGAGGATTATCACGAGCATGGTGTAACCAACATGAGATGTGGGTCACAAGGGAGGAAATGATGCCCAGGGATTGATATAGGCACCTTCCCTAGGAGGGGAGGGATTGGAATTATTTTATGTAAAACTTACGGATCTTGATGAAACATTTTCATTAAGACATGACCCTTAGAGGCCTGTGACATATGATGTATTGAATTATTTTAGACTTATGGTATATATATGATTTTGGTTTGTGGTTATGATTTATGATGTGTTTATTATGTGATTCATGGTTATAGTGATGTTGATGTAAATGTTTGATCATGATGTTAATTTTGATTTAGATGATGATGAAATTTTTATGGATTTTTATTTTATTTAGATGCACATGTGTTGATATGAATTAGATATAGATGTGACGGTTTGTGAAAAGTTAGATATGAATATGATGTGTCATTCGATGATGTAGATATGGATGAAAAAGTGATGTATGTTATGGATGGATGGTTATTAATGAGTGAAAGTAGATTCAAGTATGGACATATATGACATGGTTTAGATTAGGGATGAAATGTTGTTGTACAAGCAAGGACACAATTTTGATAAAGGTGATGGGAATGAGAGAAATGACACGTAATCATAGCAAGGAGTGCATGAGGAAATGATGCTTCAAACCATATTGGAGGTAAACAAAGGAGGGAGCCACTTAAGGCAATGCACTTATAACCAATAACATGTGTTAACACATAACCATCGTTAGTTAGTGATCCTAAGGAGTCACATGGGGAAAAGTATGGAAAGTGGACTAACTGATAGACCTAATGTAGACATGACATAAGGGGGTGTATAGATGTAACTCTCACATGGGAATTTAGGTTCTTCCGTAGGTGGGCGTTTCCTAGGTATATTCCCTAGCTCTAGGTATTGGGATGCAAAATTGATCAATGTGGATAAGTTTTGCTACAAATGAGAAAAACTGATCGATGTGGGGAAGCTTTCTTAGGATGCTTTGCCTTTGATTTTTAATGCTTCTATCTTTATGAGATAAAAAGGGTTTGATCAATGCAGGAAGCCTTCACTACCATGATATAAAGGGAGTAGTTATCCTTCGAGGGAGTGTTCTAACTTTGTTGCTTTTATGCTTTTTACTCTTATAATTTTACAGATGGTAGGGAAAAATATATGCATGGATAGCTGTCCTTCAACGGATCAATATATACTTTTGACTTTCTTTATGATTTAATGAATAACTCTCCATCGAGAGATCATTTCTGATTTTCTTTTGAATTTTTATTTTAGGGAAGAGTTAGAGATGAGTTAGATAGACCCACTTAGGAGGGGACAATGAATGTATACGTGACACCTATGGACCCATTAGTGTGGAGTCCCAATAGGTGAATTAAAAGGGGTGATGGATGTAACGATCATGAAGGTTCTCACCTTGAAGGGAAGAAACCTATCCACAAGGAATATGCTATGAGAAAGATCCGTGGTGCCCATATTCAAGGTTATATATAGGAAAGTGATGGTAGATCACACAATTCTAGGATCATTACGATGAAAGATAGAAATGGCTAATGTTGGATAGATAATTACTAAGATGAATAAATACACACTGGTAGGTATGCTAACAGTAGAAAAGACCACAAGTGAAATGTGTTAAGAGGTTCTGATTCCGGTTTTTCCATTAAGGGAAGCCAAATTATAGGCCCCAGACCCGTACTTATGCATGATAATGTTAAGGTCCCAATCCAGTTGGGAGAAAAAATTCCATGTTGGCTCTATTATAGAGTAGTGATGTTTTGATTTTCTGTAAGAACAAACTCACCAATGTTAAAGTCACTTTCCTAGAGATATTTGTGTGGATGGGATGAGATAATATATTCTGAAAGATTAGATGAGGCATGATTAATAAGATTATGTGATATCTTTTAAATAGCGAGGAAATATGCATCCACGGTGAGACGAAAATGGACACAAAATGTGGGCTTAGGATGAGGTTCAATAATAGAGAAATATATTCAGATATGATGAGATGAAAAACTAGATGAACGATAAGTATATTTAGATGATATTAGATGATATAATGTGAGGATTAAGAGGAAGAGACCTATCCCAATAACAGATCGATCCTATAGTGATTTTAGAGATTTGAAGAACTCACGAGTAAAAAAACACAGTGTTATTGACGTTCATGGGATGATTAGATGAAGGAAGAGATGTGTGAGGAATAAGAGAGAGGAGTGGATTCTCTACCAATGAGAGATGGTGTATCACATTATGAAACTTAAATATGGATAAGCTAGCAGATGTCGAATGAGAAGAGTTAGGATCATTAGGAGGAGAAATGATGCCTCTAGGTTTTGATTAGATGGACGATTGAGGTTCACGAGGGCAAGGAGGATTAGTAGTGTGGATAGTGTCGATGAGCAAAGGGGGTTTCCCTTTAGGAGAAAAATAACTTGTGGAAAGATTATGATGTATGTTCTAGGTGAAGAACCCAATTCATCTTCCTTAGGAGGCAAGGGTTCGATTGGAGGATTAGATTTCAACGTGGATGAGATTGAAGGAATCATGGATGAGAGGGTTATTTTATGCCATTACATTATATATGAGATATTGAAGGGCCTTACAGTGTTCAATGTCATGGCCCTGGGTATGATGATAAGTACACACAACATTAGGATCAAACTAAGGAGGTCTTGAAGTGTGTGGATCAAAAGACTTGATAGGAGGAAGAGTGATTGTTGAGGTTTGGAGTAAGCATTGAAATATTTTAGTATAGGACCCAAGGGGGTTTTTTGAAGAAGAGATCGCAATGGATGAAGGTAATAATGGTGATTATCTTTAATGAGGCTTTATGAGAGTCTTTGGTTCAAATTTAGAGTTAGAAGGAGGAGTGGGTATCCATGATTTGGTTTTGATGATTTGGGAGTTAGATGATATCAAAGGGGAATTAAATCAAGGAGGGTTAAATGTTTTGGATTTGGATCAGTCAATGATGGGTGTCTTAGATGAAGGGCCTAGTCCTAAGATGGATGGAGATGATCCTAAGAGTGAATATGTAAAACTTGTTTACTTAGGCTTGTGAGGAGGGAGCTCTAACATTTTGTGAGGATGTGTAAGAGATTTTTGGATATGTATGCCAAGGTTCTTATACTTTGGTTGTGAGGATTTTTCTTTGGAAGGAATAATAAGGATTACAACTGGGGGGTCTGTAGAGGCAAAAAATATGGTGTGGGGGTGTTGTAGATGGGGATATTAAAGATGGAAGGGGTTTTTGGATGACGTGCTTGATGAGTTCAGAAGGGGTTGTAGATTGTATATATTTAAATTGATTTGTGTAAGGGTAGTTGACTTTATAGATGGGGCATGGCTATCATTCATGCTCATCTTAAGTGGGGGTGTTTTTGTAAGAAATGTTTTAATGGGTATCATAGATATACAACTAGATTGAGATGTAGATGTAGGTATGGTTATGCTAGTAAATGTGATTGATGTGGAAATGGGTATAGATGTGTAATTGGTAGGTGTTGAAGAAGAAATGGATATGATAGATTAGGATGTAGTGGTAGTGGGTATTCCTGAGATGGTTTTAGATGCAATAATAGGTGTATTTGGTATAAATGTGGATGAAGTACTAGATGTGATAGGTTGAGATGTGGTAGATGTAGAAATAGCCATGGATATCAATGGGATTATTGTGGTAGAAGGAATGTCTAAAGCAAAGTTAGATGTGGTAGATAATGGGGTAGTGGATGTGGGAAATAATGTAGGCTCTTGATTTATGGTGTTAATTATGCTAGAATTAGGTTCATAAGATGCAAGGGGAATTTGATTTATTGATGGAAGATTGGGGAATGGATTTTTAGAGATATCAAGGGGTTGATTAGGTGACGTGTTAGGATTTTATACTTGAAGGTCCCTCTACTTTATAAGTTATGGGACATGATCCTTGAAGGAATGACACTTCTCAATTTTGTGACTTTGGAATTATAATTCCCCTTGCGATACCATATACATTTGGGTTGAGAGTCATCAATGGGTTGAATGGGGGAAGTTAAATAAGGTGGACTACCACGAACTTACCAAATAAAAAACTATTTTATTCCCCTAGAGGATTATAATTACTAAGTGGTATGGGAGTTCTTTACAAAGTCTCCATCTGACAAGTGGATGCAGATGAATATTGAACCATGATGGTATTCATGGAAGTTTTAGATTTTTCACCATGTGTATAAGATTTGGTGAGCTCGATTTTGGGTTTTTTCGATTGAAGCTTAAGGTTTCCTTGCTTAAGGGCCCAAAGTGTAAGTTTTTGAGGCATGGTGAATGCTTCTTAAATGTTTTAGAAATATTGAATTGGAATAGTTGAGGAGATGTGTTTAACACAAGAACATGAGAAAATATCAACCAACTCAGCCTATGGAAGGGAAAATGATATTTGATTAATAATTCTACTTCATCATGTGACAAAATCTGTGATATATTCATCATCATATTTTCGAATGGCATAAAGGTCGGTAATGGTAATATTATGCGCAATGTTGATCGAGAAATGTTCAAGAAATAATTGTACCAGTTGAGTGAATGTGAATAGTGAGTTTTGTGGGATACTATTGTACCAATTCAGTGTGGGATCAGCTAATGACATGGGAAATGTGTGAAGCATGAGGTCTTTATCATTGGTGATAACGTAGCATGCATGTTTAAAATCTTGAAGGTGTGGTTGGGGATCCTCTTTGCTATTGAAATAAGATAATTTTGGCAATTGCAAATGAGGAGGATATGGTTTCATGGGGATGGATGGATTGATGGGATTATTACATATTTGTTCATGTGAAAATGTGGTCTTAGATCCCAAAGTTGTGGCTTCAAGGTTAGCCATTCTATTCAATAATTCTTGTAAGGGGTAAGTGTAGGAAGTTGATGGACAAATATAGGGTCATCCGTGGACATCATATTGCAAAAAATAGTGAAATCTCAACTTGTAGGGATTATTAGCTATACATGCACTCTAAATTAGAAAAATTTATATAAATATGAATCATATCATTCAGAATATAGTTTCTAAAATACTAATTTTTTTAAAAAATGGAAAATTTTAGCTATATTAAACACTTAAAATTATATGACTTAGTTTTTTTTTGTTTTGAAAAAACTTATAAGATTGTAGTCCATTTGCCCGCATTTTGGATGACCAAATCTTGTTTTTTTTTTCCCTTTGGTGAAACATTAGATGTAGTTGTCTATCTTGGGATGGATTTTATTTTGTATTTTTTTTAGCAATATTTTTTTTAATGATTTTTTACATGAAAGTGGTCTGAAAATATTTAGAAAACAAAGCACTTTCTGTTTGCCCGCCATAACTATATCAAAAAATATCGAAATCAAATTTTTTTTTTAACATGTATAGAATTTGTCCACGCTTGGGATGGTATAAGTTTTATCATATTTTGATAAGCGAAACAAAAGTTACAGTCTTAAACGTAGACATGAACATTCATGGGAAAAAATGTCTTAAAGACCTATTGTTAGTAAAAAATTATAAAATGATATTTATCTTATTCTATTCACTTTAAAATCAATATTTCTATGAAGGTAAGAGTATCCCCTACGTGATGGCACAATGTTTGTGAATTGTTTTCAGTTTTTTAGCATGGTTCAAGTTTTTGGAAGAGCATATTTGAGGTTTTTTTACCTTTTACACTTCATAATGACCTTCCCTAGCTTTGGTTGGGGAAAAAAAAAGATTTTCCAAGGCTTAGGTTTGGTAGATAGATCTGCGATCGTGGTTTATAAAGTGCGATCATAGTTTTTTTAACACAAACCATGATCACGGTTTATAAAGCACACTCATGTTCATAAATCATATTTACACACATCCCAATGTCTGAATTACCATGCGATTTTTACTCTCTGACCTTACCGTATGAATTACTACGAAATTCTATCTTTTTCTGCACGTTTTTCTTATCACTGGAAGCAAAACATCATGGGAGACAAAAAATGAAGTCAAAAAAGGAATTCATTAATTAGAAAAACACCAAACGAATTAGAGGCCAGAAAAATTCAAAATTATGAGTGAATGCGGAAACTTCATGAATCAAGAAGAGGTTCATCTTCAACCCCAACTATTATAAGCAATGAAGAACCAGGTAATGTTTCTACTATCAATGTTGAATTTGAATTAAATACTCGTGATGAAGATGTTTTTACTGTCAATGTTGAAGAAGAATTAAATCCTCATGATGTAGTAAATTTTGAAATTGAAGGAGATAATGAAAATGTGAATAAGGAAATTCATGTTGAAACTGTAGACAAGAAAAATTTGACAAAAACACCTCCTAGGATTTTACGTAACAAACCTAATTATTTTATTGAAATTGATGAAAACATTTTGAAACTAATGTCTGAAAAAATTTCTGAACGGAAAATTATAAGAAAAGTCACTTAAATTTGGGATAATCATTTTCAAATTTTAAATGATTCCTAAAGATGTAATTTGTTGGTTAGTTTGATGAAATTGATTAAAATTAGACCTACATTAAACACCTTAGGATTAACAACATCTAATATACATGGTCAAACCTCTACAATTGTTAAAAACCTTCATGATGCATATCACATTGTTGGTGTCAAGAGACGCACTATGGATAGTAATATTGTGTGTCATGTACTTTCTACTAGTTTTGTAAGTGAATCAATAAAAAATAACCTTTGATTATGTAAACAAGTCGAATGTTGCAAGTTAATCGAAAAACTCTAATGAAAGTAATTGAAAGACGTAATATCCTTCAATCACTCAATAACACCAATTTTTGGGCATTTTCTGCTAGAGCACCGCGTAAGGACAATAGGATAATTTTGGTACTATAAGAGAATTAGTTATTCAATTTTGGCATAATAACACTTGAGTTTCACCTAATACAAGAGATGTTGTAAAACAAATATTTGGTTCTACTAATCGCGAACCACATCCATAGAATTTCTTAGATATGTCTCAAACTCAATTTTTTCGTAAGTTCAAACAAGAGCATATGAGAAATTGAAATTAGTCAACATTTTTTTGAAATGTTGAAACCATTCTATGTGAAAATCAACCATGCTCGCACCACTTGTTGTTGTAGGCAACATGTTAAATTTACGATACATTATGTTATATTTTTATGTATTCATTCTAATTTTCATTCTGAAACTATGTTATTGGAATGTGGTGCTCAAATTCCCACCAATATCTTCTAGGGATTTCATTCCTACGATATTTTGTGAAAAAGAAGTTGGACAATTTTTTTATAGTCAGGATTGTTTAAATGGAAGTTATGGTACATGCAGCGGATTACCTAAATTGGAAAGTTGTATCCATAAGAAAATTGAAGGTGCAATAGGACATAATTTAGTTGAGTTTGATAAATATGAATCAGTTACATATCAATTGAAAGATGGAAAAGAGTCTAAATGGTATAAGCTAGTTACAAAACATATGCCTATTTTTCAATTTATGAAAAAAAATTAAGGATGAAATATGTTTATGAGTATGCTATGCATACACATAGAGCTCGATGGTTAGATGAACAGTTCAAGATATGCAAGGACACATTTCCTATTAGTACTATTTTTTCAGTGGTCAATTTTGTAGAGAATTACACATTACAACCACAAATGGAGGTTCAATCACAATATTACAGCTCAGTACAAAATGCTATTTTTGTGCATATAGCATTTATACATTCTGCTGGCAGTACATAAAATGATCAAAAAAATTTAAGAGAGTACCACTTTTATATTAGTGATGATCATACTCATTCTACTAAATTTGTGTAAGGGTGTTTCCAGTTATTTTATGGAAAATTTTCTGATAGGGACATCCACTTCAAACAACATTATATATGGTCAAATAATTGCACATGTCTCAGTTTAAGAATGCATGAATGTTTTATTAGATTAGCAGGATACACATCAAGATGGGTGTGTAACATATTTGGAGTTTCACTGAGGCTGGACATGGAAAAGGAGAGCATGATAGTGTACGGGGGCATGTGTGAAAAGAGCTCTTGCAAGAGAAGAGTTGAAGAACAAATATGGTGTTAAATTAAAAGATGTAAAGAGCATAGTGGAATGGTGTATTAACAACATGGCCTAAGGTTCTCAAGAAAATTTCATATTTGGCATATATTTTTGGTTGATAGAGAAACAATATATTGCTAACTATGAGGATTGTATGACACTCACAAGGTCCAGTGATATGCACTCATTTTATATCTCATACTCTACTTCATGGGCCACATGGACAAGAAATTTGACATGTTTTTGTGCATCTTGTATTGAATTTTTTACTACTGAGTGTGATTCACAATAATTGGTGGATGGATGCATTTGTAGGCCTCTAACTCCACTTCCTAGTAATCAACCTCCACAAGCATTAGGACTTGTTTCTGCAGATGAAGTTATAACATCTAAGGACTTCGACAAAATTTTAATTTTGGTGCGATACGGTATTTATTGTTATTTATATAATTTTTTGTATTGAGTTATGTCCATTAAAATTTTAATATGTACAATTTAAATTTGAGTTGTTTAACCAAGTTATTTTTTTTGTAGGACATGTGTTTGCAGTTATTGTGATAGAAGACAATGAAGAAGGAACAGACTATTTCTTATGTAATTGCATCAAGGAAAGAAAGAAGTTGACTTCTCCTGTTATAGATGGGGAAGATATTGGGTACCCTACAAGGGTCAGTGGTAGTTACTGGAACTTGGTTTCGATGGTATCCATTAAAAAACTCCTATGTTTGGGTGTTTGAAGACATCGAGAGACACAAAAAAACTCTTATATTCACATCTAGTTCTAGCGACAAATATTCAGCTATATAGATATAGAGGAAGGCCTAATAACAAGATTCTTTGAAAGGTTCGAGAGTCGGATCATGAAACAATTTTGTCCACTATTTAGAGTAGATCCGATCCTAATGGATCATTGGAATGAATTTACAATGCTCATGTCTTGGTATATATAATTTCTTTTGATATAATTTCCTTGGTATATATATATATATATATATATATATACATATTTGTTAGTTTAAAGATCTAAATTTAAGTTTGAATATATTTTATTTTAAATTTGTGTATTTTGTATATATAGATAGTATATGGCTTTAATTTGAAACTTAAATTTCTTTTACTAACACTTTTATGTTCAGGTTAGTGGTGCCAGAAAATATTTCACCTTCACATGGTTGGCACTGTTCGTAGAGAATTTTAAATTCTTGAAGCTAAGAGAAGCTTTCATTGTTTGAAAAAGTTGTAAATTTTGAAAATGTTGTAAATTTTGAAAAAGTTGTAAATTTTGAAAATGTTATAAATTTTGAAAATGTTGTAAATTTTGAAAATGTTGTACATTTTGAAAAAGCTGTACATTTTGAAAAGTTGTACATTTTGAAAATATTATAAATTTTGAAAATGTTGTAAATTTTGAAAAAGTTGTAAATTTTGAAAATGTTGTAAATTTTGAAAATGTTGTAAATTTTGAAAATGTTGTAAATTTTAAAAATGTTGTAAATTTTAAAAATGACTCCTCCCCAAGTGTTCACAAGACCATACCTACACGTGTGCATTGATCTGGGAAGGAAAAATCCTGAGAGAGGATATTGTAGAGGGTCCCTACGCTGAGGTGTCGGATTAGACGAGATGTCTCTAGGTGCCATGGAGTTCGAGTAGTCACCTGTCGAAGTTGAATGATATTTTGGTCTCAGGGCTCTTAAGGGACTACGCTTGAACGAAGTATCCTGGAGCAACGTCCTTGTCACACTCTGAAACACCACCTCCTCTAGCATTCACCTGGCCACCCGGACATGTCAGCGTAGTCAGTTTGGTGCCACGACACACTGTTTGCAAAATATAGTGTTTGACAACCAATCACTGGCTCCAACTACACTATTTCACATGTTTGCAAACAATAGGGCAGTGAGAGCACCGAAATGAGAAGGAAAAACTGAGAGAGGATTTTGTAGACGGTCCCTATGCCAAGGTGTCAGATCAGATGAGCCATCTCTAGGTGTCATGGAGTCTGAGTAGTCACCTGTCGAAGTTGAACGATATTTTGGTCTCAGGGCTCTTTAGGGACTACGCCTGAATGAAGTAGCCCAGAAGAAACGACCTTGTCATGTACCAAAAACCACCTCCTCTAGCATTCACCTAGCGACCCAGATATGCTGGCGTAGTCAGTTCAGTGCCACAACCCACCGTTTGCAAAATATAGCGTTTGACAACCAATCATTGGCTCCAACTGCACTATTTTACACATTTGCAAACAATAGGGCAATGAGAGCACTGAAATGAGAAGGAAAAAACCGAGAGAGGATTTTGTAGAGGGTCCTTACGCTGAGGTATCAGATTAGACAAGCCATCTCTCGGTGCCACGAAGTCTGAGTAGTCACCCGTCGAAGTTGAACGATATTTTGGTCTTAAGGCTCTTAAGGGACTACACCCAAACGAAGTAGCCCGGAAGCAATGACCTTGTCACACACAAAAACACCACCTCCTCTAGCATTCACCTAGCCACTTGGACATGCCAGTATAGTCAGTTTAGTGCCATGACCCACCATTTGCATAATATAGCATTTGACAACCAATCACTTGCTCCAACTGCACTATTTCACACATTTGCAAACAATAGGGTAGTGAGAGCACCGAAATGAGAAGGAAAAAACCGAGAGAGGATTTTGTAGAGGGTCCCTATGCCGAGGTGTCGGATCAGACAAACCATCTCTAGGTGTAATGGAGTCTGAGTAGTCACCCGTCGAAGTTGAACGATATTTTGGTCTCAGGGCTCTTAAGGGACTACGCCTGAACGAAGTAGCCTGGAAGCAACGACTTTGTCACGCACCAAAACACTGTCTCCTCTAGAATTCTCCTAGCCACCCAGACATGCCGGCACAGTCAGTTTAGTTCCACGACGTCTTAAGGCATGAATTCTCACTCCTCACCTCCGTTCATTTTCTAGGACTCAAAACATTCAATTTTTCACTTGTTTACCTTTCATCTCTCTTGTTCTCTTTGGACTTGCCTCTATCCTCTTAGACCTACTTCATCACTATCCTTGCTTTGCTCTCTTGAGCTATGTTGTTGTGGTGATCTCTCTCCATCCTCTGCTGCCCCAACTATGTGCTTACATGATCATTATTTTTGCATTGTAATAGGATTCTTCATCACATATCACTAGACACAGAATTAGGAGTATAAGTACAAATCATCAAATAATTAAGGGAACACACGTGTGAAGACCTTTTATTCATAAGTGCTATCGTTTTTTGCATGAGATTAATCATCTCTGCCTCAAATTGAAGCAATGTCTCCCATATGAAACTTCAACCCCCCAGTCCAACAAGCAAGATCAAGCATTCATATTGCAAAGAAGGACACGTGACCATTGGGTGAGCATGATCCTTGAAAAAGGGAACATGATCTATTTCCTGAGATTATCTCTTTGTTTAGATTGTTCTTGGTAATATTTTTGAAAATCAATAGGAATAGAGTTGAGATCAAGAAAGAGAAACTCCATTGGGAAAATAATCTCCCATTTGCGAGTGAGATGAATAATTTTGATTCTCATTCCTTGGTGAGCTCAGGTGTGTTTTCATCTGACTCAGAGAACTTGTATGACATTTTTTCCCATACCATCACCTAGAGGTTTGAATCTCTAAAAGAAGCCATTTCTGATTTTGAATCCCATCAGGAGAATGTATCAAATTTTTTGGAAGATCTTGGCACAAGAATGCATGAGCTTGATACTCCTCTTAGGGAGAATAATTCCACATGAAGAATCTTCAGGATTCAAATTTTAAGAATTGGTTCAGGAAAATATTTGTGACCCTTTCCTTCAATAGTCAATGAGTTTTAGTTCAGCCCTTGTAGAGATCATAGGTTATGTCTCTAGAATCCTATGAAGAGTTAAATGAAAAATATTTTAGTCAATGTGGAAATATCAATGCCATTCCTGAGAATTGACTCAACACATTGGAGCATGTGAACATCTTGGAAGATGAGAAAGTTTCATTTGTAGTTTCCAGATTTAACAAGATGGTCTATGGAAAAGCCTCATCATTGAAGATCTTCCACAGAGGAAGACATGAGTTGATTCTTCATTAGAGGAGGATTATTCATGTGATGGGTGGAACCTAAGAATACTAATAAGGGCTTACTATCAAATTTATACCCAAGTTTCAACTTGGAACATCAGAATGCACCACCACATGAAATCTCTCCCTTTCGTCACTTAAGGCTTGTAACATTCTCACTAGGTATTCAATTCCTTAGCACCCCTACTTGATTATGTTTCCCCCTCTCATGAATACTTAACCCCTTCTCACATTATCACCCCTTTAAGTTCCTTTGTCACTTAAGGCTTGTAACCCTACCCTGTTATGCCATGTAACCCAGGTTAATCCATAATGGTCAAGGATGAGTTAGAAGGTGAGTTAGCTAGGTTAATGTTAAGAGGTGAGTATAAACATACATTTAGCCATTTTTTAATCCCTTTTTGAAATATTTCCTTTTCCTTCATTGCTACTACTATTTAGTTATGCTACTAAATTTTCAAGAAACCCTATTGCAAAAATCACAGTTTTACTCATATCTTCTTCATTTTTGCTCCATTTTCCCTACAATTTTTCCCGTAACTTCTACTCATGAACTCCTTGAAGATGATCTAAAAATATTTTCTATTGGTACCCTAATTTTTTATAGCATCCCATTTAAAATTTCAGAGAAAAAGCTTGCCTTTTTAGATCCTTGTAATTCTAGAGATCGAAAACACTTGAAATTTGAAGTAGGAAACCATATGAAAATACCTAATCTAATGAAAAAAATTCATCTAAATCCAAATACAAGAAAACTTGATTAAATATTTAAATCAAACACGTACATATCAGAGAACTAATTTAAATGGTTATGAAAACATACATAGAAGGATATCATACATGCAATGAAATCAAATCAAACATATATAGTTAAGATTTATCGTTATGAAAACCAACACACATGGATATATAAGAATCAAACAAAGTGTGCTCCAGACGCATATCTCTAAAAATATATACATAAATTCATAATGTATGTGTACATCTCGAACTAAGTGTGTCATAATGTACATATGGGACCACATGCGGTCGCAAAAGGCTATATATATACAACGGACTATATGAAGAAACATGTTCACTAGGACCAGATGGCCCATATATATATATCAATGTACATCCAAGTGGACTATGAATATACCCATGAAATATCTTCCCTCTCTTCACCCTACTAGAAGTAGCACGTCCACGACTTGGGGATTTAGTGGAGGGAGATGCCACTACATATTTCATCTGTGTGGTCCTAGGTGTCTCTAAGCATGCCTGCAACCTAACCTGCACATTCATAAAAAACAAGTTTTTAACACCCAAAATTTTTAAATACATTCAAAATTTAGAAACTTGTACAATTTAGTTAAAATGCATGTGAAATCTTACCGCAATGTCATGATCCCTATTAATTTGTTGTTGACACATCACAGGGACAACAATAGACTCACCAGGGGTAAGCTACATACAAATAATTAATTTTCAAATTAAATATTTCACATATACATACAAAATTTGATATTGTAGATTTAAGTAATAAGAAATAATGAACCTCCAAAATTTAACAAATTTGAAAAATTGTAGCTCAGTTAGTGGTTCTTCAGATGCTATGGCAGTATCTACAGCAGCCTCCACAGTCTACATATATGGAGGAGTCTCTCTAGCAGTCATAAGCTATACAAAAAACATGTACAAATCAATATTAAAATCTACATGACTGTGCACCACATAACAGAGATTTAAAGCATGTAATCCACGTGAACTTCCAGTAATTAGAAATAAAGTGTAAAGAGATTTACTAACCTGTGTAAAACTCATGTGAGACATGCTAGTAGCCTCAGTTCCCAGAGCAGATGATGACTAGCCAAGCTCCTCTGTATAAAAGAGAAAAGTATTAATATGTACAACATACACGTGAAACATTATAATAATAATCTAGTGCAATCAAATGAAATGAAAAATGTAAGTTTGTACAACTTGAAACTTACATTTAAAACACACCCAACTGCAGTAGCTAGCATGTCAACGTCGGATGTTTCCGTCACTGGCTCTTGCTATTTAAAATAAAATAAAAAATTAGTTTTTTACATGTATGTACGTGACGTACAATCATATATATATATATATTAATATCTCAAACATGTGAATTAAACTATTGTATATATTTATATATATAATTTAAATTTATTTGAAATTGAGAATGTGAAAGCAGCAGATAGCAGCTGGCACTTATGTTCCATTGTCTTATTCAGCAGGATCTCATGTATAGAAAAGTTTCAATCCCTTTTTGAACCAGCAATGATGTCTCGCCCACAGTGCATATGGCACCACATGATCCACAATCTATTGAATCTTGCGACTCCAGAACATTAAAATTTCGACCAACTAATTTCTAGTTGCTAATCTGGTCAGAACCAAAATGCTAATATTGACCACTGTGTTAGTGAGCTCCGTCAATGTCCATGAATATGTACTCAATCTACACATTAGGTCTGACTGCACTGTAGGAGGGATAATTCAAGGCAGTGGGTGTTTTTCTTCTATGGGGTATCAAAATGTTTGCGGATTCGTATGCAAACACTCAATTTTTTTTTTCTGCTGAAAATGTGACCTCCTTGATCCACATTTTTCATAAAAGTCAAAATAGAGTTCAGGTTCTCCTCCGAGCACGTTCTTGTAACTGCACATCTATCTGTGCAGAAAACATAAAGAGGAACCTCACTGGTCTTGCATGCCCTGCATAATAAAATGACCATCCACAATCGGTCTCCAAAAATTGTGGCTTGATTCAGTCCTTCTGGCACCAATGGATCTGGGAACTATTTGCACGTAATTACGGGGGTGTCATTAGTTCTATTGTCGGTACCCTAGATGCTCAAATGAGGTCTGCTCACAATCGTGTCTGGTCTATTGCGTGCCGCATGGGATAGTCCCTGGTCTGCAGCTTCAACTCACGTGTCTATATTTATCTCCAAACTGTCGTTCTCTTTTCACCTGTCAATCTAGTCTGGTTTTGTCACTTGATTTCCTCCATATCAATCATGTCCACACTTTGTGTTTTTCGTAAAGTCATGCCGCATGAACTCACTACACAATTGCCTTTTTTTGTCTTATACTCCACTTAATTCACGTTCTCAAAATTGACCTTTTTCATTTTCCTCCACAGAACATTCCTCCAATGGTCTGTATCATGATGTTCAATGCTACTGGTCTCAGTCTGCATAGAAGGAGCTCACGAAGTCTGTAGACTCTATGTTTATTCGGAGGGTTTTGAGGAACCGTTTGGATCTGGTTTCTAAGGACATCCTCCAAGTTTGTTTCTGAGGAATGTGTTGATGGTTTGCATCGATCCTGGAGCTTGTCGACCTACTGATAAAACATGAAAATTGTATACATAAACAGTCATTTCCTTCTTCCTTTGCATTGTTGCAAAATACCCATCTTCTAGGGCTTGAAAAAAAAATGGTCTAAAATCAGGGGCTTACCTCCTCGTATTGGTGGCATGGTTGAATGTATCCCTTTTCCCAAGGCTTCCTTGAACTCTGAGTAATACTTCTGAGGTGGTACGCAAAGCTTTGAGTGACCAGTGTTACTTGGAAAAATCATGAGTTTGAGAATAAAGAGAATGGAGAATCATAAGGAGTCACGGGACTGACTAATTTTTGTCTCACGTGTGTCCACGATCGTGGTTTATTAACCGCATATAAAGAAGTTCTATTATCGTGATCGTAGTTATATGTTCGATAACTAATGAACATGGAACTTCATAGTTTATGTTTGTTCTATATATATAATAGAACCTACCAACGGAAAAGCTCCAAAAATTACTCAGAAACGATCAATGTCACATGTAATTGACATGTTTACAAGATGAGCTATCGAGAGGGATAGGAACCGGCCACCGAAGAATATAGGGATGTTGGTAAAGACAAAAAATGTTCTTACCACTATGAAATGTGAACAATACATAGTGGAATTGACTTAATATCAGGACAAATACTGATGAAGATGCCATCGTCATGTATACATCTGGTCAATGCAGACTGAAGCCTACTTCTTGTTGTATGATGATTTAGGGATGTCCTAATATTGTATTTACAATGACTACCTGTGTTGTTGTGACATAGGCATGTTAGCTCAATTTTTGATGTGATGTAGTTGACTAATCTATATTTGATCGGTTGCTTGGTTATAAGTGCATGCAAATGAGAGACTCATCACAATGGGGTACTGATGTGTTAGAATTTTTCTGTGTAATCAACAAAACCTAAACTTCCTCCGAAAAAGTCACCCTGCCTATGCTCAGCAGAGCCTGAGATACAGTATGATAAGCATAAGTACCGGAGATCACAAAATCTTGTATCGTACAGCGACGACCTACCATTCTTGCACATGGTTGAGATTAAGAGTGTCAAACGTGGTGTGCATTACATTTCATGTCTAGTGGTTACTAGAAGTATTAGAACCTCTATGTGTGTGCCTCCCCCCCCCCCATTTTGGCTCGATGCTTCTACTAACATGAATGTTAGTTTGGCCTTCACTAGATTAATATTAGCTAAGACTTTTGATGCATGGTCTGAGCATCTGGGATTGTCTGCAGTGTTCTTTTGCAAGTACAATGATCCAATTTTTTATTAATTGTCAAGAGTGGACAAAGTCCTAGAAATTATGATAATAGCTGTGCATGCACCCCCGATAATATTGATCAGGTGAGGAAATTCATACTCTTCTCACAATGTTTACTGTGTCCTCACTTCGTGTAGAATACAATATCTGGATGCAGAAAAACTGTTTTCTTAAAAAAATTAGGAGAAAAATGTACATTGTAAATTGTGCACCAAATGCGTATGCAATAGATTCATACAATGAAAATACAGGAACTCGTAGAAGAAATTATGGATCAAAGCTTGAAGACTATACCAGATTGAGTATGAATGCATTATATGCTCATCAAGGTAATACTAAGATTGACAGTCAAAAAATCGTTCTCACCTTCTAACAAGTAATCTATCCGTTCAAATGCACGAGATATTGCAAGGGTACACTTAAAATTTCCATTATAACTATTAGCCTATTAGGTATGATGGTAGAAAATCTCATGGGAGAGTAGTACAAGCCTCTGTGTTTTGCATGCATGGCTTGCCCAAGGAAATATCCACAGCCTTTGGAAAATGCAAATGGACAGAATCATATTAACGAGATGCAATGGTGAGCACTGTTGATACATGCACTTACTTTCAATAAGAGTTAAGTGAAATATGTGCTTGAGTACAGTCATTTTGGTTGTAACAAACCTAACATGTCCCATGTTCATTAGTTTGGATGAAGAATGATATTAATAGTACTTTCCTAAAAACGTTAGAATTTATCAGCTTAAATGATGGGTATGTTCTGATCTATTAGAAGACAAATGGAATTAATCTCACAACTCCATCTATGGCAATTTTCCTTGACAGTTGTGTTATAAATATCTAATTTGGTCAATACATAGGTATATTTCAACGAGTTTTAGCATTCAGCCTTGAAGCTTCTACGATTTAAGGGCGTGTACAAATGATATTTGTCCCTAGGAAAGACCTGAAGGGCAATCTCTAGGTTTTGGAGAACTTTTAGATGCTAGATATTGATATTTGAAGTAGTGTACACACAATTAACACTCTCTAAGACAAGGTTTGCTCATTGAAGTCACCATGTTCTAACACAAACTAGTTTTTTAGATGACAAAGAACAAACACTCTATATGTAAGTATTAACATCTAATAGAATAGAATCGAGCATGTTTTATGAGACTCTGCACGTAAACAATTAGGAGGCAAGTAAACATAGTAATTTTAATGAAAGATCAAATGTGAATGCTATTTATGATGAGCGAAATAAGATCCATTTTGTCTCTAAGACTTGGTAAGGTTTCATGAATAATTTAAAGACAGGGTACCTACCCCTTTTGGTTCTAGACAAAAATGGCCCTAAATTTGTAAGCACTAGAGAGATGATCACCACATGGTGATAGGTTAATATTTATAAACATTGATTAGTACCTACAGGAATAGGTACTATCATAAATAAACTATTGTTTACCATAAGTAAGGATATTATGATGATGGGGCCAAATTTTGTGAGTTGAGAGCAACTTCAACCCTGAGTCTTAAACCCTAAACCCTTAGCTGTTAACACTAAAACCTAAACCATAAACCTTAAACATTCAACCCATAGCCCAAAGTCCTAAACCCTAAACCTTGAACCATGTGACCTAAATACTAAACCATAAACCCTAAACCCTAAACCCTAAACCCTCAACACTAAATCTTAAACCCTAAACAATAAATGCTAAACCATAAACCTTAATGTCTAAACCCTAAACCCTAAACACTAAACAAGGAACCCTAATCCTTGAACCCTAAGCCCTAAACCTTAAATCCTAAACCATGAACATTGAGGCGTAAGCCCTAAACTGTAGTGCCCACATTTTACACACACAAATACAACAGTAAAATACTAAGAATTTTTTTTTGACTTACATTGCTCAATGCAAAATGCCACAAGGACTCCAAGTAGAACAACTCAACAACATATACGACACCTACATCAGTCACCAAACCACATAGACACATGATTACGTTAAATACATGCTGACACTACACTTTTCCCAATGGAAGATTGCTAGTAGATACCCACCCACAAGAACCTAACTTTAGGAATGGCGAACCCACAACACATTACTACTTAAAAAGGTATTGTAGTTGCGATTAGCATCCCAAGAACATGGTTATGAAAGCATAAATTTCTCTCTTTTTCCATCTAAAAAATCTTAAGTTCAATCCATTTAATTTTCTCTTTACCCTTATGAAAAATCTTAAAAACTTACATACGTATTTTTCCATATTTCAAAATGCCTACCAGATTTTAAATCTCCCATTCTTATGTTAAGATTTCACTTCTCAAATGTTTATTTAAGGTAAACAATTTACTCTTGCTACACAAGAGATTCTAACGTGATGTCCAAATGAGCTAATGGGATTAAGGAAGACATAGAGTCGAGATAGCTCCCCAAGAACATCCATCGATCATGGAATAGTTATTTCGCTACCCTAGATAATGAAGTTCAATAACATATGGACTTATATATATATATATCTTTTGTTTTCTCGACGTTTGGTCACACCAAGGCAAAGTATATTCTTTGTAACACAAGAAGATATTTAAATTAAGTCATAAGGACTCCAACGATATTAATCCTAACCTCAAACTTTGGTTTTACTCTTAGATGATTTACCTTTGCGTTGCACTAGGGTCTCATGTTTACTATCATTTTAAACATAAGAGTTACGATAGTACTTGTCTGACATATTGACGAAGCACATGGTTAAGCTTAATTCCAGTTTCACCCAGGGCTTCAATCTCTATTATAGGTATGATTAAGGTTAAAGAGTATTTACCCTATAATCCTTTCGTGAAAGGTCAAGGAACTAAATTTTCACAAACCCAAGATAAGACATTTATCTACAAGGGAAAAAAGGGTTCACTAACAAGAATGTAAGACAAAGAATAACTATATCATGATCTTCATTTAGGTCGCTTGGATCCAATAGGGATTTAATTCACTGAAGAAGTTAATTTCTAGATCTAATTTCTTAAGGCCCGGAAATCCAAAAGGGTACAAGGGAGTAATATCTCTACCTACTCTACAGATGGGAAGGTTACACCGCCTAGTCATTCCTTCTAACAAAGACTCCTAAGGTGACTTCTAAGGTGATCTTCACCACTCAGCTTAGTGTTGGACCTGAAGAGAGGACATTCTACTCGTGATTACCAAAACTAGAAGGAAACCGCATGCTTTGGATAAGGCTGGACCATGTCATTCCTAAAAAAAATGGGTTCACGACAATGTCGCTAAACCTAATGACTATGACGGAAAACTCCAGCTAGGGGTTTTACTTACCTAACCTAGGAGGTCGCATCGAGAGAAAATTTTAAGGTCGTTCTATGGTTTTAAATTTCTTATATGAAAAAAAAAGATCATACAAGCAGGAAAGCTATGCACGAATATTTTATTAAGGTTGAGTGTTCCCATTAAAACTCTTTATTGTGTTTGCAGGGTAAGAGGGTAATCCAATAATTAATTTAATCATTTATTGAATACTGTGAAGGTACTACAATATATTAACTTCAATTTCAAATTTACTTTATATAAATCAAACCCCCTTTTTTTTCCATACACAACTAAGAATCAAACTAAACTGGTGATCAGATGCACATTTCCTAAGTATCCCTAAACTAGCATATCATGCATGTTAACAAATCTCAATTACAAATTTTCTGTTACAAAAGACTACATTTGACAGGTATTCATTTTACAATGATCTATAGAAATTACAGTAGTACTAATTAAATTACACATCACCTTTTTGATGTCATTCTTCCATCCTGCAAAACCCACGTGAGCATGATATCAGCGATAAATCGCTGGCATGGCATCCACCCTAAAACAATCATAATTATCATTTTTCAGTTCCCATTTACATCTAACAATAATTACAATATGCAATCGAAATAAAAAATGTCTAGAAACAGGTAATCATTGCATTTCATTTTTTCTTCATTTTATAAACTCAGGAGAGAGAGAGAGGAAGGAAGAGAGAGAAAATATCATTTTGTCTAAAGTTCCAATACACACAAAAAGTTTCATTCTAGTGTTTTAAACATTTATTTACGTGTGTTAAAAGTTTCCAGGGTGATTTGACAACCCTACGAGGATCCGCAGCTTTCTACTTTTACATTTTCCCACTAGCTGCAAAACGTACAAAACGGCTCAGAGGCTAAGAAACTACTTCCAAAGGTTATCTTTCAATGAGCATGCACATCACGATTAACTGTCTACGTGTCCCCAGATATACCAAGAATTCATTGCAACTAATGGAATTGAAAAAGAATACATGGTTTGCATTTGGCGGCTAGTTTTCTGGGGCCACTGGTTTTCATTCACCCAGTTGTAAAATGACAAAAGTTAGCTCAAGGGCCCAGAAAACTTCATCAAAAACGACATTCGAAGGAGAAGCATGCAATGAGACATCTCCTACTAGTTCCCCTACATAAGGAGAGTTCATCAGAGTCGACGGGGCTGAGAATTAGTAAACCATTTTCAAATGGAAACAAGTTTTCTGGAGTGACAAGATGAAACTGGACAAGTTTGACCTCGTCAAATTGCGACCGGAGGCCTACAAAATGGCTTCACCAAACTATCCCGAAAAGTTCTCTTTCCTATATTGAATGTCCCATGCATTTGTCTAGTATAATCACTAGAGGTTTGTGAAGATGGGAAGTGATTTCTCTTTCCAGGTTTCAAATGGCGATCCAAAACGAAAGCCAACTTTCTAGTTTTAACAATTTTCTACTATTGTAAACCAGTGTTACAGGGCTCCTATAAGGGTGTCAAAAGGATGTTATATGATTGTTTCAGGTCAAACCAAAAATCAAGGTGACTCCTCGTATACCAAGGTACATGAATGAAACTTCACATCCCATTTCCACAGTTGCAAAGGGTGCTTAGTGAGTCTCGAAAAAAATGCAAAAATTAACTATTTTTAGTAGGAAGAAGGTCAACTTAATCAATGGAGAGTCAAATTTGTCTGGTCAATAAAACGATACTGGAGCGATCAAAAGGGGTAAGAGTTTTCTAGGTCATCTCGAAGCGAGGGTGATAGTTCATGGTTTAAAGTAGGTGAGTTATAATGGCTTCGAGAGTTGTGACACGACACTTTATTGTTTTGCAATGAGTTGAAGAGACATTTAACTGTATTAAAAATCTAATAACTTAATATTCTATTTATTATGCAAAAGAGAACTAAAACACAAGAATTATGAGAGGTAAGGAAAGAAGAACCATGCCTGTAAACGATGAGCGAAAAGGTATAAGGGGCTCCAAGTAGTTTACACTCGTGATCCGTCGAGACCACCATTGTTGCCACATGATGCCAGGTAGTCACGTGCAAAGCAAGCCATTTGTTTTGCACCCATGTCTCATCCAAACAGAACCATTTCGTGTTTTCAAGAAGTCGTCCCGATCCAAGAGACTACATTTTATATGTTGAACAAATCACATGCCTTTTCAACAAAATCCATTTTACGCATATCCCAATTTAAAACACTTATTTTGGCGCTGCTGAGAGGGTGTTGAAAAAGGTTGTTTAGTGTTGCTTCACAACTTCCAAATACATTTTCTTCAAATTTTCAAAGGCCTTTACAACAAGTTCATCTATGAGTACCTTGAAATCATTTCATTCCATGAGCTGAAATATCTAAGGCATTTTGTCAAATAGTTCACATGACTTGAATACACTTCCACATTTTTTCCATGCATATCAACTGTAACACTTGCAAGTGCAAAAATCTTACAAAAAAAGAACAAATTCTAATGTTCATACCCTGTTCCAAAACTTCCACATTTTTTTGCACAGGCAAATCTGACAGGGTACTTACAACTAAAAGAAAAAAACTACTTAAATCCCCCTTTTGGCGCAGCCTGGGAAGAGCTAGCAAAGAGACAAAAAAAATCAGATTTCCAATATGTTTTGATGGATGTCCATACATTGTCCTAGGGCTCGTATTTTGGCATAGGTCAGGGGTGCGCTGGCAAAAGAAAACTCATTGGATTGGAGACCTGCTTGTTGCGAAGGAAACTGTGTGACTGTCTCCTGAGGCACCCATGCAACTTCCACGCACAGCAGGAGCTGTCTCTTTTTTTTTTTCATCTAGTCAAACACTAAAAGGGTGCTCCCAAGGTATTTGAACTACAACATCTGACCAGATCCCTCTTCTTTTATTCCTTGATAGCTATCCACGTGGGTCTAGGGGGATCGTTATTTTTAAACACAGGCTGGGAGGATGCTGGCCGCAACCATGGCACCCCATGGGTCGACATTTGGCAAGGCATTTCTTTGCACAAACAAAAAATGCCTTTATGCACATCGTTTTAGTAAAAGTTGTGACCAGAGTAATGGATCTGTGTAGAACAAAAAAAAACTGCGACCAGGCATGACAAGCGCCACGTTTCCTTCAGGCATTATGACTGTAACAACTGTCAATGAACCCTCTCTCTCCCAAGGTGGCGGTGCTCACCTCCAACAGCAAAGCCAAAAGAAAAAAACAAAAGGCAATAAGAAAAACATGGAGCTTGAGCCCCCATGCCCTAACTCGCCCCATAGATATCACGGCTTTTTCATTTATTTATTTTTAATTCCTTGTAATTTATTTACTTTATGTATTTATTATTATTATTATTTTATATATAATTAGAGGAGGCATTACATTCTCCTCCCCTTAAGAAAGCATCGTCCTCGATGCAACATACAATGAATAAAAAGAAATGGTAGCAATAAAGAACAAATATGGCGAAGGCACGCTCTAGGGTTAAGATTTCAGACACAAATGCATGGTCACAGGGTGGCCCTAGGAACAATTGGTAGACATTTCAGCTTTCAAGGTTCTGTGAAGATTGGCAGTTCTCTCTTATTCGTTATTTCATTAATCTCTTTCCTTTAACATTATTCCTAATTTAAGTCCTTTAAAATTTCATTTTTATCGAATTTTAGTTTATTCATTCCTGTGGACTCCCATCATGAACTACAGTCACAACACCCTACTCGGGTCATACACAACACTAAAATTTCACAAGCATACTTTTACACACTTTCACGACCGTAATACATCACAAGGGTTTCACCAACCATGGAATGACAACAAACAGACCAAATAACAATTAATTTCCAACAATTTCACCCTAGACATAGATCTAGTACACACATATGAATAACAAACAGAATCAACACGTTGATACATATACAACAGGTATCACAAGCCCAAAAAATCCATGACTACATCAACATAGTGCCAAGAAAATATTCAATAGTCCATACCAACCAAGAGGAGAGTCAATCCTCATACATAACAAGGTGTCAAAAAGACTCATATAGGTACACATAACTCACTATACCAACTCCACACATAACAAGACATCACAAAAAAACCCCAGATATCTCCAAAAGTACAAGGTAAAACTCCATATATCTCTTGGAGCATCATAAAACAACTCCATATACCTCCCAAAGAGAAAGAAACATAGTGCCAAAACCAAGTCGGGTCACTCAACCATAGAGCCCCATCAAGATTATCAGGTCACTCAACCATAGAGCGCCATAAAGCATAACAGGTCACTCAACCATAGAGTCCTGTCTCCTTTCTCCTTTTAATGAGGCCGGGTCACCCTATTTCCCTGGGCACATAGAGCCCCGTCACCCCCAAACCCAAGTGACATAATAACTTGTGGTTCAACAACCCGCTGGTTATCTGTAACTGCTTGGGGCATACCCCCATACTACGAAGTGGGTCCATAGGTCCAACCACTCCATGGTTAATCCCATGACCCTAATCCAACACATTTCGACATTAGAACCAACATAACAATCCATTCAAATGCCAAGTGGCAAAATCAAAAGCCTTGGGCTAGGCTACAAATCTCTCAAATATGAAAAGAAAGTTTTAAAACTAAGAAAACAAATGGCTAATTAGCCTTGGTTAGTGTGAAATCCAATTGTTAATGTAACAATCAAATAAATGCCTAAAATATAAGAACATGTCAATCAAGAAAATGGTTGGTTCTAGTGAAAAGAGAAAGATTAATTTACGAATAAAATACGTAATGAGAAAAATAACACATCACAATCACTATGTGGCCTCATACCGCCACCAAAGGGGTACTCATCGAGTTGTTGGCACTCGAACATCGAGCCTCAGCTCGTAAAAATATACATGTAACCAGAATGAGTATATCAAATAATGTATCTGTCATCATCTCTACCTAAATCATGCTCCAAACTCCCACAAGGATCAACATAGTCAAAATCACATAGGATTATTCAACGAACAATCCAATAGGAAAGAACAGGGGAGACAAGGTTGCATAAATTGAGCCTAAGGTGGTGCGTACCCATAATATACTGAGCAATCTCGAAGTATACTAAACAGATAGAAGTGGATTTTCAGTCTATGTATGACTCCACTTCCTCACTTGTACTCGGCTCAAGATTATGAAAACCTGGTCCACATCTCCTCTCCCCACACATACACTCTTGATAGTTTATCCCCTTAGGGTTGTCTAGTGTAGGGTCCATGATGTACACATAACTACATCACCAACACAATGGTGGTACACACACAACTACCATAACGCCTTACGTATGGTATGTATACAGGGTAGATCACAATCATACATTCATCGGGTGTAATACATCACTTTACCACATTATGCACTCAAGGTGCAATCACTACACAATAGGGTTCATAGGCTCACTGTATGCCCCTATATCACAACATGAATCATTACATATTACATAAATCATACACACGATGGACATAGTAACATCACAACATAACATTCATTTACTACATACAAAGTGATACACACATTTCTTCAAAACATGGTAAAACATCATGATACCATTCAATTCACTTTACACCAATTTATTTTTGACACAATACATCAATACATCATCACATCACATAAGGTCAAAATGTTCCAACCCTCTACAATTCACAATACAATTCCATTCACACAAAACATGGCGGTACATCACACACAGATTCCTCATTGGATCCACGAAAAGGAGAGTCAATACTCTCATCACAAGCAGTAATTCACCAGTGAATTCTTCATAGAATCCACATGAAGGAGAGAGAGTACTCCCATCCCCAACACATCAACATGGTAACAAAGTGCACTAAGTGATAACCACCTCATGTGCGTTCACCCTATCACAACTACGACAATGATCACATCACTCTTAAAACACATTACTCTTCCAATATTTATCACCATCATGAAACACCATCACCATCATGCAACCCATCATGTAACACCATCACTATCATGCAAAATCATCACAACTCCAATCCATCCCAAAGGTTCGAGAGCATGAACCTCGCTCTGATACCATATGTAGTGCCCACATTTTACACACACAAATACAACAGTAAAATACCGGGATTTTTTTTTTGACTTACATTGCTCAATGCAAAACGCCATAAGGACTCCAAGTAGAACAACTCAACAACATATACGACACCTACATCAGTCACCAAACCACATAGACACATGATTACGTCAAATACATGCTGACGCTACACTTTTCCCAATGGAAGATTGCTAGTAGAGACCCAACCACAAGAACCTGACTTCAGGAATGGCAAACCCACAACACATCACTACTTCAAAGGTATTGTCGTTACGATTAGCATCCCAAGAACATGGTTATGAAAGCATAAATTTCTCTCCTTTTCCATCTACAAAATTTTAAGTTCATTCCATTTAATTTGCTCTTTACCCTTATGAAAAATCTTTAAAACTTACGTAAGTATTTTTCCATATTTCAAAATGCCTACCAGATTTTAAATCTCCCATTCTTATGTTAAGATATCACTTCTCAAACGTTTATTTAATGTAAGCAATTTACTCTTGCTACATAAGAGATTCTAACGTGATGTCCAAATGAGCTAATGGGATTAAGGAAGACATAGAGTCGAGATAGCTCCCCAAGAACATCCATCGATCATGGAATAGTTATTTCGCTACCCTAGATAATGAAGTTCAATAACATATGGACTTATATATATATATATATATATATATATATATATATATATATATATATATATCTTTTGTTTTCTTGACATTTGGTCACACCAAGGCAAATTATATTCTTTGTAACACAAGAAGATGTTTAAATTAAGTCATAAGGACTCCAGCGACGACATTAATCCTAACCTCAAACTTTGGTTTTACTCTTAGATGTTTTACCTTTGCGTTGCACTAGGGTCTCATGTTTACTATAATTTTAAACATAAGAGTTACGATAGTACTTGTCTTACATATTGACGAAGCACATAGTTAAGCTTAATTCCAATTTCGCCGAGGGCTTCAATCTCTATTATAGGTATGATTAAGGTTAAAGAGTATTTACCCTATAATCCTTTCGTGAAAGGTCAAGGAACTAAATTTTCACAAACCCAAGATAAGACATTTATCTATGAGGGACAAAAGGGTTCACTAACAAGAATGCAAGATAAAGAAAAACTATATCACGATCTTCATTTAGGTCGCTTGGATCCAACATGGATTTTATTCACTGAAGAAGTTAATTTCTAGATCTAATTTCGTAAGGCCCGGAAATCCAAAAGGGTACAAGGGAGTAATATCTCTACCTACTCCACAGATGGGAAGGTTACACCACCTAGTCATTCCTTCTAACAAATACTCCTAAGGTGACTTCCAAGGTGTTCTTCACCACTCAGCTTAGTGTTGGACCTGAAGAGAGGACATTCTTCTTGCGATTACCAAAACTAGAAGGAAACCGCATGCTTTAGATAAGGCTGGACCATGTCATTCCTATAAAAAAATGGGTTCACGACAATTTTGCTAAACCTAATGACTATGAAGGAAAACTCCAGCTAGGGGTTTTACTTACCTAACCTAGGAGGTCGCATCGAGAGAAAAGTTTAAGGTCGTTCTATGGTTTTAAATTTCTTATATGAAAAAAAAAGATCATACAAGCAGGAAAGCTATGCACGAATATTTTATTAAGGTTGAGTGTTCCCATTAAAACTCTTTATTGTGTTTGCAGGGTAAGAGGGTAATCCAATAATTAATTTAATCATTTATTGAATATTAAGAAGGTACTACAATATATTAACTTCAATTTCAAATTTACTTTATATAAATCAAACCCCCTTTTTTTTGCCATACACAACTAAGAATCAAACTGAACCGGTGATCAGATGCACATTTCCTAAGTATCCCTAAACTAGCATATCATGCATGTTGACAAATCTCAATTACAAATTTTCTGTTATAAAAGAATACATTTGACAGTTATTCATTTTACAATGATCTATAGAAATTACAGTAGTACTAATTAAATTACACATCACCTTTTCGATGTTATTCTTGCATCCTGTAAAACCCACGTGAGCATGATATCAGTGATAAATCGCTGACATGGCATCCACCCTAAAATAATCATAATTATCATTTTTCAGTTCCCATTTACATCTGACAATAATTACAATATGCAATCTAAATAAAAAAGGTCTAGAAACATGTAATCATTACATTTCACTTTTTCTTCATTTTATAAACTCAGGGAGAGAGACAGAGGAAGGAAGAGAGAGAAAACATCATTTTGTCTAAAGTTCCAATACACACAACAAGTTTCATTATAGTGTTTTAAATAGTTATTTACGTGTGTTAAAAGTTTCTAGGGTGATTTGGCAACCCTACGAGGATCCGCAGCTTTCTACTTTTACATTTTCTCACTAGCTGCAAAATGTACAAAACGGCTCAGAGGCTAAGAAACTACTTCCAAAGGTTATTTTCGATGAGTACGCACATCACGATTAACTTTCTACGTGTCCCTGTATATACCAAGAATTCATTGCAACTAACAGAATTGAAAAAGAATGCATGGTTTACGTTTGGTGGCTAGTTTTCCGGGGCCACTGGTTGTCGTTCACCCAGTTGTAAAATGACAAAAGTTAGCTCAAGGACCCAGAAAACTGCATCCAAAACGACGTTCGAAGGAGAAGCATGCAATGAGACATCTCCTACTAGTTACCCTACATAAGGAGAGTTCATCAGAGTCGATAGGGCTGAGAATTAGTAAACCATTTTCAAATGGTGACAAGTTTTCTGGAGCGACAAGATGAAACTGGACTAGTTTGACCTCGTCAAACTGCGACCAGAGGCCTACAAAATGGCTTCGCCAAACTATCCCAAAAAGTTATCTTTCCTATAATGAATGTCCCATGCATTTGTCTAGTATAATCACTAGAGGTTTGTGAAGATGGGAAGTGATTTCTCTTTCCAGGTTTCAAATGGTGATCCAAAATGAAAGCCAACTTTCTAGTTTTAACAACTTTCTACTGTTGTAAACCAGTGTTACAGGGCTCCTATAAGGGCATCAAAAGGATGTTATATGATCGTTTCGGGTCAAACCAAAAATCAAGGTGACTCCTCGTATACCAAGGTACACGAATGAAACTTCACATCCCATTTCCAAAGTTGCGAAGGGTGCTTAGTGAGTCTCTGAAAAAAATGCAAAATTTAACTATTTTAAGCAGGAAGAAGGTCAACTTAATCAATGGAGAGTCAAATTTGTTTGGTCGATAAAACAATACTGGAGCGATCAAAAGGGGTAAGAGTTTTCTAGGTCATCTCAAAGCGAGGGTGATAGCAAGGGTGATAGTTCATGGTTTAAAGTAATCTAATAACTTAATATTCTATTTAGTTGCAAAAGAGAACTAAAACATGAGAATTATGAGAGGTAAGGAAAGAAGAACCATGCCTGTAAACGATGAGTGAAAAAGTACAAGGGGCTCCAAGTAGTTTACACTCATGATCCGTCGAGACCACCATTGTTGCCACATGATGCTAGGTAGTCATGTGCAAACCAAGCCATTTGTTGTGCACCCATGTCTCATCCAAACAGAACCATTTCATGTTTTCAAGAAGTCATCCTGATCCAAGAGACTACATTTTCTATGTCAAACAAATCACACGCCTTTTCAACAAAAACCATTTTGCGGATATCCCAATTTAAAACACTTATTTTGGTGCAGCTGAGAGGGTGTTCAAAAAGGTTGTTTAGTGTTGCTTCACAACTACCAAATACATTTCCTTCAAATTTTCAAAGGCCTTTACAACAAGTTCATCTATGAGTACCCTGAAATCATTGCATTCCATGAGCTGAATTATATGAGGCATTTTTTCAAACAGTTCACATGACTTGAATACACTTCCACATTTTTTCCACGCATATCAACTGTGACACTTGCAAGTGAAAAAATCTTACAAAAAAAGAACAAATTCTAATGTTCATACCCTGTTCCAAAGCTTCCACATTTTTTTGCACAGGCAGATCTGACAGGGTACTTACAACTAAAAGAAAAAAACTACTGAAATCCCCCTTTTGGTGCAGCCTGGGAAGAGCTAGCAAAGAGATAAAAAAAATCATATTTCCAATATGTTTTGATGGATGTCCATATGTTGTCCTGGGGCTCGTATTTTGGCATAGGTTAGGGGTGAACTAGCAAAAGAAAACTCATTGGATTGGAGACCTGCTTGTTGCGAAGGAAACTGTGTGACTGTCTCCTGAGGCACCCATGCAACTTCCACGCACAGCAGGAGCTGTCTCTTTTTTTTTCATCTGGTCAAACACTAAAAGGTTTCTCCTAAGGTATTTTAACTACAACATCTAAACATATCCCTCTTCTTTTATGCCTTGATAGCTGTCCACGTGGGTCTAGGGGGGCTCATTTTTTTTAAACACATGCTGGGAGGATGCTAGCCACAACCATGACACCCCATGGGTCGACATTTGGTGAGGAATTTCTTTGCACAAACAAAAACACCTTTATGCACATCGTTTTAGTAAAAGTTACGGCCAGAGCAATGGATCTATGTAGAAAAAAAAAATTGTGACCAGGCATGACAAGCGCCATGTTTCCTTCAGGCATTATGACTGTAACAGCTGTCAATGAACCCTCTCTCTCCCATGGTGGTGGTGCTCACCTCCAACAACAAAGCCAAAATAAAAGAAACAAAAGGTAATAAGAAAAACATGGAGCTTGAGCCCCCATGCCCTAACTCGCCCCATAGATATCACGACTTTTTCATTTATTTATTTTTAATTCCTTGTAATTTATTTACTTTATATATTTATTATTATTATTATTATTTTATATATAATTAGAGGAGGCATTACATAAACACTCAACACTAATCCATAATCCCTAAACATTAAACCCTAAACCTTGAACCCTAAACTTGAGCCCTAAACTCTAAACCCTAAACCCTAAAACCTTAAATTTGAGACCAAAACCATAAACCATAAACCCTAAACCTTAAACCCTAATTCCTAAACCATAAACCCTAAACCATGAACCTTAAGACCTAAACCCTAAACCATAAACCATCAACCGTTAATCCTAAAACCTGATCCATAAACCTTAAAGCCTAAATGCTAAACCCTAAAACCTGAGCCCTAAACCCTAAACTGCAAACACTAAACCATCATCCCTAAGCCCTAAGCCCTAAACACTAAACCCTAAACTTTGAGCTATTAACCTTAAACCCTAAACCTTAAAAATTCAACCCATAGCCCTAAGACCTAAACCCTAAACCCTAAACCATGAGCTCTAATTGCTAAACCATAAAACCAAAAACCTAAACCCTAAACCCAAAACACTAAAGAATAAAACCTAATCCCTAAACCTTAAACCCTAAAACTTGAAGCCTAATCCCTAGACCCTAAACCCTAAACCCTAAGCTCTAAACCCTAAAACTTGAATCGTAAACTCTAACATATAAACCCTAAACCCTAAACCATAAACCATAAAGCCTAAACACTACAACCTAAGCCCTAAACCCTACACCCTAAACCATGAACCATGAACGTTGAAGTGTAAACCCTAAACATTAAACCCTAACCCCTAAGTGCTAAACTTTAAACACTAAACACTGAAACCTAAACATTAAACCCTAAATACGAGCCTTAAACGCTAAACCCTAAACCCTTAACCTTGAACCCTAAACTGTAAACCGTAAACCCTATACCCTAAACCCTAAATTCTAAACATTGAACCCTATAAATTGAGCCCTCATCCCTTAAACATAAATTATAAACCTTAAACCCTAAAAAATTGAGCATTGATCCCTAGACCTTAAACCCTAACACTTGATCCCGGATTATTGATCGATAAACCCTAAAATGGTAACCTTAAACATCAAACCATCAACTATAAACCCTAAACCGTGATCCCTAAATCCCAAACCCTAAACTTTAAACCCTAAACCCTAATCCCTAAACTATGAGCCCTTAACCCTAAATCCTAAGACCCTAAACCCTAAACCCGAAACCACAACTCCAAAATCCTAAAACATAAACCCTAAAATATAAACCCCAAACCCTAAACCATGAACCCTAATCCCTAAACCCTGAACCCTAAACCATAAAACCTAAACCCTAAAACCTAACCCTAAACCCTAAAATATGAACCCTAAACCCTGAACCCTAAGCCCTTAACCCTAAATACTAAACCCTAAACCCTAAACATTTAATCTTTAATCTCGAACCCTAAACCCTAAACCCTGAACCATAAACCATAAATCATAAACCATAAACCATAAACCATAAACACTGAACTCTAAATTATGAGCCCTAAGTGGTAAACCCTAAACCCTGAACCACGAGCCCTAAATTCTAAATCCTATACCCTAAATTAAGAATAACAAGTCTAGTGGTATTTTTGGGTGTGACAGATTAGGATACCTATTAAGTTGTGGAGCTTAATTTCTTCACATTAGCATGCTTTATTAACTTGTTGGAATACACAGTAATCAGTGTTAGTCAGCAGACCGATGTTAATAACTTGGGGACTGGTATTGGTCAAGGAAAGGAGGAACTAATCTCGGTTAGGGTAACCGACATCATTTTCATGTGCGTGATTGTTTTATTTAAATCACGAGAATTAGATGTAACCTTTGATATAAAGCTGATCTAATGGTTTTAATATCATAAAAAAGTGGGTCTAAGTTTTTATATGGTTATATAAGCTAGAAAACTAGGGTTATATGAGAAGAAGGGAGAATTTTAAGAAGGAATTCTTAGAGAGAGAAAAAGGGAAGCTTGTAAGGAAGAAACTACTGTACATCCAAGAGGTGTGGAAGATTGTAGATCTTCATTGTATATTCTCTAAAAAACTTTGAATAATAAGATTGGTTGTTTCTTGGTGGATGTAGCTCATATAGGGTGAACCACATTAAATATTTTGTATTGTTCTTCTGGTTTATTTCTAATTTTATTGTTTGTATTCTTAGATATGAATAATATATCTGTACAACAGGTGTGATTAACCCCAAAAATTGCTATCAGAGATTTTTTTTAGGGTTTTATTTGTTGACAAAGTTATTCACAGAGGGATTTCTAATTGAGTGGGAGCTACAAAAATGGAAGAAGATGGAAAATATAGAGTTGAGAAATTTAACGGCCGTAATTATCAATTATGGAATATGTAGGTGGAAGATTACATGTATCAGAAAGATCTATACTTACCGTTGGATGAGAAGGAAATGCCTACAAACATGATTGATGAAGAATGGAAAATTCTTGAGAGAAAGGCTCTGAAATCTATAAGATTGAGTCTGACAGCATTTTTGGCTTTGAATATTATCAAAACTACAACCATGGTAGAGTTGATGAAATCTTTAACTAATTTATATGAAAAACCTAGTGCTTCAAATAAATTTTATTTGATGAAGAAATTATTTAATTCTAAGATGTGACAAGGTAAATCTGCATCAATTCATTTGAATGATTTCTGGTCTATAGTAAATAAATTAAAATCAGTGAATATTCCATTTGATGATGAAGTGAAAGCAATTTTATTATTATGCTCTTTTCCAGATAGTTGGGATAACTTGGTAATGGTTGTTAGTAATACAACGTCTACTTCTAATATTTTAAATTTTGATGACGTGGTTAGTATAATACTAAATGAAGAAATACATAAGAAAAGTACAGGAGAATTATTATCTCGCAATGATTTGAATGTAGAAACCAGAGGAAGGTAGAAAGAGAGATCCAAAAGAAAGAGTTATGAGAAATCAAAGTCTAAGAATGGAAGATCTAAATCCAGAGGTAAAGGAATAAATTTATGGAATTGTGGAAAGAAAGGACATACAAAGAAGGATTTTTGGTTCGAGAAAAATAAAGAGAATGTGCGAGAGAAAGGTAAAGAGGTAAATGTTGCATCTTCAGAGGTAATGCAATATGCCCTTAGTCTCTCCTTTGATAATAAAATTGAATCACGGGTTTTAGATTTAGGAGCTTATTTCCATGCTACCCTAATAAGGGTCATTTCAGAACTTATGTCCAAGGTAATTTTAGGTATGTTTATTTAGGAGATGCTGAACCATGAAATATTATTGGTAAATGGTAAGTTCATCTAAAATTGCAGAATGGAAATACATGGATATTGAAAGATGTGAGGCATGTTCCAAGCCTAAAGAGAAATATAACTTCTGTAAGACAACTAGGTGAATCTGGCTACATGGTTATATTCACAACCAAATCTTGGAAGGTTACCAAGGGATATCTTGTTGTAGCAAGAGGTAAGTACGTAGGAAAATTATATTTTTTACCTGTATTATTGATTCCTTTTCTGTGCTATCTACTTTAGATTCAGATGCAAACATGTGGCATAATCAACTATGCCATATGAGTCAATAATGAATGTAGATCTTAAAGGCTAAGGGTAACTTATCATATTTGAATTATGTAGATCTTAATCTTTGTGAGCATTGTATCTTTGGAAAGTAAAATAGAGCGAGATTTATCAAAGTTGGGTGAAAAAAGAAGGATAAACAATTGGAGCTTATGCACTCAGATGTGTGGTGACCAGCACAAGTAGATTCTCATGAAGGATTCCAATGATATATGAATTTAATTCATTAGGCCACAAGAAAGGTATGAGTTTATTGTATTAAACTCAAATCTAATGTTTTTGATACTTTTAAAAGATGGAAAGACCCATGGAAAATGAGTCAAATTCAAAGTAAAAATTCCTTAGTTCTGACAATCATGGTGAGTATTGCAGTAAGGATTTCAATGATTATTGTTCATTAAATGGAATACTCAGAGAAATAATGGTTCCTAGAATACCAAATGAGAATGGTTCTGCTAAAAGAATGAACAAGACAATATTAGAACGTGCGAGAATTTTGAGGATACATGTTAGATTATTGTTGCAGTTTTGGGTAGAAGAAGTAGACATGACAGTTTATTTAATCAACTGTGGGCCTTCAAGTGCACTGGATGGTGGAATACTAGAAGAAGATTGAACTAGAAAAGAGGTAGATATTTCTTTTCTTAAAGTATTTGGTTTAGAATATTTTGTGCATGTTAATAAAAAAATTGAAATAAGTTGGATGCTAAATCTAAGAGATGTACTTTTATTGGTTATATCTCTAGCAATTTTGGATTCCATTTTTGGGATTTAGAGGATTCTAATATTACTAGGATTCGTGACATTGAATGGAATGAAAAGAGAATGTACATGGATCAATTTTTGGTACCCAAATTTGAACTGGTTAGAAATTTTGTGGAAGAAAACTCATTGTCGGATCTAGAAAAGACATCTACAAGGACCGATGTCAATTTTACTAAATTGATATTGGTTGGATAGAACTGACATCAGTTAGTCAAACGGGTGTTAGCTACTGAATAGAAAGACCAACGTTGATTAGTTGAACCGACGACGATAGAAGGTGACCGACATCGGTCACTGTCTGAGATAGATACAAACTTATAGAATGATAAATTTGAGCCTCTTACATCCCAAATCTCAGTGAGAAGGTCACAAAGAGTAAGTAGAAATATAGAAATATTTTTACCTTCCTTTTCTTATTTATTATTGAGTAATAGTGGTGAATTAGAGAGTTTTGAAGAAGCAATGCAGGATTAGACTCATGTGAAGTGGGAGCATGGCATGGATGAGGAGATGGACTCCTTAAAATAGAACCAAACATGGGATTTGTTTAAGTTTCCAGAAGGTAAAAGGACATTGCAGAAAAATTGGGTTTATAGGATCAAGGAAGAAGAGGGTGGACAAAAAAGATACAAGGGAAGGCTTGTTGTAAAATGATTTATAAAGAAATCGGGTATTGATTTTAGTGAGATATTTTATCATGTATTAAAAATGACTTCTATTTATACTGTATTGAGTTTAGTTGTAGTAGAAGATTTACATTTAGAGAAACTTGGTTTCAAGATGGATTTCCTTCATGATGATTTAGAGGGAGATATTTATATGTAGCAGACATTTGGATATGAAGTAAAGGGTAAGGAGAAACTTGTGTATAGGTTGAAAAAGAGATTGTATGGGATCAAGAAAGCCCCAAGGAAATGGTATATGAGGTTTGATAGTTTCATGCATGAGCATGGTTATATGAGATGTGAATCTGACCGTTGTGTTTATTTTAGAAAGCTTAAAAATATGAACTATATTATTTTTTTACTGTATGTGAATGATATACTTATTGCAGGATCTTGTGTGCAAGAAATTGGTGAGCTTAAAGAAAATTTATCTCATACATTTACAATGAAGGATTTGGGATTTACAAAGAAAATCCTTGGCATGCAAATACACAGAGACAAGAAGAACAAGAGATTGTATTTTTCTCAGGAAGCTTATATCAATAAGATGTTGGAAAGGTTTAATATGCAGAGTTAAAAACTTGTAAGTATACCTATGGATGGACACTTAAAATTATATAAATATTAGTGTCCTACATCACATGAGGATGTCAAGTATATGGCATGAGTTATATATGCTTTAAACGTTTGATGTCTCATGTATGTTATGGTTTGTACCAGACCAGACATCACACAGGAAGTCGGAGTTGTGAGAAGATTTATGGCCAATCTAGGTAAAGAGCATTGGAAAATAGTCCAGTGGATTATCATCTATTTGAGAGGGACATTCGGCATGAAGTTATTCTATGTAGGGTCAGATATTTCTGTATGCAGCTATGTTGATTCAGATATGGCTGGTCATTTGGATGTTAGGAGAAGCACCACTGGATATGTTTTCATAGTAGGTGGCACAATAGTTAGTTGGATTTTGAGATTTTAGAAGGTTGTGGCCTTGTCTACTATAGATACAAAATGTGTTATAGTTATAGAAGATAGCAAAGAGATGATATGGATGACCAGGTTTATGGGAGATTTGGGAAAGGAGTAAGAGGATTGTATATTATATAGTGATAGTCAAAGTGCGATTCATCTAGAAAAGAGATCAATGTATCATTCAAGAACGAAACACATTCAATTGAGATATCACTTCATACGGTAGGTGTTGGAGGATGGGTAGCTAAAATTAGAGAAAATTTATACAAATAAGAATCTTGTGGATATGCTAACAAAGCTGTTGGAAAAGGAGAATTTGATGCTACACTCCACTTCTGTTGGTCTTCAAGTTTGAGACTTGAAGAGGAAGAATAAGGACAATGAAAGGATCTAAGGATGGAGATATATGGTATAGTGCAATAATTGATCTCCAAGTGGTAGATTGTTGGGTTATGGATCTTAATTGCTTCACATTAGCATGCTTTATTAATATTCTATAATACACAATAATCAACGTCAGTTGGTAGAGCGATGTCAATCACTTGGGGACCAGTATTAGTCAAGGTAAGGAGGAACTGACATCAGTTAGGGTAATTGACATTGGCTTCCTCTACATGATTATTTTATTTAACTCACGGGAATTAGATCTAACCTTTGATCTAATGGTTGTAATAGCATATCTAATTTTACCTAAGTTTGTATATGGTTATATAAGATAGAAGACTAGGGTTAGATGAGAAGAAGGGAGAATTGTAAAAAGGAATTCTTGGAGAGAAAAAAAGAGAAGCTTGTGAGGAAGAAAGCACTATACATCCAAGAGGTGTGGACGATTGTAGATCTTCATTGTATATTCTCTACAAAGCTTTGAATAATAAGATTCTTTGCTTCTTGGTGGACGTATCCCATACTGGGTGAACCATGTTGTATGTTGTGTATTGTTCTGGTGTATTGCCTCTTTTATTGTTTGTATTCTTAGATCTAAATAATATATCTGTATAATTAGTGTGATTAAACCCAAAAATAATAAGTAAATTTGATCATTTTTACGCTATTTTGAATCATTATTTTAGTTGCAAGATGTCAAGAACAAAGATTTCATTTAAAGAATAGAGATTGATATGTTCAGTGCTTATGTAAACATGTAATTTAAGAGGATTTTTGAGGTTCAATTTTATTTTCCAAGATGCATTACTCCCATGTTTAATTTTTTTTCTCCAGATGCAACAACATTCTAATTTAGACACTTGATGGTTCTTGAATGTCTAATCCTACTACAAACCTCGGTAGTCCTCGATCCTTGGATATAGGAAGACAAAATTACTGAGAAAAACTAGGACCTTTCAAGTAAGAAGAGGTTCTTGTAAATATGAACATGTATCAAAGTGAATCATGAATGTGAATATGAGCATGTGATTATTTTTTCTATCTTCTAATGGGTCATCCAAGCTTGCATAGTACCATTCATGGAAATCTGAAATTTGCTTTAGAGTGCGAATAAATTGACATTAAAGAGTGCAAGTATATGTGGGGAGAAAAAAGTTTGGAAGATATGTGTAATATGTATTACAAGGCACAAGGTACATTCCATATCCATTTAGTTACTTGTCCCACCCCTCATAAACAAGGTAGTTATACAAGCAAACTCAATGATGGTTTTAGGAACAAGACTAGGAAATATGGTCCTAATATTGATATACCAAAATATGAACTCACTCATGAGACCTACTAGAAATATATGAGGTTTTTCGATCCTTGTAGTGTCTAAGATCAAGAGTAGTTTTCACTTTGTAATCACTACTGTAGACTAGGATTTTAAAAAAATTCTAGGTTTCCTTGTGGTTGTCATGCCCTCATAGTCTAGTCATCAATAAAACTGAAGTTTTTTTGATTCAAAATAAAGAAAGCATTACTGAGAGTGCGAGAGGAAAATAGAGTGAGAGTGAGATTGAGATTTTGAGAGAGATAGAAAGAAAACATGAGAGGGAGAGCGAGTTAGAGCAAGAGATAAATAAAAGTGAGAGAGAATGCGAGAGAGTGAGTGAGACAAAAATAGACAATGAGAGAGAGATACAACATTCAATAAGCCACATAAATTAATCATCTAAGCACCATAACACATTCTATAAGTAAACAATATCTAAAATTATCTAACAATATAAAGAGTTGAATGGTTTCATGTTAGTCTGAGCATGGTAAAACAATATAAAGATTTGAAAGGAGAAAATGGAAGCAAAAATTTCTAAATTTGTGCTTGATTTGGAATTAGAAAATTTAAAGCTAGTGAGAGGAATAGAGTGGAAGTCTAAGAAAATGATGTTTTACAAGAAAGTGAGTCATTTTAATAGTTGATTGGGTTTGTGTACAAAATGTGAGAGTAGAATATGGGGGTTGAAAGGGTAATTTTTAGGTTGATTGTGTCATTTTTGCATGTTTGAGCTTGTAGAGCTTGTTGGAAAGACTTCTACAAGATACTAATGAGAATGATTGAAATTGGTTGTTATGAGTTGATTAATACATGTAAATGTGTTGGAGATCTGCATCCCCTTATGATGTTTTAGATTCTTAACAAACCTCATGATGACCATTCCCTTGATTATTTGAATTGATAAATACTTGCATATGTGTTATAAGGAATTGTACGAGTCCATATATTTGAGAAATTATTGCTACCTTTGGTAGTTGTGAGGCTTAAAATATATATTTTAACACATATAACACTCATATAAATGTCAATAACCAATCCAAAAGGCCCCAAAACCTAAACAATGACTATACTCTTTCAAAAAATAGATATCGATTGTATAATTTAAACATGAAAAGCTTGAAGGTTGAATGTTGAAATCTGGAAAAAAACCTATGTACTGACCATATTAGAATATGAAAAACTATCCTCTAAACCATGACAGATGGATCCGTGAGACTAGTTCCATAAGGTGTAGAGTGAGCCTATCGTATTATAAAATAAATGTAAAGTATAATAAATACTAAAATATAAATAATAATGAAATAAAAAATAATTTTTTATTTATTTATAAATAGAAGCATGCCACAAGCAAAAATGCCACATTACACATTGGAACATGAACGCGTTATAACGTGCTTGCATTATGGCTTAGATTTTCTGAACCATAATGTGCTCGTGTTATAGCATGTTTGAGTCATAACACGAGCACGTTATGGTGAAAATATCCAAAAAAATGAATTTGTGTCCACTTTTTAGCCCCACATCTTTGTGCACTTACCCTAGGACACTTGAACACGTTGGTTAAGAAATGCATAACTAAAGGAACCTTAAGGAGGAGATTGATGGGTTTGCATTAATTCAGATGGATGAGGTTGAGAGGTGATTACATTAGCATAGATATGTGAAGTGGAGATATGGGGTAGAGTTGTGTTATGTTGTGTGGATGTAGGAGGAAGCAAGTGTGATTCTCAAGATGTTTGAATAGGCATACTAATTACAATAACGTATGAAGTGGGGATAGTGTTGATATGAGGTGTTTTAGATGGAGTTAAATCCATCAATTGAGTAGATTTATGGGATTATAGAGGACTTACAAAATATGTTATTATAAAGGGCAATATGATTAGCATCAAGAAGTTTTTGAAACTTCAAGAATCCACAGGGGATAGTAGGAGGTCCAAGAATCTTTAGATGAGTAGGAGATGGAGGAAAATCTAGTCCAGAAGAAATGGACTAAGGAGAAGTTGGTCTAGAAGGATTAATTTCAATATGATGACAATTTTGGATGACATGGTCTTCATGAAGCGAGACCATATAAACACAAGGTTGGGAGATCAATGGTGTGGTCTCAAGTTTAGAAGTTTGTTGGGAAATATCATTGGAAGAAACAATGTCATTGGATGAGGTGGATTGTTTCGTGGTCCTAGCTTGAGAAGGAGTAATAATAGACATGAAGTAGATAAACATTTTTTTGTAGTTTATTAGAAAACAAATTGAGAAACACATTATTTATCATCATGGTTATTAAAAGAGTGTGAGAAAATAAAATAAAAAGGATCAAAGGGGGTCCTAGGAAAATGGTCGATATAAATCTGGTTCAGGTGGTTTTGGTTGTGGACTCCTTGATATAACCAAAGGTACGTGATGCCCAAATCCATATAAAGTTTATAACATGGCTAGAACACCACGAAAAATTTCCTAGTGGGTGATGAAATCCCAACAGTTCCATGTGATAAGGTGTGTTTAGATTTATAAATTGGTTTGTGTGTTTGGTTATGTGTGATGAAGTGAATGTAATGTGTTAAAACCCCTAGCTAAACCAAATTTCCAAGAAATAATGAAAGGGTTCTTTTTATATTTAAAAAACATGTAGATTCGCTGAGGACAGTAAACAAGTGATGCAATGAGATAAAGAAAAATACGGGGAACAAAAACAAGGAATACATGTAATATGATTTTCCTTTTTATCTGATCTTCAAAGTAATTAAGTAAGAAAAATAAAATACAAGAATTCCAAAATGCAACATAAACAAGCAAGAAATAATTATCCAACATGCGCTCATTCCTTATAAGGTTAATGGAAATGGAAGAAAGAAAATGAAAATGAAAACAAATAACAAGACTCGCCTAGAATGGGTGGGTCCCACTGGGCATGCCAGAATGTTGGAAACATTTTCCTCTTTCCTGCTCATATTAGTGAGCTAGTACTAAATATAATAAAGCAACTTGAAATATAAAGGGTTTATGGAATTTGAGATGGAATAATGACATGGATGGGCACAAATGATGGATCCTTCTCTATAATGAGATAAGTGACCTATAAATAAAAATAACTCAATAAAAAAATATTGGATTAGTAGATAGGATGTGATGGTTTCTTGAAAAAGTCAATCTCGAGAAGTAAGAACTTCTTAGGATAGATGTAAACCCTCGTATTTGGTAAAGATATATAAAATAAATATTTGATAAATTGGATGTAGCGTCTATACAAAATTTGAAATAAAATAGAAACTGAAAGTTGGATCTAAGAAGATAAAAGAAAATATGATCTAAATATGACAAAATAAATTGAACCTGGCAGGGGTCAATGGAGACCCAAGACTACAGAGGACCATTTGATGGTGACTAAGGTAGATAGACAAAAATAGTGATGAAAAATGTAAATATGAGAATTATGATGGTAGATATGAAAGTTGATGTAGTACTAGAATGGTGAATAAAAACTTGTAGAAGATTTGAGACATGGAGAAATAGAAAATATGTAAGAAAATTAGAGATCCATGGTAAATACTGAAAATATGGACTGGGTTGATGGTGAGTAGGCTGGGTTGGTGGAAAATGGGGGTTGATAACATGGATCTAGGATGAAACATGGGGAAAATGAATTGATTTGAGACTGTGTGGGTGCAGAAATGGAAAACAGATGGCTGTCAATTAAAATGACAAAAAAATGATATAATAAAGGTAGGGTCGATGACGAATAGCCAGGGTTGACGAATATTAGGGATGAATATAGATGGGATGAAAAAAAGACTTGTAGAAAAACATAGAAGATAGAGAAGGATGAGGCCGAGTCTCTAATGATAATTGAACCTGTAAAAGATGTTAGTAGTTGATATAGATGATAATATGAAAATAATGAAGAAATACATGTAAATATGAAAGAGATTTAACTAAAACCCCAAAATTAAAGCACAAGATCTCAGATAGGATTCCAGGATGGTTGTGGCAGAAACAAAGACAATCAAGAATGAAGGCAAGATAACAAGAATTCTAGAGTCTCCAAAATTTCATCCTTGATCAAAAAGGGGTGAAGGTATCTTTATAGGGTCTACAGTGACTCGTATGGGTCACCGCTGACTGCGGGGACCCATCCATTTGGACAGTGGGAAGATGATTAGCTTGAGACAAGGATCTTGTAGGAAGCAAGATTAGGGTTTAGATGGATAGGGATAAGCTAAGGTTTCATAGGGAAGATAAATGGGTAGGTGGATGGTTTAAATGAGTAAATAAAGGCCATGAGTGGGTAATTTAAATGATGGCCTAGAAAGAGTAAAATTGAGAAATTAGGGAGGATAAATTAAATTAAATGAGGATTAGGGATGATTAAGGGTGATTAGGAATTATTTAGGGAGAATAAAATAATGGGATGAGGATTAGAGCTAATTAAGAATAATTACCATAAATGGGATGAAATAATAAGATGGATAATATAAGACAAAAGGTGGGAAAATGGTGATGAATGGGATAAATTGAGTTTAGGAGGGAAGATTAAATTCAAATGCGTGATCATAAGAAAAAGAGAGTGAACGCGAGGTAGAGGGTGGCGATACAAACTTTTGGTGTTTACACTAATAATAGGATTAAAGAATGTCTTATATAGATTAATCTATTATTACAAGAATTTGTAAAAACATGCAAGCTTTGTATGCATGGATAATTTTAGGAAAGAAAACATGCGGTCTATTTTTTTGAGCACACATATTCTTAGGAGAGTGCATGGGTGGTGAAGGGAAAGTCCCCACCCCTATATATACCTTATTTGTGTCATAGTTTAAAGAGTTGAGTTATGATATGTTCTTGCAAGGTCATGCTACTATGTTATAGATCTAGGGTTTGATGCTTGGACACATGGTTCTGTACAAAACTATAGTGATAGGTTTTGTACTCATCTTTCTTGTTATGTAATGAATTTTTTTTTTGATTGCGGATGGATTTGATTATTGTGACTTAACAATACAATTGACATTGATTATGGTTTATTTAGATTAAGTAGTTTCCTTACTATACGTGTTTCCAAAGGACATGAATGTAAATGTTATGTATGCATGAATGGTTTATTGGTCAATTATGGTGATGAATATGCATGCTAAATTCCTGGTAAGCAACACAAAGGAGGGACCTTGTAGTTGCACGTGCTTCAGGTGAGCGTTCATTTCTAACTGAATGAGGTTTCACTGTGCATAATGTTTAAGTGGAAATAAAAGACTACATTATGGTTATTATTGTGTCCCATAATTTCTTTCCGTAATATTGAAGATATCCCTCCATGGATTTGATCAATTAACCAACAATCCTCAATGTTATGAGTTTTCACGTCACATATTTTTTATCAACATGAGACCTTTGTATGAATTTCACATTGTAATAATGGATACATATTAAAATCATGTCCTTCACCACATATTTCACAACCCATAAGAAGATGTTACACTGAACCTAGGGAAATTATTCTTCGTACAGACTTCTACTTCATATTCCATATACCATATACCATTACAAATTTCTATAACACTATTCACCATAATCTTATCCAATTTTGTTTCCATTGATACAATCTAGTCCTCCATGAATTATATGATTCCCATGTCAATGCTTCCCATGGATTATGCATGCAAAGATACCTCTAGAACTTTTTAAAGGTTTTATGTAAGAGAGCACATTGGAATAGGAATAGTAAGCCACCCAAAAACATCGTGTGTGTTGACCTAGATGTTTATATATCAAGGTATTAAACCACACATTATTTTCTTACACACTCTCAGTAAGGTAATTCCATATTTCCTTGAGATTTGAGATGCTCTGATGCTCAAACTTAGGGATGTCAACTTGTTTCAATAGTGTACATTTGAGTATGTCATAAACAATAACTTCTTATTGTGGGTCATATTTCTTGTACCATGTATGTTCTTGATACAATAAAGTAGTGGAAAATTGACTTACCTTGCGCTTAGGAGAATTAATCCCCTTTGCATGCCATATCAACTAAAAATCATAGATATTTTTTGTTTATTTTCAACGAAGTGATATTATGAAATATATAACTACATATCATAGAACTTTTTTGACATTGGTTCCTATTACGTAGTTGTGAAGAATCTTTATTTTTTCCTAGTGCCACCCTAGATTTTTGATGAGGATCCACTCCCCTCACTACTAGTAGTTTGCATGGTAACCATTACTACTTGATATAGAGGTACAATATTTCCCAATGTGATGTTTCCTAGCATGGTATTTGGTTGCGTTCCTATTTACACACCTTCTAGTGCTTGACCTATTTGATTATTTTTCATCATCCTAAATCTCTATGCCTTTGGAGTATTTGGGTTAAATTATATCCTTCTTAGTTTTGGGTAAATTTTCTATAATACAAATAGTAATTTACTATCTAGTGCCTCCTTTCCCTTTACTTTAATTAATTCTTTGTTGTTATCAATTTTAATGAGAACTTGGTAGTATATATCGTGATATCCAATCACATGAGTAGGTGTATAAATTTTGGAAATGGTTCTTGGAATGCCAATTCCATTTGCATCATACTTCTCCCCATCATCCTCCCAAGTTATTAATTTAGAAAATGTCTCATCATGCTCTTGGAATTCTTCATTGATCCTTTCACCCTCCTACCCATGGTAATGTCCTCGGTCCCCCTTGGCAGTTCCTAAGGTCAAACCTCTACTTCAAATAATTTCTTATTCCACTATGACCTTTATTTGGGTTTCTTCATATTATTTCCTTCTCAATATGTGCTTATCTTAGGAATCAATTTACATTACATTCATCACCCTACTTTCCCTCCAATCTTATACTACTCACATGGGTGGGAAATTTAGCCATCCATAGGGAATTTCTCGATTCATAAATCTACCATGAGATTTTAAATATATAGTGAGAACTACCTTAAGTAATTTCCTCTTGGCTCCTGAAATATGTTAAACTGTGCTTTGTTGACACATTAAAAATATAATATTGTATATTGGATCATGTAGATATGAAGAGTACCCTTTCACTAATAATACATGGTACATGTCTAGGTCACATTATGTTTCGTGATCCTTTTAGTGTGCTTCAGTGTCCAAGGATACTTCCTTTCTAAATTTAAAATTTTTCCCAAGAAATATTTTTCTAACCAAGCATAGAGGGTCCCAGGGAGAATGCTAAAAAAATTCTCGTAGAGATTGTCATACAGATTCTTCTCCACCCAAGTCCTTAGAGGGAAATTGGGAGAGAAATTATTGTGACTTAGGTGATTTTTCATAAAATATTCTTCTATATTATGTTGTCATAGCTCAATGGTATCCTATGTAAGTTGAACGATCTTTCCCATACTTCATCATCACAACTTTATAATGATGGGTCTCGGAAAAAAACCAAAAATTTATGTATCTAGTGTATGAATTCATGTGTGTGGAAATTTTACTACCTTGGCATACACGTCTTCCATTATCTCCCTGTGCCAACCTATCATTCTAAGGTATGAAACCTTAGTGTGCTCACCCAAGGTGTGAGATATTATAGGCTTCCATCTCATTAAACATGTCGAAGAAAAATACTTAATAAAACATAATAGAATAATGAAAATATATAAATAGAACAACTAAATTATACATGTAGAAACATGAAAATAGTTAATCTCGTAATAGTTACTTTATATTCATTAGATGTAGTCTACATACCTTGAATCAATGCTCCAAAATACAACAATATTGCTTCACTCCAAAATCTAGCTAGCTGACTTTGCATCATTATCATATCTCCATTATAATACCATTAAGGGGTATTTATACTAATGGGGAATTTCCCTTCACTATTTTCAACTAGTGTATAGTAAGCCTTGAGTCTTAAAAATAGATCCCGACTATTACATTAGATCCCAAATTTATGCCACCTATCTTCATCTCCACATTTATTTTCTTGCATGAAAAACTCCACCACTATATTTTATAATTTGCATGCTTTGACTGCCTCTTGGAGTTTCTATTATCCAACTAATTTATTATGTGTGCCACCTATTATTTTCTATACTTATCTTGTCTATTCTTGGCACAAAATAATTCTTTCCCATGCATTTATACTTTATTTCTTTACTTTCATGCCTAAATATAACATTGTGCTTTTCTCCTAACCTTCTGTGCAGATCTTTAGTGATCTTCTCATGCACTACTTTTCTCTCTTTTCCAATATTTTTACATGTAGTTAAACCAAAATTCTTGCACATTCCCAAAAAGTGAAAAGATTAAAAAATGAGTTTCCAATGTGGAACTTAACCAACCAAAGGATATTAAGAATTTTAGGTCCCAACACAATTCAAGCACAAAATATAAATAAAATTTTAAATACAATAGGACACGTTACATGGACATTATTATAGGTGCACATAAAAATTTGGCACATAAATTCAATCTAGATAGAACTATCTAATAGAGGAAGAAACTATACTATGGTAATGTCCCTAATGGATGACATTATCCTAGGAATAATTTGAAATCCAATTTAAATATTTTTTAAAAAATATTAAATTTTCACACATTTTTAATACAATTTCAAGGATATATATATATAAATATATATATATATATATATATATATATATATATATATATATATATATAAAATTCACAACATTTTGGTGTAAAAAGTAAGGGGTGTGATAATAATTTCGATCCAAATCTTAAATAGTAAGTAACACATTTTTTTATTTTGCACACATACATATTTTCTATTTTTTGCGCATACATAGTCTCAATTTTATATAGAAGGTGAATGGGCATAAAAATAATTGTTATTGCATTTTTAAAGTTTAAAAACCACTTATTCAGTGCATGGTGGGGGTGTGATTGTACTTCATTCCCTTTCAAATTTGCATCAAATTTTCACATTTGGATCCAAATCAATTTTCAATGGTGTTATCTATAGATGAATGGTATTACTTTGGGTCTAGTGTCTATTAGTACATATGGAAGTGGTGACAAACTAATAATCCATTCCTCTCAATCCATTTTGAGGATAATTGGATCAAGTGACACCCTAACTATTTTTTTTATTTTCATTATTATTATAAATATTTTCTTCGTTATGGTTTCTACACTAGTGACTTAGGCCCGCAAGGACACGAAGTCACAGAGCCATGACTATCCCTACTCAATCTATTAAAATCAGATTGGGATATCATCTCCCGTATATACCTTCTTCAGAATCTTATACTACTCTACATACTTCTTCGCTTCCTTTGGTATATTCATACCTCATCATTGATTCCACTCCTACTTCTTTGGATAATTTAAAAACTTTTACTACTGATAACTCTATTTTGGAATACATGGGGATTTACAATCATGTCCCTTTTTTAATCATAAGAAGTGTTCTCCATCATTTATTAATGCTACCACTTACTTTGGAGAGTCTGATACACTTATTGACACTACCAATCCTCCTGATACTATTCCTACCGATCCATACATTAATGATTGGTCAAATCTTCTTAATGATGATACTATTCGATATAATCTTGACACTTCTGATAACCCAAAAATATTTGTGTTAGCTTCCTCTCTCAAAAATCATGAGAAAAAACATATCCAACACGTTCTATAGGAATTTTCAAACATCTTCACATGGGACTATAGTGATATGCTTAATATTGACCTGTTTGTTGCCATGCATAACATCATTATTAATCCTAGTGTAAAATATGTTAAAAAAAATGCAAAATACATCCAAAGGTTACACTCCTAGTACAATAATAAATACAAATTGTGGATGCTGGATTTATTTGTGCCATCAACTATCTAGAGTGGGTGTTGAATATTGTGCCTGATATGAAACTAGATGACTGAGCCCGCTATAGCACATACTTTCGTGATCTAAATAAATCTTGTCCTAAAGATAGTTTTCCTTTACCACACATTGATGCCATTTTTGATTCCACTGTCAGGTATGATATTATTTCTTTCATATATGGCTTTGCTATTTATAACCAAATTAAAATCAATCTAGTAAATAAGGAAAAAACTTCGTTTACTACGCCATAGGGAACATTTTGTTACACTGTCACGCCCTTTGGCCTTAAAAACCATGGGGCCACCTATCAACTTGAAATGACACACATATTTCATGACTATATTCACAAGATCATTGAATCCTATGTTGATGATATACTTGATAAATCATGACACCATTCCTCACATGCTCAAGATCTCCGTACACTCTTTGAACATTTATGACAATATAAAGTACATTTAAATCCAAAGAAGTGTATTTTTGGAATTACAACTGGAAAGATCCTTGGATACATTATTTCACTTTGCGGTATTGAAATCGACCCCAATAAAATTAGGGATTTTTTTTCAATGCCTCCATCTCAAAATTAATGTCAATTACACTCATTACAAGGGAAAATTCAAGCTATTTGATGGTTTATTACACAAATTTCTCATAAAACCCATCCATTTACACGTTTGATGAATAAATATACTCGATTTTTTCTAGGATGATCACTACCAACAAGTATTTGATGCTATTAAAACATACCTCTTAAATCCACTGGACTTGGTCCCTCCCATGGCTAAGCAACCTTTCTCGTTATATATTTCTACCATAATTCATGCTTTAGAGGCCATCCTAGTGCAACAAAATGATTCTCAACATGAAAGGGTTGTCTATTATATTATCTATACTCTACTCTCTTACAACTGCAACTATAACTATGTCTTGGTCTTGTATTTGTAGCAAACAAGTTGTGCCATTACCTTCTTAATAATAAGGTCCATATTATTACCAAAGTTGATCCATTGCAATACCTCTTGTCCCGCACACATATTTCAGGAAGTTTGGCATGTTGGGTCATGCTACTCATTGAATTTTATTTTAAATTAATTACACAAAAATTAATCAAAGGCCAAGTCATTGCGGATCAACTAGTTGAAGCACCTCTTCCCGATGCCTCTCCTGTCTCTGATACCTTTCACGATGACTTCAGTACTTATGCCATCGACTCTAATACTTGGACCATGTATTTTGATGGATATTATTTTTGCTCTGGTTCTAGGGCTGGGATAGTTTTGGCTAGATTTTATGCATGGTTAGATACACAAACGTAGGTATTCATGGGATAGATCCCCTTCATTTAACAGTGAAGCTGCTATGTGATGTATTTATTCATTCTACAACTTATTAATTTATATATTGGGTATTAATTTAATTTTAGGGGTCACGAACCATAGTCAGACAATTATACAACAAGTAAGAATATGCATTTAGGAAATTTTTGTGGAAAAGAAAAGGGAAGAAGATGTGGAATTATTTCAGCTGTATAGAATAAATAAATACTTTAGAATTTTCACAAAATAAGGAAATAAAAAAGAAATAAATTCAGATTCAAACTTTAAGTAACACAAAGTTAACCATAAAAATCCTCACATAATTTATAGCGAGACTTCTCAGATACAAAATTATGCAAAAATTCACCTTCTTCTTATTCAATTCTAGCAAAGTTATATAAAGAACATTTTATAGTCTCAACACAAAGTCTGATATCTTTTAAATTCTTGCATAAAATTACAATAACTGTTTACCAAAAAGTTCCATCCTTTGGCCCGTAGGCCTCTCTTTCTATTTATAATAGTAACATTTCCATAATTTCTTAGCAAAACAACTATCAGGAGTTGGGAATTTTCCTCCTTGAAATTTGTATTGCATCACACACATGAAACTGGAATGTTCGATGATTTAAAACATTAATAATTACTTCACCACTACCACAAAGTAATTGACTTTTTCAAATAACTTGAAGTAATGGATTTTAACTAGATTACTTAATTTTTACAATTAATCTCGATTAATTCATTACATCATCATGAAATAATAAGAATAATAATAAGAAGATATTCCAGTTCAAGAACTTCATTCTTATTTTTCCCCTTTTTGCCGAAGAAGAAATCTACCCATTGTATTAAATTCTGGAACTGTTCATTTCAGGATGGATTTTTTTCTTTGTTTTCTCCCATATACCCTTTCTAACAATATATTTATTATATTCCAAAATGTATAGGATGCCAATATATTTCTGGAAAGTCAAAGATCTCAAAAAATTAAGTACCAAAACAAACGTTATAGCCAATCAGATTTTTGACCCCCATTACTTCCCATTAACATAATAGATATTTTTTTTACCAATTTTATCTCACTTACACCTAAAAAAAGTTATTTTCATGATTCCATAGTGTAGAGGACATCAAGATGTTTCCTAAAAGTCCAAGATCTCATAAAATAGAGCACTGAAGTAAAAGTTATGGCCAAAAAAAGTCATCGTAATTTCCTTCTTTGCATGAGTGCGACCCCCATTATAATATCCTGCTATTTTAATCATTTATTTCCACTGATTTAATTAATCCAATAAATATTAAAAATTAAAAAAAAGTTTGTTTATTCAATTAATTAAATATATATATTTTTACGGTTAATGGTACTTAGTTGTTTAAGTACTTAATTAAAAATTAAGTACTCAACCAACTAAATACCGTTGACTAGAATTATTCTATACAGTTTGTTTTAATATGGAACCTTGATTTAGATTTTGATTGTGTTGGTGTGTTAGATACTTTACGACTATAGAAATTGAATTTAGTTATGTACACTACAACCCCCATTGATTTGATAAGTAACATTCGATTGAATATTAATTGACTTCAAAATTAAAATCACGGTGATTGAACATCGTAAAGGAATAATTTTTCTCTAAAGGTATAATTTTTGTGAATTCAATCATAAAGTGGGCACAATTTGGTCAATGTTTAATTATTCGTTATCCACTTTAATGGAAACCCACGCAACTTTAGGGAGACTTAGAGTATTGTTTGAATATGCAATGTTTGTTTTAAAAAGAGAGAGTCCCCACCCACGAAGGCATGACACTTATCTCCATCCAATTGGAAGATGGTGAGTAAGGAGAATAAATGCAATCTAGGGTTTCTCAGATTATGTGGAGAAAATAGAAAGGAAGGAGAGTATTGAGTTTCATTTGGAATTCAACTTGTGAGAGAGAGAGAGAGAGCTCCCATCTTGGAGTCACTCTGCTGAAAATTTTGCCTATATATGAGAGTGGAGGAATTTTTATTCAGATCCCTTTTATTTCTAGTGAAGTGTGCATTGTGTAACTTTTGGTTATTTAGAGAAGCTTGAACGACTACATTTAGAAAAAATTTCCTAGGGTCGCAACTGGTTTGGAGGTAAATTAAATAAAGGAAAATTGACTTGCAGAAAAGGATTTTCTTCCTTCCTCCCCTTTGTTTTAATTTTTGATTAAATGGGTCTCTCAGCCTCTCCATTTTCGTTGGGGTTGCATTATGTTGAAAATTTCATTATTTTTGTTCCTTGCTTGATTTATATTTAATGCATGCTTTTATTTGATGGTGGTTAATTTGTATGAAATCGTTTTGGAAAAGATAATAGATTGCTGGAAATGAAAATATCAATGTGGGTATTCGTTTTTGTTATATTTATGAAAAAACACATGATGTCGTTGTGTGAAATTGATTTGTGTAAAATAATAGACTGCTGGGAATTAAAATATCAATGTGGGTATTTGTTTTTTTAGATATATGTAAAAAAATGTGATGGCTTTGTGTGAAATCGATTTGGGTACAATAATAGATTGCTGGAAATGAAAATATCAATGTGGGTATTCATTTTTGTTCGATTTATGCAAAAAAATGTGATGTCTTTGTGTGAAATCGATTTGGGTAAAATAATAGAATGTTGGAAATGAAAATATCAATGTGGGTATTTGTTTTTGTTAGATTTATGCAAAACAGTTATGACGACTTTGTGTGAGATTGATTTGGGTAGAATAATAGACTGCTGGAAATGAAAATATCAATGTGGGAATTATTTTTTGTTATATTTATGAAAAAACATGTGATGGCTTTGTGTGAAATCAATTTGGGTAAAATAAGAGATTGCTGGAAATAAAATATCAATGTGGGTTTTTTTATTTTTTTAGATTTATGCAAAAAAAGTGATGGCTTTGTGTGAAATCGAATTGGGTAAAATAATAGACTGATGGAAATGAAAATATCAATGTGGGTATTATATTTTTGAAATTTATGCAAACAAATTTTTGGAAAGGAGTGGGGTGTAATCATTTACTTAGCTTCTAAATGTTGCATGTAATTTCACTCATGGTTAGCTGTGAAGTGAAATAAAATGAAATTTTTTCCAATAAGCCAATCAAGCTAGTAACTCTCTTACAGGAAAAAATATTTATGAAATAAGTACATCGCAAGGGTAGAAACATACTGATAAAATCAACTAGAATTATAAATTTCCTTTGTTTAGTTAGATTTAATTTTTTTCTTTCATATCCCGAGATTTTATAGCTTGAAGGGTTAGATCACTTGATCCACACCTTTTATTTTAAGCATTTATTTCATTTGTGTATATATATATGATTTAATTTGAATTTCTGGAAATTTTTAAAATTGTAAAATAAAAGGGGAAACTATGGCAAAATTTTTCCAAAAATCCATACTTAGCCATTTTTTTGGTGAAAATATATTTGTTTGACTTTTATGTTATGAGAAATTAAACTGAAACAATGTTGGATACAAAATAGATTTATTTCCTTGATTCTTATATTTTAAATTCTATGATTAGAATGTTGTTGTGTGTGAAATAATGACGGATTTGACATAGTTTGGAAACTAGTGATTCTACCATCAATCACACAACTTGTGATTGAAGAGGCAGGAGAAACATATGCAGAGTCTACCTTTGGGGGCACTACACATATATTTCATGTGTCTCTTCTCTTACCAGTTTTGGGATTTCTAGAGGAATTCTAGTCCCCATTATGGAAGTATTACTACTGCAAGTTGAATGAGTTATTTTCATAGACCAATCTAAATTAGGAGTCAAAACATAGAATAACAAGTAGGATTACTCTTGCCAGTTCATTGAACTAACACACCTCAAAATTCAATGTTTTAGGTTAAATAAGGTTGGTTGGCTCATTTCACTTCAACTTGAGGAAGTTTGCATTGATTGAATGTTGTAATACGGATCTTGGATCCAATTGTAAATGTATTGTTGGATATATGCATTTTCCTTTGCAAAGAATTCTTGTAATTGTCCTTAGTGGACATAATTTGTTAAGTATTAATAAAGTGAAGAATGGATTTGTACCAAACTCATGGCAGCATTGTGAATGTATTAATTATGTCCATGAGCAGTTAGAAAACAAAACAATTGATATGTTAAGATAAGAAAAAATTCAATTAAATATTTTGTGCTTCTAATGATAATGGTTGTGAACTAAAAATGGAGTTATTTATCAAGAAATATTTCTATACATTTACAACATTTCAAGTTATAATCTAACACAATATGATGGGAATACCTTTAGATGATTAAAAAATCCTTTCAATGAATCTATGGTTATTAAACCCTACATTTCATGAATAAATCTAAATGAGCTAGGCTACTAAGATGTGCTATAAGAATCCATAAGCATTTGCCACACCTTCAATAGTATCAGAATCATACATACTTACAGGGAGGGCAACAATCTGGCGGATGCACTGGCCAATTATGGCATTAATATAAATTTTACTATCTAGGATAATGATAGTATCCCTAATCAGCTTCACAACAGCATCCATGCGGATCTTCACAAGTAAGCAATCTCTAGAGATAAGCCTTAATCTTTGGAGGAAAATCAAAATCATCAATTCTTTCACAAGTGCTGCTTTATTCTATATGGTGAGGCAAATAATATCTTTTTCAAATAATAGCAAGATCTATTTAAGAAACTTCAAGTGGAGTCATCCTGATTTGAAAATCACGCACGCGGGAGGTATAATAGCCGTTGATATCCGGATGCCAAACTCCACGAAAACTGATGATAAATACAAAGTGATTGTTGACAGGGAAAGGGTTTTCACACGCGACTTCCCGCAGGCTCAGTTCAGCAATTACGCAGCCGTTCGTGAGAAGACCAACGGCTACAGTTCCCAGTCTTATGCGATCTTCAACAGTAAGAAACAAACTGTTCTTCACACTCAGCGGCATACTGGAATTTGTTGTAACCTACACACCACTAAGAAGATGGGAGGACCTCCCTGTCAAATTGAGCCATGCGCGGATCCTGATTGGAAGGATAACACCGAGCTTTGGAACATTCTCAGCATAGGCGGCTTCACCAGCTTTGTTGAAAGGGTGCAGGGACATGATCAAAGTATTTCAGTACGCTTTGCTAAGGAATGGAAAGAGAGGACTGTCGACTATGGGGGACAGAAAATTCTTGTCAATGAAGAGCTCATTGCTGAAGCGACCGGTCTCAGCCTGGATGGGTACCGCTTCTTCAATAAAAGGGTTATCAAAGAAACTAAAGAAAGAAGATTTGTGGAGGAAGATGAGAAGCTTATATTTAGCACAGCGGGTCTACTTGTAAGCTCAATTCCTTCACCGTTTGATGAGGTCACTCGCATGATGATTCATTTCATCTCCTTGGAAGGTAGGTTTGTTACTGTCCCAGCTAAGCATCTTATCTTTTTAAACCACTTCTGTAGGAATAGATTGGTTTGCTTCCCTCATTATCTTTTAAACTCTCTTGAGCGCTCCATTTTGGAGTTCCAGAAGCATACCCAGGCGGTTCCCTTGCATCAAGGGCTTATTTTGCTAATTCACAAATACTGCCTTCTCAAGTACCCCGGTCTTCCTTCCTCTCCTAGCCCGGCTCCCCCTTTGATGGGCTTTGCTGCTGCCAGTCCTGCTTCCCCTGCTGCCCTTACTGCCCTTGCCGCTGCCCCTGCCACCGGTGCTGCTACCCCCATGCCGGCTGCACATGATTCTCCTTCTATTCCTCCTGCTGCTCCTCCTGCCACCCACCTCGCCTCTTCCTCTAAACATCCATTCACCAGGGCTTCTAGGAGACTCAACCTTGAGACTCTTGCAGCAGGGAAAGAGCCTCTTGATCTTGACATTGCACGTGACCTGCTGAACATAAGTAGTGCCAGTCCCCGGGAAGCACAGATGGATAACCCTTCTAAGAGACTGGAGGCCTTAGAGGCTGAGATAAAAATGCTGAAGGATGAGGTCAAAAACCTAGCTAAGCAAAAAGGTAAGAAAAGCGTGGAGGGGGAAGGGAGCATTGACAATAGTCAGATTGAAGACATATACAAAAAGCTGACCTCCTTGGACTCCCGCCTTGGGAAGGCTAAGACTAGGCATGATTACAACATTGCTGCCTTTAGGGCCATTGAGGAGTTCATCGTGGGACATGTCAAAAGTGTTTCCAACCTCAGCGGTGTCCTGGCTGCACTTTGGGGAAATGAAAAAGAGAGCAAAAGGACCATCGAGGAGCTCGATAAGACGGATGCTGCCCACATGACCGCTTTGGGTATGTTTCATGCTTGGAAAAAAGTCAAGATCAGTGTTGATCAAGCAGCCAAGAAGTAGTCCTGCATGCTTCTACTGCTCTCTTTTGTTATTCTTACTGTTTTTGGCTGTTGGGTTACTGTTTTTTTGCTGTTGTTTTGCTGTTAAGTCTCGCTTGTGTAGCTATTTCTGGGCTACGTTGAATTTCATTGTACTACTTGGACTTGGTTAGTCTTGCTATGCTTCTCACTCTTATTCTGGCTTAAAGGCCTTATTTTGTATTCAAGGGTATAGTCCCTTTCAAAAAACTATTTGCCAATATTAAAAAAAAGATGTGCTATAAGAAAGTGTATAAAATTGCTACCTTAACAAGATAATTGCAAACATAATGTATGGTTCATAATTGAGTTTAAAGGATGCTTCCTTTATTGGTCTAAATTACAAAATTATTATTCTTATCTCTTGGGTAAGAAGGATTAATATGGGTAATTGTCTTGGTACTTTCCATTAATCACACTACTAGAAGTAAATTTGAAACTAATGTAAGCAAGGTATAAACTGAAATAATGTAGCCCATATATATGAATTCATTTGGGTCTATAATATAAGCTTAGGGTATGGAGGTCTAACCTAGCTAGGGGATTAGTCTCATGAATTATTTTTAATCTATTCTACACTTAGGAATGGATAAAATCTTAACTAGTGTTAAACAAGATAAGATATAAATCTTCCTCGATTGACCTTTGGGAATAATTGTTAAGGTGCAATCCTTGAGGTGTCAATAATACCACTCCTAGGAGGGAAAAAAGAAAGAATAAGCTTGCTGCAAAAAACTAAGCCTTGTCAAACCTAATGGGAACCCCCTTAAGGGTATAATAACACCTTCCTTAACCAAATGTTTAATAATGCATTCAAGAACAAAAAGGTAAAATAAACTTGTTGTGACCCTAGTCTTCTAAGCATGGTAACTAAATACTTACATTAATATCTGATAGGAAAGGAATTACACATGAATGATTACGATGATTGTAAGAACTTTTGCACCAATGCATGGTGTAGGCTGCCTATGAGAAGCCCTTCAGATACCTAATATAGAATGTATCAAGCAACAGATAGGTCTCTATTAGGTAGCCATCAACGGGCATTAGGGGTTCCTTAGATTTATGTACATGAACTTATTAGGAACTTATTGAGTCATAACATGTTCATCTACTCAAGCTTATAAGATCTAGATAACTATGATGAGAAAGTAGTGAGGTGATAGGAAGACAAGTTTAGACAAGTTGTGCACTCATCTAATCTAAGAGTACCTAATACAACTAGAAACATTTGGCCAAAGTAATGTGCTTGTAGGGTAAATTGTCTAATCACTATGATTTCGCAATCCCGAAGTGTAGGATGCAGGATGGGGTTATTACTTGACCCTAGGTAGACACTAGAGGATTAATCACCAGTTCTCACTACCACACCATGGTAAAACCAACAAGACTAAATATGAACATTCTAAGAATGTAAAAGGCTGATCATGGAGATTAGGGATATTTAACCCTTACAACTACACCAGGTTTATCACTACATTATAGGATGGATTAAATAATTATGACATGCTACATAAAATAGCCTCAACTAGTTTCTTAATTATAATATGTAGAGGAATGTCTGTTCATTGCTGATTAACTTGACTTGTTGCATTGACAAGCTATAGCCATTAAATTTGATTATAATGCAGAGGAATTTCTAAATGTTGTAATTTTTTAAAAAAAAATTGCTCTCAAAGTGAGGATTGAATTTCTAGGTTGTTACACCTATTACTTATTACTTGTAAAAGTAAAGAAATTTCTCTTTGTATTTTGGGATTCTACAACTTCTTTATTTAGTTACTTTATGAAGTGAAGTAACTCCATTTTTCACATTACTCTCTCTTTTTTATCCTTTGCGGATTTTTGCAACTTCTGTATGAAGTAGAGCAACTCTATTTTTCCACATTAATATCTTATTCTTTCTTCTTTGTGGCCTTTTGCAACTACTTTACTTAGTTACTTTATGAAGTAAAGTAACTCCATTTTTCTGCATAAATCTCTTCTTTTTTCTTATTTTTCGGATTTTTGTAACTGCTTTACTTAGTTACTTTATGAAGTAATTCAACTTCTCTTCTTTCCAGGATTTGAGAACAACTTAAATTTATTTTTTTAAAGAAGAAAAGTAATCTAAGAACATCGGTAACTTAAGTGCTTAGTTATGTGGTATTTGACAATTGTTTTACTTGCTTTACTTTTTGAGACGTAAAGTAGTTGGGATTTAGCATGATGAAGGGAAGTAGTTTGATATTATTTAAGTGCAATGAAGAAAATATAATTTTTTTTTTTCGGTGATTAGAAATGGATTTTCTGGATAATGATAAGGAAAGTAAAGAAATCCCGAAAGTCTGATAAAATAAGAAGCTTAGTTTTGTGGCATTCCAAGATAGCTTTACTTGTTAACTTTGTAAAGTAAATTTTTCGTATTTTAGTGCAAAGCTAACGAGTAATAGGCCTTTGGAATCCCATAAAGAAGAGGTTTAATAACTGATAGATTTTAATTTTTGACAATTAATTTTATTCTCCACTTAAGCAAAGTAAAGTAACTTGAACTTAGTGCAAAGAAGGAACAATGTGAATGGAAGTAAAGCACTTGGATAAACCCAATAAACTAAGAGAGAAAATACTTATATTTTTCATGGATTTTAGGCATTTTGAGTAAATGGGCATTTCTTCAATTTCTTCCAAGCAACCTCTTGCAACTTTCTGATGGACTCTTGAGAAAATATACAAAAGTTTAAAAGAGGTATCCCAAGATTTCTAAGTGAAATATTTGGGGACACCAAAGATTCCTCATCACTCCACATGGTGATTATCTCCCCTTTGCATACCACTTAGGGTTTTCCTACACTAATAACATTACCGAGTATGAATCCCTCATTCTCGGCCTTAGTACAACTTGAAATCTCCTTATCCTATATATATGCATACATGGTAATTCATAGATAATTATTAATCAAGTTAATAACACAAATCACATAAAAGAGGAGCACATAATTCCATATAATACGCTTGTGAAGGATCTCTTAGATACATTTTTGTCCTACTCTCTCACTGTTACCCCTGTAAAGACAATCGACATGTGGATGCTATGTCTAGTGTTGCATCACTTATCCCTCAGGAAATCACTTCTGAGTAGGCCATGTGCATTATTCTACACTTGCATCAAGCTTCCACTTCTACCCTACTATTAGTAGCTTGTGTCATCACATGTAGTTATGAAAACCCTGAATGGTTCACTCCAATTTACATCTTTCTTTATCTATAAACCATTACTGATGGATTCCAATGCCATCAATCTCTTCACCTACAACTTGAGGCCACCAGTTATGTTATCATTAGGATAGAATTATTTAAATGTGCATTTGATGGTCATCTTCTGCAATGTTTGGGACTCCCTGACATTCCCACTACTATATCTCAGATACATGACAAACTATGCAGTGACCACTTCTCTGGAAAATCTGTCATGAAAGATAATGAAAGGGCTATTATTGGTTTTCTATGGAGTAATATTACCTCAAATATGCTATACGTGATAAATTCCAAAAGCATGAAAATATTCACCATGCACCTGCATATGATCTCCAGCCGATTGGAGCAACATGGACATTCTCTTCATAGGGATTTGATCTTAGTGGAATGATCAATCTTGAATCAGATGATGGCCATAATTTTATTATTACTACCACATATTACTTTACTAAACGGTTGAAAGAAACCCCACTGTGCACCACAACTAGTTCTGATATTTATCGTTTCATCATTAAACGCTTCAAAATTACCTTTTCCATTATCACTGATAATGGGTATTGTTTGAAAAATAAGGATGTTAAAATTTTTTGCACAAAATTCAAAATTAAACAATCATTCTCTACTCCTTATTACCCACAGGGAAATGGACAAGCTAAGGCCACCAATAAGACTATTTCCAAAATCTTACGTAAGAATTTTTCTTGTAGTGGTGACGAATGGTATAATAAACTCTTATACACTCTTTAGGATTACTGTACTAGTGTGCTTACACCCACTAATGCCACCCCTTTTAAAAAATTCTACGGTACTAAGGTCGCCATCCCACTAGAACTCAAGATACCATCCTTACATTTTTCACTCAAAGGCATACTTTAAGATAATGAATATCAAAAAAATTCTTACATGAGCTAGAAATGCTTGATTCTTTATACGTATAAGCTCTTGAAAATCTTTGTGCATATTAATCTAGCATCACCCAAACATGCAACCACAAAAATTGTCCTCACGATTTCAATGTGGGTGATCTTGCAGTAAAGGAAAATATAAAAACATGAACGACGATGATCCTCTCAAAGGAAAATTCAAGCCCAACTGGCTTGGCCCTTATATCATTACTGAAAAGCTTGGTGGTGGCATTTATATCCTTACCACTCTCTTAGGAAAGCCACTAAAAAACCCACTCAACATTATACATATTAAGTGATACAACACATAAACAATGCTAATTACCTAACGATACACTCTTGTGCTTTGGTTCACACTTGACTATTAAGGGAATACTATACACATGAACCTCACAAACTATAGACTTCACACATAAAATAGTCATCACTTTCTCACACCCTATATTACACATCATATGCATTATATGCGTTCATGACATATAGTTATTGTATCTTTTATGTATTGTGCTCACTACCCTATGACACACTCTAGTTCCATGATTCATACTTGACTACTGTGGGTATCAATATGAAATCAACCTCATTATAATAACTCACATTCTATGCTCAATGTTTTATCAATCACATCTTTCTAACACACATGTTCAAACCATTTTCCAATGATACCCTATTTTTCTACGGTTCATTCTTTACTACTGAGGGGACATGTATAAATGAACCTCACTTCATGCATACACATTCACTCAGGGGGCACACAGATTTTATCACACTCACTATGAATTCTATTCCATCTCACACATCCACAACATACTGCATATCTTGGTTGCACATTGTTCTTTCTTACTTATACTTGCATGTACACTTTGCTTATTCTATTAGCTAGATACATTGTATGTCATTATATTTTCCATATACACATGTGTGCTACCTTTTTTTATACTTGTGTTTGTAGACTCCATACAAATCGATAAACATAACATAGATGTTTGGCGCAAAACCTCTTACTAGTCCTACAAAGGCTCCTAGAGGCATCTGATTTCATACACTATAGGTGTGATTGTTTCATTTTTCATAGAACACTACTATATCATATTATTCATGATTTGACATAATTTTTATCTTTATAACATGTTAACATGTGTTTCATGTGAATCATTTCTCTTGCAGGTATATTTTCTTCCATGGTTGTCTGATTTATTGCTTACTGTTATTTGTTCTTGTTTTCCATTGTATGTCATTGTTTACAAGATTTTACCTTTGACTTATATGAAAATTTTCTACTTTTAGCCGCTTAGTACTCGATTATCTTGTAATTTCATGAGTGATGTCCCATGTTTAAAACCCAATTTTCGTACTTCTACTGTGTCTGCATTATCTTTTTGCATGATTAGCTTACATCTCGTCTTCTACATGTGTGTTTATCTTGTTTGCACTAAAACTTGTTTTCCAACCAATTTGTTTGTGTTATCACCAAATTACATTACCCTTCAATTTTTCATGTGTGTGTGCATAGGCTACCATCGTAATTGGGAAACATGAAGTTATCTCAGGGTGTGGGACACTATAATTGAGAAATACCTCCAGAGAAGGCTAGTTATTTTTTCGAGTCTAATACTAAAACTACTCCTAATGCAAGAAAACAAATAATTAATCCTACTCTATGATTTCCAAGGGACTAGGGAGAAAGATAAAGTATAAAAATTGAGAAATCCTACACTAAGGAGGTGATAGCACTAAGAGAAGGGTGGTGTAAACACTTTATAATGAGTGAAAATGGGAGAAAATGAAAGTGGGAAGGGAAAACACAACACCACAATCCAATAATAACATTTACAACATAATTTCCATTAAATAACAATGATATTAGACAATTTAAGGAGGATAATATATGTAAAAAAATACCTACAATGCGATAGCAAGGTAAGATAATGTAATAAGATAAGATAGGGTAGTGAAATAACCAAAAAATATGATTTTATTACTTCATATTGCTACACAGTATATTAAACTAAGGAAATGAGGCATGAATCCACCATACAAAGTTGAAAATGAGGCTAGGATCTCCTTTACATGGAAGAAGAATCCAAAAAATATCCAACAACTTTACAATAAACCCTCCCTTTACAATATATTGGAAGAATGAAACAGAAGAATGAGAAGGAGCTCAAATTTTTTCTTCAACCACCAATTTTTTTTTTTATTTCACTTACAAAAAGGATGGAATGACCTGTAAACCCCATACCAGCTTATACTATAGCTTGTGGGAGAAGTAATGGGCCTCTATGTCTTCATTTACTTCCTTTGTTGCACTTAGAAGTGTTTATTTTGACCTGGGACTTTCTCCTTATTTTTCACTTACATAATCCACTAACTTATAATTTTTTATGATTTCATGGGATGGGGATATGACTTATGAATCCAATGAGTATATTTTTATAAAAAATGGTTTAGTATAGAGTAAGTTATTACATTTTTAGTTTGGTTTAATTTTTGAACTGCCCCCACCAATTCGGTGCATTTCCTTTAATGTTGGTTTGGCTAGCTCAGCCAACACCCCAGAACTAGGAATTCAACTCCCAAATCAGATTAGTGGGTTTTGGAACCTACATGAATCGACGCATCAAAAATCCTCATGCTGCATCTCTAATCCCAAACCCCACCTCCGACATAGTTCGACCCCCCTCTAAAAATAACTCGATGCATTCCTTGGACATCAGGCATCGGGATTCGTATTTCATCGCATACTCAACATGTAACTCTCCTCCCAAATTTTTTTCCCCAAAGCTTTGATTCACTGAAAACTTGACTCTGTCATGACCATTGACCACTGAATTTTGTGCTGACCCCACTGAGCCCATCAGACTTTGAACTCCGTGTGCATTAGACATCTAACTCCTTGTTGCATGTAATATGCCCTCTGAGATCCACGTGCCGTAACTCTGAAATCCCAACATTGAAAAACCCCACAAATATACTTGACGACCAACTATGTGGCGAGCACTCAATCCCCTACTCAGTGGTTAACTTGCTGCACCATACTAGCTCGACCTAACCATGCTTCACGCATAATCGTATCTAAGATTTTTGAGTTGGCTTGAGGAGATAAATCCTTAGAGCTTCTGTATATGTATCTCATCCCCTGCACCTAGTTTGACCCCAAGCTGCTTCATATCCTGAGTCACCAGGATCCTATCCTGGCACCCAACCTTCATGCTTGGCTTTCCCTTTCAACCAATTGACTTGACCCACTTGGCCAACTCACCCCACTTACCAACCTTACACCCCGCCGAGATTCTCTATCACCCTAACTCACTGTCAAATCACGGGGGTTGATTCAACCTGACCTACCTCAAACATACTTGACCCCCTTAGCCAACTCAGTGAGATGGAAACAACTCACTCAAGAGATCGGTGAGTTGTTTTGGGCTCTATGGCCTATTTTTGACATTTTCCAAGTTTTTCTATATATTTTTTTGTGGATTTTTCTTGGATTTTCCCAAACCATAGGGCTAGATGAAACACACTAAAATTTCACAACACTGACCTCCTCATTTTTTTCTAATTTTTTCTTGAATGTGAGCCCTAGAAACCTGCCTCTTAATTACTGTCAAACTATGTAACCTTTTGAAACCTAGAAGAGGAAAAAATTCCTCAAGTGACCCCAAACTTCAAAAAAACACTATGAATTCTCCTGAATATTTTATTTTACTTGAGATACCTCAGATTATTTTTTGAAGGCCTGTCAATTTTCTAGTTCCAAGTTTCTCTTGTTTTCCATTTCACTTAGGGGTGAAAATGGATAACAATTTGGTTACTTACGGGGGTATCCTCCTTTTAGAGGGCTAAACAATGGCCTTGTAACCTCCATTAGGCATGGAGTCATCCAAATAACCATGAAATTGATATGAAATGTTAAAATTTGATTGTTGAGCCACTATGAAACACTGTTGAACTTGGAATTGACTTGCTGCTTGCATTTTCCAATTTTTATTAGAAATCTTGAAATTTGCATGAGTGGAAAATTGTTTTGATCCAAAATTTGTTTTCTTCTCTACCCTATACAAGTCTGATCTCTTGGGATTGAAAATAAAGATTTTAAACTACCCCAAAATATTATTTCTTGCCAAGTATGGAGGACTGAAACTGATGATTTATCGACAAAGACAGAGCACTATAGAGCTTGGAAATACATGCAGACTTAGGAAGCACTTGGGATTATTGTAAAAACTAATTTTCCCCATTATGTATGCTACTTGGAACTCTACCAAGGGTCAGAGATGCTCATAAATCATAAAGTATTTAACTAATTAAGGAGAAAAGAGTGATAAGGGAGGATTTGAGGTTGATATTCTACTCAAAATCCAAGAGAACCTTAACCAAACCTGAGGAGGCATGCTCAGTGGTGTTGAAAACATGCAAAGTTCCATGAGACCTGCCACATGATTTTAAGTACTTTGCATTTAAAACCTCTTAAGGATTGAAATTGTTTCCTGTAACATTGAGCTTCTCAATACAACATTCCCTTCTAGAAACACACTAAACTATATAAGGAGACCACTAGAAGCAATAGAATCTATGAAAATCAATTAGGGAAGGGAAACCTACTCTAAAAATAGAAAAATGTACTATAAAAACTTAGAGGAATTTAAAATCCTAAACTAATATGTCTAAGGATAATAATTTACTTTAGTAACAATGCTTGAGATAGGTTTCATTGATTGGAATCTGCAGTCTTCCCCATCCAACTTAGACAAATGGAAATCATTGTTACTTTTTCACCCCATGATCATGTAAGGACCACTCCATATAGCATAAAATTTGGAATTCTTACCTAGTTTTTCCTTGTCAGCATCCTAGTTTAGAACCAAATCTCTCTCTCAAAAGCTCCTATCTTTGGCTTTCTTATCAAAACTTTTTTTGACCAAATCTTGATTATTAGCCATTGTTTTATGTTGTTTTCACTCTTATCTCATCCAAATCCATGAGTTTTACATATATAGCCTCCATGGGCTTAAATTACGATAGTTCCAGCTGTTTGAGAAGTTATAGTATTGGTAACTCGAGAGATATGGGAAGCTTAGCCTTTTTTCTATAGACTAACTTGTAGGGAGATATATTGGGTGGAGTGGTAGTACAGCTAGCTTCTCTTTCCCCGTGAATAACACACATTTATTGCACTTCTTGATCCATGCATAGAGATCACTAAACATTGTGGGACAACAGTAACTAGCCTTCATGATCTTGAGGGCTTTTACTCATAGAGAAAAATAACCTCTATCTTTTTCATCATGGAAATCATGTAGCACTTTCTCAATTTAATTTGCTTGAACACACTTCAAGAGAAATCCATTCACGTATTTCTTGAACACAATACCATCAATGAGGACATACAAAATGGATGTGAGTCTAAAATAACTTTTTTTATTTGTTTAATTTAGGAGGGTACATACATGTTTGAATGAAATTGATCATGTCCTGGGTCCAACACGGAGTAGTTATACCATCTGTTACTTGTTCTTGATCATCTTGGAGTACCAAAACAATTCCTTCTTCATCTCTTGACTCGACATGATGATTGGAATCCAACTGTTCACATAATCCTTCCCCATAAACCAATTTAGTTACCTTGAATTCAATTTCATACTTCATGACATGAGTACTCTAACCCGCCCTTTTCTTGTTCAATTCCTTGTTTAGGATAAAGTCTATTACTCCAACATGAGACACCAAAAATTGATTTTTTTGTTTGAAACCAAGTTTCCAAACTTTTGATAAATACAAGGACATGATTTTCCATAAAAGAGTATCTCACCTCATAATCCTCCAAGATTTGACTAAAAAAATAAACCAACTTCTTAGATCCCTCCTTGTTCATCTACACCAAGATGGAAGAGATTGTGTCTAAACCACAAAATGCATAAAGGATGAAGTCCTTGGATAAATATGAGTTTATGAGAGTTGGATCTTGAGATAATGCATGTTTGATAGCCTCAAAAATATCTTCACCATCTGATGTCCCCTTGAATGCAAGGTTATTATTAAAAATCATTGTTAGTATCTTAATAAGAGTGGAATAATCGGGCATGAACATTCTAATGATATTGATTCTCCCCAAGAAGCTTTGGAGAACTTTCTTGTGACTTGGCAAAGGTAGTTCATGGATAACTTTGAATATTTCTGGATCGATATTTAATCCCTACTTAGAAACAATGTGGCCTAAGATCTTGCCTTCATGAGCTAGGAATATACATTTCTATTTATGATTTAGGGACACGCTAAATTTCCTGCATCTCTTGAATACTAGCCTAAGGTGAGAGAGGTGATTTGACGCATTCTTAGATAATACAGTTATGTCATCTAAATACATAAGAACCATCTTGTTTATCATCACCTTGAACTCCATATCAATTTCTCTCTGGAATGTATCTCCAATATTTTGTATCCCAAAAGGAATTTTCTTATAAGCATATGTGCCCCATTTGGTGGTGAAAGTTGTCATGAACTAGTCTTCCTCTTTAACTCTGATTTGATTATAGCCTGACTAACCATCCAGTAATGAGAATCTATCTGAACGGGATACTACTTGTAATATTTTTTCCATGGAAGGAAGTAGATAATGGTCCTTGAGAGAGGATTTATTCTATTCACAAAAATTCACACATAATTTGATTTCTCCATTTCTTTTCCTAACTGACACTAGATTAGTAACCCATGAAGAGTGCTTTATTGTAAAGATGATATTTTCCCCAATGAGATTGTTCAACTACTTCTTCATGAGAGGCTCAATATGAGGGTTCATTGGTCTTTGATTCTATCTGATGGGCTTGGCACATGGATCTAGCTCAATGTTATGTTTTTCCAAATTCGAATCAAATCCTCTCAAATATTCATAGATCCAAGAAAATATATTTGGAAACTCTTGAAAAAATTGAATGAAATCATATTTCTCTTGACTATTACTTTTCAAAATTGAAGCACCTTTCCCTTTCCAACTAAAATTGGTTATGAGTCTTTACCCTTGACCTAAATATTAGCTTTATCCTTTCGAAATTGGTCATTGGGTTTGAAGATTGACTCTAGAGATAAAATACCTTTTGGGAGTTTGTTCATTATTAGTTGGACTACTTGATCCCATATTGTTTCTACATTTTTTTCTAATTTCTGGAAGAGAACTCAACTTCTTTCTGGAAGATATTTATGATATCTTGATCATTTTTATCACTTTCCAGCTCATGTTATTGTCAGGAACAACTAGTCTCACTACTACTTTGATATGGGGCTAAGATTTATCCTTCTTGATACTTTCAACTACATTAAAAGATGCCCTAATTGTTGTAAGCCTATCCATAGTCTTATTTTTCTTCCTTGCGATGGAATCATTGTTAAGTGCCTCAAAGTTTTATATGAGATCCCATACTTTATGTTTATAGCTCTTGAGAAGGTAATTCTTAGTGGCATTTAATCCTCTAATCCGATTTACAATCAGCTCACTATCTCTAAATACTTACAAGTTATTAATGTTTCTCCTTCTTTCTGAATGTAATCCATGGATCAATGCTTTATACTCAATTATCTTTTTTGAACAACCAAATTGGAAATAGAAGGTTGAATAATATTTGTTACCTTAGGGAGACACAATAATTTCTCCTCCTTCAACTTGTCTACTCTTGGAACAATCAAAGAACAACTGTCAAACTTCATTATCATCTTTTCAATCCAATTTGATGATGCTAAGAAGAGGTGGATTTTCCTCATGTAGGCAATAACTGCATAATTCATCTTCCTCCATCTCTTTGTATGGATAATAAGCACGTATCTTGTGACCCCACTCATTGAGTGTCAAATCCAGAATGCCTCCAACTTTAGTTTCCAATTCCTAAGCGTTTGAACAATCTTCTTGGTTGAAGATGGTGCAATTGACATTAATTGAACTTGGAATGTAAGGCTTGATGTGATAATTTGTAATTGTATTAGACCTAATTATGGCTTTAGCTCAATAAATTGTTCTAAAGAGCATGTGTGACCAATCATCTGATAGGTACCCATTAATTTTAGTCATGAATTCCCTTGAAAAAAATAAAGAAAAGAGTCGTGGTAGGTCAATGAATGATGTCTTGTTGCACTATGACATTTGGGCATGCATATAACGTTATATTTAATTCCTTGATAATTCCAATTTTTCCCACTACTGTCTGATCTAATTGCACCACTCCTTTAAAGATATTTTTATATTTCAAACCCAGTTGATCCACTATTTTTTAGGCATCACCGAGCTACTTATGGTCAAGTCAATCATGCAGTTGTGTACAAGATTGTTTCCAATGATCAAAGATAAGTAAAATGGTGGAGGTTTCATATTCTACTTTAGGTGACCTCCTTCTTGTTGAGTTGCATTAGTTAGTACATTGTCTTTATCCTGTGGTATATGATTTGGAATGGATAAGTTTTCCATGGATGCTTTTAGCAAATCCCTCTTTCATGGAATTGTTAGTGATTCCCACATTGAAATGATCACATTTTATTTTTTATCTGATTGATGATATTGAATGGGGATGGGTTGTCCTTTTACTACCATTTACTTGACATAACTCTCTCTTGAACATGAGCTATTACAGGCACCCTAGGCTACTTTTATGAGTTTGGGACTAGATTTGAGTTGTTAGCCCCCTGAAGAGTGATAGAAGGTTGAAAATCATTTGAATTTGATGACTTTACTTCTTCTATATTCATTTTCTTAGACCTTGTGTTGGCTGCTACACCCTAAGAAAGAGATTGATTCATACCAAAAAAGTCCTCTACTTGCTAGTTTACGAGTGAAGTATCACTCAGAGGGACTTCTTGAGTGTTTGTTTCCTGTTGATTTTCTTCTACATTTACTTCTTGGGGCACACAAAAAATTTATACCATTAACGCTTGATTCAAAGCACCGTTGAAGCATGTTTCTTGATTATGGGGTTAACCACAAGGGAAACACCATTCTTATTATTGTGTCAACTTATTATGTACCAGAACCAAGGCTCTGGATGTTGATGTTATATTAGGATTGTATGTTTGAAATGGCCTAACAACAAGAGGTTGCCATTGATTTTGGTTAACATCTTAGATAGGAGGTCTATTTGGCTGATAGGTGAGCTTATTGGGTTAGTACCGAGGCTTGTAGGGACTAAAATTTTGAGCTTGCTACCTCTTGATAGTCACCAAATAATTCCCTATGTTTATCAATTTTTTCATGACCCCTAGGAGTTTGGTTGAGGTGCTAGAATAAGTGGAATCTTCATTAGAGTTATGATTTTTAGAGGTTGGGATAGGAGCTAATGTAGGTGTTTGACTAGAACTAGGATTCCCCATTTGTTGATAAATAGGCATAGGTGGCCTAGGTGCAAGTTTGTTGGCTTGAAATAGGAAATTCTTAGCTCTAATGGCTATGACATAGGCTCCAAGTAGTGTTACCCATCCCATAGATTGTATCATGATGGATATGTCAGAATTTAGAGCTTTAAGGAAATAGAGGAATGCACCTTTAACCATTGGTCTTACGGGAGCTAGGATCCTATTCCATGTTCTTTTGAATATAAAACTAAATTCAACCATAAGCTCATTTGGTGCTCTCTTTATTGTAGTCAGTTTCTCCAAAAGAGATAATTTTTTCTCCCTTTCTCCAAACTAGTTATAAAGTATTGAGCATAGTTCATTACAATAATTAACTGACCCAACTATTAGGCTTCTGAACCAATGCAAATATTTTCTTGTAAGGGAAGAAGCAAAGAATCTAACTGTAACATCCATCTCAACAATATCATGAATGACATAGACATTTTTAATTTCTTGAATATGATCAATTAGGGTTGTATGATTCTCTCTAGTGAAATAACGAATGTTTTTTAATTCTTCAACAAAAATTAGATTTTGTGTATTGAGGGAAAATGGAGTGTTTCCCATGAAATTGAAAAATGAATTTGGTGGTTGTTGAGCCATTTTGATTGGTCTAAGAACACTAGTTGATTAAAGAAAAGTCCTATCAAGTGGAGGTGTTGATAAGGTTTTGTTTGGTGGAGATAGAGATCTATAAACTCGTCTTCCTCTCCTTCCTCTACCTAGAGATGGATGAAAATAATCAAATATCCCTTCTTCTCTAGTTCTTGACCTGGTTTGGATCCTTCTCATGAATTAGAGACACTTGTGCTACTAAAACCACTAAATTATGATCTTGGGAGTCTTCATATGTGCTGAGAATGAGCTTGCTAGGATTTTTCTAAGATGCATATCCAATCCTGATAAAATGGAAATTTAAAATTTTTTCCTACCAAGCATGCTAGAACTGTTATCACCAAATTAAATCACTCTCAAAATTTTCATGTGTGTGCATAGGATACTGGTGTAAATGGGAAACATGGAGTTATCTCAGGGTGTGAGACCTTACAATTGAGACAAATCTCTAGAGAAGGTTGGTTTCTTTTCCTAATATAATACTAAAACTACTACTAATGTAAGAAAACAACTAATTAATCCTAATATGTGATTTCTAAGGGACCAGGGAGAAGGAGAAAGTATAAAATAGAGAAATCCTATACCAAGGAGGTGATAACGCCAAGAGAAGGATGGTGTTGACACTTCACAATAAGTGAAAATGGGAGAAAATGAAAGTAGGAAGGAAAAACACAACACCATAGTCCAATAATAGCATTTAAAACAACATTTCCATTAAATTGCAACGATATTAGACAATGCAAGGAGGATAATATATACACAAAAATACCTGTAATGTGATAGAAAGGTAAGATAATGCAACACAAAATCTAATTTTATTGCTTCAGATTGTTACATAGTCTATTAAACTAAGGAAACAAGGCTTGAATTCACCATTTAATTTCTAAAATGAGGCTATGAGCTCATTTAAATGCAAATAACATAAAAAAAAATCCATCTTCTTTACAATAAACCATCCCTTCATAATATATTGGAAGAATGAAACAAAAGAGATAAAATGAGCTCAATTTTTTTCAACCACCCACAAAAATAGTTACTTCACCTATAAAAAATATGGGGTAGCATGAAAAACCCATACCACCTTGTACTTCATCTTGTGGGAGAAGAAATGGGCCTCCATGTCTTAATTTACTTCTTTTGTTGTACCTAGAAGTGGTTATTTTGACATGGGAATTTCTCCTTGTTTTTCTCTTACCTAATCCAATAACTTCCCATTTTTTTGTTATTTCATGGGATGGGTATCTGAATTATGAATCCAATGAGTATAATTTTATCAAAAACTATTTAGTAGAGAGGAAGTTATTGCATTTTTAGTTTGGTTCACTTTTTGAACTCCCCCACTAACTTGGTGCATTACCTTTAATGCTGGCTTGGCCAGCTCGCCCAACACCCTAATCAACTCACCCACAAACTTAGAAATCAACTCTCAAAGTAGCTCGGTTGGTTTTGGACCCTACAAAAATCACCGCATCCAACATCCCCACATCACATCTCTAATCCCGAACTTCACCTCTAACATAGCTCACCCCCCTCCAGAAAATAACTCAACTCGTTCCTCAGACATCGGGCCTCAGGAGTCACATTGCATCGTAAACTCAACTTGTAACTTGTCTCTCAATTTATAGACCTTGTAACTCTAATTCAATGAAAACTTGAATCTGCCATGACCTTAGACCTTTGAATTCCACGCTGACCCACTGAGCCCATTAGAATTTGGACTCCACACGCATCAGACTTCCAACTTCCCATTGCATCCAATATGCCCTTCAAGATCCATGTTCCAAAATTATGAAATCCCAACATGGAAAAATACCAGAAACTAGCTTAGAAACCAACTCTATAGTGAGCCCTCCATCCATTTCTCGGTGGTTAAATCACCACATTGTACTAGCTCGGCCTAAAAATGTTTCTCTCATAATCCCATTCAAGCTCACTGAGTTATCTCAGAAGGCCAAATACTTGGTGCTATCATATATGCATTGTGTCTCCTACATCGAGTTTGACCCTGATCCACTTTATATCCTAACTCACCAAGATCCTAACCTACCACCTGACCTCCGTGCTATAATCACCCTTGTAACCAATTGACTTGTCTTGCTTGACCAACTTGCCTTGTTTACCAACCTATCACTTTATCAAGATGCTCTATCACCCTAACTCACTACTAGATTACTAGGGTCAATACAACCTAACCCACCTAAAATTGACTTGACCCCCTTAGCCAACTTGTTGATCTTACAACAACTTTTCTAGTAGCTCGATGAGCTATTTTGGGCTCCATGGCCTATTTTTAACATTTTCCAAAGTTTTTAAATTTTTTATAGGATTTTTCTTGGGTTTTCCCAAACCAGAGGGCTAGGTGAAATACACTAAAATGTCCCAAAACTAACCTCCCCATTCTTTCCCAATTTTTTGTTGAATGTGGGCCTCGGAGACCTGTCTCTCCATTACTATCAACCTATGGAACCTTTTGAAACCTAGAAGAGGATAAAATGCCTCAAGTGACCTCAAACTTCCCAAAAACATAGCGAATGCTCACAAATTCTATATTTTACCTAAGATACCTTATATTCTTCTTTGAAGGCCTATCAATTTCCTAGGTCCAAGTTTCTTTAGTTGTCCATTTCACATAAGGGGTGAAAATGGATAACAGTTTGCATGTGCCTTGGTTTCTACCAAGAAAATTCTCTTCCCTTATAGGAAATTAGTTACAGTTCAATGGTCAGTCCTCCTATGGGCTGCATACTCATCACAACATCACATGCACACTGAATGAGGGGGGAATAATTGGGTAAATCAATCACCCCATACAACAGTCTATAGTTGTAATTCAATACATTTTAGCACACAGATAACTGATTCTTCAGTCTAAAAAATGAACCAAATATTGACTTTGGTCCTTAACATAACACAGTCACCAGTGTAACACCCTTGACAATTCTTATTTTCCTCCTTTACATTTCAAGTGTTGACATGTGATTTTCCTTATAAAGATGTGTTCTTTTGAATTTTGGAGATCATGCTTGATATGGATAAAGCATATTTTGTTCTTAAGATCATTTGACTGAATTGGAATGGCTTCCTTAAATCCATTTTTCATTTCTTATAGATGGGTTGCAATCTAGTTTAAGAATTGTAAACTTTTATCCTAATCTGATTCATCCGATCCAAGGAATGTTTTAAAATCTGCTCTGTAGGATGAATGGTAAATCGACATTCCAGGAATTGATAGACATATGAATGAAATTTGACAGATACTAGTTCTTTGATTGTTGTATGAACATGTTCTATACAATGGCATGTCATGCTTGGATCTTTTCAATTCGATTGTGCCAAGACAATGTTGACGCAAACTAACTGTAGCTGTTCATGGCATAGGAAAGATCTAGAATCCTAAAAAGGACTAACCTACGGAATCCTAAGATAGGTAAAAATAATTACTACCTAAACTATGTTACGTAACAAAATTCCTATTTTAACCTAAAGCTTCCTATTCTACTTTGATTTGGTTGATGGGCATCCTAACCTAAGCTCAGAGCTAAGGAATTTGGAAAGGTTTCTAGGTTATTAAAATTTACCTAGAAACTAACACTACCAGGTTATATTATGATCTAACCTAATGCCTAAAACTATAGTAATGTAAAATTAATCTAACCTATGAGGAAACTACCTTAGGCTATGTATTAAGACCTATTGTGGTAATTTTTATTTGGGTTATAACCTAAGGTTTATATATACTACAAACTACCTAAGGTCTAACCTAAGCAATATGATCTACCCTAAACTAATGGGTTTGAATGGGGAATTATGTGGTCGCATACATGGTAGGCAACGGTTCCAAGGCATTAAATTTGTTGATAAGGTTTTAATTGCTTGGAGGTACTGCCAGCTTTGGCAGGGGTTAGTGAACTTAGCGGAGGATTAGGTGGAGGCTCCACTAAAATGGAATTATTTGTTAAATTTGATTTGGAAATAACTAAACATTAAAAGCAGTGGTAAAGGAGGATAGGTAGAAAAATAGGAGTTAAGGGAATTAATTGTTTTTGGTTTTCATGCTCAAACTGCCTTGGAAGGCATGCAAATGGTTTGGTATGTGGTTATTTCAATTTGCATACTTCATGATTTTTTCTTTGCATACAAACTGGTTTTTCAAACCAGTAAATAGAACTACACTTGATGGCTATTTTTGAGGTTTTAAACCTATTTTCAATTCATGGAATATATAGGAGGCATTGTGGGAAGAGAACATGGTTATTTTATTTTTCATGGAGAAGAGGAGAAGTTTTGAGCTCGGCTGGAGGTTCTTTTCAAGTTCATAGAAGTGCTATCAGGCATGATAGGCTCTAAAATTTAAGATCTTTTTCTCTCTTATAAAGGTTTCATTAAAACGATTCTACTCTTTTGAGATTCTTGGATTTCTTATTTTATCTATTTAACGGCCTGTAGGGTTTATTAAATCTATGGTTTTGGTTTTGAATTCCATGGTAAATAGAGTTCTATTTAGAAACTTACCATGTACAATTCTTTAAAATAAGAATACATGCAAAACTTATCTCGTTAACTTGGATTTTTCATTTTAGGACGGGAAATTGAAGTATTCTGTTTAGATAAATCTTCGTTGCTATTTGGATGTGGTTCAAAGTTTTGAGATCTTTGGGTTTTGTCTAAACTAGCTAGAATTTTTGTTTTGTTGATCGTGAGTTTGAGCTGAACTTGTGTATTAATGGAGTTTGTATTCGAGCTCATTTTAGATTTGGAACTTGGTTATGGTTTTAGTGAGAACTGTTGATTTAGGTTCTTGTTGTATTGAACCATGTTGGAATTTTTTATATCTCTAGACTTTTACCGTAGCACGTATAAAGCTCGGTGCTTATCTCTTAGTTCCGTTGAGAGATAATATGGGACTATGTAACCATGCTTTACATTCTTTTGAATTTTGAAATAGTTATTGTATATTAGTAACTACAAAGCACTCATATTTGTTACTTGTGTGGACTCTACACTCTGTGGGAATTCCTAGTCCTGCTTGAGCTAGTATTTGGACTTCGTGTTTTCATTTAAAACTATGCAAGAGCTTCTTGTTGTTATGAACTAGAGTTTGGAGACCTAGGTAGCTCCGAACTGTTGTTAGAATTTTGTATTTGATTCTGAGCACGTAATTTAATACTCACATTTCCTAAACTATTAGATAAATTTTGTTCTTAAGGATCGTGATTTTTATACTTGTCATGACCTGGACTGTTGTTGAATTCCGTAAATGGCTTAGAGCCTATGTTTTTCTTCTTAGAGCAGCAACAGATTAACACAGGAAATATAAATTGATATTGTATTCGACATATTTTGAATTACATTCATAGGCTATTAAATAGCCATATCAATAGGAAAACTGACTTCCTATAAAATAGGAAACTACAACACACCCGAATATATATTGTTATAACAATATATATGTATAATAAAATAACATGTAACAAATACTAACAACCATGTGAATACTAATTCCTAACATTCCCCCCCTTAGTGTTTACATGGTAGAAAAACATCCACACTCTTAACTGCAGTATGCTCACCCCTGTGGCATGTCCAACTCTGTGACTCATGACCTTGATCCAAAAGAAAGGCTCTCTCCTTCCATGGTTTTAAATAGTCTTACCACAAACCTTGAAGTGACAGGAACCTCATCAACTATCGACCTCGTGTGGTTTTCTGGATCCTCCCACAAACCATTTTAAGATCCATGAACTGACTTACTCTGGTGCTACTATTCACCACTATGCTTATACATCAGGGAATTATGTAGGAAGCACAACTTGCACATCACAAAACTGCACAATAGAAGAAATACTGAAAATATTTCACATTACTTCCTATAAGAATCGTAATGTTCTTAATTGTAGTCTCTGTCATTGATCGCTGCCACTCGATCTCGAACAGCATAGAAAACTGCCACTGCCACTGGAAGCTTTCATTGACTAAGCCATTTTGGGTGCAGAATGGGAATGGAACATTGGTATGTATTCCCCCCCACAATGTGAAATTCCACATAAGAAATCAGAAAGGGAAAAATGTATTGTGTTGTATCATACTAACTAGATCTTGTTGTCTTGATCTTGCTGCACATGATCACCATTGCCAATGAACGTATTCATTGACCGATCATCTTCCAATGAAGTATGGTAGTCAGAGGATCTCTGCAGTCAGAGGATCTCCGTAGTTTTCTTCTCTCTTATACAATTCTTTTCCAGTATTAACAATAAAGCACACCACTCAAAGCAACAGGAACATTGCAAACTGAAGCACACTGAAAATCATATACTCACACCATACTTATGCCACCACAGCTTCTACACGGCCCCATCATTCGTGACTGACGAGAGGTCACTGTTTGAACTCCTTCCTTCGATGCCTCCTTCCTCCATTAATATGATACTTAACTTAGCAGATTTGGAATTTGAGGCTAAAAAATTACACACCTTACCTGAACGTCGGATTCCACCGAAAATGAGTTTGTAAGGCAAATTTATTTTTTTATTTTTCGAACTTAATACAATGACACGACTTTAACACTTGACAAGACAATAATCCTAAAATCACCTATTTAACATTGAATACCTATATTCACCTAGACATATATGATGGAATTAACATTGACATACACATTGATGTCTTACAATTACAACATGACAATTCTTGCCTAAAACGTTTGACATGAAATAAAAGACCTATTTCAAACTCTTATGAAAAGTGTGTTTAAATGACATATTGAAAATAACACAAATAAAACTATTGACTTATTTGAAGACAATAGAAGATCGAAAGACAAAAATGACACCCGAACTTTTTTTAAAAAAATTGTAATATAGACTTATTACAAATCGAACACTAAACCAAACCTATATGGAATTATTTGACTTGTTAAGCTTTTGAATAACATATTAAATCTGTGACTAATACAAAATTAAAATGACACTAAAACTTGACACGTAATTTAAAAATAACTGACTATGAATAGACACTAACCCGAGACCGATTCAATGAAGAGTTTATATTATACTCAACACATCATATAGAGAATCATCTGAATGTTGACTCCGAGCCCTTGGTGTGATTTCACGGTGACAGGTGATAAGCCGTGAGTATCATAATCTGATTTGTAGCCGAATGGACTATTCTTTCCATTTCCTTGGATAGAAATGAGTGATTATAGCCACATGTAAAACATTTGGATTTGAAACTTAAACAGAGTCTGACAAGCTAAATTTCTGAGCCGATTTAATAATGCATGAATTACATGTAACAATCTATCATACCATCAGACGTGTTGGGCACATGTATCTATGCGACCTGAATCCTCCCAAACAGACGATAGAACCTGCAGTGCCTCCTCTCCACGGGCCTACATTCAAACTCCTATATAAAAGAAAGTTCTCTTTGCGGCAATTCCGATGAAATCCTTCGATGGCCGTCTTTGTTTATATTTATAGAATGTGCCAAAATTGATAAAAATAATAATAATAATGCTTTCTTTCCTTCTGACGGCTATAGGATTAAACATGGCCAAAAATCTTCTGCTCTTTGTATTTAAAGTCGATTGTATGACTTCAGAGGTAAAACTGTGTCGGACTTTTTAGGAAACTACAACACACCCATTCATTCTAATGTATATCAACACTCTCTCTGTAGATCGACAGATATATAAACACCTTGCAAATCAATCATGCAACCACGTTGAATGGAAGATGGAAGTTGTATTTTCATTGCATTCGTATTTGTGTATTATATAGTTTTGAAATTTGTTAGGACTTGTGCCAACTCTGTTCTGGAACTTTGGAGTTGTGTTCTACTTGTTATTAATGTTTAAAAATTTACAACTCTTTTGTCAAGTTTTTGCTCAAGGTAAAATTAGGAGAACAATTGGATGAGTCATTGGGAAAAAATCTTAGAAATCTCAACAGGAAAATGTTCTTGTTGATGAATAAATTTGTTAACTTATTTTAATAATTGTTTCTTCTTTCTTGAGATGTTGGTGGTATTTAATTGGGAGTAGCCTTTTTCTCTCAGTTCGAGGAGACTTGTATCTTAGACCTCTTAGAATAGACTCTGAGTTTCTTTTATGAGAAGAACTTAGTAATTTTGTACTGTATATTGTTATGGAGGGATTACTTGACTTTGTTCTAATAGTTTTTGTATTATAATTTGTTGAATCAAGAATTGGTTATTCTTTTTGTAATGCAAAAATGAAACCTGACCTTGGGATACCAGTATGAGTTGTTTGGTCTTCCTTTGCACAATCATTTGTAGAAATGATGTTGGAAGAGGTTATAATATTTGGTTTTATTGAACTGTAAATGTCAGTTTGTTAGTAAACTGTTGTTTGGTAGGACCTTGCTTGTTGGTTTGAGATGAGTGAGTTGTCTCTTGCTCTCTATCATTTTCAGAATTATCTTTGGATGATGTAGAGTAGAGAGTAATCCAGTATGATTTTGCCTTGATATTTGAACGTTGTTTTAGATCTCTAAAATTTTAACTTCAATATTAAAAGTAGATTTAATACTTACATGTAAAACCAATTGATCCTCTATTCTTCTTGGATTAAATGAAATGTTACTCGGATGAATATCTTAATTGTTAAATTTTTTAAGGTAATTGTCTTTTGAAAGAAACAGTTAAATCACGTTTTGAATCTGTTCGGTTCTTATATGTGTTGTGTTTGGGCCTAGTTGTAATGGTTCCTCTTCTTCTTTGTATAGGAGATATATGAGTTAACCTAATCTGAACCATACTTTAAACTCTTCTTTTAGCATGAAGCAAAGATAAATGTTGCTTTCTTTTATGAAAGTTTGGGAACAATGAGATGTTACGACATATTGTTTTCTTAAGGATAATTGATTAAATCAATTAGAATCTATTTTATAAGGTAGATTATATTCTATCCTTTTCTTTGGAAGTGAAATCAATTAGTTAAAATGTACTTATTTTCCGTTGCTTTTTGAGATTTTAGTTATGATGTAATAATCGTCTCATTAAAGCAGAATTGTTTTAATGGAACAATTATTAGAATGCACTTCTTTTTAAGGATTAGTGCTTATCATGCTTATTTCATTGAATTGACCCGTGTTAGCAATTTTTGTAGATGGACTTCATAAGTGATAAAGAAGGAAAAACTTACATGGTACATTGGATGATTTAAGTCTATTTCTTGTGAAGAACTCTGATTTGTTCTTGAGACTATATTGGAAAAGAAAAGTAGTATTCTTTTAAAATTAAGAAAGTTGTTATGCAGTTTACCTCAATGCATAAGTTTTGTAAATGTAATGGTTATAAAGATAAACTGAAAGGTGGGAGATTACTAGTTTTGGTTGTGTAAATTACTTTTCATTTGTATGAAAGACATGGGTTCTATCTTGTTGTCAATCTTCATATTATTTATATGTTAAATGGTTAAATTTTAATAATATTAGATCAAGGGATTAAGTTCAATCTCCCTACTTATGATACAACTTGTAAAGTTGTAGAATGTGATTTTTGTTATATAATGAAAGACTCTTCATCTTTCATAACTGTTCATAAACCACAAAGATTTGGTAACATGAATTCAATTTATAAGACTTCATTTTTTATGAAGTCTAATTTATTTTGGATATCTTCTGGTGCTAAACTTTCTAAAACATTAATGTACTTTTTACTTTTGAAATATTATAACACTACGCAGTTATGCTTAACTGATAGTTTAACTATGTATTCGAATAGTGAAAATGGTAATGAATATAAAAAAGTTCTTAAAGGGCTAAATGAATCAATTTAGAAAAGAACTTATGGAATGTTGGATTAGGGTTAGGTAGGTTGCTGAAATTTATTTAAATAATCCAAATTAATTAAATAATTAATAAATTTCTTGGGTATGTACATCTCGATGAGGCTGTTATGTAGGATGCTGGCACATGCCAACTACAGGGCTGCACCTTTGAGAAGATTAGGATCTTCTTGAGGATACAACGATACAGTCGACATGTGGCAGCACCCTTCTGTATTGATCATCTAGATCTACACACATTGGACTTGATCTTAGTTTATCTCTAGATCTGGGTAGCAGCATGGTTAAGATATGGAGTAGCCCTCTAAAACTCAAGGTACCTTGGCACACGGGGTTGACTTAGGTCGACCCAATATGCCAACTTACCCTAAGTTTTCAGGAGCCTCCCCTTATCATAACATATATTGTTAACTCAAACTAGGGTTAAACCTTGGGAAAGTGGAGTGACGGAAGTCAGTAAAGGACATTCTAGATAATAATAGAGTGGGGTGAAGGACATATTCTGAATTGACGAGTATGACGTCAAGGAATAGTAATACAAACAGTATGTTAGAAATCTTTGGCCAAAGTATTGCAAGCTGCTGGTTGCATTGTCCTATGTCACCTAGTCTAAGGTTTATGATGCAGATGAATGTTGGTAACAAATATTTAGATAGGATCCTTAGACATATCACTCAATACCCTGAACAGGGTAAGAAAACCAAGTATACGTAGTATACAGAAAAAGTATTCAATACTTGATGTTTAACATGAATAGATTGGTAGCACACCGAGTCATTATAACTGCATATGGTTATTTGTTACATGAATGGTTGATAAAGAATTTTTGTTCTAAATTATGAATTTAGAATAGAGAACATTATTTAAAATTTTTTTCCCTTATTTCTAAAAGTCTTAAAATGGGAATGTTACAACTAGTGCCCAAACCTGGAAAATAACGCCTAGGTGCCCTTGACTCTTCCTGGATTCTTGTGACCATAGGGTAATTACATAACATTTTTTAGTTCAACACAATTTTTGGAAGTTTATACAATGGATTTTACAGGAAAAACTTTCCTTCAGCACTCGACATGCATGCACTACACCTTATTTTCTACTTTCACGTCTGATCATAATTGTTCAAGATGGATCAAATTTTTACACACCATTTGTAGTGGTGTTAATACTTTGGGAAGTATTTAAATGTTGGAAGATGACACTAGAATTTTCTTCCTACACTTATTTTGTTCTTGGTGTGAGATCACCCAAAAAACTTGCACTCAATACAACTGGTGTGAGATTACCTAAAAAACTCATTCTTCTACAGCATCTTTAGGATCCTTTCTACACCTTTTACTCATCACAAATCTGGTGTACATGTTATTTTTTCATTTTTTACATACTTCTACACATTTTTTACACATTTTGATCATATATACACATATTTGATTACTTGTTCATTATTCTCTTTTGCAAGTCTGTCCTTATGGGAAGTAGTAGTCACATCAATTAAACGAAATCAAAAATAGGTAAAAATGCAACATCTAAATATACGCTCTCACCCTAGGATCTTAATCACCTCTTTTTTTACTTCCTCTTCTCTAGCTTCCACACTTCACATTTTTATCACTCCACACTTTTGCTTATCTCTTAGCACCCTTTTTACCATTGATATACATGGTTATTAGGTACAAATCTATTATCTACATTATGTTATCAATCATTCTCTCAACAACCTAAAGTGGTGGAAAATGTAGATACTAAATCACACACTTTAGGTATCTATCTAGTCCTAATCACATACTACTATTCATATGATTTCTAAACAAGAAAAGTACTAATTGATCACTGCATTTTTCCATCTTTTCTTACTTTATGTTACCTCTTTTGGTCTTACATTCCTTTCCCATTCATCTTTTCATACTTCAAAATTTCTCATTATGGACACCTACACTCCCGACCTCTTTGTAATTTGTTCACATCTTTCGGGCCCTTTCTAGCAGTTTGGGCATCTTATTTTCTTGGTGGTTGGTATTTTCTGGGTTAATTATGAAATTAAAGCAAGGGAATCATATAAATATAAATCTATGTAATCATCATGAGGGTACAAGTATTAAGAATTAGCTATCAACACCTAAGGTTGCATCCAAGAGCATTATTAAGAGCATTCAAGCATTCATCTAGCTTCACACAAGGGATAAGGGAATGTAATTTCTGCATACACTTCATAGGAGGGTAAATTCATTATTTCATGCACACATCTATCTACATTTTCAACATATAGCTACTTATTTTCTATCAAGTACGACATGTACAAAAGCCACCTAGTTCACAATTTTGACACACACACACAAAACTACATTGGGTATGAGATGTAGTGTAGTGCTTGGTCGTAAGTTCACTTTGTTGATAATTGAGGACAATTTGACCCCTCATTTTACATATTTATTTTTTAGGATTTAATATGGTTTGAGGGTTTTATAGGTGTTGCTTTCTAGTTTTAGGTGTTGGATAAACAACTTCCTCACCGATCAATGAATGAACTAGCGATAAAAGAAACTAGAAAATAAGAAATGTTGGAGGGTTTATGTTACCTCAGATGTGTGATGTGATGGATACGAGCACAAATGGCTAATTTTCGCTGCAACTTGATAGACCTGTAAAACTAGAATGAAGATGGATTAGATAGATATATGGGGGGGTTACCCAACAATGTGGTTCTAAGAAATGATTAGATTCCTTTCACGGATGTCAAACCCTATTTGATTGGAAAAAATGAAGTAAAGAATGATATTAAAGATAACATGTAGAAATAGAAGTATTACTAAATTTTGAAAAATGTCTTGGATTGATTTAAGATATGATTTGATTGAAAAAAATTTACAATAAAGGTTACCTAGTGTAGGTCAACGATGACCTAGACTATGCACAAGCATGTTGACAATGACTTGGGAGGGTGGATTTAGGTTTTAAGTTTAATAAATAGACCTACAAGAGTCTGAGTGTAAAACAAGATGTAACAAAGGCTTGTATATCACCTACAGACAAGAATCAAAGGCAGAGAGCTCTAGAAAGTACAAGGAAATAGCGACAACAAAGCTTAGATTAACAAACTGGGCCTGGTTCAAAAACACTCTGATAGGGTTAGAAAAAACTATAGAAGAATTAGATAAGGCCCCAGATGATTGAAGGAGAAAGGAAAAATTCAAGAAAACAGGCTAGAAGAGAAGTTTATTGGAGAAAATGTGAGTGTTACTTAAGTTGATCTAAACTTACAAAATATTAGACACAAGAAATACAAAGATAATTTTATTTTAAAAAGCTCATTAAAATGACACAGAGATATTGTTAAGTCTCATGAAAGATGACACAAAGATACCATTAAGTCTCACAAAATATGACTGTAAGTGATGAAAGCATGTTGAAACGATGTTTGGGAGATTTTTGACTGTTGGAGGAATGTTCAAGCGAGAGAGAAAGTTCACAAGTCGTAAGAGATTTTTGATGTTAACATGCATTTGATGTTTTTTGGAAAGAAAATACTAGCTTTATAGGGTCGACGATGAATGGGCTGGGTCGTCATTGATTATGGAAAACATTTCCCCAATGGGACTAGATTTTGTGATTTTGGATTATTAAGAGTTGACTGAATGCTTTAAAGCATGTAGGAAGGATTAGATTGTTTGGGGATAAATTGTAGGGAGTTAGGGTATAAAAATGGATGGGAGAAAAAATTAGAAAAGAAAGGGGATGGATTTAGGATAAAAACATCCTAAATAGAAGGTTGGTTAGGGAAAGATAATGGGAATTAATTAATTAAAAGGATTTAAATAATTAATAGGAATAAAGATTAATATGGATGGGATAATTGGGCATGTTAGATATTAAATGATAAAGTGAATTAATTAATTAATGGGAATTGGATGGGAATATAATTAGATAAAGGGAGTGAATTAAATAAATATGCACATGCGGGTGATCAAGGGTATAGATATTGAATTCATGTATCTACATTTTCCCCCTTTTTGTTGATTGGTTTACATTAGAAAACAATGAGACAAAAATGATGAGAATTGGATGAGGAATAAAAAATGTTGATGATGAGCTCCCCCCTCAAATGGGGCATCGATGATGTCAAGGGAAATTGATGATGCATTTGAATAAAAATGTAGATGATAAAGGGGAGGTTGGTAATGAAAAATGGGTAAAATTATTACCAAGGATGGATGCCCCAAGAAAAAAGGAATTATAATATTAATAAAACTACAATGGTGACTCCAATATCACATTGGTAGAGGAAAATTGTGGTCTCAACAGAGATGGGATACAACATTCTACGGGCTAGTGAGAGGGTGAAGACCACTACAGTATGGATGTAATCCACAATGACCAACGAGTCATAGGTAAAAATCAAAATATGTGCAACTAAATGCAAAAGGTATGTGAAATCCTTCGTACATGAGGAATCAAGTGAAAAAGTATGTGTCCATAAGGGACGATGATGAAATGTTATGGTTCCTAATGGGACACAAAAAAATGTCCAAGAAGTCAAAATGAAAAGTGAGTGATGAAATGATATTCCCTAAAGGGAAAGTATAGATGCAAAGGAAAAGAAGGAAACAAAATATGCGTTAAGTGAGGAAATTATGGCCACAGGTGGATTTTGAATGAGAAAATGGCTCCCCCAAGAAGTGCAAAAATATGGCCACAAGAGTGGATTTAATATGATGAATATAATTCCCGAAGGGGAAGAATATTATGGCCTGAAACAAGGACTTCGTGCATGGATTAGATAGGATCGTGAAACATGATGTCTAAAGGAAAGAATAAGTATGGCCTGATAGGAATTTGAATGTATAAATTAAAGATTTAAATGTAGAATTTAAATGACTAGAGGGAAAATGATTATGGCCACAAATGTGGACTTAAAGTTCAATAATAGATGATTCCTTAGGAAAGGATGCAAGGTAGGGGGGAAAATCCCAAACTAACTATTGCCAAGGGGAGTCGAAAATGACCTAAAGTCAGTGGTCATATAAGCTTGAGGGTGAGTTGATGATGTTCATTGCATGTGTAAAGATTATGAGAGTGATTAAAGTGATTGAAGAGAGAACTGAGAGATGAAATTCTGGAGCTACGAAGAAGTGCCAAAGGGTTTAAAGGATGGTGAGTAATAAAAACCCATGCTAGTTTTAATTAAATTCAATGTTTTATTTTTTGTTTTGCATTTTTTTTCAAAAAGTGGATGATGCTAGGGGCAATTGGCAGCAACCCAGGTGGGTCGACATTGACCTAGGTATAAGGCATGTCAATTTACCCCCAAAATGCATCGACCTGACTAGGGTCAGTGTCGACCGGGGTAGGATTGGAGAAGATAGGGTTAGATTGAATTTTGGATGAAAATTATTGTAGTTTGAATAGATTTGGACTAGGGATATAATGTTTACATGTTCTATTTGTGATTGTAGGCTAGGAAGACCCTTTATTTGAGAGATTGAGTTCTTTCTCTATACAAGAATATTAGAGGAGATCTCATAGATGTCGAGTGGGATCCCTTGGCTGTAGTGGGTACGGGAATATTTAGGTATTATTAGAGGATCCCACAGGATGTGGGGCTTATGATTGTTTTGGTTGAGAGATTGGATCGGTAGAAAAGGAAATTTTGGTTCAGGATAGGGAATATTGTAGTTACCCTGGAGGATGTATATCAGATTCTTAAGTTTCTGATACATGGGGGGCAGATAGTTTCCATTACTAGTGAGGAGAGATTAACAGTGTTGATGTGGCTATTTGGAGTTGATGCACCCCAGATTGGGTTTTCCTTAGGGGATTTTGCATATGAGTTGAGATATGAGGTTGGGGTACCGCAGAGCTATCTGATCTACATGGTAATGATGGTCATGTCATGTTATGTTTTGTGAAACTCTTATGCATCTTGATTTCCATGGGCATTAGCTGGTGTAATGGTAGAAATTGTTGATCATTAGATAATATTCTCATTTGGGAATTCTTTATTGGATCAACTTTACCAAGAGCTTTCCATATACATGGTATGACAGATGTGATTCTTAGGTGTGGGTTTCTTATTGCACTGTTGGGCATATGAGCATATAGCAGTGATTTGGCCATCAGGGCTTCTGTGGGTCACAAGAGACCAAATTCAGTTAGAGGTGGGATTTTTTAGATGGAGGGTTAGTTAAGCCTTCACTGACATGAGCGAGGGGAGGGTGGACTGGTATGTGGATCGACTTGCGGAGTTGGATTTTGATCAGATTTGGTGGTAGCCATATCAGGATTTTCCCACATGGCCTGATGTAGACATAGAGTTGGCAAAGATGAGGAGGACAAGGTGGATGCAAGGGAGATTCTTGGAGATGATCAAGGTTTTTTAATTTGATCGAGTGTAATGACAATTTGGTGTCTTATAGAATATACCAGATTGTCCTATTTTGTATAGACATGAGGATATAGACAAGGAGTTGCCAAGCCCTGTCATGATAGATCCATTGAGGGAGAAGGCTACATAATGGGATGATGATGAATAAATAGGAGTCAAGGCCTAGTTTGGTAATTGGATGTCTACTATCGAAGAAAATAGGGTGGTTGTAAAGGGAGAAGAAGAAGATGTACAAGATATGGAAATTGATGTAGAGGTGGCTCCTAGTGGTGGAAGAGATGGTGGAGCAGGAGATTCCACAGAGATGGAACACTTGTGTGATGAGTTAGATCAGGTGAGGATGGAGAGAGACACATCTCTATAGTATCAAGATATGGCCACACATGAGAGAGACTGAGTTATTCAAGAGAGACGCTGCTACCTATGACATAGGGAGTCCTATAGGATCTGTTTTGGAGATTTTTCTACCATTTGGCGATGGAGTTAGTGAGTGGTGCCTAGGTAGCTCCATAGGGTCAGGACAAGCAGTACCTCCTAGCATGATTTCTATGGGTAGGTATAGATCACTAGCTATAGAGGCTATATGTTATGAGGGGATCTTGTTCGAGAAGCTGTCAAAGACATTGTGCTATTAGGATCACCTATAAAGGACACTGGTAGGAAGATCCGAGTTTTCTAAGAGCACAAAAATTATGACACAACCACAACAAGTGGAGGGAGGCCACAAGGGAGGTAGAGATGTGTAGGGATCAGGTGTTGTACCTACCCTAGGAGGAGAGGAATTGAGAGCATTGGATATATGCTTCACATATTTTGAGAACATATTTTCTTTGAGAGAGCCCCGTTAGAGGCAAGTGATGTATTGATACACATTTTGATATATATATATATATGATATATGGTTTTTTGTGGATTATTATGTATTCATTATGTGATGTGATAAAATTTGATGTGATGACGATGATTTTAGAGTATATGTCATGATGATGGCTTTTAAACTAGATATGATGATAATAATTTTTTTTCCTTTTTTAGAACACATGTTTGTTTTATATTTGATGATGATGGTGAAATAAATTTATGATTAGATGGTTATTTTGGATGTAACGTGTATGGGTAGAAAAAATATATAAATGTGTATTGTGGTAATGAGGATTAGGATTATATGTCTTGTGTTTGAATTTTATCTTGATGATTAGAATGTATATGGATAAGATGTGTTGAAAAAAAATTGTGAATGGATGTGATTAATAATGGATATGAGTAAGAGTAAATGTGTTGTAAGATAGATAGATAGCATATAGGTTATTGAGAATAAAAAATATGTGATGAAATACATATGTGATAGGATTATGATAGAATGAAACACAACTGTGTCAACATATATGTGTGAACAATACTATGTTTCATCAAGTAAATTAAAATGAAAAGATTCCTCCAACTGCATTAGAGGTAACCAAAAAAGGGGATCTAGGTAACGCAAAGCACATGTGATCAGAACAAATGATAGTATACCACCAATAACTATTAGTCATACCAAATATCATGAGGATCATGGATGAAATGAACCCATAAACCTAGTTTCAAGATGATAAAAGGGGTTTGATATTTTCTTGTACAAGGGAAGATGGTTCTCCAAATGTGGTGTTCCCTAACACTATGCCCTAGCTCTGAGAAATGGAAAGAGAAAACTAATCAATGTGGGAATAGTTCATAGGATGCTAATCTGGAAGGATGATCAATTCAGGAATCCTTCAATGCCATGAAAAGTAGTATCCATCATTCAAGGGAGTCTACTTTACACATAATATAGATGGAAAGAGTAATATATAATAGTTTTCCTTCAAGGGATCAATCTATTTATTTTTATTTTATTTTGATTTGCATGTCTTTTTTCATGAACCATTTTATTTTGAGTGATCATTTTATTTTTGATAACTTTGATTTTGACAAGATCATTCGTGAATTTTGATTTTACATGGGAGAGACTTGGGACTAGCTAGGTAGACCACTTGGAGGGGATAAAGAATGTACAATAAACACCCCTGGAACCTTTGCATGGTTCCAATAGGTGAATATTAAGGTGATGGATGTGATGATCGTGAAGTTATTACCAATAGGGGAGAGCTTATCCATAAGGAATATGTTACGGGTAGAGATGTGGTGCCCATATTTAAGGTCACATCTAGGAAGTGACGGAAGACCGCATAATTCCAAATCATCACAATAAGAAATGGAAGAGGCTAAGATAGATTAATTATCAAAATAATATGACAAAGAACATTGGTAGGCATGATAACATTTTAATGGTCACAAGTGCAATGTGTTAAGAGGTTCCACTTCCAGTTTACCATCAAGGGAGGCCAATCAATAGGCTCCCGAACCATAGTTATGGGTGATAATGTATGGCCCAATGAAATTAGGGGAAAAATTTCCACGTTGGATCCTTTCTAGAGTGGTGGCATTCTATTTATGGGGTCACCAATGTTAAATTCATGTTAGGATAGGATGTGATTAGAGTTGTCGATGAGTAAAGATGAAAATTGTGCGTTCCACTCAGGAGGAAAGGAAAACATGCTTCCCTGACGAGATGAAGAAATGGTTACTTAAAAATGATGGTATGATGTCCCAAGGGGAATGTAAATTTGGCCACAAAATTTGACTTGAGATGAGAGTAAATGGTCACCAAAGAGTGGTACAAGTATGCCAAACATAATTTTGTATGGGATTAGATGAGACGATTTGGATAATAGAATATAAATTATGTGCAACACCTCAGAAATGAGGAGGCAAGAATAATGTCCATAGAAGTATAATTAGAGTAAGGATAATGATGCCTCTAACATAGGCATGAATATGGCCATAACGATGATATTTCGATAAATCCATGATGCTTCTAAGGGAAACACATATATGGTAATGTAGGTTGTCATGAGAGAAAAAGATAATAGACCGATAAGTTGAATAAGATTAGATGAAGATACACTAGATGAGATAATATGTCACAATGTATGAAGAGAAACTAACCCATAGGTGAACTGATCCTAGAAAAAAAAATTCTCCCTAGCATTAAAAGATCCATGGGGATAACATGCATGGATTAGGAAGAACACGTGGAAGGATAAATGAGAAAAAAGGGGGGGATGTTCCCACAGTGAAAGGGATATGGATAAGATAATGGATGTTAGAAGATGTGAAATGGATGTTAGGGGATGGTGTAGTGAAAAAACATAATCAATGAATAAAGGAGGACACTCATCAGGAGGAATGATGTGTGGAGGAGGGATAATAGAAGATGATGTGGATAGGTGAAGAGACTGGGGAGGCTAAATGTATAGAGATGCAGTGAAAGGAGTAAGATGGGTCATGGATGAAGAAGTAGAGGGAGAAGGATACTTTTCACAGAGGTCTTCTCACTCAATAAGATCATGGAAGATAGTTTGAAGGACCTTACAATTCTTAGTTTCATGAACCAATGTGTGATGATATGCGCATATGCAATGGGAATCAAACCATGAGGGCTTTAGCTAGTTCGGGTCAAAGGCCTTGATAGGTGGGAGCGTGATGGTTGAAGTCTAAAGTAGATGTTGGAGGACCTCCAAAAATTATTCGATATATGAAAAATGTGAGGTATTGTGAGATAGTGTAGATGTAGAGGATGAAGGTGGATTATTTTGAGGTCTAGGTGGTCTAGAAGAAGATGCAATGGTGGATTATTTAGGCTTGGACTGATTGGTAGGTGGAGTCATTGTTAATGAAGGATCTGGTCCTAATAGGGAATCATATGGTTTGAATTCAAACTGGTTAATTGATCACGATGAAGGAGGTGGTCCTAAGATAGAGGGATGTGGCCCCAAAATGGATGATGTAGATTTGGTATTGGTTGGAGGAATGTTGATCTTTTTATAGGGACACACAAGAGATTGTTGTGGAAAGGTTCATTTTTGGATTTGGATTATTGAAGAGTTCCCTTGGCAGGGATGAAAATGATTTTTACCAGTGGATCTGAAGGTGGGGTTGCGGGTGATGGGGGAAGTAATTTTTGCATCATTGTTTTCAAAGAATATGGGGATTGGCTCGATGTGGGAATGTCTATTTGTGTCTATGAGATAATAGGGTTACCTATAGTTGTTACAAGTTTAATTTCTCTCCAATATTGTTCAAATGATGAAGGTGGTGTAGAAGAAGAGGGAGCTAATAGAGATGTGGTCATGATAGTTTATGTGGTAGCTGTAGGAAAGAGGAACTAGTATGGATTCTAAGAATGACACGATGGGAAAAGGTGCAATATATGTAGAAAAGGTGGGAGTGTTTAATGAATTAGATGAGGTAAATGCAGATGTGGAAGTGATAATGGGAGTATGGGTGGCTATAGAAATATAAAGGGGTGTTTTGATGATTCGATTGATGAGGTCTATGTGAGAAGGAGGTGATTTAGGTAGTGGATAGATCAATGTAGAAATGAGGGGTTGTGTGCAAGAAGTATGAATGCCTTTTATGTTTGTCTCATGAGGCATTGTGGATGTGGATGTGTATTGAGAAGATGCAAAGGGGGATGTAGATGTGGGGATATTAGATGTAGATGATTGAGATGAAACGGATGATGTAGGCATGGGAAAGGAAATGTGTGATAGGGATGTAAAGGTATACATGGGTGGATTTGTAGATGTGGTAGATATAATGGTAGTGATGGATGTGCTCGGAAGAGATGTGGTCATTGATTCAGGTATGATAGGTGTGGATAAAGAAGCGGGTGTAGTCAAGGATGATGTGGATGTGGTTAGAGTGGAACTGGATGTAGATGAAAGAGAGGTAGTGGATGTTGAGGAGGTTGGTAGGGTGATCATGGGTATAATGGATGTGAGGATATATCTTGAAGGGGTGGTAAGCACAATATATAAGCTAGGGGTAGATGATAAATCTGGTGAAATAGATGTGGAGAAATATGTCTAGTGTATGATGTTGATAAAAAAGTAATTGAATTGAGATGGTGTAGAGGATGAAAATGAATTTTCTGGTGCTGGATTAGGAAAGGGTTGTATGAAGATATTAGGTGGTGAAGATTGGATTATTTTCTTAGAAGTAGGAATATGATGAGGAGATTGGGATTGGATAGGGGGATCAATAGGTCGAATAGGCATGGTCATGCTAGATGAAGAAGAGATTAGAGAAGATGACTGGGATGGAGTGGAATCTACCAGTCGACGTGATAAAGAAGTAGACAGTCTACAATGAAGGTAGTCATAAATGGGCTTAGGAGAAGGTCTAGAAGAAACCAAGGGTTTGGATGGGGTCATCATGGATTGTTGGCAACTGTTCGAGGAGAAGTTTGATTCCATTTTAAACAGACAAGTCAAGAAAATAATTTCATTTATTTTTTTAGATTATGAATGTGTGAAAAATAAAAGTGGATGTTTAATAAGGTACCTAGGAAGAGGAAATCTATGTCTGGTTTCAGGTTTGTTATGGTGAGGGAAGTATCAGGAGGCTTCCTTTTGGGTGATGAAATCCCAATTAGTTAACTAGGTAAGGAGATGTTTCAATTTTTGATTTAGATGCATGAGGTTTGGTTATGTGTGATAGAATGTGTTATGTAGAATATTGAACCCCTATTTAAACTATGTGATTAATAATGATGCAAAAAGAATGTTATTTTTTTAAACCCAAAACAAAGTATGATAATTGATGAGGACATAGATAAGAAAAGGAAGATCAATTAAGAAAGGAGAAAATAAGGAAAAATGGAGAATACATGGATATATGTTTTCCTTTTTATCTGCACTCTTGAGTGATGAGCTATCCCAGTAGATAAATCCAACATGAGAAAGAAAAAACAAGGCCTCACACTGCAGTCTTAGTGGAAGACAGAAAAAGTAAAATATAGACAAAGAAGAAAGAGATCACTAAAATGGTGGTCCCACTAGACATGCCAAAAATGTTGGACAAGAAACTTCCTCACCAATCAATGAATGAACTAGTGATAAAATAAATTAGTAACTAAGAAATGATGGAGGGTTTATATTACCTCGGATGTTAGATGTGATGGATACGGGCACAAAATGGTTGATTCTAGTTGTAACTTGATAGACCTGTAAAAATGCAATGGAGATGGATTAGATAGATATATACAAGGGTTTCCTGACAATTCAGTTTCGAGAAATGATTATCATCCTTTCACAGATTTCAACCGCCATTTTTTTGGAAAAAGTGACGTAAAGAATGTAATAGAGGATAACATGTAGAAAAAAAAGTATTAACAAATCTGGAAAAATGTCTGGGATTGCTTTAAGAGATTATTTGATTGAAATAATTGTAAAATAAAGGTTACTTGGTCTAGGTCAATGGTGACCCATACTTTACATAGGAATGTCGAAGATGACCTGAGAGGGTGGATATGGATTGTAAGCTAAATATGTAGACTACAAGAGTCTGAATGAAAAATAGGATGCAACAAAGGCTTGTATATCACCTGCAGAAGAGAACTAGAGGTAGGGAGCTCCATAAAGTAGCAGGAAATAGAAGCAAGAGAGGTTGGATTAACAAATTAGGCCTAGGTCAACGACACTTTGACATGGTTGGTGGAGACTATAGCATAATTAGATAAGGCTGAGGATGATTGGAGGAGAAACAAAACCTGTAAGAAAATTGGCTATGAAGAGAAGGTTGTTGGAGAAATTGTGAGCATTGTTGAAGTTGATCTTAACCTACAAAATATTAGACACATGAAATACAAATCTAGTTTTAAAAAAAATCTCAGTAAAATGACCCAGAGATACCGATAAGTCTCATGAAAGATAATTGTGAGTGATGTAATTATACTAAAATGATGTTCGAGATATATTTGATTGTTGTAGGAATGTTCAGGAGAGAGATAAAGTTCATAGGTCACAAGAGATTTTGGTTGTTTTCATGCATCTGTTGTTTTTTGGAAAGAAAAGACTAGCTTTATAGGGTTGACAGTGACTGGGCTAGGTCATTGCCTAGTGCAGGGAAATTTTCCCCAATAGGACTAGATTTTTTTATTTTGGCATGATTTTGGATTGTTAAGAGTTGGTTGAATGCTTTAAAGCATGTAGACATGATTAGATTGCTTGGGGATAAGTTGTAGGGAGTTAGGGCATAAAAATAGATGGGAGCAAAGCTTAGAAAAGCAAGGGTATGGATTCAAGATAAAAAAAATCCTAAATAGAAGGTTGGTTGGGGAAAGATAATGAGTATTAATTAATTAATAGGAATTAATTAATTAAAATGAATAAAGATTAATATGGATGGGATAATTGGGCATGTAATATATTAAATGATTAATTAATTAATTAATTTGGCTTGAATAATTAATGGGGGTGAATTAAATAAATATCCACACACAGACGATCAAGGGTATAAATACCGAATTTAGGTGTCTACAATAGGTTTCAGATGAATAACAATGAAGTACAACTACATAAATGTGATGAAAGGAGACAAGCAATGAACATATTGTGAGCTTGCAAAACTAAGTTCCATAGCTTTTGATAAGTCACAAGTGCCCAGAATAGGTATCTAACACCCTAAACGCCCTTGACCTAGGTTTGATTGTGGCACTCTGAGTTCATGTTCCAATAATTTTCCAGTTCGGCATAACTTTGAGATTATTTTGAATCATATAATTCTTTTTATCCCTTTATTTATAACTAGTGTTTCATACTTTTTATCTTATTTTACTTGGATCAAATTTGTACTTAGTTTTTTGTTGTCATGCAAATGTGCAATAAGGAAATTAACAATTTCTGAGCATGACAACAATAACCTTGTGTTAATTTTTTCAAGTCCTATTATTCCAAGACACCCTTGGTCCATTCAACCAGTCCAAATGACCTCCCAACTAATGTTATATCATCCCCTTAGGCGATTTTAGGAGTTCATTTGCAAGTTACAAGAAGTTGTGAGAAGGGCAATCATTAGCCTTCCTAGGGCTAGAATAGCCCCATGGAGTGAAGAAGAAGATCCGAAGTGGATGTGGAGGTGATTCAAAGGTCTTGGGACATCATGGGAATGATTCTAGAAGATTTTGGAAGGGCTCAGAGAAGTTGGGGTAGTTTCAACAAAATTAGGGTTCACATGCCTAGTCAGTACATAGGCCAAAACAACCACCGAGCTTCAGAAGGTGTTTCCAAGAGCTTTGGATGGAGTTAGGAAAAAACTAAACAACACCAAAAAGATAATTACAAGACCTACATGATGGTTAAATCATATTTTTCACAACACCTTTGCGCATTAGGTCTGTAAGAAGTTTTTCTCAGGCATAGGTGGAGTACCAAATAAAAAATACTATTTTTCAAGGATACAATGAAAGAATCAAGACATTATACCCCAACCATTGGATTAAAAATTCAATTTCTAGTCTGGTTCTATAATTTTTTTTCCAAAAAAGTCCATCAAGAGCTCAATTTATCATTATCACAAGTTGTCCTCTTAAAGCGAGTTCGAGAGTTAGCTAAATTTTGGGAGGGCACGTGTCAACTTCAAGAGCCTAGAGGGATTTTGTGTCATTGAATTTCTTAAGGGTAAAGTACATCAACCTTGTAAAAATTTATCTAGCCCCATGTGACCTCTGGAACCCCATGCAACCATCATGATTGCTAATTCAGGCCCCGGGTGCAATTTGGAGCTCAAATTCCTTGCCGTCGCATCTCCGCCATGTTTCAGCTCCTAGATCACAGTGGAATTTGATTTCCCTCACAATTTAGGGACATAAAACCTTGAAAAATTTTCCCATCCCCTTAGGAGAGACTTTTGGTCACCCATGTGACCTGCTTCCAGCCCCTTAATGCTTTAAAGTTGATTTTGGAGCTCTCACTCCCTGCCGTTAGATCGCTGCCACATTGTCGTCTTCTTTCTTACCATGGAAATTGATTTCACTCATGTCCCATTAAGGTGAAGGATGTCAAGAAAAAAAATGTTCCAAGTCCTCTCTGTGCATAATTTTTAAATTTTAAAAACTCCTCATGCTTCTATCTTCTAACATTTAACTCCTCCTTGCACAACTTGCTCTTTAACTTTCTCTCCAACTTATCACCACCACTCCACCATTGCCAAAGCTCAAAAAAGATTCAACACAATAGTAAAATACTCTACCTCATGGTGATACATAGGTATCATAATAATATTTCATCGAGATAAGAATAAGAAATGAAGAACAAAGAATAAGAACATTGGAAATCCCCATTGCCATGAAATCGAAATTTAAAGAAATATTCCAAACCGGTGCACAGATTGAAATTTTTTTTTGTTGCTGAGTTATTCTCTCTTGAATGCCATTAAAAAATCATATCCAAATGTCTAGTTTGCAGTGATGGATGCTCATAGTGAATAAATTTCACTTCCGGCTCCATGCAGAACAAAGTTCAATTTCCCGTCAAATCGACAACCAGATTAAAGAGAAATTTCACCAGTGAGACAAGAAGAAAAAACCTATCACAATGGAGTTGATTTCTTTGAGAATGGAGACAAAAAAATACCTAAAAATTTCAATCTCCATTAATGGCCACCATGACAAAGTAGTGTAAAAAATCAGCGAGCTACCTCTCCACTTCTCAGGGTTCTAGTGGGCGAAATCACACAAAAATTAGAGGGAACGATCATTGAAAAATCTAGTTTCACGTGAACTAGTTTTCAAGCCATAAATTACCTATTTTTTAGGGATATGGAGGGATGTTTTTTTATCACCATTCTTCCCTCTTTGAATAAAATTTCAAATTCCCAAAGATCTAGCAGGTGAAATCATTTGAAATTCAGAGGGACGAGTCTCCAAAAAATCTAGTTTCTCTCAAACTAGTTTTTACACAATGAAGTTTCCAATTTCTCAAGATATTAAGGACTTATTTTTAATTATTATTCTTCCCTATTATCTCCATACCCAAAGCTCTTACTAGACATAAATTTCTATTTTTCATTTATGAGCTTTCTGGAAATCGAATCATGATGAAAATTGGAGCACGAGTCTATGACGAAGAGCCGACTCCAAAAAAGTTATTCCTTGCACAAACAAAGATCTTTTTCACAAAATAATAAAAATAGAATATGTTATACTTCCTCACATGCTATAAATTATGAGTCCAACTGAATTACAAGTTTGATCACTCAGGACAATCAGAAAAGGGTGAAAATGGAAAGTAAGACAGAAAACGACTTCTTCCCAAAATAGCAGGTTCCCAAATAACAACCTGATAAAAATAGAAATGTGCTAAAAATAGAAATTTCTCAAGAACATCAGAGGTTCAAATATGATAGATGGTTTAGAAGGTGAAACTGGAGCAAGACAAGTGATATACCCTAGGATAGTAGAACACATGCTCATATTGTAAAAATAGAAAATTTTCATTTCGGAGTGGAAAACTACATTTGAATTTTTTTTCACTCACCTTGATCCTTTTTGGACTCCCTTTTGGATAATGAGATAGTTTCATGAGTTGAAAAGGAGGAATGAAAACTTCACAAAGGTCCTGAAAACATCATCTTGAGTGTAATGATTTACATAAGAAAAACAAGGCATCGCAAGGCACTTCATGTGAATTCATCTTCATCACTTAAGGAAGATAGTGATACAAAGTGAAGTGGTTAGAATTATTTCAATGATTCAAAGGGTTCATCAACCAAGTTTCAAGGATGGCCGTCATGGGCATAGTTTGGGTTCATCTCAAGCTTGCAGTGGTAAACATCATAATAGTGTTTCTAAACACCCATTCTATGGTCTAGGATGTCCATCATCATAGAGGTTGTGGTCATCACTAGATTGGGAAAATGATTCAAAGTTATTCAAGGGAGCAACCTTCATCAATGTATAATATCACCAATGGTATAAATCCTCACTCAAATTTCATGGATGCATCAAGGCATTCAAAGCATTCTGTCAGGAGGAGTGTTTTCCCCTCCATCCCTTCCCTCTCCATTATAATTCTTTGTTATGAGTTGTCTTTGTACTTCATCCTATTCACTTAAGTGACCTATTTTAAATTTGTAAAATTTACTTTCTCAAAATTATAAGAGAAATACTTAATTCATGGAAAATGAAAAGTCACGAGTGGAATATGGAAATGAAGAGTCTTGTGAGGGAGCTAAAAGGACAATTCAGATTGCTATAAATTGTAGTGAGATCTTCATTCCAAAGGGTTCTAATTCTTAAATTCTTATAGCTATTTGTATTCTTATAAGTTTATGAGAGATATTTTTCTCACTTGTGAGTGAAAAGAGTTCTACCACTTTTACCCTATTCTCAATGTGTTCCATTCTCATACTATGTACAATTTCTTCTTGAGCATCAATACAAGAAGAAGGATTTTCGAGCATTTTTTGAATAAGGGGTTTATTGATACTTTGTGTTCATCAAATTATAATTAGTTTTGTTGTTGTTTGCAATATTGTTTCTTCCTAATTTTAGTGCATGTGATGAAATTTCTAACTAGTGTGTGCATGAATTTGATTTCTGACCTACAACATTAGTTCTCCTACCTCTTATCTCACTCCCCTTTCCCACTCTTTAGAAAAAGTATTCCCTAGCAAGATATTGCTATATTTTCTACGGGGTCGATGGAGTGCCTCTGTTGGATTCCCATCTAGGAGGCCACCAGGAAAATATACCTTTACTCATACATACATATACAGTAGCTGCACCGGTTAAGTAAAGGGACTTAGCTTCCTAGAGCATTGGCAAGAAATCCACAAGTTTTTACACCCAAAAATTTTCTCGCCAACATTTTTTATATTCAATGTTGTTAGATATTTAGATTCAGTAAAAATTTTGTTCAATATTTACTTAATTAGATAGGAATAATGTTCCCCTTCTACACTTAATAGTGATTCTCTCTTAGTGTGTTTCTTATATGAAGAGATAGATGTATCAATGAAAACCTTACAGGTATAAGATGATATGTCTAACCATATATTTTCATTTTGCATAGATAAGTTCATCTTATTCCCTTATTGTACTATGTTAGCTTAGTATTGCATATTGTTAGATGCCAGTTAGCATAGTACTCTTATTCATGATCATCTCCTTAGCTTTACATTAATTTCATTTTATTTATATTGTGCATGTTTGATCCATATCTCTCCTCACCTAGTCACTGATATCTTAGTAGGTTTATCTTCTTTATATTGAATGCAGGCCTTGGAAATCCTAGGTTGACCTAGTGTAGGGATTAATTTCCTCTAGATATGCGATCCTAGTGCTTTTAATATCCCCTTTAAATATATCCATTTTATTTTGGTTCAAGTGTGTTAATTAATTGTTTCATTGATATCCTTGTAGAATGGATGAGTTAGGAGTGTAATCTATTGAGACAAATCCTTGGCCTACCATATATTTCTAGTGATCCCAACAAGAATCCTATAGAACTTATAATCAAGAAAAACTCATTATAAGAATCCATATTCAATTTTGAATTCATCTAAGAATCTAAAAATCCTAAAAACCATAAGAACCTCTTTGCATATACACTATCGCCAAGAGGTGACCTTTTTAGTTCCTATCACATCTACTTCTAGACATATTTTTCACATATATAGACCCTATTACATGGTCGATCCTTCTTATTTCTATTATTACAATTCCTAGACACCATCAAACCTTATTTAAGCTTTCTGGTAGGGTCGATTCTATTTATTTTTATCTGATTCTGGTCCCTGATGCCATCATCCCCTGTGTAAACATTCTACAGGGCCAAGTCTAACTAGAGCATAGATTTTCAAATCCTTGTTTTAAGATTCCAAGATGAAATGATGTCACCTTTGAGGAGATTTTTGGCACAAATTAACCCTATAAAATTCTCTATGGGATATCCCTTTGTTCTTACATCCCCTCTCCATTCTCCTAAATGATCAAGTTTTCATCCTACAAGAACTAATCTTCATAGTCACCCCAATGTCACCAATAAAACTATGATGTCCCAATCATGTCCCTATGATTACTCAGAGTAGGGTCACTAAATAGAATGTAATGTGGTTTAAATTGAGAAAATAGATCCTATATCCATTATTAAGAATCTAAAAATTAATGAGTACTTCACCCCTGATAAGGATGGAGGTTTTCGAAAGATATCTACCGATGCCATGAAATGACCATGTCCCATCTTAACCAGGGAATGTTATATCATGATCATACCCCTCCCTATAGGAATGATAAGATTGAATATCCTAGAACTCCCACTAATGAACATGAAAATATTGAACAAGCACACAAAAAGAAAGGTTATTATTCTTCTATGGATCCTAACATGGTTATAGTTAAGCTTCTAGATAATATGGCCTTGTTCAAAGTTACCACTACAACTAGCAGGATCCAAATTCAAAATCAGATGTTGCAGATAACATCTCAAAGTGTGGTACATAGCTTTCCTTATTATAACCCCCTTTATTAGTGGATGCACATGGGAATCTTATTCCTCGTATGCCAATTAGGAACAAGATATTGCAAACTGTTCAAAATAAACATTTGTCTCCATACATCGTTGTCATAAACTTGTGAGAGACTTTCCCTACCATCTCTTACAATGGCTCCATGGATCCATTCCTTTACCTTAAGACCTTTAGAAATCTCTAAAAAGAATGTATTCAAACAAACACTTGTTCAACTAATAAGCTTCTAGAAAAGACTTTTGTAATCAAGGCATTATAATTGTATAACAAGATCACTCCTAATTCAATAGTTGATTTAGAAGGTTTTTGCTCCCAAAATAACACCCCTAGGAAATGAGTAGCTAACCTAAGTAGATTGGATTTGAAAAAATGACGAACAATGAAAATGTATTTGTCATTGACAGTTGGGGATTTTTTCAACACTCAACTCAATAACTCAAATTTGGGAGGTGATCAGGAGGAACCTTCACAAAGGGGATGACTTGACCCTACTATTTTTGGATCTACCCTAACTAAGATGAGAGGATCTTGTTAGGGGATATGAATAAAGGAAAATATTTCATGGAGTGGTTTCACCTGTGTTTTGTGTAACTTAATTTCAAGCAAGTGCAACCAAATATAAAATATTTCTCTCAAAATAGTTGCTACTTGATTTATTGTAAGCACTTGATAGTCAAATATATATCTAACATACATATAATGAATAACTTTAGATATTTCATTTGTATTAAAATATTGACCAAGGCTTCTTTGAATGATATTGGATCACAAACTTGGTGGGAGTTTTAGAAAAGATTACTAATAATGGACAAATTTTGAACTCATCTTTGTAGAATAAGCATAAGTATGGTATGTAGGTATGATATGCTTAGTAGATATGAATATGAATAGTTATTTTTTATTGAGATTTGAAATGGGGAGGGAAGTTTATTTTATGATTTTTGTGTCTTAATGTTCCCATGGAAAAAATCCATCCTTGACTATGATGCTTGAAAAGAACAATCAATTTAACATGATATGTTAAATAACATTTACATTCATTGATACTCAATTTGCACAAATGTTTGCTACAATATTCACAATCCTAACTAAAAATCATGGAATTAGATATGAGATATAACACTTTCTATATTTTTATTATACACCCAAAAAACTCTTAAGGGATAACAATGGCTCTTCAAAGGTGATGTTGTCTTTAGGAATTTACAACAAGATTGAACTATTGTAAAGTATACACTACTCTGTAATAGTCTCACAATGAACAAAAGAAAACAACTAAGTAATATCCTTATGTACTTAAAAAATTAAAGATAATACAATATAGTAACAGAACTAATATTTCCTCATTTATTCATTTAAAACATGAGAAAAGGCAAATTATATCTTGATTAAAATAGTTGGAATCTATTCATGTAAGTTTTGGCTAGGGTACATAAACAAATGCCTTCAAAACCTAATAATGTTTGTACAACACAACCACCTTAGCTCTTCCTTACAGACTAGATACAAACCAATTATTTACAATAAAATAGAAACTAGAACCTAAATATTTAATCAAAAATTCTACAACTATCCCACAATTTTCCTCCTCACACAAAATGAAAGGCTTTACAATATATAATAAATGAGAGAGAGAGAGAGAATAAAAACTTGATTTCCCTCTTCACCCACCAATAAGATGTATTAAAACTATGAAAAGGAGCATTCCCAACATGCCAAAGTCATTCATTCTTTCTATCTTTCTTGTTGAAGAATAAATAGTCCCATACTTCATCAAATCAGGTGATTGAACAAGACTCAGACTACATATTAAATGCAAAAGACATTTTCTAATTTATCTCCCACCAACTTCCATCAATTCCTAAATATGTTGATGCCAAAGTGAAGATCCTGAAGATACCTTTCCACTTATATAATTTTTTTATGATTTGGTGCTCTAGATCAAAATATATGGCCCTTTGAAGATTTACATGTCGGGATGAACAAGAGAATGACACATAGAAACCTTAGATATGTTTGGGGATTTCCTTTTCCAACATGTTCATTTCTTTTCCTTCACCACATGTTAGTCTTTTGTTGGCTCACGTGATTGGGCTTTGGTTCCTTTATTTTCCTTTACTTTCTTTCTTTTGTGGGCATGTCAGTTCTTTAATGAAATACGAGACAATACAAAACCGCCACGCTCCTTAACAATGTCATAATGTCCTTTAATTTTATTAAAAATGGTGAAGCATGAACCAATAGAAAATATCCATGCTTACTTCATATTTAACATTTTTATATCCCCTGATTAACCACTATGAAGTATGAACCAATGAGGAAGCTCCACATTATTTTACAATTTAGTCTTTTCCTTAGCCTCAACTAACAACCACGAAACATGAGCCAATAGGAAAGATCCATGCTTCTTGGGTTTTTCATACCTTTAATAATCCTTATTGACAAGCGCAAAACATGATCCAATAAAAAAAATACACGTAGATCGGGTTTGTCAGTATTTATTTCCTTTGTTCTTTCTTTTGATTGGTTTAGGGATACTCTTTTGCATATAAAATTTTTCCAGGGGGACTTTGAGAATTTTAGCTTCATAAAAATGTTGTCACTTATCCCAATTTACCTTACTGACTTTTTCCTTAGTGCACCACCTCAACACGGACCCAAAGAATTATTTTTTATGGTTGTTTTAGCTAACTTGAAGTCCATAAAATCTAAGGCTATGAAGAGATATAGAATCCATCCATGTGGCCCTTCACATCACATGCACTTAAAGTGCTTTGGGGGTGTAGAAATTTTACGAAAAAATGAACGTCTTTCAACATTTTTAAAAAGTAACCTACCACTACTTTTCAACTTAGTCTCTCATGGTTTTCAAATGCTAATGGCCAGTGCCTTTAGAAGGGGGAAATTGACATCTGTTTATATGTCCTAGGATTTGTTAAAATAGATAATTCCATTTAACTGATTTTTTAACTAGTCATGTAGCTTTATACTTTGTGGTTGGGTTGCATGCTTTTTATCCTTCAGAGCTTTGTTTTTTTCGAGAAAATGAGAAAATGAATCATTTGATGTCAATTTTAGGTTTTTCATGAAAGATATAAATGTATCTCGACCATCCATAAGTTCTAATATTTTATACTTTGATTAATCAGTCCATTGAACTAGTCTCTTAGCATTTCTACTTAATATTCTATTTCATCTTGCTAAGGCATGAGATCTATTGCAAATTGACAATTCTCCTTGACACAAACCGATCTTTGAAGCATGGGGAACAATATGAAACATACAAAAAAATTAAAATTATGGGGAGTTAAGGAAAAATACAAGATTAATCCAAAGAATTGGATTTATCTCCAATAGTGTCTCTTACTCAAGGTTGAGCACCCCCTATGGGTGCCATAAAAACATAGACAAGATGTGTAGTGCATTAGGAAAGGAATCGACTAAATAAAACACACATGGACATATGAATAGATGCAAAAAAAGCTGAGAAAAACAAAACTATAGAAACATGGTCACTGTAAATGAGAGAATAAAAGGGAAACAACAACAAAAACAAATAAAATACTAAAATAGAGGTATACACTATAGAAAAGTCATAACTGACCCTCCAGTTTAGTCCAAGAAATTTTTGAGATGCTTGCCATTAACGGGAAACTCTAGTAAATGTCCTTCTAAGTATTTTAGAAAAAAAGTATGCTTTCCAATCCTAATGTCAATAGAATATGGTCCCATCCATAGGGCATAAAAATTTCCATGTTTTCTTTTGTCTTCATGTCTGATGTCCCATAATAGGACTAGGTCTTCAACATTGAAAAATCTTGGAGTGACCTTCTTATCAAATTTTTTCTTAAACTTTTCTTTGAACTTGAAATGTATTTAATGGCACTCTCTTCTTTCCTCATCCAATTCTATAATCTAATTTATCCTTAAGAAACCATCTAGGGTATATAACAACTCTAATACTATTACCTTTTGCAATAAATTGTCCATATTTGGAAAGGGATAACTATCTTTAAGTGAATTCCGATTCAGATTTATAAAATGAACACAAATCCTTATGGCTCAATTCTTCTTTCTCACTAGTAATAAATTAGATACTAATGAAGAGTATCTAGTAGACTTTACAATGCCACCATCTCATAACTTATTCAACTCTTCCTGCATCTTGGTTACAAGGATAGGTTAAGAGGTATTTTCTTCTATATGAAAGGATTAGTGTGGGGTTTCAATGGCATCTCATGCTGAAACAAATCCTCCATGTAAACCTTCAACTCAAAATAAGACCAAGCAAGGAAGTCTTGATATTTTCTTAACAGCTTAGTATCAACCTCTCTTTATTCCTTATTCAGATTAATCCCTAACCATGCACTTTTAGGATCATTTCATGAACCTATATTGCACTCCTCTTGGAAAAGTAGCTGATTTATAAATTTCTCTATCAATATTATCAAACTAATATTCTAAACTAACTAATCTCCTTGGGATTAAATTATTTTTAAAATGAATTAATTCCTTACTAAATAGGTTTTCCTTCCCTTCACACACCTCTACCATAGGTTCTAAATCAATGATTTGGTCAATGAAATCATATTGTAAATTCAAAAATCTATAGATGTGTGAAACATCATCAAATACTTTGCAGTGTTAAATATTATTAATTATAGAAGGTTAAACCAAAATTTCTACTAGAAACTTATAGTAAGTGGATGAATTTTGATTGTCATACTGTGAACCCAATACTACTAATATATTAGCTACTATATTTTGACTTATCTCATGGTATTCAATATTAAATGAATAAAAACACTCAATGAGATCTTCAAATGCATTCTTGTACTATTTTAAACTTTTATTTTTTGCTACATATAACTTTCTCACTTTATTAATCACTAACTCATAATTCCATTTAACAATGAGTTACTTTATCCCATGTCTCTAAGTAATTCTTAATCCTAGCAATAGGAATTCCTACTCAACCACATTATTAGTGTATCCAAAATTCAATTTAAAATAAAAATTGAAAGAATAACCATATGGAGAACTCACCACCATTCCCACCCCATTACCAATACTTGAGAAATATCCATCAAAGGCCATTTTCCATGGGACCTTTCGGTCTTCAAAATGAGTATTTGTATCATTACATTGGTCTTCAAAATCAGCACTACCTATAACATTTTCCATATCTACATCAAGAAAAATCACTTTATAAGAAGCATTGTTGGGATCTTAAATGAGGTGTAATATCTTATCTTCTCTATACAAATTGACCAATTTCCCTTCTAATGGTATGAAATCATAGGACATATCCATTTGGACACTACCACCTATAATATCTTCCCACTTTCTTAACAAAAACATCCCCCATTTGGTGGGGTAGTCAATAATGACAACATTCATCGTCAATTACTTCCCTGGATGTACTTCCAATTGGACAATAAATCCTTTCACATATCCTACCATAGGTAATAATCTAGAATCCATAGCATATCATCTCCCAAAAGTAGAACTTATCTTAATTTTTTACTCATTCATAACTGCAAGAGGCATAATGTTACATGAAGCTCCATAGTCAAACATACAATTGTGTAAGAGCCACCCATTTATAATAAGTGATGTGAAAAAAGGTCCAAAATCTAATTGTGTTTCTACCATGTAAGTTCCTAGATATATCTCAGGGAGATTTTCCATCTCTTCTTCAATTTCATGTGTCTCAGCTTCAACAATTATGGGAGATGATTTCTCATCAACAAGATCCTTATTTGTATTAATCTCATCTCCATTGAATCCAAAATACTCAAAGGACCACTTCTTATGATCAAGGATCCTTAACACTTCTATAATGGGAAATGTAATCTTTATCTGAATTAAAATATGAACCATATCACATACATCATACTTAGGAAGAGGAGCATTTAAAGGAATAGTTACATTTGTGTCAGATGGTAAATGGTTTTTTTTAGTGAGGTTTTGGCAATAACTTCGTGGCTCAGGATGAATTACAAGATTTCTATTTAACACATTATTTTGAGGATCACCTTTGGGGATATTATAATGAATAGGGATCCTTGATTTAGTTGCAGGAGTGGGTCCTTTAACTTTAAAATTTATGAGATTGTATTATTTTTTCTGAAAACTACAACATTAATAAATAATTTTCTATCCTCACAAGAAGGAAAATCACCATCATACTTATTGATCAAAAAAGATCTTAAATACTCAAAATCATGATTATTTAATTCAAAATATTGGGCCATATATGTCTCAATATTTTTTTCAATGGGGAGAGAATCAATCTTGCCAACACAAGTCTATAAATCAAGCTCAATTATGACATAGAGGATGTTAGTAGAAGATACATCTTGTTCACATTCTAGTTTACATTCCATCATGCATACATCACTGAAATCAGATTCATCATTTTCATCATTTGAAGGTGGATCAAAGGGTACATGGGGAAATAAGAATTGTTCACACCAATCAATGGCATGTTCTTCCTCAATAAAATATACTCTTACCACTAAAGGGTCAGGGAAAGCTTTGTTATCTCTAAGAAATTTTTTCTTGTTTCCTCAACACATGTGTCCATTTTCTCTATCTTTAGCCTGATACTCTCCTTTGGGATGATTACCAAATCTATTATTTCTAGTGTTTTGATATTGATTCTGAGGATTGGGAGACAATCCATTTTTAGCTCATGCTAATTTATAAGAAATTTATTTAACATGCCTAGCCAAAGTTTTGATAACTTATTCAAGTTCAACGGTCTTACTAATTTGAGGCTTCTCTGGGTTAACCAAATTCACACCCTCTCTCTTTGGTGGCTTTCTAGCAGATTTAATGTTTTTCTCAATCAGGATCGCTATGGTAAAATCCTTTCTCAAAGTTCTAGGATTTTTATCTGTAAGTAATACACCGATTTCTTATCAAATACATTTGATTACTTAATAAGAAAAGACTCATCCTTGGGTCTTATACTATTGGGAAACCTTGTTAGGGTTTTATTGAATCTGGTATTGAAGTCTTGGACACACTCATTGGGATTCTTCTTGATGTTTACAAAATCAGATAACATAAACCTTGGATTAGTTCTATCAGCATATAAAATCTTGAATGCATTTTTCATCTCCTTCTATGAATAAATTGATCCATCAGGAAAGGATTTGAACCATTCACGAGCATCTTCTTCTATAGAGTTTACAAATAACTTAGTCAAAATCAACCTCATAATCATCCATCAAATTATGAAATAAATTTAAATGATGATCGCCACCGATAATGTTATTTCCTTGAAACTTAAACAATCTCATTCTAATATTATTGGGGACCTCATTTGGATTTCCTTCCATGTCATTAAAATCAATAGCTTTATATGTGTTAACTCTAAAATTGTATCTAGGAGGGGTTAACCATGTTATTTTGTACAAGATCTATAGGTGGAGGATGGTGTAGCCAATGCTGAATAGGAGTCTGCTGATTTAATGGATTTTCAACAGTTTGATAAAAAATTACGGTAGGAGTAGACTATAAACCAAATCCCTAGTTCTCCTTAGTAAATGAAAGAATAGGGTTAGGCTTACCTTGTGCTTCAGAATTGTCATATGTGCTAGTGCATTCCTCAACAAGTCGAATATCAACCTTAGTATCTTGACTGCAACATCTCTTAGAACTTTGATCAGTTACAATATTCCATGTCTTATTTCTATGCCAAACAGACTCTAAATCAGGAAATAACTTATTTGTTGGACCAAACTTGAATGAATACCGCAATCCTTCTATTTTAGCAAAATAGATGGAAAATCAATAGTTACAATAGGATGAAACCAATTTTTCCCCACTATTCTTAGGGAGTATTCATTAGAATATTATAATTCTAGAATGATATGGATCCTTTTAAACATGTAATTTCTTTGTAAGTATTTTGAGTCACAAAAAACTCAAATATATCAATGAGATAACTATAAATGTCCTTGGAAATGGTGCCACTCGAGTTTTGTCTTACAAAATAAAACCCCTAGGAGATGATCAACTAACTTGATGTGGGTTGGATTTGGGAAAATGATGAAAAATGAAAACTTATTTGTCGTTGACAGTCAAGGATTTATTCAACACTCAACTCAATGACTCAAATATGGGAGGTGATCAGGAGGCACCTTCAAAAGTGGGATGGATTGACCCATTTGTTTCTAGCTCTACCTTAACCAAAGTGAGAGGAATTAGTTGGGGGATTTTAATAAAGGAAAATATTTCATGGCTTGGGTTCCTTTGTGTTTGGTGTAACATAATTTGAAGAAAGTGCAGCCACATATACAATATTTCTCTCAAAAGAGTTGTCACTTGATTTATTGTAAGAACTTGACAGTCAAATACAAATCTAACAGACACATAATGAATAAATTCAGATATTATATTTTCATAAGATTATTGAAAAAGGTTTCTTTGAATGATATTGGATCACAAAATAGGTGGGATTCTTAGCAAATCTTACTGATAATGGATAAATTTTTAACTCAGATTTGTAGAATAACCATATTTTTGGTATGTAGGTACGATATGCTTAGTAGATATGAAGATCACTAGTTATTTTTAATTGAGATTTGAAGGGGGAGGGAAATTGATTTTATTACCTTGGTGTCTTAATGTTCCTATGGAAAGAATCCATCCTTGAATATGATGCTTGAAAATAACAATCAATTTAACATGATCTTTGATATAACATTTTCATTCATTAATACTCAATTTACAGAAATTTTTCCTACGGTCTTCACAATCCTATCTAAAATAACAGATTTAGAGATGAGGTAAACACTTTTTATAATTGTCTTATACACCCAAAAGACCCTTAAGAGATAACAATGGCTCTTCAAAAGTGATGATGTCTTTAGGATTTTATAACAAAACTGAAATATTGTAAAATATACACTACTCTACAATAGTCTCACAGTGACCAAAAGAATACAATTGAGAAATACCCTTGCATAATTAATAAAGTAATCCAATGCAAGATAGTAATAGAACCAATACTGCCTCATTAATTCCTATAAAACATGAGAAAAGGGAAAGTATAGCTTGATCAAAACAAGTAGAATCTATTCATGTAAGTTTTGGCTAGGGGAAATAAACAAATGCATTCGAAACCTGCTAATCGATGTAAAATGAAACCACCTTAGCTCTTCCTTACAAACTAGATACAAACAAATTCTTTTCAAGAAAATAGAAACTTGAACCTAAGAATTTAATAAAAAATTATACAACTATCCCCAATCCACCTCCTTGCACAAAATGAAAGGCTTTATAATATATAGCACATGAGAGAGAGAGAAGAAAACTCTAATTTCCCTCTTCACCCACCAACAAGATGCATTAAAACTCTGAAAAGGAGCAAGAGCATCCTGTTAAAGTCATTAATTCCTCCTTTATTCCTTGTTGGAGAAAAAATGGCCCCATATTTCATTAAATTGGGTGGTTGAACAAGACTTGGATTGCATCTTGAATACAAAAGATGTTTTCTGATTTTTTCCCACCTACTACCATCAATTCCTAAATATGATGATGCCAAAGTTAAGGGCATGAAGATACGTTTCCACTTATATAAGTTTCATAAAATTTGGAGCTCTGGATCGAAAGATATGGCCCTTTGAAGATTTTCATGTTGGGATGAACATGAGAATGACACGTGGCAATTTTTTATTGGTTTGGGGATTTACTTTTCCAACATGTGCATTTATTTTCATTCACCACATGTCATTATTTGGTTGGCTCATAAGATTTGACTTTTATTCCTTTCTATTCCTTTACTTTCTTTCTTTTATGGACATGTCAGTTCTTTAATGAAATACGGGCCAATACAAAACTACCACACTCCTTAGCAATGTCAGATTGTCCTTGTATTTTGCTGGAAATGGAAAAGCATTAGAAAATAATAAATATCCATGATTACTTTGAATTTTACCTTTTTATATCCCTTGATTGATCACTATAAAGTATGAGCCAATGAGGAATCTCCATGCTATTTTACAATTTAGTATTTTCTTTAGCCTTGACTAATAATTGTGAAACACGATCCAATAGGAAAGCTACACACTCCTCAGGTTTTTTAAACCTTTGATAATCTAAACTGAAAACTGTGAAACATGAGGCAATATAAAAACTTCATGTATCTCAGGTTTGTGAGTATTTCTTAACTTCGTGCTTTCTTTTGATTGGCTCAGGGGTGCTCCTTTGCATCACAACTTTTTACTTTGGGGGACTTAGACTTTTTTGGCTTCATAAAAATGTTGCCACCTATCCCAGTTAACCTTGCTAAATTTCTCCTTAGTGCACCACCTCAACACAAACTTGAAGAATTATTTGTTGTGGCTTATTTTGGGAAATTAAATTCCATGAAATGCAAAGGCTATGAAGAGACCCGTAATCTAGCCATGTGGCCCTTGACATCGGGGGCACTTTAAGTTCTTTTATAGTGTAGACACTTGATGACCAAATGAATGTTTTTTGGTCTTTTAAAAAATTAACCCACCAATGATTATAAAATTAATCTCCAGTTGGGTTTCAAATGCTAGTGGTAAGTTCCTTTGGAAGAGGGAAATTTACTGTCATTTAAACATCCCAGGATTTGTTAAAATGGTTAATTCCATTTTCACTAAGTTTTTCAACTAGTCCCATAGCTTTAGACTTTGTGGTCAACTTGCATGATTTTGATCCTTCAAAGATTTGATTTTTTAGATTAAATGAGAAAATTACTTATTTGATGTTTATTTAAGGTTCTTTACGAAAGATATAAATAAATCTTGACCATCTAAAAGTCTTAATCTTTTATACTTTGATTGATCAGTCTATTGAACTAGTCCCCTGAAATTTTTGCTGAATCTTTGTTTTGTAAACAATATTGTCCTAAGGAGAAGACACACATAAGATGCACATGTGGGAACAAGGCGTACTTGAAGGTGTAGAAGGATAGGGAAGGAAATGCGTGCCAGGACAAGGTGATTCAGGACTTAGCCCTTTTAATGGATGTGGGCTATTTTTGGAAGGTAGCGTGCGAAGCACACATTGGGATGGAGACTTGCGTGACACGTGAATGCTATTTTGGGAACAAGCATCTGATAAGAGTCATGCATGAGTTTAATATAATAATAGGATTACTTCTTCCAGTTAACTATAGGATGTCTATTATTAGCGCACTTACATGTATGCCTGTTATTGTAAAGGTGCATGGTTATTATTAGCATGTGACCTATTTTTGGAAGTGCGTAGGTAGTGAAGGGAAAGTCCCCACCCCTATAAATATGTAGTGAACTGTGTAGTCAGAGAGAGAGAGAGAGAGTGAAAGAGGTTGACTAGTGAATTATTGTAGGGTTATGTTGTTGGATCTGATACACACATAATTATGGTGATAATTTGTAATGTAAGAATCTTCTATGTTATTCAGTGTTTAATATAATGGAGTATATTGGATGGATAATGGTCTTAAACATGACTATAACTAGTTTTTGCATGGTTAATATTATTATGGTTATCATTTAATTCAAGATTCTATAAGATCTAGATCTGGAATATGTTCTATGGAATGTTATACTTATTTATGGTTCTGAATATGTTGTATCTTCATTATACTAACATCTTGTACAAGAAACTATAAAGATGTTCCTAATACCTTTGCGTACTTTGGGTGAGAACTAAGATTAGGCTGGGTGATGTGCCAGCACACCTGGGTTTTTCTGGGTTTTATATAGTAGATTCTAGGTTGCTGTAGACACCAAAATTGGGTCACACTCCACTTGGTCCCTTGTCAAAAAACCACCTCAAACATACTCATCTAACCATGGCCCTTTCCACCCCACATCACTATTAGTTTAATTAATTAAATTAAATTAATATATATCCTCACAATATTTATTATCTAATTATATTAATTCCTACCCCACCATCTCACGTAGACACCTCACCCAGCCACCTCACCCTAGACCTATTCTTGGCATGTTTCCATAACTAACAATAACCAAGTCCTACTTTCCTTAATGAGCTAAGATTTGGTCTAACCCTAAAATCAATTCCTAAAATTTCTCTAACCACATTCCCGTTCATTAAAAGGAAAGCTTCTGTTCTAATCCATGAGAATAAATGAATTGGTTCAAAAGAAATTAGAAAGATCTGCCCATTTTAGTAAACCTAGGGAATCCCGCCTTAACCGACACCAGTCACCCCTAAACTAACACTGGTCAACTTGGAACTGTCATCGGTTACCATTTATTCACCTAAGAAACTTTGTTTTTGGGTTAGAAAATTTTGAGAGCAAGAGGAGGGAGATCAGAGTTGTATGCAAGTGAAACCAACATCCTTTCATGTATCCAGACATCCAGAGCCATCACCAGGATAGATATTGAAGCATTTCACTCATAAAATCATTCTAGGAGCCACTGCTATGATACTAAACACCATTCTTCTAATCAAATGCCATTACCATTCAGCCATCAATTCGACATCATAGTAAGTAAATTTGTACCAGCATTTTCCACTTTAGTGTAGATAGCTTCTGTTATTTCTATCATCAATTTATACATTGCATGCTCATTCCTCCATCCCTTTCTAGCTTATAACTTAAACATTTCCTTTACCCACATCTCCAAATCACCCATTATCATCTGTTGTTCATTATTGAGTATACCTAATACCCCCATCAACCTCTTTATCCACCCTACCCTCCTTATCAGATCCCAAATCAAACCCTGCAGTCAATTTTCCTTGATTCTCTTACACCCTGACCTTACCAACGCTAGTTACCCATAACCGTCGTCGGTTCTGCATAAACCGTCATCGGTTGTAGGAGACTGAAATTGGTCTCTGTGTTTTATACCCTGACCTAGAACAAAACTTAACAACCTACTACCAAGTGACCCAAATAACCCAGAACCTGATGTTGACCAGTTCCAACACCCTGAAAACCACCTACCCTTCAGATTTGACTATAACCTAGCCTGTTTTATTAGATTTGTTTGTTGTGCTTAAATGAGATACCTAAATCATATCAAATACAATAGGAATTTACTTATTTCTCACATTAATTTGTTTTAAATAGTGGATTGACAACCATCTAGGGAGTATCACACTTCCTGGATCTAGTACACACTAGGTAGTCCACTGTCATATATCATTTAACTCATTTTTTGTGGTCTTATTTTCTATTACAGGTAGTTCCTCCTAGCCAAAATAAAGCTATTACAATCGGCATTGGATCAAGAAGTCAGAACGCGCATAACAACCATCAACTGATCAACATAAACATGTATTCCTCCGTGGCCCTCACCCTTATCTATTTTTTCATTCAAAACATAAAGAAAATGGTGAAATATTTTGGCATACCTGGTGGGACCCATTAAGGGTTTTATTGCATTTTTTTCATTTCTAGGAAAAAGTTGTGTGTTGGTTTCCCTTCAAAAATATCACACAATAATCTTTTTCCTTGGTAATCTTCTCTTCTTTCTAATTTCTCTAAAGGATACATTTTCTTTTAGTGCATTTAAAAAGAACCATTCTTCTTGATTTTTTACATTTAGTGAAAGAGCATACCCTCTCCTATTCACCATTTTTGTCATCAAACATAATCTTTCTATTTGGGCTTAAAATTGGTTACATTGCATTCTGATTTTCTGCATTTAGCTCACATTAAAATGAGGGCAAACTACATGCTGGAAGTCATGCCCAACTGATGGTTGACATAAAGAATCGTAGAAAGCACATTTTCTCTCTCTCCATGTCTTACCAAACTTGTAAATTTTTTGAAATATACACATCTTTATAAAAGAAATATTACCCAGGAATATTTGTCCATGATCACACGATCAGATTGGTAGGTACTCCCCAGCTTGTTGCCTATTTTGAGTCATCATCTTAGAGGATGGACCACCCCCGCCATAACATTCCTACAACCTCTCCTTTTAGATATACTTCTTCGTAGGACACCTTGCTAACCAAAAAATTATGTTCTAAATGCACACAGTCAGTTCTAAATAGCATAAGCTAAACAAACATAAGAAAATCACTGTTAGGATCGTGCTTTTTCTTAGCATGCTTCTTGACTTGTGTTTTGAGGTGTGAGACTGTGAATCTCTATTTTTCTTCTTCCTTGCACACTCCACCATTGTAGTTGGAGTATTCTAACTTTTCTGAGTGTTTTAGGACCCCATCTCCTCATTCTCAGGTTTCCTAAGTTTGATTCTTCACTTAATTTAATTCAAAAAACCCAATTTATTCATTTCTTTCTAATTTCACAGTCATTGATGTTAGTCCAGCAACCGTCACTGGTTCACATCTAACCATATTCGGTTAAACCCTAACTGGTGTCATCTTCTGGCTTTCTATTTATTTTACCTAGGATAGCCTTCATCACTCTTTCTATTCTGTTTCAGGCCCTCAGGGAATCATCAAATTTCTCCCTTGTTGATACCCATTGGCATACATAGTTTTCCCAGTACACATCCAACATTCTTGTTTCATTCTTTGAGATTGGTTTTCTTCCACAGTGACTGGTATCCATTTTGGTAAGCATCATCGGTTGGACCTCAACCATCACCAGTCAACTTGACTATTTTTGGTTTCCTGTGTTTGATTTTCAAAATCTAGACATTGACCAGATTCACCTTCTGTACCCCATTACTCTCTGTTTCTACTATTTTATGTTTCATCTACATAATACAGTCTTAACAAGTCAACACTTGTTCACATGGTGCTGACTTATAGCTAGAATAACACCCTCATATTCCACGCTAGTCGTCAACCACTCCCACCTAGTCCCTCACCACCTTCTGTCCTATCACCCATGTATCCAACCTTACCTACCACCATTGTTGTAGGCGATGAAGAATTTGCATGAATCCTTGATCAGAATCCCACGACATTACAGTTTTACCTTTCCCACTCTTCCACCTAAGACTCCTCAAGTGAGTTGATATATGACATGCCTATATCCATCTCTCCTGCCCTTATTCCTACTTCTACATCAACCCCTAATAATGTGGTGTTTCACTCACTAGCTTCACCCCCAGTAATTTCATAGCTAGGACCCGTACCCGCCATGACCATTACGTCTGTAGTATCACTCACACCTATCATATCTGTTGTCCCCTCATCGACCACCCAGGCCATAGCCCAGTATGCACCCATTGTCTCACAAATAACCATTACAACACAACCTCCTATGGTGTCAGTGACCCCTACTCCAATCCATAATATTGTCCTCTCCATCCCACAAACACTACCCCCAATCACTACTAGAGTCACGACGACCATCCCACCTACATACACATACTATCACCAACCCCCTATCTCGTCTGCCACCAATTCTGGATACATACCCTCTATGTCGGTCCCCTATTCTCAACATCTTGGTTTGGAATCACCATACAATGGAATATCACCCACATTACAGTTTTAGAACCAACCCCCATATGCCACAGGAGGAACCCTTCCACAACAACCTACCAACAATCTCATCAAGTTAATGATGGAAAATATACAGATAATAAAAGCATTAGTTTGTGGCTCACGTAATTCACTCACCTATGATGAAATTTGTAAGGAGACTATTCACCTGTCCATTCCTATTCGACCATACCCCATATATTGGGAAATGCAAAAATTCAATTGCTTCAATAGCAAAGAAGACCCATAACAACATTTTTGGTCCTTTAAACATGGGTGTTACCTAATTGCCCATGATGACACTTTACTTCTAAGGAATTTCCCAATGTCCTTGACAGGACCTACATTAGACTGGTATAGTGGGCTACTAAGACACTCCATCTACTCATTTAATCAAGTAGTCCAAGCCTTCCTAGATGACTTCTCCATCAACATTGTTAAGAAGGTTACCATGACTGATATTTATTCCACATGACATTATGATGATGAGTCTATCATGGACTTTGTCACTCACTGAGGTAGCCTAATTAACCAACTCACATTTCAATTACCTCAAAATGAACTCATAGAGCTATTTACTCAGGCTTGTGCTAGACACATCTCACCAACCCTGTAGGTATAGACCTTTCACACTTTTGACAAGGCATTCACCATGGCACAAAAATTGGAAATTTGTGCTATCAAAGAAAATAAGATTGAACTTCGTAACAAGAACATTGCGTTAAAATCAAGTGATTCTTCTTCATCTTTGAAACCCCAAAACAACTATTTAAAACCTAAAGGATCTTCCAATTCCGTAATTCTCAAGCCTGGCCTCCCTCATCAATCAAACCCAACCAAACCTCCTTCTAATCTCTCCCCCGTTCAAGCTTTCCAGTTTAAATGAGAATAACGAAAGTAGACATCGATTGGAGAATCTTACTCTTTAGTTTTGGAAAATCTTGTTAAGGTTGGTGTCATTACCCTTCCACCTATAAAACAACATATTGGTTTTGGCCTCGAGTGACCCATGCCCTACTGGTATATGGAATATGAATTCTGCAACTATCATCATGTCAAAGGTCATAATGAGAATAACTGCATCACCTTCAAGAATATTGTCCAAGAAATGTTAGACAATGGAGATCTAGTCTTGGATAGCCTAAATGCACTTGATAACCAAAAACCTACATATCTTCGAGAATCCATTCCCTAATCATGCCCCATCCTCATACCAAGTTGGCGATACCTCAAATAATGATAGCAATGTCCGCGAGGTCTATGCTATTTCTGATGACATATAAATTGCTTCCCAATTGCCTCATGTTCCTTCCATTGATGAAATCTTATCCCGCGCTCCCCTACTTATACCAAAACCTATTTCATCTACTCCTCCACCCATAGGGGAACCACCTTCACTTCCTTCTTCACCCGTGGAAGAGCCTGTAATTATCACACCACCTTTGACCCCTCAAATTTATGAACAATTGTCAGTAGCACCTCTCGTACTCATAGAAGGCGCAGGTCCGCCACCTACACCAACATAAGGAGAGTCCAATTTGGTTGTCCCCTCCTCTCCTCTACCCATAAAGGACCCTATCAAAGTATCGATGTCTTTTGATGATCCTTCTCCATTAGACCTTCAAGATCCCACTAATATGCTTTTGGCTCTCTTACCTAGAGAGTCAGAGGCTAGCCATTTCCCTGTATATCAAACACATTTTATAGGGATTTCCACTCAATCCACATCGACCCTGCTTACAAAAAAACTATTTTCATGCTTGGTTGATCACCTGGATTATTTCGATAGAGCCTTACTTTGGGGACACCTTATACTTCCTGTTTCAACACAAATGCAGCTGTCACTCACTGACACCTCCAATATCTATCCAAAATTGGTTTGAGTGACCAAACCAAACACAACCAAAACTATTGTAATACCTTCCACGTCACCACCCATGGCCCAAGTCACACCTCGGCCGATAGCCCAACATACATCTACACCCAAACAACTACCCACACTTATATCATCTCCCTTGCCTAAACCTATCCCTACCTTAGGGGTTATACCGATAGTTAGCCTTACTCACACAACCATCAAATTAGATTTAGCCACTTCTTTTAAAACCAACACTAAAATTACACCATACCCTAAAAAGAAGATCCAATCTCCTAGATCTCATACCCCAACCTCACCTACCATGCCCTTATCACCTTCACCCCTTCCATCCATCCTAGGACCTCACCCCTCAACCCTGACCAAGTAAACCCCTGTCCACTGGTAAACCAAGAATGCAACAACCCATTTCCCCATCATAGACCTCTAATATACCCAAGTGAACCACACAACTTCTTCCCTCACTCATAACCTTCTTACCACCCATGCCTCCACTACTATCAATAACTTCTTTGCTACCCATGACACTTTCTTCCCTTTCACTCAAGCCTTCTACCCAAACCACACCACCTACCTCCATAGCACCTCGGTTGCCCTCATGGGTAACCCACCCTATTCCACCACCAGCTTTTCCCTCCACATATTGTACACTCGTATCACCTTTACCCAAAAATATGTAACCTAAAGCTAAAAATTGACTATCCTCCAATAAGGTAGTTAAACCAACCAAACCTTATATTGCCAGTTCTTCTACCATGCCCCTACCCAAGCAGATACGACCACCACCTAAGAATAAACCACACACCAAACTAGTAGACCAACCTACTCCCCCTCTTGTAAAGACTCTTCCTCCACATTCAGCCACACTTGTACCCAAACTCACATTCACCTCCCATTGTGATCCACTAGCAGGGTCCTATGCCAAAATCCTAAGCAATCTCCTTGAAACTTCTTTCATCACATTACCACATCTTAGACCTTACAAACCACTCAAACCCAAACCACAAGGGTTTGAGGAAACCAAAATTTACGCCTATCATCGTGTGCTAGGACACGATGTAGAGAACTATACGGACTTAAAAACTTCCCTAGTCCAATTATGTTCTCCCGAAGAAATTTTTTACGATGATGATCTTCTTGATGAGGCCCCCATTTTTCCTTCACCAATTTCCATAGATATTCTTCCATTACCTACTCAGTGACTAAAATATCTACCCGCATAACTCTTTGATCCACCCCCAAGATTCAAGATTTTCATGGTTCGTATAAGAGAGTTGGCCAAACCACCACCAAAATGCTAATGCACCCTACTCATTTCACAAGGATTGTATCCACCACTAGGGATTTGTCCCTCATGCCGCTATACCTTCCATGACACACCCTCTTCATCCACCTCCCCTCAAATTAACATGCTCAACATTACCACCTATCCTTAGAAAAACAAGGGAAAAGAAAAATCAACTGGCCCATCAACCAACCCTATACCCAACATACCATCTGCACCCATACCAAAAGTCATCATTTGAGGTCTTGTATATCCTATTTCTAACAGGGTCACACATCACACAATGCTAAAAAGACTACACTAATCCCCCCTCAAAATGTCTTTATATAACCTCATCCAAATCTCGGAGTCACATCGTCAAGCCCTCATGGAGGTCCTTCAATCTATCATAGTATTACCAAATGACCCCACACCTATAGCCTCCATCATTACCCCTCACCACGTAGCCTCTATCAATAGGTCTTCTCCTTCCTATAAACCTCCACCCACTCACCAAGTGGGTGCCCTCAGCTTTTCAGATAAAGAGATCGATCCCTTCCAACTTGATAACCCCGACCCTGCTCTTTTCATCTCCGTATTTATCGATAATATACACATACAATGCGTTATGATCAATGGTCGTGGTAGCATTAACATCATCTCCTCCCATGCATATGACCAAATGCGGATACCTACCAATTACATGCATGGTAACCCGGTTATGTTTCACTCCTTCAATGACGCCACGACCTCTACTCTAGGTAGCATTATTCTTCATGTCCACACGGGTCCCTGTATCATCCTGAAACTTTTCTATGTCCTAGAAGGGGAGTTTCAGTATAACTTGCTACTTGTCTAACCTTGGATCTATTATATGGGTTGTGTCCCTTCAAATTTACATCGATGCCTCAAATTTGAACATGAGGGACATAATTACACAATCCCTATTGACCCCTTACCTTTTAAGACCTTTAACATGCTATATCAGTCGAATGATGTGCTTGTGCCAGTTAAGGCATCTGCCACTATCACCATTTAACCTTCAACCATGAGCCCATCCACCAAAATTTCCACTACTTATGCTACCTCTAACCTTTCTATCCCCACTATAGTTGTAGCCTCTACCGCTGGCGCCCCTGTTTCCTCTTCATCTAGCAAGCCATCTATACCCGCTACCCACATACCAAATACTAATCTCTTAGAAGGTGTTTTTTAATTCCTTGCTATGGGGGAATACTTCCTATACAATATTAATACCTTACTCAGCCCACAAGAGTATGGGAATCCTTGTCAACACCCCTGCTATGACATCCGCATCAGTGACCTTTTCCCTTAAGGACATCCTCACCTTCGCACCAACCTAACATATGCGGGAATTGATATGGCCACCTATAAACCCAAACCTCCATCCCAAACCTAACCATTTTCATTCGACCTACACTCCCTCACTAACCACAACTTCATTCACACTTTCCTCCACCAGTGCACATGGAAAGGATTTGGCTTCAGTTTTTATGAACAAGGCTGCCATAATGTCATTTTCAGTACCTCTCGTAAACATAATTACCATAGTAGCATTGGTTTTGATGCTCCACCCTCTAAGAAGGTTCACATTTACCTTATCCAAGATGAGAAATCTTCACCCTCTCATTCACCCACATTACCATCTTCACCCACGGAGTCCATAGATCTTGAATCTATTCCTCCTAAAAAAAATCGTAAACACCATTTTCCTGGGACTTTTGACCGATCAATGCGATGGTGAGGCTCCCTCTTCTCTCCCATTCTTGTATCCTGACATGATCAATGATGATACACCTTCAATTAATGTCATTCAATGTCAGAATGATGAGTCCATCCTCACCTACCTTGGTGCAGAAGACTCTTATATTCATTGGTCGTTACCCTCTGAGATGCAAACTATGTTGAATGAATCAACCATCGAAATCAACATTAATACTTAGGATGACCCACCATTCTAAAGATCGTCTAATCCTTAGATGATACTGAATAGGAAGCTTTCACCTCTTTCCTTCGGGATCATAGCAACAAATTTTCCTAGTCCTATGCTGATATGCCCCATATTGACCCAAAAATCATGGTTCACAATATCATAACCATTCTTGATGCCAAACCCATCGAACAAAATCTATAGAAAATGCATCCTCGCATTGCTCTTCTGGTCAAAGAAGAGCTTCAACACCTTCTCTTGGTTTCCTTCATTCTACCCATTGATTATCCCCAATGGATCATAAATGCTATTGAATATTACACTAAATGGGTAGAAGCTAGTCCCCTCATTTCCACCAAAGCTGAGAAAATATGTGAATTCATCAACCATCACATCATTTTTCATTTTGGTGTCCCTCACCGCATTATCACTGATAACGGAAAACAATTTGAAAAAAAAACCCTACAGAAACTATGCGATGGTTTTGGCATCCAACTTAGTTTCTCATCACCTTATTACCCACAAACCAATAGTCAAGCGAAATCAATCAATAAAACCTTGAACAAAATTCTTATGAAGGTAGTCAACGATACTGGGAAATATTGGCATACGCATATTCCTTTTGCCTTATGGGCTTATCGCACTAGTATTCACACCTCGACTGTTGTCACCCCCTTTTCTATAGTCTACAGTACTAAGGTTGTCTTACCTCTCAAATTCCATATTCCATCCCTTCACATATCACTACAAGACATGCTCAACGATGATTAATTTCACCAGGATCGTTTGGTGTAACTTGAATTATTATATGAACATCGTCTTAACACTCTTGACCATCTCTAAATCTACTAAAAATGTACCAAACGTGCCTATGAAAAATGTGTTCACGAATGAACCTTTTAGGTTGGTGACCTCTTCCTGAAGGAAAATCAACATGTAACAAAAGAGGAGAAAAGTAATTAGGGAAAAATTTCTCCTAATTGGCTTGGATCCTATAGTGTTACCCATGCCTATGGATCAGGTGCTTATCGTTTGTCTTCACTCAAAGGTAAACATGAACCTGAGCCCCTTAATGCCTTGCATCTTGAACCATTCTATTTTTTTATATCAATTCCTATATCACTTTCTATCAATTTATCACTCGTCCCTTGAGCGTTGTTCACTTTTCATATTACCCATTTTGAGGATCCATGACTAAACAAGAATCATGTGATTACCCATCACATTTTATCCTTGTCTTCAATATGAGTACCATAGATCTACTCATAGCATGATTCTCATGGATAATTTTCATCTTCTTCAAGATGGAATCCCATGGTTGTTCATCACTCAAAACCTCCTCTTCACAGTTAATCTTTGTGTGCTATGGTCTTGTCTTCTAAACAAGAACCTAATCGTCCTCTATAGTATTTTCCATGACTTAAATGTCTAAAAACAAAAAGGGATACCCCTCCTTGAGTAAAATTATAGAAAAAAATGACTCCCTCAAAAGGTAGATCTCTTCTTTATATTCTACCACTATCAATAGACTAATCCCTTGAAGGACAACTATATACAATAATTACAAACATATAATAAATATTCAGAAGCTTCCCGCATCAATCAGCTTCACGAAGACCTCAAGGAGATAATATACCCATCCCATATAGACTTCCCGCATTGATCAGTCTATTAAAAACAAACAAATAAACAAAAAGATGAAATTTTTGTCATGGAATTTCCTATTTTGGATTTTGGGTTTCTTGTTCCAAAATACACATTGTCGTACACTAAGTTATGTAAAAACTCCCATTCTCACCTCCTTTCCTTTTTCACCTAAATTCCTTGTTACTCAAGGGACTTGCTACAAATGTGACATTTCGTGATCATGTGACTTTTCTTCACCCTTATAATAGTCCATTATGCAAGGCCTGTAGGGTCTTACGTTCATAAGCCCATCTGGGGTATGGTAGACTCATTAGGGTTCTTATCAATTAAGTAGCTCTTTTACCACCTCTTACCATTATCCTTCCTCGTTACTTATTTATTATCCTATACAGGACCAGATCCTTGATACCTGTATTTTAAAAATCACTCAACCATGCCTATAACCTAAACTCAAGCATGCCTATGACCTACATCACCCATGCCTAGCACCTATCAACCCATTTCGCTATTTCACGCTAATCTTCCCTAGCTTATGGAAGAACTACATCGGCCTGAGGTCCCTTTTCTCTGGGACTATATAGGCAGCACTCTGAGGGCATGGGGCCCTTGGAGGTTAGCTCGGCCACTCTCTACCCTAGCCAATTACCTCTTCCCCTTTCCTATTCACATTCTACCCTAGTTAGTTTCCTTTTTATATCATTAATTAGAAATTAAACCAAACAAACAACAATTGCTTAACATCTTTACCATCATAACTTACACATTCATTTCATCTTGTCTATAATTTCTTATACATTTCCATAAAAATCATCTTAACATGATCCACATCATCAATAATTACACAAATTAATGAATTATAAACTCAACCATACCTAACCAACTTGACTCAACCATGCCTAAGACAACCTAACTCAATCATGCCTAAACCAACCTAACTCCACCATGCCTAACTCAACATTACTCAATCATTCCTAAGTCAACCTGACTCAATCCATGCCTATGACCTGACTCCATCATGCCTACACGACCTTGACTCTATCATGCCTAATCCACTTGATTTCCACACACACACACACACACACACACACACACACACACACACACACACATATATATAACAATGAAAATTCACACATGTATACCATCCATACTATAAACACCATCATCTATAAATCATATAGTATGTATAAAAATACATGTGAACATATATCCCAATAATAATCACAATCATATCAAATCACTCAGATAAATCCTCACCATCCTTGGCACGTAAGCCGGTATATCATCAAAAATCTCAAAAAATATCATGTACATCCTCCACTCTAACCTACCCTAACCTATCCTAGCTTTATTCCCAATCCTATTTAGCCTACATTAGACCTTCCCACCCCTCATTTCCTTCCCTTTTAACCCATGCATTCCCAATAATAAACTTACACCCAAATTTTCACCCAACCCCATTTAAATATCCTATTTCAATCACAAATATAGGATCAGGTAGAATCCTACCTCACCTCGGTGCCATCGGCATGGTGGCACATCTGGCCATTATGTTAGTGGTCCACCCAAACTTTCTCCAACCTCTGCTATGTCTAATCACCAAATCCAATCCTCCTGACCTCCACCCAATAACAATCAATCCCCCTGTGCTCATGGACCTGTCTACCTAGATCCTCTAACCAACTGCATCTCTCCACCTCAGCAGGATATCATCCCTCGTCCTTTCCTCCCAAAAAAGCAAAACTCGTTCAGTGTTCTATTTTTTTCACAAAAGCCAAAATGTACAAATGAATCCGTATTATACAACTTTTTTATTTTAATATACCCACGTCGACCTGACCAATGTTGGTTATACCTAAATTGACATTAGTCCTGTGCCCTAGCAAACCATGGTCGGTTATACCCAAACTAACATCAGTCATCTACCCTAATAAAACATGATCGACTTACCTAGATTGTCACTGGTTATGTATGATCGGCATCGTTTGTTTTTCATACTCTTTGCCATACCCTTTCCTCATTTCTGACCAACACTTAACACAACCAACCACCATTTGACCTTACCCACCCTTATCGTAGCCAACTTCCATGCCTACGTTACCTATACCTATCCTTAATTACATTCTGGGACTTGTTATTTTACCCATAACTCGGCCCTACCCATGCTGTGACCTAGCTACTTAGACCCAAAAAATTGTTAGTGACATGTGAACTCATGTGCTTGCTTTCCCTTGTGACATTGTTACCCATGTTGTTTGACCTAATGACCTTACCTTGCCTCTTGTCATGCCATTTATCCTGACCCAACCTTTGGTGTACCAAAACATGCCTAAATGTTCCTGCACCAGACCCATGAAGTGCTTCCACACCATATCCTATACCTTGGATACCGGAATCACCTCAACCTTATTTGGATAAACCTATTGACCTTAGACCATATAGAGTTTGCATGCTCTTCGACCTAGTACCAGGCCACCATTTATACGCCTGTGTGCATTTTACTGTTGCTACCTTTGACCATGGCCCATTACCTTGATTACCCTATTAGAACTTTACCCCATTACCCCCACTATCTACCTTCCTCTTCATCACATCCACCTTTATCAAACCACTCACAGATTTAGTCTTCTACCTCATCTGTTCCTAGTTTGAGGGGAATCACCTTCACCCACTCATGGGGCAACCACATCTTACTTTTTTCAGCGTTGCTTACCAAAACAAGCTACATAAAAAAAAGGGAAAAAATGTAGACACCAAAATTGGGTCACACTTCCCTTGGTCCCTTGTCAAATATCCACCTCAAACATACTCATCTAACCATGGCCCCTTCCACCCCACATCACTATTAATTTAATTAATATATATCCTCACAATATTTATTTTCTAATTATCTTAATTCCTACCCCACCACCTCACCTAGCCACCTCACCCTAGACCTATTCTTGGCATGTTTCCATAACTAAAAATAAATAAGTTCTACTTGCCTTAATGAGATAAGATTTGGTCTGACCCTAAAATCAATTCCTAAAATCTCTCTAACCACATTCTCACTCATTAGAAGGAAATCTTCCATTCTAATCCACGAGAATAAATGAACTAGGCCAAAATAAATCAGAAAGATATGCCAATTTCAGTAAACCTAGGGAATCCCACCTTAACCAATGTTGGTCACCTCTAAACTGACGCCGGTCAACCCGGAACCATCGTTGGTTACCATTTATTCACCTAAGAAACTTTTTTTTGGGTTGGCACATTTTGAGAGAAAGAGGAGGGAGATCAGAGTTGTATGCAAGTGAAACCAACATCCTTTCTCGTATCCAGACATCCAGAGCCATCACTAGGACAAATATTAAAATGTTGTAGTCACGGAATCATTCTAGGAGCCATTGCTATGATACTAAACACCTTTCTTCTGATCAAATGCCATTACCATTTAGCCATCAAGTCTACATCATAGTAAGTACATTTCTACCAGCATTGTCCACTCTAATGTAGTGAGCTTTTATTATTTCTATCATCAATTTATACTTTGCATGCTCATTCCTCCATCTCTTTCTAGCTTATAACTCAAATATTTCCTTTACCCACATCACCAAATCACCCATTATCCCCTGATGTTCATTCTTGAGTATACCTCATACCCCTATCAACCTCTTTATCCACCCTACCCTCCTTATCAGATCCCAAATCAAACCTTGCAATCATTTTTCCTTTATTCATAACAACCTCTATTCATTTTTCCATCATTGGTTATACATAAACTATCATCAGTTATATGAGACCGACATCAGTCTCTGTGTTTTATACCCTGACCTAGAACAGAACTTAACAACCTTCTACCAAGTGACCCAAACAACCCAGAACCTGACACTGACTAGTTCCAATACCCTGACAACCACCAATCCTTAAGATCTGACTATAACCTACCATGTTATATTATATTTTCTTATTGTGCTTGAATGAGATACCTAAATCATATCAACTACATTAGGAATTTTATTATTTCTCACATTAATTTGTTTTAAATAGTGGATTGACAACCATTTATGGAGTATCACACTTCCCAGATCTAGCACACTCTAGGAAATCCACTATCATATATCATTTAACTCCTCTTTTGTGGTCTTATTTTCTATTACAGATAGTTCCTCCTAGCCAAAAGGAATCTCTTACAATCAGAACTAGATCAAGAAGTCAAAACGTGTGTAATAACCATCAACCGATCAACATAAATAGGTATTCCTCCTTGGCCCTTACCCTTGTCTGTTTCATCATTCAAAACATAAAGAAAATGGTGAAATAGTTGCATCATTGGTTCCATTCCCGGGACCTCTTTTTCAGCTATTTTCAGGATGTTTTGTGATGAATACATACTAATTGACCTTAGCAAGTGTTGAGGAGTGGATAAAAGATCTAGAAGAAGAGTACACTTATAGGTTCAACATTGGATCTATGTTTGAAAGCATGTATGTGGGTGGAGAAAATTTTGTGTGATTGTTTGTTTGAGAGCTTCTTTTCTATTTTTCTAATAGAGTTATACGACTGGCTGGTTGCTTATGTGTGTAATAGGACTTGGAGGTATCACATGCTTTTCTGGATGCAGGAAAAATTCCATGCCCTTTATGATGGTGCTTTGATTTGGACACGTTATGTGGATAATTTGTTTTGTGGTGTTTTGAATAGATTTTTTTGGAGTACTCAATTTCCACTTATTATTTCCTGAAGGTAGATCAATTCCATTTTTTTACATTATCCAAGGGGAACTTATTTGCAAGGAATTACATTAACGATAAAAATATTTTTGGTAACCCTCAACTTGGAAGAACAATTGATGGCTATATAAACCCCGCCACATGTGGGGGCAGGAACAGGTTTGGTCAAAGATGGTGGAACTAGTGGCAGAGAGGCAAAGAGAAGAAAGGAGGCTTAAGTATAATGAGGAATGCAAGAGGGAGATAGAGAAGTAGCATGATATTGCAGAGTGGATTACATTGAGGAGATAGATGGCTCGTAAAGGATTTAGATCTCACGCAGAAGGCATGAATCCAGAGTATATGGAAATCCCCCATTTAGGCAAGCATAATAGGGAGCCATTATTGGCCTCACATGGGAGTGCACCAGCACAGATGATATGGGTCATGGGAACACATTTGAATCTACCTAGTAACATAGCCCTTGCACTTGGATTTCCAGTATCTAGTATAACCAGTAGTCACCAAGCTAGTTTGGGAAGTAGAAGAATAAGAGTAAGCCAAATAACAAGTACATTTATGGTAAGGAAATCATCTTCTTTGTTGTTTGGAGGTAATTTTTAGGTGCATCGTTAGCACAGATCTCAAGCACACATAATTTTGGACTCACTTATAGGAGTAGTACCACTTCACAGACTATAAGAGTCTAGTTTAGTACCACTATTGGGACATAGGGTAGTACATCCATTGTTCACTTCCAGCTATAGGTGTAGGATCAAGGGTCATCAGTGGCTTTGGTTATGGTGGATTTGGTGGTTCTGGGGGCATAGGTAATACAAGAGGTTCTAGATCAGGTGGGCAGGGTTTGCACCAACCCCAAAATATTTACATGGAGATTTCCCTTTGTCTTCTAGAGTATAGGGGCATAGAAGTTGCTGCTGAACATGTGCACATGTGTGAGATATTTTGACGTGTAAAAGGTGTTATATATTATGAGCACAAGGCAAGTCAGTTTGTAACTAAATTACAGGGATGCATACATAGTTGGTATAGGAAATTGTATCTTGATCAAACTTGTGTAGATTATGTAGCATTGAAGGATTTTTTCCTTAAGGAGTTTCATATCATTGAGTTTGAGAAAAAGAGTATAAGTGCACTCAAGGATATTAAGCAAGGCACTACTGAGAGTGTTTGGGAATATGATGCCCATTTCAAGACACTATTGTCTAAACTTTCTTATGATATTCATGCAAGCCAACATGTACAATGGTTTGTCAGGGGCTTGATCACACCTTTTAGGAGGGTGTTTTCACATAAGACATACAAACTTGCGTGAAGCACATGAAGCAACCTTCCACGCTGAGGCAGTAGGGAGTATAGAAATTGGAGTAAGCCTATTCTTGGAGGCACAAATTGTAGCTATGGCAAAGAATTTGGAGAAACTATGAACAAATTCAACACATGAGACGTGCACTTGGATTTGATGTATAGATTATGAAGTGGAAGGGCACACCAAGGATAGTTGTCCTTGTAGATCAGTGCATTCATTACTATTGGACTATGAGATATGTCATTTGGACAATGATGCAAGTCACTTCTCATTATTTCAATGCATGATAAGCAAGAATATATCTTGTTATTGTAAAATTTACAATTCCACAACTCATAATATAGAAGACTACAAGTTGATTAGTCAGATCCATGAGGCCATAGATATTGGTGTGCAATAGACCAAAGTATCTTATAATTCTAAAGGCAAAACTAAGCACCAGGATCATGGTCACACTCAAGCATGCTATGATAGGAACAAAGTGATATTTAAAGGAGGTCATGGAATAGGTCGAGGATACCATGGTGGATTTGGGGGATGAGGCTATGGTGGTGGATGATGTGAGTTACCTTAGAGAACGTATTTTACTTGCACATATCCCGACCACTATAGGTGTGAATGTCCTCAGAATATTACTTGTTCTTTTTTGGGAAGAATCATAGCTATGAGGAATGCCCAAACTTATATGAGCATCTTAACAAGTAGCATACACACGATAACAAATACATAGGGATGGAAAACACGTTGTGGAAAATCAATGGATGCCAAATTTGACACTAGAACCTGAGGTATTACTTGTGAATATTACTACACGTGATGAGGTTGTACGAGATAGAGAGGAATTACAATAGAAGCCTACCATCACCAAGGAGGAAGTTTTACATGCAAGGTACCCAAATCCTACACATTAGAAGGACATTTACCATGAAACCATGGAGGTACTTAGAAATATTCAGGGTGAAATACAGTGTCTAAAGGAATAGTCACAGAAGTTAGAACAAAATAAGGTAGCAGAGATAGTTCCATCAGATATTAATGGCTTGAAAGATGTATGTAAAATGTTTTTCTAGGAGAATATAATTCCTTTACTAGGGAATTGGCTAAAGGGAAACACTCCTCATGTAGATATATAGAATGAATGGTAGATCCTTCATGATAATCTTCCCCCTCATAGCTTGTATTATGACAAGGTGATCACTGTGAATGCTATTGTGGATGGGTGTCCTTTGAGAAATATATTGATTGATATAGGTGAGGAAGTTAATGTGCTTACTTTATATACATGGGTACAGATGGGGATACCTCCATTACAACTATCCTCTAATGTATTGTTCATGTCCAATTGAACTAAGGTCACTCCCATAGGAGTTTTAAAGGATGCATCCATTACTATACAATTGGACAAGTTCACTGGGGACTTTGAGGTCTTAGCACTTATAGAATTAGTATTTTTACCATCTCTACTTGGGCACCCTTAGTGTTATGTAAATAATTTTGACTTACGGTTGAATAAGGTGTATCTAAGTTTTGAGAACAAGGAAGAAAGAGTGATTATCCCTTTGATAGATGGGAAATATGAACCTCATGTTGAACCTTTGAGTGGGGAAGACCTAAATAGAATTTATGTATTTTCCATTCAAGACTCGGAAGTACTTAAAATGTATAAGGAAGGAATCCTCTAGTGGGAAGATGTACAATATATCAATGATACTACAAGTATTGCTTACGAAAATTGGGGACATGGCACCTATGAGATGGTTGGGTGTGACATAAAAAGTACATTTACATGAAGAATTAGACCTAGATGTATTCTAAGGATAGGTAACAACCCTATACCTTAGTACAATGGAGAAGGAGATACTACGGTATTCCTGTGTGCCATGGAGGAGCAGTGGAAAAATGAAGTGGAAAGAAGGAATATGTTAGTATATACCTTGTGCGGGACAACAACGTGCTGGTTGATGGTTCACAAGAATAATCTTATAGAATGGAATGAAGTCAAAATTTCTCTAACCACTTGATTCTTCAGGAGTAATGTGCCTACTATAATCTGTATGTATCATGGTAATCAACCTGTTCAGCGCCACATTTAGCAATGTGAGAGACTCTTGACAGAGAAGAAGGAAGCTTTACCACCTTCACTTTGGGTGAAAAATTTTTATTCCACTTTACAAGGTTGCGAATGATCCTGGTATGTTTATGTAGAGTTACAAGGGAGATTGGAAATTGGTAGGAATTGATTGTAGGAATGACCCATAGTTTTGACTACTTCTCTACTAAACCTCCAGTGGCAATGGCATTAAGGGTTATAAAGTGCTTAACTATGGGAGATAGTGCAAAGACTCAAGAAATCATTTAGGATTTAAATGGTGAGGTAGACTCAGGAGCATGTTTTGATGAACAAGAAGAGATAAATTCCATACTAATTAAGTGTGCTTGCTATGAGAAAAAAAAGGAAAGATGGTATACATAGTGGATGATGAAGTAGAAAATATGGATATAGATCATTCAGTAGGTACGTGCAAAGTGTTAGATAGTGTGGATAAAAATGCATGTTCATATCATGAACCTATGAATACCAAGAAAGTGAACATTGACACAGATGTTAAACCTAAGGAGGCAAAAATTGGGTATTATAGGGCTGATGCTGAAGTGGCAAAGATAATTGAGTTACTACAAGATTTTTAGGACTTATTTCCTAGGGGCTACCATGAGTTAAAAAGAGTGCATGATACATTAGGAGAGATGAAGATTAAGCTAAATTAAGGAGTAATCTTGGTTAGGAAGAGACATTACATGATGAACCCTAATCTGTGTGTCAAAGTTAAGGAGGAAATTGACAAAATGTTGAAATATGGCATCATCAAGCCCCTAGAGGAATCAAAGTGGGTTTTCCCCATGGTGATTAGTATAAAGAAAGATGGTCAGATTAGTATTTTTATGAATTACAGGGAATTGAATGTTGCATGTGTGATTGATACTTTCACTACACCTTTCACAAAGGAAATATTAAAAGGAATTATAGGGTGTAAAGTTTATTTATTTACAGATGGGTTCTCTAGGTATCATCAGGTTAGAATTGCATAGGAGGATCAATAGAAGATGACTTTCATCACTTAATGGGGAATTTTTCCATATACTATGATTCCCTTTGGTTTGAAAAGTGCACCTGTTATATTTTCACAAATAGTTTTTCAAGAATTCCAATATTTTATTCACAAGTTCTTGCAGGTTTACTTGGATGATTAGACGATATATGGACTTATTAAGGATCATTGTAACAGTTTGTGCTTAGTGTTTGAAATATGTAGATAGTTAAGCATATATTTAAACATGAAGAAGTGTATGTTTTCTACACCTTTTGGAACATTTTAAGGGAACATCATTTGTAAGGAAGGTTTATTAATGGATCTAGCTAAGGTTACAGTTATTGTAGGCATGGAAGAGCCTACCAGTCAAAGTGAGGTACGCAGATTTTTGGGACACATAGGGTATTATAGGAAGTTTATCAAAGGATATGCAAATATTTCCACATCCTTGGAATAGTGACTAAAAGGAAAAGGGACTTTCTATTGGGGGGAAACCGCAGCAATGTGCATTTGAGGCGTTGAAGGAGATACTTAAACCAATGCCTATTCTTTATTTTCCTTCATGGAACCAACCATTTCATATACATGTGGACGAATTTGGCAAAACCATTGGCATAGTGCTAGCTCATCCTGGAGAAGGTATTATAGATCATCCTATCTTATTTTATAGTATAAATTTGACTCTCGCAGAGCAAAATAATACACCAATAGAGTGTGCGGACTTGTCGATGATCTACACATTACATAAATTCAGACAGTACTTGCTAGAAACACCTTTTATATTCTATACCGATCACATGGTATTAAAATAATTGGTGAATAAGCCCATTTTATAGAGGAACATATGTTAATGGGTGCTATTATTCTAGGAATTTGATTTCACAGATGTTTTTAAAACCAAGTAAAAGTAATTCTGGCCTAGACCACTTATCAAGGATTCAGTTAGGAGAGGATGTGAAGACAATTGAAGATACAATTTTGGATGCACAATTGTATAGGTTACATTGTGTGCCTTCAGAATTGGAAGATATCGTTTTCTTTTTATGCATGGGTATGACACCAGAAGGAATGAAAGCATTGGAGAAGAAACAACTTGTAATTCACACAACACCCTTTATGTTGATCGGTGGAGATTTATACAAACTAGGCTGAGATGAAGTATTGTGTCGGTGTGTACTTGAACATGAGCACACATATATCATGGAAGAGGCTCATGGTGGTATTACAGGTGGGTACTATGTAGGTGATGCCACTGCATGTAAGATTCTACTCATTGGATTATGGTGAGAGACCCTGTACAAGGACTGTAAAGAATATTATAAGGCGTGTGATCATTGTCAGTGCCTTGGAAAACCTAGCCAAAGAGATGAAATGCCTTTGAGTCATGTTTATAGTGTAGAACCATTTGAGAAATCGGCTATAGAATTTGTAGGTCCTATTTCACTAGTCGCGCATAGAACAATATCGTGTTATATCATCACTTGGACAAATTATCTTACAAAATGGGTAGAAACAACTACAAAGGATTGCACAATGTTCTTATGGGAGAATGTTCTTACTAGGTATGGGTGTCCTCTGAGCTTGACAAGTGATAGGGGTCCACACTTTTTGAATGAGACAATCAAGATATTACTATGGTTGCGTACGACAAGACTACACCCTATCATCCTTATGAAAATGGTACTACTGAGGCCTTTAACAAGATATTTAGCCAAACCTTGACAAAAATTTGTGATGTTGGAAAGAGAGATTGGGATGATAAAGTTTCTGTTGTACTTTGGTCATATACAATAACCTACAAGTGGTTGAATAAGGTCTCTTAAAATGAACCCTGAGGTCACACCCTTCCAGTTGGTGTTTTGCATAGAAGTAATTCTTCATATGGAATTCATGTTACCTTTTTTGCGTATTGAGTGTGTTGGAGGTCTAGCTAATGAGAAATAGTTAGAAGAAAGGGTTGAAAGGTTAATATAGTTGGATGAGAGGCACAACATATCACATTGGATTTAGAAGTAGGAAAAGGTTAGGCAGAAGGCATGGCATGACCGACACATCAGGGATAAGAAGCTTGAGTTTGGATAGTGTTGGGGTGTGGAGCCTATTTTTGGTCTTCTTGAATCAGTGTTGAAGTACTGGAGCTCAAACGGTTAAGTTTGGAGACTTCAGGAGTATTCTGTAGTCGTTTGTTGTGACATTGTTGTGCAGTCGCTGTGTTGTTGCTCTGACGTTGCTGTTAATTGGTTGTTAACATCGAGACTATTTTTCCAGCCATGGGAAGTTAAAAGATCATGAATTTCAAACTTCTAGGGTAGGCTTTAAGACTTCTTAAAAGGATTTTAATCCTATAAATATAGGTGTTAGGGTATCTTGAAGATATCTTGAGTGTTCAAGAGGTCTTGAGTCTTAATGATCAAGAGGTGATCAAGAGTGATCAAGGTTATGCAATTGGGTGTCAATTGTAGGTTAAGATGTGGTTTAGCATCTTTGGAATTCTGTCGTGAGTTTATAACTGAGAGAATATTGTAAGAGTTGTTTTACTCTTGTTGATAATAAAATCTAAGTAACTTCTTGGTGGACGTAGCCCACATTAGGTGAACCACATAAAATCTTGTCTTGTCTTCTTTTGTGCATTATTTATTTATGTTGTTATATTTTTGCAAGTATAATTATGCTATGTAGTTTCCTAGTGCTGTGGTTTGAGGAATTATTTCTGCATACTTGTTCTCTAATTCTTAACAATTGGTATCACAACTTTGGTGGTTTTTTGCTGAAGTTGTAAATCACAGGGAAACTTAAGCTTGAGTGGAAGCTATGGCAGATGAGGGCAGATTGAGGGTTGAGAAGTTCAATGGGCAGAACTTTGGTTTATGGAAGATGCAAATGGAGGATTACTTATATCAGAAGGACCTCCATGTTCCTTTGGCTGGAAAAGCAAAGAAACCTACAGCCATGTCGGATGAGGATTAGGAGTTTCTAGATAGAAAGACACTTAGGGCAATTCATTTATGCCTTGCATCTTTGGTTACTTTCAACATATTGCAGGAGAAGACCACGAAAGGTCTCATGAGTGCATTGGGGAAGTTATATGAAAAACCCTCTGCCTCTAATAAAATATTTTTGATGAAAAAGTTATTTAATATGAAGATGTCTGAGAATGGTTATGTTGCTGATCATTTGAATGAATTTAATATGGTTGTGAGTATGTTAAACTCAGTAAAAATTGACTTTGATGATGAGGTGAGGGATTTTTTGATTTATTGCTCCTTACCAGATAGTTGGGACATCTTGGTTATGGTTGTATGTAATTCAATCTCTACTAACTCAAAGCTGAAGTTTTAGGATGTAATAGGTGTGATCCTAACTGAGGAAATGTGAAGGAAGAGCACCAGATATTCTTCTACTTCTAGAAATTCTTTGATGATGGAGAGCAAAGGGAGACAAAAAAATAGAGGGAAAGGTAACCATGGGAAGTCGAATGATCATGGAAGGTCAAAGTCTAAGAGAAAGTTAGAATGTTGGCATTGTGGGAAGGTTGGTCATGCTAAGAAAGATTGTTGGGCTCTTCGGGATAAGAATAACAAGGAGGAAACTAAAGAGGTAAATTTGGTAATAGGTCATGTTTGTCAAGATGCCTTAATTCTTTCTTTAAATAATATTGTTGAATCTTGGGTGTTAGATTCAGGGGCTTCTTTCCATGCCACCCCACATAGACATTACTTTATTGATTTTGTTCAAGGTTATTTTGGACATGTATATCTTGGTGATGATGAACCATGCTGCATAGTAGGGAAAGGTTGTGTTCGGGTGAAAATGTAGAATGGGAACACATGGCTACTTAAGGATGTCAGGCATGTGCCTAAGTTGAGGCGGAACTTGATATCAGCGAGACAGATGGGTAGTGATGGCTATATGGTTAGTTTTACAATGGATTCTTGGAAGGTTACCAAGGGAGCTCTTATGGTTGCAAGATGTAAGAAAAATGGTACTTTGTATTTAACCAGTGGTGCTGATTATTGTAATTTAGTTGTTGTAGATGGAGATGCAACTTTGTGGCACCAGAGACTCAATCATATGAGTCATAAGGGTATGCAGATTATAAAGGATGGGTTACCTGGATTAAATGAGTTAGATTTGGACTTCTGTGAGGACTGTGTTTATGGGAAACAAAAGCGGGTGATATTCCTCAAGGTTGGACCTATCGGGAAGGAGGGTAAGTTGGAGTTAGTGCATATATATGTATGGGGGCCAGCTAAGGTAAACTCTATTAGTGGTTCATGTTATTACGTCACTTTCATTGATGATGCAACTAGAAAAGTTTGGGTATATTGTATTATAAATAAATCTAATGTGTTTGAAACTTTCAAAAGATGGAAAGCCTTGGTTGAGAATGAAACATGTATCAAGCTGAAATGTCTCAGGTCGGATAATGGAGGGGAACATTACAGTAATGAATTTCTTCATTACTTTTCGGTAAATGGGATCCGCAGGAAAAGAATGGTTCCAAATACTCCACATGAAAATGGAGTGTCAGAGAGAATGAACAGGGCAATCATGGAGAGTGCTAGGTTCTTGAGGCTACATGTGGGGATGCCACTCATGTTTTGGGTGGAAGAGGTAAGCACATATGTTTATCTGATTATCAGCAGACCCTCTATGGCCTTGGATGGAGGTATACCTAAGGAGGCTTAGTCTGGTAAGAAAATTGATTACTCATTTCTTAGATTATTTAGATGTGAGGTATTTTTTCACATTGATAAAGATGATAGGACCAAGTTAGAGGTTAAGTCTGAGAAATGCACCTTTGTTGGATATGGTGAAGATGATTTTGGTTTCCGTGTTTGGATTCTTAAAGACAAGAAAATATTTCAGTCTAGAGATATTGTATTTAATGAATAAATAATGTATAAAGATCAATTATAGGAATAGAAATAGAGATCAAAGGAAGAATACATAGTGTTAGAGGACATTGCAGATAATAAGGTGTCCAAGGGGCTAGTTCAGGTTCAGCATGTTTTGGCATAGCTAGTTCAGGTACCGACTCATCAGGAGCCCCAAAATTTAAAGGTGAGAAGGTCTTCTAGGGTAAGAAGGGAACCTGAATGATTTATTACATCTTTTAATTATTTATTGCTCATTGATAGTGGAGAGCTAGAGTGCTTTGAGGAAGTAGGACAGGTGGATGCCAATAAGAAGTGGGAGTAGGCCATGGATGAAGAGCATAGATCTCTTATGGAAAACCAGACTTGGGATCTGGTGGAGCTACCTGAGGGCAAGAGAGCATTGCAAAACAAGTGGGTGTATAGAATCAAAGAGGAAGATGGAGGCAAGAAATGATAAAATTCTTGGTTGGTGGTCAAAGGATTTGCATAGAAGAAAGGTATAGACTTTTATGAAATTTTTTCTCCAGTTGTTAAAATGACTTCTATTAGGACTGTTCTTGGTTTTGTTGCAGTACAAGAACTACACTTAGAACAGTTGGATGTGAAGAATTCATTACTTCATGGTGAGTTGGAGGAGGAATTGTACATGCAGTAGCCATAGGGTTGTGAGGTCAAAGGGAAGGAGAGGTTAGTGTGCAAATTAAAGAAGAGCTTGTATGGCCTAAATCAAGCTCCATGACCGTGGTACATGAAGTTTAACAGTTTTATGTAGGAGTAGGGTTACTCCAGGTGTCACTCAGACCATTTCATGTACATCAAGAAGTTTCTTGATGGTAGTTATATTATTTTATGCCTGTATGTAGATGATATGCTTATTACAGGGAAGAACATGTAGGAAATAAAGGTACTCAAGAAGCAGCTAGGTGACTCCTTTGCTATGAGGGATTTGGGGGCAGCAAAAAAAATCCTTGGTATGAGAATAACTTAGAATAGGAAGGAGAGGAAGTAGGTATTATATCAAGAAGAGTACATAAAGAAGGTCTTGGAGAGGTTTAGTATGAAGGATGCTAAATCAGTTGGTACCCCTTTGGCAGGTCACTTTAATTTATCAAAGGAGTAGAGTCCCAAGACTGAGGAGGATAGAATATAGTTTTCTAGGGTACTGTACTCATTAGTAGTTAGTAGCTTGATGTATGCTATGGTATGCACTAGGCCCAACATTTACCAGGTAGTGGGAGAAGTGAGAAGGTTTATGAGTGATCCACGTAGAGAGAACTGGTAGGTAGTAAAGTGGATCCTTCGGTATTTGAGAGGAACCATGGGAGAAGCATTGTGTTTTGGTGGATCAGACACTACATTATGTGGATATGTATATTCAGACATGGCAGGAGATTTGGACAATAGGAGGAGCATGACATGTTATGTATTTATGGTTGGTGATACAACAGTGAGTTGGATTTCATGGTTACAAAAGGTTATGGCTTTGTCAAACACAGAGGCTGAGTATCTTGCTGCCACAGAGGCAAGAAAGGAGATGATTTGGCTACATTAGTTGCTTGATGAGTTAGGGCATAAGCAGGAGGTTGGGAGACTACACAATGATAGTCAGAGCACTATTCATTTGGCGAATAACTCTACTTTCCACTCTAGGACAAAGCACATTCAGCTGAGATATCATTTCATCAGGGAAGCTTTGGAAGAAGATAAGTTAAAGCTGGAAAATATCCATACCAGTCAGAATCCTATGAATATGATGACCAAGGTGGTCATAAGGGAGAATTTGAAGTTTTGTTCAACTTTGATTGGCCTTCATGGTTGATAATGAAGGGTTAAGAACTTTTCTCAGTGGAAACATTCTCTAAGTGGGAGATTTTTGGGATGTGGAACCTATATTTGGTCTTCTTGAATCAGTGTTGAAGTGTTAGAGCTCAAACGGTTAAGTTTGGAGACTTCAGGAGCATTCTGTAGTCATTTGTTGTGACGTTGCTATGTAATTGTTGTGTCATTTCTGTTAATATGTTGTTAATTGGTTGTTAACGTCGAGACTATTTTTCCAGCCATGGGAAGTTGAAAGATCACAACTTTCAAACTTCTAGGGTCATCTTTAGGACTTCTTAAGAGGATTTTAATCCTATAAATAGAGGTGTTATGGTATCTTGAAGATATCTTGAGTGTTCAAGAGGTGATCAAGAGTGATCAAGGTTATGCAATTGGGTGTCAATTGTGGTTTAACATCTTTGGAATTCTGTTGTGAGTTCATAATGAAGAGAAGACTATAGGAGTTATTTTACTCTTGTTGATAATAAAATCTGAGCAAGTTTCTTGGTGTACATAGCCCACATTGGGTGAACCATGTTAAATCTTGTCTTGTCTTCGTTTGTGCATTATTTATTTATGTTGTTATATTTCTGTAAGTATAATTATGCTATATAGTTTCCTACTACTGTGGTTTGAGGAATTTTTTCCACATACTTGTTCTCTAATTCGTAACAGACAGATGGTACTACTTTATGATTCTAAGTTTTTGCACCATCCAGGAAAACTCAAGGTGCATTTTTTGGGACCATATGTTATCACTCATATACTTTACTTAGGTGCTTTCCAGTTAGAGGCGCTTGATGGAATGTAGTTACTCGGTTACTTCAACGGGAATAGGTTGAAGCCCTACTATAAATAAGTCTTCTTATTGTTTGTAATAAGGAAGTGTTTCCATTTGGTATAGGTTTTCCTTTCTCTATTTCCTTCTTTGTTGTTATGCTTTGTCAATTTAGTTTGGTGTTTTTTGTAATAAGCGCATTTGTGCACTGTAAGCTAATTACAATCTGAAGTATTTTTATGCATAGAGGACTGCACATACCATTGGTTTAGGGTGGTTGTTATTTGTTATTCACAAATGGGTACACATGATAATAAACTTTTTCAGGTGTTATTCAAGTATGGAAAAGAGTTGTTAAAGGATATTACCTCTAAAGAAGACCATAGATGGAAATGAATGAAGGGATATTATAATGTGAGGTAAGCAGCAACCATTAAAACTACTATGAGAGGGCATAGTGGTGAGGTACTCGGTGCATGGAAGTGCACAGAATAAAATTTTGTAGGCAAAGGGTAGGAAGGTGTGCTAGAAGGTTATAGCTAGGGTGAAAAATTGTTTGGGAATTTTGAAAATGGTCAATTAATGAGAGGATTATTGGTAGGTGAAGGAGCAATAAATGCACTAATTTTTTTTAAATTTATATAAGGACGTGATGTGGGTTCATTTTTACCTTTGCAATCACAAGTATTCGAGTGAGCTAAGTGCAACCGAGAAAAGTGAACCATGTTGAGGTGCAAAGAGTTATAAAACTAGACGTGGAGAGCACATTTATGTGCAGAAAAGGCTTGCATCCCCATTGGTGAAGGGTTTTAGTGAAGCAGAAGTGTTGAGAAGGATCTAGGGCATGTAATTTCAAGCTAGGGTTTGAATTTACTTGACATAGAAGATAAAATCCATGATTTTTTCGATGGCACTGAAGAAATCACCTATAGCAAGCACAAAAGGAAAGAAAAAGGTGGAAGTTGAGGTTGAAATTTCTCTCGAGATAATTTTTTCATAGATGAAGTACCTAGAAGGAGTAATGGTCAGGAAAGATTGGGATTACCACATCTAAAAATGTAAAGTAAATGAATACAATCACTGCACCACTGATAATAAGGTAGATTTGCATACGTTGTTGAATAAGAAGAACAAAAAGTGCACAGTGGAAGATATGTCAGTGTATTATGACGCTGGGGAAAATTTGCTTAAGCAGGTAGGATTTATCATTTGTATGAGCTCCCATATTTTGGAAATTATGAACCATTATACCAATGGCTTATGAGAAAAGTCTATGATGACTTATTCTATTTCTCCAGACACAGGGTTAGGCTCATAGTGGTCATAATTGCAACGTTAACAGGATTGAAGGGAACATGGGAAAACATTGTTAGTGATCTGACTAATAAAGTAGCAGTTATTTCCATAAGGAAGGAGTTGGGGTACACCAAGGTTCCATGTAGAATGGACATCTATAGATTGAGGAAGTACCTTGTGGTGTAGGAAGCCACACATCTACTCACCAAGTTGAATGATCAAGGGAGATGGTCACAGGTAAATACGATGTGGTTGTACATTACAAAGAAGATGTTAGAGGGATAAATCTATAACTTGGCTAGCTATATTGTAAAAACCATTATTTATGAGGCACATGCATGAGAAAATATTTTTTTTTGCGTCATCCTCTTATCTTTGGTCTTTGTAGAAATTAGAGTGCCTGATGGGCCAAAGTATAGAATTTGGGAATACCCCACTTAGAAAAATCCCCTCGTGGAAAGGTTCGAGAAATATTTATGGGAAGGATTAATGAGTGGCCCATTCATGAAAAAGGTAGAAATGTGATATGACTGACTTCGTGTGGCATTTGAGGAGGAATGACACATTACAAAGGAACTACCTTTAGTAGTAGGCAAGGAAGTACAGTTCACAGTGTATCAACACTTTTGCATCACATAGTTTTCCATGAAGGATGGGACAAGGATTCCATGGTGCAAACTACCATATACCTTCACAATTTTCTACTTCTAAGCTTCATTCACAAGTTTTCTAATGCGTTCCAGTTGAACTTCAATGCAGAAAAGTTAGATTGTGACTACCACACTCTCAAGAAAATATATGTATATCCAAGTCTGTCTTCCTACATTGAGAGGCTCATTTCAGACATCATAAGTATGAAGCCAGTAATTTTTGATATTAGGGATAGTGGATCCACACTCATATACCTTTAGCTTAAGTTGAGGATGGAAAATAATAAGTATGTGGAGAATGAGTTTGTGCTCCTTGGGCCACCTAAGGGAAAACACACAATGGAGAATGTGCCAATTCCAAAGCTTGTTGCGACCATACAGATAGATGAGGAGGAACAAGGACAAGAAGATAGTGGAGGCTTGGATCATAGAGGCCAAAAGAAGCCCATAGAAAAATTTGAGAGTGAGTGCGAAGATACTCAAACACAGGCGCATGATAGAGATAAGGACTTAGACATGGATGCAGTCCTTGAAGAGCGCCAATTCAAGAAGGTATTTAGAATAAAAAATGCCCAAGGCATAGGAACACCACATCCTATAATAATATCACCTAGAATCTCCCCTCATAAAGAGACACTTGAGAATAAGAGAAGGAGAAAGTTGAATCTAGATGAGGAGGAAAAGGTGTTTGAGGAAGGCACACCAAGGATCCCAGTACAACCAAAAGATATGGAGGAACTTGAAGATGAAGAAATGAAAGAAGAAGAGGAAGGGATGAAGGAAGAAGAAGAGACAATATAGGATCAACCCACTGCTCATATTACTACTTAGGAAGAATAAGGGCCAACTCAAAACCTTGGTGCTCAGGTTCGTAAGGGGCCAAGAATAAAGAGAACAAGTGTAGAACATGTTGTGCCAAGTATGGGCTATACTTAGGACACAAGAAAAATCATTTGCATTAGTTTTAGAGCACAATAGACCTTAAGGAATTGTATGGATGAGAGCTAATGGATCTAGACATGGAAGCCACATGCACAAGGAAACAATTATCCTGGTCCATACATACCCATATGGACGAGCCAAATTTTGATGTATATGAGGAATATTTTGTATCAAGGAGAGTGAAGAAGGCACCCCAAAGCAGACACATGATATTTAAGCCTACTCTAATTTCTGATGAACATGTGAGAAATGCTTTGGTTAAAGTATCTATCAAGATGGCGTGAAGGAACATTGATAAGGATGCCACCATTAGAGCACTACATGAAAATAACAAGGTCAAAACTATAGAAATAGCGTGTTTAAAAGGAGAAAATGACCTAGAGAAGAAAAATAAAGATTCCTTCATAAGAAGGGTATAAGAAATCAGTGACTACATTCTAAAAGCAAGACCTCATCTTTTTTTTTATAAGAGGTAAAAGAGGGTTGAGGGGACCCTACCTCATACAAAGATTACAACTTGATAAAAACAAAGGCCAAGGGATTAACCATTGAAGCCCATACAGAACCAAAAGATTAACATATCAAAACATCAAGAAACTACATAGATAACCCAAGGAAGTTTAACTAATAGTAAGGGTTTGAGTAACTAACAACATAAAACTTATGAACTAACAGAGTATTAATAAGAAAGAAGAAGCCATAATCCAAGAGACCATAAGCCTTCATCCTTATTTTACTAGTTCCCCCACAGTACTCATGCATCCATTCCATTCTTTGACTAAGTTGGATATAGTATATTTCCAGAAATTTCTTGAGTCTAAGGTACCTAAGAAGTTTCCTTCGGCTGTGCATTATGTGTGCACCTTGGTTGATTGGTGTTATAATATGGACCGATTCTAATACCAGTGCCGAAGGATCCTGAATAAGAAGAAGAAAGAGAAAGGGCCTCCGTGGTTAGGAAAATTTCAAATTATGAGTTATTACTCCCAACTTTGAAGGATGAACTGAAGAAATATGATGAATCTTTGAATATTTTTACGGCACCAAAAGTAGTGATAAGGATCAAAATTTTGGTTGAAGACAAGGATGTTCTGAAGGCCATGAAATATGAGACACTGAGATGTGCAGAAAGATTGGCACTAGTGAAACAGAAGTTCGAAGCCCTTACAATAGCTCAAGACCCACATAAGGAGAGAATAGATGAGATTAACACATAGCATAGAAGATGGATCTTCTGGAGGGAAAGATGACTGCTATGGACAATTTTTTCCAAGTACTACAAAATGAGAAGGAAAATATTACTCAGGACGAATTGGAAGCCATTACCACAGACATTCCAGAGAATACAAGGACTGAGCTAGATGATTGATAGAAATTGGAGGCTGAGGTTAAAACAGAATACCCATAATTAATCCTCCCATTTGAAGAAGAAGGTGCTACAAAGTAAAGTTATTCTTTTGCATAGTGATTCATTATTCTTTTCGTTCTTGTTCTTTATTATTTGGGAGCATCAGAAAGAATCCCCATTGTTGGGATGGAAATCTAATTTAGTGTGGGGTAATGTTGTGAAGACAATATTTTCCTAAGGAAAAGAAATACATAGGATGCGTGCCTAGGAACAAGGCATACTTGAAGTCGCAAAAGGATAGGGAAGGAAACACATTGTAGGACAAGCTAATTTGGGACTTAGCAATTTTCATGGATGTGAGCTTTTTTTGGAAGGTAGTGTGTGGAACACACATTGCGATGGATACTTGTGTGACACACAAATGTTATTTTGGGAATGAGCATTTAATAAGCACCATGCATGATCTCAAGATAATAATAGGATTACTTCTTCCAGTTATTTATAGGATGTCTATTATTAGGACACTTACATGTATGTCTATTATTTTAAAGTCGCATGGCTATCATCAGCATGCAACCTATTTTGGGAAGTGCATAGGTGGTGAAGGGAAATTCCCCATCCCTATAAATATGTAGCAAACTATGTAGTTAGAGATATTGAGTGAAAGAGGATGACTAGTGAATTATTGTACGGTTATGCTGTTATATCTGATATGTGCATAGCTAATGGTGATGTTTTGTAATGTAATAAACTTCTATGTTATTCAATTTTTGATATAATGGAGTATATTGGATGGATAATGGTGTTAAACATGACTATAACTAGTTTTTGCATGGTTAATCTTATTATGGTTATCGTTTAATTCAAGATTCTCTAAGATCTAGATCTAGAATATGCTCTATGGAATGTTATGCTTATTTATGGTTCTAAATATGTTGTATCTTCATTAAACTAACATCTTGTACAAGTAACTCTAAAGAGGGGCCTTTACCTTTGTGCACTTCAAGTGAGTGCTTATCTCAGGCTTGGTTATGTGCCAATGTGCCTGGGTTTTTGTTGGTTTTATATAGTATATTATAGGCTACATCAATCTTCTCTTTTATCTTGCTAAGGGATGAGATCTATTACAAATTTACATTTCTCCTTGACTCAAACTAATATTTGAATCACAGGGAACAATATGAAACATACAGAATAGTTAGATTTATGGGGAGTCAAGGAAAAATAATAGCTCAATCCAAGGAAATGGATTAAGCCCCAACAGAAGGCTTAGTTAAATCTTTGATATCTAAATTTAACCAAAATTAGCTTCCTAGAAACACTTTACAAAGGTTAATAAACCTTAAACACGGGGCTCACAAATCTACCTAACGTTTTACTAAGAAATGGAAAACACTTTCCATATAAGCTAATCATAATCTTGATAATCTAATCATATGTGTAATATTTCTCAAGTACCTTACACCTAGTCTCCAATATAAAGTTAGGTCCTTCTCTCCCAACATGTTGGAGGAATCCCTAAAATAAGTAAAAGGAAAAGATCATCTCATATAATAATTTGAATGCACTTCCAATTCACCACCTAATCTTAAAATCATAACACATGTAATCATCTATTTGATTCCTCCAAGAGAAAAAGAATTGGAAAAGTTTAGGAACCTCTTTTTCCCTCCTCTAATACTTCTTTATCTCATATCAAACTTCTCCAAATGCTTCCAACTCCATGAATAGTTCCCCTTAAAATTAGGCCTTACCTAAATTTAGGGGTGATATATTTTGTTAGTGGCATGCCACTATATGACATTCTCATAGTGATTATAAGAACCTTAGGAAATAATCCCACTTCTTATTTAGCTCTTCTTTCAATTACTCTACCATTATACAAGATCTTTTATGAGAAATATAAATCTGTAGAGAGATCTCACACCAACTGTTGAAATAAGCGTCATAAAATTCCCACAAATAATGTTGTGGGCACCATAGAACCTTCATATGATCAAAGCATCCTAGAATTCCAATACATCAATGTGGCTAATGTAAACTATAAAAGTTAACCTACCCATAACTATTCAATTATCAAACCAAATAAATCCTCTGATAATCTAGCATTATTTGACACTTCCCAGGACCAACCAATGGTAAAGCCTAATCCTAAAATTAATCCTCCACATATGGGGTCACAATAAGTACCAAATAAGGATCCTATGTCACCTTATTTTGAAAAGATAACTTTAACTAAACCATAATCACATCTAGATGCATCTTCCATTGTTTTACCACCGTGGTATCGTTATGGAATATATTCCAAGCCTACTTGGTACTTTTTAGATGAGCTAAATTACCTTACATACAAGATCCTCTTTATGAAAATCATGTGTACCTTGGCTTCACATCGAAGGTTTCTCCTCAAATAATTAAAAATGTTTGTGGATATTTCTTGTGTGGGCCCCAAGATTCCCACCACATCCCCAGACCTATAAATCCATCACATAGAAACTACAAGATTATATTTAAAACACTCAAGAATGGGTTACTTATCCTTTGATTTTATGGAAAATGATATGATCACTAACAAGGTCATGTTTCTTGTGGATGACCTACCATTACTGATTAATGTTATCATTTAAGATGGAAAAGTGCGTAGGGTTCTTGTAGATGAAGAATCAAGAATTAACTTAGCTTATTTCTCCCTATTCAATAATTTGGTTTATTTGATCCATGACCTCAAGCCTACTTGTTTGATTTTTCATAATTTATAAAACCTAACCAAAACACATAGGGTGTATCTAGCTACCCATAATAATCAAAACCAAAATGATCCACACCAAGGTCATGGTTCTATATCCTCCTATCCCTTATAACCTCTTCTTGGGATGACCATACACACATCACATGCATGTAGTCACATCACCCAGGTACCAATGTATTAAATTCATCCATAAAAACCAATGCTTAGCCATGATGTTGATCCTAATCCTTGGACTATCCCAATACCATTTCTTAAAGATCCTTTCCTAATTCCAACTACTCCTGAGATTTACAATATTCCCTACCTAGAGCTATTTGATCTTATGTATAAAATACAAATTACATTAGCGGATTCAGATGAATATGAACCTAATGATCTTCAAAACATAGTCAATAAATATAGGTTACATGATGATATCACACATTGGTTTCCTCTGATTTTTTTACCTTTAGATCGATTTCCACTTCAAACTGATATGGAGGAGCCAACGAGCAATGCCTCTACCTCTAACACTTAGAATGCAATGAGTTATGGATCACGTAACTCTTTTTTTTATCTCCATACCATTTCAACCATATATTTTAGTAAGATCAGTATCTAAGCTAAGGATAAGGGGCCTGATCTCAAAGGAAAAGGGATTTCCTTCAAAAAAATATTACATTTTTTTGCAAGCTGATTTTAGGGACTCAGAAGTATTGCACTACCAATGTTCCTTGACACACATATAGTCTTTAAAAATTGAAACTAATACCATCAGAACATCTTACGATCCCTTCTCTATGATACTAGAGATAATGAGGATGATGAATAGAAAATTCCTTATGTCCCTCTTGATAATCCGCCACTCCTTAATACTCCCTAGGTCATAGATAAAATATCTAACTACATTTCACTTCATGCTCCCATAACAAATCTGCCACCCACATAAACCTTTGACAAATCCTATCTACTCCACACTATCCTCAGTGCTCCTAGCATGACCATAGTTGATCCTTCACCCAAAGAGGTCACCTTAGACACTAGGGGTATTATATGTATGAAAAAACAACTCTAGGAAACATAATGGTGGTAAAAGATACGTAGGCCTAGAAATCAATGTGGAATACCATAGACATCTCCTTACCCTAGAAAATTATGAGGCTGTTCTAGAAATCATATATACCAGAGAAGATAAACTCCCTTGACATCATAAAATGTTAGGAAACTTCTCCAAGACACTTATGCACTTTGACGATTATGTCACTACTATCAATCCTAGCTAGAACCAAGTAACCAAATTACCCAAGGACCATATCATTTCCAAGATGAAAAATCCATGTTGGATGAATCAACCATTAGTATACATCTTGATGATGAACCCAGACATGTAGTCATGTTGGGTGATTGATTTCTTAAATAATGTGAGTGTCACATAGAAATATTAAAAAAACATAAGGAGGTAGTTACATGGGGATATGTCGAGATGCATGACATTGATTCTGAAATTATCTCCCATAGCATCGTTACCTATCCTAACAGCACTCCCGTTCAAAAAAATATAAAGATGTTTCCTCTCAAGATCAATGGTTTGTGTCATAAATAAATTATTAAAATATAAGATATGAAATTCATTCATATAGTGGTTTATCCTAAGTGGGTCTCTAACATCGTCTCGGTTTAGAAGGCCATTTTGGCCATCCATATTCATATTGAATTTTGAAACATTAACCTCACTTGTCTTAAGGATAAATTTCCTTTACCCTCCATTGACATCATCGTCGATGTTATGAAATGGTACAAAATGTTATCTCTTATGAATGGGTTCTTACAGTTAACCAAATTTAGATTGTTCTCGAAGATCAACATAAGAATACCTTCACTATGGAATGGGGAACCTATTGCTATGTAAACATTCTGTTTGGACTCACAAAAAATAGTTCAACATATCAACACTCCATTACACACATGTTTTATGACCTCGTACATAAAATATTCGAAGTCTAAGTTAATGATATACTCTTAAAATCTCGAAGCACTGATTATCACGCTCATGACTTAGAAATTTAATTAAGACAACTTTAAAAATACAAGGTTCTTGTTAATCCTAAAAAATGCATATCCATGATGAAATTAGGAAAAATCCTAGGATTATTAATATCTAAACATGGTATCGATGTCAATCCATAAAAAATTAAGGCCATTCTTGACATGCCACAACCATCCTCCGTAGAATACATATAAAATTTCCTAAAAAAACTTGGGCAAATATGATGATTTTTCCTTGATTTTACCTATCGTACTCATGCCATACATAGCCTCCTTTGAAAATATACCAAACTAAAAGGGAGCAAATACCATCAACAAGAATTCAACAATATGAAACACTTTGTCTTTGTTACCTACCTTACAACCTTCTTCGCCAGATTAACCTTTACTATTATATACCTCTTCGGTTCCAGTTTTTGTTGGGGAAATGTTAACATAGGAAGATGAAAAGAGTTAATAAAATGACATCTATTATGTTAGTTGAGACATACTAGACTATGAAACGTGATATACATACATTGAGTGAGCTTGTTTAGCCATATACTACAGAGCTACAAAATTACGTCACTACATGCTACATTAAACCAATTACGGAATTATCGATACAAATCCTTTATGGTAATTCTTCTCAAATGATATCCTCCCTATGGATCACATCGGAAAGTATATGAGCCCCTTATGGAATTTGACCTCCACATCATCACATGAATAGGGTAAAAGGCCAAGTTATAATAGACCGACAAGCTACTGCCACCATCTCTGTTTCTCATCCTATTCATGATGCATTACCTGATGAGGATATCCTCCTCATTAAGTTAATAAACATCACCATTTCTATAAAAGACTACTATAATAGTTTCATAAATGGTCTTAGGGCGTGGTCCTCCTACGCTAGTACTAAAGCACTCATCCCACATAAAATCAAACCAATAGCCATAATCATTGAGGAATAGGTCATTATCAATCTCCATGAAGATAAATGGATGTTACACTTTTATGGGGTAATGTTCCTCTAAAGAGCTAGGGAAGGTCGTATACACACGGATCCATTTTTCCAGGCTTTCCTTCTTTTTTATCGACTTGAGTTCAAAATCACCAACAACATGGTGGAATAAAATCCTCTTACCTTAAGTATACAATATGCTATAGATAAGGGTATCTCCTATCTCCATGCCATGGGAGAATCTCAGTTGGTGTTTCAAAAATTTATTGGTGCATATAAATTTCATAGCAAAAACCTTAAATCTTATTATGAATTATTCCATAGAATAAATCTCATGTAAATTGAATGCCTTGGTTGGTTATTTGGCCACATCTGCTACTCTGTTTCAGTCACATTCTGATTTTCATAATGATGTTTTCATAATAATCCATCACAATCCAGCTACTTCACCTCCTCTAGACATCTAGGATATCTATCTGATCAAGCCATATGGCCCTACACAAGACCCTATGTATTTTGACATCTGTCAATTCATACAATACCAGACCTACACAAATGGTATTGATCCCCAAATTCAACTACACATACACAAAAGGATATCAAAGAAATAATTAAGGAAAACATCTTATAATATTGCAACTTCAATGGTAACCTACTATGATGCATTCAAAAAGATGAGGTTATCGTTATCTTAGAGGAAGCGCACATGGGAACTTGCGGTGATCATCATTGCGGTCATGCTATTATAAAAAGTGCATATATATGGGTTACTATTGGCCTAAATTGGAATTTTATGTGCACACCTTTACCAAAAAGTGCCGACCTTTCCAATTTTATGAATACTTGATTCAATCCCTTCAAGCTAAGTTGGAATCCATCGTCACTCTCTGGAACTTCAACATATGGGGGTTGGATTACATCGTGAAATATCCTTGATCCCAAGATGGTCATGTATTCATCATTACTGCCACAAAAATACTTTACTAAATGGGTTGAAGTCATTCCTCTCACTAATATATAAGGCCTTAATACATGAGTATTTTTCCCCATATAAGGCCTATTTGGAATTCCCCATAACATCATATCTGACAATGATTGGAGTTTTAAAAGAAAATAAATGAAAGAAAGTTTTTCTAAGTTCAAAATAAAACACTTATTCTCAATACCATATCATCTCCAATGCAATGAAAAAGACAATTCTACAACCAAACTTATCAAAAATATCTTAAAAAGGGAGATCCATGAATCAAGCACAAATTGACATACAAAGCTATATCCTACATTATGGGCATACTGTACTAGTGTTCATACAGACACTAGGGCAACCCCATTTTCATTTATGTATGGAGTTAAGGTAGTCCTTCCTCTTCAGGTGGATCTCCCCTTGTTCCACATTTCCCTTCGTAGTATCATACTAGACAAGGAACTACATGAAGCATGTCTCCATGACCTTGAATTTTTAGAAGAATAATGTGACAAAGTATACACTCATAATTAGAAACATAAAAAACACATTTCCTAACAACATAAAATACTTGTTCATCAACGTGATTTTGATGTGGGTGACCATGTCCTTAAACTTGATTATACCCATGAAAAATTAGGCAAATACTTTAAAAAAATGGTGGGGTCCTTACCTCATTAAAAATATCATAGTTCCTAACACATATCATCTTCAAACCAATGATGACCACATCTTCAAGGAAATAACAAATTCTCAATTTATTAATAAGTTTCATACATGAAGAAGCTTGGGAGTTTTGGTACTCAACTACCATCTCTTTTCCTTCTCAAATTCACTACTTCATCAACTTTCTCTAACAACATTATCAACACCTTTTTTATACGCCCCAATCTTTCCCTTTAGATCGCCACAATATTATGTACATCCTTGCTTAGGCTCGTCACCTTACTTGGATTTATGTTTTTATCTGAAAACCTTATTTTTATAGGATCTACCTTATGGTTTTCTATACTTTTAAGTGTTTTTATTTTCCCTTTGGGCTAATCATCCAATTTTTCTTTATTAACACCTCCATGTTTACGAAAATTTCTATTTATAGCTTATACCATATGTTTTTTACACTTTTCAACATGTTTACCCTCTTCTTGGATATGCTACCATACCACTATACCATCACAACATCTCAACACTATGACACGACATCTATCCCATGGGCCCTTAGCTAGATTATTTATGTCTTATTCTATTGATGATACTCTAGTGTTACCTTTCAATTTTTCTTCTCCAAAGTTCTTGCAGTAATAATTATGCCCATGCATGGCATAATGAGCGATATTATTACGTACAAATTGGTGGGTATATTTAATTTTAGTTAGTCATTTCAACATTAATTTATGTACTTACTTTCATTATCAATGTTACAGACTATTTCATTCTTTTGACCACCCCATGTTTCATTATTATGACATGTGGTGATCAATGATTAAGGCATATGTATACATGTAATTTTTCACTTTTCATCTTTCATACACATAACTAAAAAAATTCTTTGTTTAGAGGGTCACTCATGCAAATTTTTCTTGAGTGGGTTCCTTAAGGGGCCTTCTAGGAATGTGGAATGGTTATTCATGTAACTATTATGGGTTAGATACAATACACAGAGAGAGTATCACTAATTGTTCTTGTCCTCAGTTGTCCTTATATTAGTTATCCTTATCCCCTCATGTCTCACACACATTACATGCATGGAATTATTTCTTGATTCTAACCACTTGTCCAAGGTTGATAAAAAGAGATAATATGTCTCACACACCTTTCTTATCTTTTCATGACATATTATCTATTTTTTATAAACCTTGACCAATGCCATCTCCCATGGGCGATGGTGTCTATGTTATGTTTCTCTGGGTTGATGCCATCACCTGCAGGTGATGAAATCATATATATACTCACCTCACTTTGACATTCATAAGAAAGGAATCTTGTACCTTAGGAACTTCCATATGCTCTTTTATTTTGTGTCATCTTTATATCTACTTGCCTAGCTCTTGGCTCATCTTGTACTTTTCTTGGATTGGATTGGACATTCTTCTTCTTGGTTGGTTTTCTTGCACTATTGGGTCATCTATAGTGATTATAGGACAAGAAATTTTTTCCCATTTTCCACCTAATAGTGATTCTCAATATGATGTTTCTCTCGAGAGATAGATACATCAATGACCACCCTACAGTTACAAGGTGAGTTCTCTAACAATTTTTTGTCATTTTGAATAGATAGTTTCATATTATTCCATCATTGTGATATGTTAGCTTAGTATTTCATATGTTTGTATTATATAATCATATTACTCTTATTAATTATCAACACCTTAGCTGGTCCACAAAATATAAATAATAAGTAGGCAAAGGAATGGAGGTTGTTTGGGAAAAATGGAAAAGTTTTAAAGACAAAGGATTTTATTAACATTCAGAAGGTGGTCAAAGAATAAGATCCCTTGATCCATCATAACACCCCCTGAGGGAAACTGGTGGTGTCCATTTTCCCTGAAGTCAATAAATTTGAAGCTGAAGATGAGAATGAAAATGAAAATTTGGACTTGGAAGAGGTGGTTCTAGAAACAAGGGAAGGGGCTAGCCAAGTTTCAGAAGGTAATGCTTGTGCTCTACAAGTGGCATGTGGACCTTCGTTGTATGAGGTTTCTTCCATTTCTCATAGATCCTTTGGTCAAAGATAAGAAGAAATATTACCCATGTCTAATGTTTTCTAAATTTTTGCAGACTATGTTGTTGATACTTATGATCTAGCAATCTCTCTTAAGACCCTAGTAAGTAAATAAAAACTTGTTACTTGAAGTACTTCTAGATCTGATGTTGGTAAGGAATCAATTCCTAAGGGCACAAAAAGTAATAAGGAATTAAGGGAGACTAACTCCATGAGGGAAGTAGAATCTGTCATTCAGGGTACTTTGGAGAAGTTGCTTCTCCAAAATAAGAAATGTTAAATGATCCTCCTCTCTTGGAACATTAGGGGTTTGAATAATCCTAGTTAAAATAGAATTTCTAAGGCTCTTAGAGTTAAAACTAAATTGGATATTATCATGATCCAAGAAACCAAAATGAAAATGGATAGATTTAGAGAGGTGGGGAGACAAATTTTGAAATAAATTTACTGGGAAGGATGTAGCTCCTCTGGAGCCTTAGGAGGTGTTTTCACTATGTTGGATCCTAGAATAGTGCATGGCATTCTAATCCTTTCCTCCCCTAGACATGTGGTAATGAGTTTCACGGAAATCATCTTGAAAAAATCCTGGTATGTTTCTAACATTTATTCTCCCAATAAACTCAGTGAAAGACGAAATTTCTAGATGGATCTCTCTAGCTTTATACAACTATTTAATGACAAAGATTGGATAGTTGGAGGATACTTTAATAACCCCTTTTCCCTAGGATAAAATAAAGGGGGTTTTATCTCTTCTTCTAAAAGTATGGAAGATTTAGTTGACTTCCTAGCTAGAAATAGTCTATTTGATTTAGATTTGGAGGAATCTAAGTTTACTTCGGTAAACAGAAGGATAGGAACTGAGATCATTCAGATAAGATTAGTCATATTTGTGGTGACTCATCTTTGTATGATCAATCAAATTTATTCTTAAAAAAAATTCCCTATAATTAGCTCAGATCATAATCCCATTCTTCTCGATTTGGGGATGAATCAACTGAAAAATGCTAGACCTTTCATATTTGAAAAGATGTGATTAGATCACCCTGATATTTTCAACAAGATTCAAGAATGGTGGGATATCCAGGTTCGTGGGGTTGCTAGTTTCAGATTGTGTTTTAAACTGAAGCACATTAAAAGTAACCTTAAGAGATGGAATAAAGAGATTTTTGGAAATATTTTCCAGGAAAAAAGTAGATTTGCTGAAGATATAAGAAATATTGAGGAACTTACGGAGAAAGTTGGTCTTAACCTAGTTCTCAAGGATCAAGAAGAAAAACTCCTGTCAAATTGCCATGAGATTCTGGCTAAAGAAGAGGTGTATTGGAGACAAAAATCTGGGGTTAAATGGCTTAAGGAGGGGGATAGGAATACTAAATTCTTCCATTTATCTGTTACTTCCTGAGCTAATATCCTAAAGATTAATGAAATAATAGGTGAAAATGGCTTGTCCTTTATGGATAGTAGGGAAATCAATTCCACTTTAATAAATTACTTCAAGGATCTTTTCAAATAGGGGCAGAGTTCATAGGAGCTGGTTCAGAATAAATTCTTGGATCTTTTCCAGAATGTTATCACCCCTCTTGAAAATAGAGATATCTTAAGGATCCCCTCAGAGGAGGAAATCCATTTTGTGATCTTTGATATGGAACCAGATAAATGTCCAAGGCTGGATGGCTTCCCCACCTTTTTCTTTCAAAAATTTTGGGAGGTGATAAAATATGAGGTCATTGAAATGGTCCAATATTTATTTTTAAATGATCATCTTTTGATTAAAACAACTAACACTTTTCTTGTCCTAGTGCCAAAAAATTTTGGGGCTAAGGAGGTTAAGGATCTCAGACCTATAAGCTTGTGCAACACCAGCCATAAAAATTATGACTAAAATCATAGCTAGGAGGATTCAGATGGTTCTTCCTAATTTTATCGCCGGGAATCAGGGGGATTTTTTTCTGGGAAGTAAAATTATAGATAGCATTATTTTGATTCAAGAATTCATCCACTCCATTGAAATCTTTGGAAGATCAACTATGTTTCTCAAGTATGATATGCATAAAGCCTTTGATAGGATAACATGGTCTTTCCTTTAGGCCATCCTATTAAAGGTGGGTTTTGATAACTTTCTAGTTAATATGATTATGACCTGCATATCTACTATCAGTTTCTCAATTTTGGTCAATGGAAAACTAGAAGGTTTCTTCCAAGCTAGTGGAGGGCTGAGACAAGGTGATCCTCTTTCACCTTTCCTTTATGTCATAATGGTTGAATCCTTGAGTAGAATCTATCAACTTTCCATGGTTCCAACTGTATCCAGGTTATTAAAATTTCTAATGGTCTTCCCTCTATCTACCTCAATCAGTTTGTGGATGATAACTTTATGATCGGTAAGGCCTCAGTTCATGAGGCCTCAAATTTTAAGGTGGTTCTTAATGATTATGAATATGTTTCTAGACAGATAGTTAATTTCCATAAAAGTGTTTTTTTTTCATTAATGTGGAGAATCAGGTTCAAGCAAGATTAGCTTGCATCTTGGGGTGCATGATTAAGCATTTTCCATATTCTTATCTGGGTATGCACTCAATCCATAAGAAGCCTAACCTTATGGTTTGGAATTCTCTACTAGAAAGAGTTAATAGTAAACTCTTGTCTTGGAAGGGTCTCTTTCTCCCCTAGGCTAGTAAGATTCAACGGCTCCAAAGCTCCCTCCAAGGCATTCCCATTTATGTGATGTCTCCTTTCATGCTCCCTACTAAAATTAAGGAAGCCTTAGAAAAAATCCAGAAGAGGTTCCTTTGGATGGGAGTTGGTGAGAAGTTCAAATTCCCTCTTGTGGCCTGGGGATAAAGTCACAAAACCAAACCTACGTGGAGGATTGGGGTTAAAAAATATTTCTCTTATGAATGAGGCCTTAATTGCCAAGGCTGGTTGGAGGATTTCTAGAGAGGAAGGTCTTTGAGTGAAAATTATAAAGATGAAATACTTGCGGAATATAGGCAGAATGGAATCCTTTTTTAATAAAAATAACCTCCCTAGAGGGTCTCCTTTCTATAATTATTTTTTGGCCTCCAAAGAAATCTTAACCAAAGGTACTATATGAGAGATTGGAAAGGGTTATAGAATCAGTTTTTGGTATGATAATTGGATTGAGGATTCCCCCTTAGAAAACATGGACATATGGAAAGGTGTTGCACAGTTCTACAAGGAAACAGGAAAATTTTGGATTCAGGACTTTAGGATCTAGGAAGATTCTGTCAGATGGGAAACCATTGAACCTACCCTAGATTTTGATGGTGAAATCCAACCCTTTCAAGATATCAACAAAAACTAAGTGATTTCCACATCCCCATGTTCCAAACCAAGGAGGATTCCATCAAATGGAAAGAAGAAGAATCTGGAATTTTCTTGATTAAATTAGCCTATATGTTAAATTTCAAGATTGATTTACACAACAACTATTGTGGTAAACTTTGGGTGAAGGATCTTACCCCAAAGATTAATATCATTTTTTGGATGGCTGCCCAAAATAAAATCTTATCTGTGGAAAATATTAGGAAAATGGGAATGAATATTCCCAATAGATGTTCTCTTTACAGGAAAGAGGAGGAAAATGTCAACCATCACCTCCTTCATTGTTCATTCTCCCATGAAGTCTTGTCTTACATTATAGATATGTTTAATATCGAATGGATCCTGCCCTTGACAATTGAAGAATATTGTTTTCAATGGGAGAGTCCTTTCTATTTCCCATTTTGATTTGGGCCTAGAATACTTCCCTCCCTCATTTTTTTGGGGGTTTATGGAAGTGTAGACACAAAAATTAGGTCACACTCCCCTTTGGTCCCTTGATAAATAAACACCTTGAACACATCCACCTAGCCATGGCCCCCTTCACCTCACTATAATATTGAATTAATTATTTAAATTAAATTAATTCATTATCCTCACCATATTTATTATTTAAATATCCTAATTTAGATAATCCTCACATATCCACCTCACCTAGACACCTCATCAAGCCAACTCACCCTAAGACCTATTCTTAGTAAGTTGCCATAACCAACTAAGACTTACCCAAACCCTAAAAATCAATGCCTACATTCCCTCTAACCACATTCCCACATGTTTAAAAGAATATTCCACTCTAATCCGTGGGTTAATGACGCGAGATCCCAGAAAATCAAGGGGATCTACCTAGTTTAGTAAACCTAGGAAATCCCGCCCTAACCAACACCGGTTTCCCTTAACCGCCACCGGTTAATCCGGAACCGCCGTCGATCACCTTTTAATCCCCAAAACAACCTTATTTTGGAGGTTGACAAAATGTTGGCACATTCCTAAGAGATATCACATCTTTTGAGAACAAGTTTCAGCAAGAACACGCATGCAAAGAAGGAGATCAAGCATTTTCTCTTACACAAACATCCAACATTCACCTAAACAACCATCCAACACTCACTCCAACACAGATTTGATCGAACCAAGCAAAAAGGAATGCACATGCATCCCATGTAGGAGCTTTCCAAAATTTTGTGGTCCTCAACAGCATTTAACCTCTTACCAACACATTCATTCATCACTCACAAGTACCTAGAACTAGATTTCAAGTAAGTAGAATAGTTTACTCCTTTGGTTCATTCATTTAATCATTGTATCTTCATCCTTTATTATCCTATCCACCCATTGACCTCCTTTAATACTCACCCCTCCATATACCCATTAAAACATCACCAAATCCTGTACAAATAGTCTAATACCTCATTCCAGCCAACCAAGTCCTTTGTGCAATCATAAGGGAGATCAAGAGCTCATTCTGTGGTATTCCCAGTATTCCACAATAACCAACACTGGTTCTCCCCAACCGACATCGGTCACCCTTAAATAGCATCAGTCTCTGTATCTACCAATACAACCTAGAACAGTAACCTACCCACCTATTCTTGCATCACCTTTAATCACCACCTACCTAAGACCTGTGTCAGACCTGCAGAGACCCAGAACTAGTTACTTGACCTTTGGATCTTATCTTAACCTAAAATGTTAGATTAGATATTTCTTATTGTGTTTTAAATGAGATACCTAAATCATTTTAATTAAAATAGGATTTACTATATTTCCCACATTAAATTGTTTTAAATAGTGGAATGACAGCCATCTAGGAAGTATCACACTTCCCATATTTAGCACATGCTAGGAAATTCACTGCACATATTGTTTAAATTTTATTTTGTGGTCTTGTGTTCCATTTCAAGTAGTTCCTCCTAGCCAAAAGGAAGCTCTCATGATCAGATGTGGATTAAGAATTCATACGCGCATAATAACCTAACAACCAACATTTCAACAGGTATTCCTCCTATGCCCATTACCCTATCTATTTCATCATTTTCAAAGAAACGTCTAAGAATCAGGTGAAACATTTTGGCATGCCTAGTTGGACCCATCCGGGGTTCCTTCCATTTTATTTATTCCTAGGAAAATTTTTGTGTTTGTTTCCCTTCTGAAAATCATACATATTAATTTTTTTCCTTGGTAACCTTCTTTTTCTTTCTATTTGCTATAAAAGAAACCTTTCTTTTGGTGTACTTAAAAAGAACCATTTCTTCTTGTTTTTTTCATTTTAGTGAAAGATCATCCCTCTTCCTCTTCATATATTTATGTCATCCAACTTCATATTTCAATTTGGGTTTAAAATAAGTGCATTGCATTCTGATTTATCGCATTAGCTCACATTAATTACAGGCAACCTATAAGTTGGAAGTCATTCCCAGTTAATGGTTGACAAACGAATCGTAGAAAGCACATCTCTCTCTCTCTCTCTCTCTGAGTCTTGCCAAATTGCACAAATTCAAAACAATTACATATTCTTAAACAACATCTTTCTTGGGAACATCTGTCAATAATTGCACTGATCTGAGGATTGGTAGGTACTCCCCAACTTGCTGCTCTATTGAGTCATACTTCAGAGTGAAGCCCGCCCCCACCATAACATACCTAAAACCTCACCTTTTAGATATCCTTCTTCGTAGGAAGCCATCCTCACCAAAAAATTATATTCTACAATTCATGAGTCAGTCCTTAAATAGCATAAGCTCAACAAACATAATAGAAAAGGCACTCTTAAGATCACATTTTTCTTAGTATTTCTACTTGGCTTATGTTTTGAGGTGAGAGGTCACGTTCTTCATATTTATTGTTCATCCTTGCATGCTCCTCATCATAGTTGGTGTATTTTGGCTTCATCTGAGTGTGCCTAGACCATATTCTCATCATTCTTAGAATTTTGGGTCTGATTCCACATCAGATTTTAATTCACAACCACTTTTCTTTCATCAATGTTTCAAATTCATAGTGACCGATGTCAGTCTAGTGACTGTCATCAGTTAACCTCCGACCGTCATTAGTTATACCCAACCAACGTCAGTTCTAGGTCCTTTTGGTTAACCTACCCAAAAGGACATCTCTTCACCTTCTTTAACTTTTCAGAGTCCTTATCACTACTATCATTCCCATTGACCTTGTAAAACTCATCAAGTTTGGCATACCTATCAGATTTTACCTTATACCTTGTTTTTGAATCACTATCCATTTCCCACAGTGACCAACAATGGTTACCCCTAACCGGCGTTGGTTTACCCTGATTGGCATCAGTTATCCTGTGCCACTTTCCAGCTGACATTTGGTACCCAACCCACTTATTACCACCTATTCTTCTTATTCCTGTTGTATTTCTGTATCATTTACAGAAAGGAAGCCCAGCCTGATCAGTACCTATTCACATGGTACTGACGCATCAACAAGCTAGTGCCCTCATATTCCATGTCAGTTTTCAACCACTCCCACCTAGCCCTTCGTCACCTTCCATTTTATCATCCGCCATGGATCCTATCCAATCTATCACTATCGCTACCGAAGATGAGGAGTTTGCATGACTCCTTCACCAAAACCCTATCACCTTGTAATTTTATCTTTCCCAATCATCCAATCGAGATGCCTTGGGTCAATTGATATAAGACATGCCATATTTATCCCCCCGAATCTCCCTCCCACTCTTGTGTCAGCTCCATCTGGCTCCGTGCTTCCCACATCTACCTTACCCCCAGTCGTTTCACAGCTAGGTCCTGTACCCGCTATGAATGTGGCATCTGCTACATCCGTTGAACCTGCCACATCCACCATACCATAGAAAACCACCCAAAACACAACCTCATCCACCCCCATTGTCTCGTATATACCCGTAACTACACAACCACCTCCCATGTTGGTGACCCCCACCCCTTTTCAAAATATTATCCTTTCTATTCCACAGTTGTTAGCCCCCATTGCCACTAGGGTCACCAAAACCCTTCCACCTCCATATACGTACAATTAGTAGCCTCTTGTTTCATCTGTTATTCACTCTGGCTACGTACCCCCTATTTCACTACCTTCTTCTTAATCAACCTACATGGCAGCACCATATACTAGAATGCCACACCCATTATATGCCCAACACCAACCCTCTTATGCTACAGGAGGCACCCAATCATTGCAACATACCAACAACCTAATCAAATTGATGATGGACAAGATGCAAACATTAGAGGAATTGGTTTCTAGCTCCTACAATACTCTCACCTATCATGAGATTTGTAATAAGCCTATCCATCCATCCATTCCTATCCGTCCATATCCTGTGTTTTGGGAAATGCCTAATTTTAACTATTTCAATAGCAAGGAATACCTACAACAACATTTGTGGTCGTTTAAACATGGGCGCTACCTAATCACCCATGATGATGCTTTTCTCTTAAGGACCTTTCCCATGTCTCTGACTAGACCTGCGTTATATTGGTATAGTGGGTTACCTAGACACTCTATATTTTCATTTAATCAGGTAGCCCAAGCCTTCTTGGATCAATTCTCCATCAATGTCCTCAAGAAGGTTACCATGATTGACCTATACTCCATGTGTCAGTATAATGACGAATCTATCGCAGATTTTGTCACTCGCTGGCATAGCCTGATTAATCAACTCACCTTCCAACTACCACAAATAGAACTCATTGATCCCTTCACACGGGCTTTTTCTAGACATATCTCACCAACCCTAGAGGTCCAAACCTTCCAAAAATTCAACGAATCATTAAAAATGGTATGGAAGCTAGAGATTTGGGCCATTGAAGAGAAGAAAATCCAATTATGTAATAAGAATTTAGCATTCAAATCGAATGATACCTCTTCTTCTTCCAAACCACAAAATAATTATTCAAAGGCCAAGGGCACCGCTAACATAGCAGAACTCAAGGCTAGCCCAACTCATCTGTTAAATCAGGCTAGTCCCTCATCTAATCTCTCATCTATTAGAATTTTCATTTCAAACAAGAACAACGAAAATACACCCCAATTGGGGAGCCTTACTCTTCTGTTTTAGAAAAGCTCATCAAATTTGGGGCCATCACCCTTCCGCCTATAAAACCACACACTGGTTTTGACCCTTCTCACTCACACACCCGCATGGTATAAAGAGCACGACTTCTATAAATATCATTGAGTAAAGGGTCATAGTGATGGTAATTACATCTCTTTCAAAAACATTGTCCAAGAAATTCTCAAGAAAGGTGAGTTAACTGCGAATAATCCTAATGCACCTACCAATCAAAACCTACACATTCAAGAAACGCTTTCTTAATCATGCCCCTTCCTCTGATCAGACCGGTGAGACCTCAACTCATGATAGCCATACCTGCGAGGTCCACACTAATTTTAGTGATGCCCCTCTTGCTTCCCAATTACCTCATATTCCTTCCATAGAGGAAATTATAGCTTGAAATCCTCCTTCTGCATTGGAAGCTACCTCACCTATTCCTTCACCCACAGAGGAACACCTTTCATCTCCTTCCTCACCTGTGAAGGAGCCTTCTGCTAATATCGAGACCATTTCACCTTTGGCTTCTCCACCTAGGGAACCGTCACCTACAGAGGAGCACCCATCATCTCCTCCACCTATAGAGGAACACCCATTTTCTCCTCCACCTACCATAGATCTAGTAGAGATACCTTTCCCCCTAGGTGACCATTCTCCATCAACTACCCAAGATATTGAAGACCTACTTTCAGCTCTCTTACCCACAGAAGCTGAGGCTAACAAATTTCCCATCTCTAAGACACAATTTTATAGGAATAGCCATTGGGTCCTCATAAACATCACCTACAGATGTGTTGTTCTCACGTTTGGCCAATCACCTAGATTATGTGGACAAAGCCTTATTGTGGGGGTGTCTTTTGCTTCCTATTTCAACACAAATGTAGATTTCACTTGTTGATACTTCCACTATCTACCCAAAAATATTCCGTCTAGTTGAGCCAAGCACAACCACCTCTATCACTACTTCTTCCATAACCCTCTGCAACACTTAACATACTCCTTTACCCATAACCCAACATACATCTAAATCCAAACTTACACCTTCATCATCTTCCTCAACTAAACCTATTACTACCTTAGGGGTCACCCCAACCACCAGCCTTACTCATCCACCTATCAAACTGGATTTAGCTACGTCCTCCAAATTCAACACCACACCTACTCTAGCACCCAAATAGAAGAACCAAACCCATATAACTCATTCCCCAGCTGCACCTATCACACCCATATCACCTTCACATGTTATGTCCATCTTAGGACCCCAGCTTCCCAGGGTGGTTAAGAAACCTCCACTCGTCAATAAACCAAAAACACAACATCCCACTCCTTCCTCGCAAACCTCTAACATACCTAGGTGTTTGACATGGCTTACACCCTCACCTACAGCATCTCTACCACCCATACCTCCAAACCCTCAGTAACTTCTTCACTACCCACTACACTTCAGTCTTTGTCCCTCACACCCCCTGCACAACCCGCATCATCTACCTTCACAGCACCTCCATTATCCCCTTGGGTAACTTTCCATCTTCCCCCATCCACTTTTCCCTCTAGATTTCATACACCCATATAACCTTTACCCAAGAATGTGCAACCCAAAGATAAAAATCCGCTACCCTCCAATAAGGTAGTCAAAACAACCACATACCCTCCTACCCATTCACCTACCATACCCCTACCTAAGCAAACATGACCAACACCCAAGACCACTCCAGCACCCAAAACCATGGCTCGACCTACTCCCTCTCCTACAAAGACCATTCCCTAACAATCAGCCACACCTACACCCAAACCTACTTTCACTTCCCATTGCAACCCGCTAGCAGGGTTATATGCCAAAATCTTAATCAATATCCTTGAGACTTCTGTCATCATGTTACCACCACACAAACCTTATGACCCCCTCAAATCCAAGCCAAAGGGGTTTGATGACACTAAAATTTGTGCCTACCATCATGTGCCAGGGCACAATGTGGAGAATTGCAAGGCTTTAAAAACCGTCCTTATCTAGTTGTGTCCTCTAGAATCCAACTTTGACAATGATGACCTTCTCAATGAGAACCCTACTACATCGGCACCCATTCCCACAACCCTTCCCTCACTACCCCCTTAAAAACCATGACATCCACTACAACTCCTAACACCACCCCCAAGATTCAAAATTAACATGGTTCACATCAGAGAACTTGCCACACCATCACCCAAATGTTGTTGTGCCTAGCTCACCTCACAAGGTTTTTCTCCTCTGGTAGGTTTTTTCCATCATGTCATTACACCACCCATCCTACACCTTCTCCATTTTCCAACTCCCCTCAAATCAATATGATCCACATCACTACCCGTTCTCAGAAAGACAAAGGTAAGGAAAAGGTAACTGACTCACCAACCAATCCTATACCCAACATACCATCTGCACCCACACCTAAGATTACTATCTGCGGCCCCACATATCCTATTTCTAATGGGGTCACACATCACACAATGCTCAAACAACTACACCAATCCCCCCTCAAAATGTCCCTATATGACATCATCTAAACCTCAGAATCCCATCATCAAGCTCTTATGGATGTTTTTCAATCTATTGAGGTTTTACCCAATGACCCTACACCTGTAGCCTCCATTATCACACCCCATCATGTAGCCTCTCTCACCAAATTATCACCTTTATCCACACCTCACCCTAGTCACCAAATAGCCTCCCTTAGCTTCTCAGAGGAAGAGATCGCACCACCCCAAATGGATGACCCAGACCCATCCATCTTCATCTCTATCAACATCGACGATATACGTGTACGATGTGTAATGATTGGTGAGGGTGCTAGCATTAATATCATTTCATCCCATGTATTCACTTAAATGCACATACCTGATAATTGCATGCATAAACATCTTGTCATGTTGTGTCCATTCAATGACATTATCACCTCTACACTAGGAACCATGATCCTCCACATTCCCGTGAGCCCTTGCACTATTCCAAAGCTATTTTACGTCTTCAAGGGGGAATTTCAATATAAATTGTTGCTTGGTAGACCCTGGATTCATGTCATGGGTTGTGTTCCTTCCACTTTGCATTGTTGTGTAAAGTTTGAGCATGAGGGGCATACCTATACTATTCTAGCTAATCCATCACCTTTTAAAACATGAAATATGCTCTACTGACCCAATGACGTGTTCATACCCATAAAGGCGTCTACCTCCTCAACCACTACCGTTGCATCCACACCCCCTCTTACCAGTACAATCACTACCTCAACCGCACATGCCTCCTCCATTCCTACCGCTGCCACAACCTTCACGGCTGACCCATCGGCCTCCCAATCCGTTAGCTCCACCTCCGCATCAACCTCTGACACATCATCTATTCTAGCTACCCACATACCAGCCACTAATCCCTTAGAAGGAATTTTTCAATGCCTCACTCTAGGGGAGTACCACTGATATAGTGTCAACACAATCCTTACTCCACAAGAGTACATAAGTCTTGACCAACACCCTCACTATGATCACCGCATAAGAGAACACCTCCTTTATGGTCCTCCTCATCTCCATACCAATCTCACCTATGGGAGACTTGATACTACTACTTACACACCTAAAACACCATCACAAACCCGCCCATTTTCCGCTGACTTCCAGTCTCTCACCAATCACCATTTTTCCCACATCTTCTTGCACTAATGTGTGTGGAAGGGTTTTAGTTTTGGATTTTACGAGTAAGGCCACCATACTGTTATTCCATGTACCACCTGCAAACATAATGAGTGTAGTGGTATTAGCTTTCCTGAACCACTTACTAAATAGGCCCGCATTGAACTCATCAAGGACATCAACCCTTCTCCGCCTTCTTCACTCGCTCGATCTTCATCACCACTTTCACCAACAGAGTCAATGGATCCCTAATCTATCCATCCTAACTTTTTTCATAAACATTGTTTCCTTGGGGCCTTTGACTTATCAATGCAAGGGTGAGGCTCCTTCCTCTCTTCCCTTCTTGTATCTTGAAATGATCGATGACGATAAACCTTCAATTAACATCGTTCAATGTCAAGATGATAAATCTATGCTCATCTACCTTGGTGCAGAAGATTCATATATTCATCAGTCATTACCATCTGAGATGCAAACCATGTTGAATGAATCGACTATCAAGATCAACATTCATACTTAGGACGACCCACACATCCTAAAGATCGGTCAATCTTTAGATGTTACTGAATAGGAAGCCATCTCTTCTTTTCTCAAAGATCATAACCACACAAATCATTTGGTCTTACACAGACATGCCTGGTATTGACCCCACCATAGTGGTCCACAATATCGTAACCATTCCCGATGCCAAACCCATTAAAGAAAATCTAAGGAAAATGTACCCTCTCATTTCCCTTCTCATCAAAGAAGAACTTCAGCACCTTCTTTTAGTCTGATTCATATTACCCATTGATTATCCTTGTTGGATTTTTAAAATTTTCCCTATCACTAAGGCAACAAGGGGACTCTGCATTTGCATGAACTTCTATGACCTCAACCTAGCCTACCCAAAAGATGACTTTCCCTTACCCAGTATTCACCAACTAGTTGACCTTACCGCTGGTCACGAGATTCTATCACTCATGGATGGCTTCTCAGGTTATAACCAAATACTTCTTGCCCCAAAGGATCAACAAAAAACTACGTTCATCACCCCTTGGGGGACCTTCTACTACCGAGTCATGCCTTTTGGCCTTAAAAATGCTGGTGCCACATATCAGTGGGCTATGACTTACATATTCCATGATATCATACATCGTATATTGGAAGATTATGTGGATGATCTCCTGGCCAAATCTAAACGCCACTCCGAGCACCTCACTGTCCTCAAAACCATTTTTAAACGTCTCATTAAATATTGTGTTTGCCTTTAGCCTAATAAGTGCGTCTTCATGGACCTCTCAAGAAAATTCCTGGGATTTATTGTTTCTTTATGTGGTATAGAAGTGGACCCTGCTAAAGTCAAGGTCATTCTCGAAATGCCTCTGTTGACTAACCTTAGACAACTCCGTAGCCTGCAAGGTAAGTTGCAGTTTATTCACCATTTCATTTCACAATTATCTGATCGATGGTAACCATTTCATCATCTTCTCAAGAAGGATGTCTCCTTTAAATGGGATGATGACTTCCATAAGGCTTTTGAGGCCTTAAAACAATACCTTCTGCACCCACCTGTACTCATTCCACCTAAATATGATCAACCCTTCTACCTATACATCTCAACTATCGATCACTCCTTGGGGGCCATGCTCGCTCATCAAGATGAACAATACAGGGAGTAGGTGGTTTATTACATAATCCGTACTCTTTTAGACTATGAAATCCGATACACCCATCTTGAAATTTTTTTCTTAGCCTTAGATTTTGTTCCCACAAAACTCTGCCATTACCTTCTCAACCACAAAACCTATGTTGTAACCAACACCAACCCTCTACACTTCATGTATGCTAAACCTTATTAAAATCAGTGTGCCGCACGATGGATTATGATTTTAGCTGACCTTGGCCTTGAATTCATTCATCAAAATTCCATTAAGAGCCAAGCTATCACCAACCAATTGGCCAACGCACCTATTTCTGGGGATCAACCCTCTAATTTTGACTTTCTAGATGAGTCAATTGCTACCCTTTTCCTAGACAAACCCGCTTACCAAATGACACTTTTCTTCGATGGTTCTAGGTGTCAGCACAGGGGTGGGGTTGTGTTATACTCATTCCACTTGATGGTGAACCCATGCCTTTTTCTTTCAAACTAGATTTTTATTGTACAAACAATATTGTTGAATATGAAGCGCTCGTATAGGTCTCTAAGCCGCCTACACCCTAGATGTCAAATCAATCAACATATTTGGTGATTCTTAATTGGTCATAAATCAAGTCAATGGTATATACCAATGTTTTAATGAGATAATTCAAAAGTATAAACATCATGTAGACATACTTTTGACCACCTTTGACGGTTAAGCCCTTCAAACCGTCCCCTATTCAACCAAAAAATTTATAGATACCATGGCCTGCTTGGCTTCTCAAATACCCACTTCACCTACTGATTCTAAAATATTTGTCACCATATAATGACTCCAATAACCATATTTTTTACCTTGTAAAGTTTACTCTATCGGAACCACTACCCCCGATTTGAGTGACCTTTGGTATAAACAATACTTCGACTACCTTTCTCTCTCCATCTTACCTCCTAATCTCACCCGTAATGGACAACGTGCCTTCCTTAAAAATATCTCTTGTTATGTCATCATGGGGGGCCATCTCTATAAGCATGACTTTGATGGTATTCTCTTACAATGCCTCACAAGTTCTGAAATTCCTTATACAATTAAGGAAGTTCATGATGGCATATGTGGAGGCCACTTCAATGGCCTTATTGTTGCTAAGTGTATTCTTCACCTAAGCTATTACTGGCCGACCCTTAACCATGATTGTTGCAACTATGTCAAATTTTGTGTAAAATGCCAACAACACGCTAACCTTCATCATACACCCACTCATGCCTTACAGGTCGCTTATGACATTTGGCCCTTCTCTCAATGGATTTTGGACCTTGTCAGAGAGATCAACCCTCATTCTTCCCAACGACATCAATGGATTATAACTACTACCGAATACTACACAAAATGGGTTGAGGCCATACCACTCATCTCCATGAAAGCTGAGAAAATATGTGAGTTCATCAATCATCACATCGTTTGTCACTTTGGTGTACCTCATCGCCTCATCACTAATAATGGAAAACAATTCAAAAACAAAACATTACAAAAAATTTATGACACCTTCGGCATTCAACTAAGTTTATCGTCACCTTATTATCCAAAAACCAACAGCCAAGCCAAATCCACTAATAAAACCCTAAACAAAATTCTCATGAAAGTGGTTAACGATACTAGGAAGGAATGGCATACACACATTCCTTTTTCCCTATGGGCATACCGCACTAGTATCCAAATTTCCACTATGGCCACACCATCTTCTCTGGTCTACGGTACCGAGGCTATTCTACCTCTCAAAGTCTAGATTCCCTCACTCCGCATTTCTCTCAATGACATGCTCAATGATGATGAATTTCGTTAGGACTGTTTATCACAGCTTGAGTTATTAGACGAATGTCATCTTAACACTCTTGACCACCTTCAAGTTTATCAAAAACGTATCAAACATGCCTACGATAAATGTGTCCATGAACAAACCTTCCAAGTTGGTGACCTTTTCTTGAAAGAGAATCAGCATGTAACCAAAGTAGAAAAAATTAAACGGGGAAAATTTGCTCCTAATTGGCTTGGACCATGAATCGTGACCCATACTTATGGATCAGGTGCTTATCATTTATCTTCACTCAATGGTAAATCTGAACCTAAACCCTTTAATTCCTTACATCTTCGACCTTTCTACTGTTGATATTTAGTCATACCTCACCTTTTACCTCTTTCCATCCCCATCCCTTGAGTGTTATCCACTTCATACACCTCACCAATGATTAAACAAGAATCATGTGAGTACCTGTCACTTGTCATCTTCTCTTGAATGTGTGTACCATGGCGCTGCACATAGCATGATTCTCATGGATAATTTTCATCTACCTTTAGATGAGATCCCATGGTTGTTTCACCCTACTTTTTGAACAAGAATCTTATTCTTCACCTTGGTCTTGTCCATGAATTCAAAGCCCTCACATGGGACCCAACTCCTAGAGTTAAACTTCTAATACAAGATCACTCCCTTAAAAGGACATCTTCCTCTTGGGAATCGTTGCTATAAATAGACTGCTCCCTCGGAGGACAGCTATGTAAATCTCTCATTTTCTACTAAAAAAAGAGAGAGTGAGAGAATTTGAAGCTTCCCGCATCGATCAGTTTCACGAAGACCTCAAGGAGTTAATTTCCTCATCCCATATAGAGTTCCCACATCGATCAGTCTATCTCAAATACAAGTCATAACAATAGACTTTTCGTCATGGACTTTCCTGTTGTGACCTCAGATCTCTTGCCCATAGAGCATGCTACCTCATATCATATCAAATTACCCACCTTTCACCCCTCTTACCATTTTCACTCTCATTTTCTACTGCCTCAAGGGACCTCTTGGGAACCATGATAGTTGGTGATCATGTGTCTAATTTTCACCCTTCAAATAGTTAATCATGTAATGCCTTTAGGGTCTTACATTCATCACCTCCTCCAAGGTATGATCTACTCAATATGATCCTAACCAATCAGGTGGCTTTATTGCTCCCTCATATATTTTGACCATCTTTATTTACATTTTGATTACGTTATACAGGACTTGGCCCTCGACACTTACCTTTGGGGGCACCTTCTTCTTTTATCATAATTGACATCACTTACACTAATTTTCCTATAACTCACCCATGCTTAACAGACCTAAATCCACAACATGCCAAAAACCTACCAACTCATTTTCATACCTCCTCATATTCTTCCCTAGCTTATGGGAGAACTACATCGGCCTGAGGTCCCTTTTCGCTGGGAATATCTCTACCCTAATTAATTCATTTTTTTATCACATTCTACCCTACTTAGTTTCCCTTTTATATCTAAAATTGGAAATTAAACTAAATAAATAACAAGTTGCTTCACATTTTTATCATCATCCAAACACACATGTATTATAACTACCATTTCTCTACCATCATCATGTGTCTATTATAACACATCTTAAAACATGACCCATATCATCATTCATTGTATAAATTAATAAATCACAACTTCACTCATTTAAACTCAACCATGCCTAAACCAACCTAACTTGATCCATGCCTAAACTAACATGACTCGATCCATGCCTAAACCAACCAGACTCAACCATGCCTAAACAGACCTGACCCAATCCATACCTAAACAAACCCGACTCGATCCATGCCTAAACCAACTTGACTCGAGCCATGCCTAACCAAACCTGACTCCATCATGCCTAACTCACCTAGTTTCCATTCTTATCACAACAAAAAATTAAAAAGTCTTATCAAAACACCAAAAAATCAAGCATCTCATGTATCTTATCATATAAATAAATATGTGTGTCTCCATAAAATATCCATGGATATCCCATCATGTCTATCTCAAAATTGTTGGCATGCAGGCCGATACTCAATACAAAATGTCATCAGCATGTAGGCCGGTATATGCTCAAAATATACAAAAACTCTCATACATCCTCACTATATTCATCACATTGGGCGGTATATATCAAAAAATGCCTACAATACATAAAAAATTAGGAGCCATATATTAAACATCTTGATGGACATCCTCCATATCTGTGTCACCTATACCCTCTACCTCCTCGGCCCTAGTCTGACAACTTGCTAACATCTCCCCACCCATCATAGGTGGTGGTTGGGTCCCTGCTGGCACCTCACCTAGAGTTGGTCTCTATGAGTTAGTGGCCTCTCCTTGATCCTATCTAGGAGCTTGATGGCCCCCTGTGCTCTCTACAATGTGAGTGCGAGATCTCATCCTCTCACTCGAGGCATGTTGTGCCCTATACTCTCCATAGGATAGAAAGTCTATCCCGACTGCCATCAACTGGTCCTGGTAATATCTGACCTCACTTAGGGCGTCCCATAACCTAGATATAGGTATGGTCTATGTTGGCCCCATAGGCCTTGGCCCCTTTACCTATCCTACGGGACCCTATCCTGCCCCTGGATGTGAACTAGGACCCTATCCCAGTACCTGTGGTGGTTCCATCAACCCGTACCCCTGTGACTATATCTAGGTCTGTAAGGCCCCAATCTATGCTTAAGTTGTGGCCAACTGGCCCTGCAACCCTGTCACCTATGCCTGTAAGGCCGCCACTCGACCATCTCCACCCCCAGCCATCTGGGCCTGAAGACTATCCACATGTACATGTAACTTTGCCACATCCGCCTTTGAGCTGGCAAGCTATGTTTACACCATACCCACCTGGGTAATCAACAACACCACCTACCCCTGTAGGGAATCCCTCTACACTGTGATGGTGGCTAGATCCATCTACCCTGATTTGGGTGGTATGACTCGTAAATGAGCTTCCCACCATTGTCCTTATCTATCTGTGACCCTGGCATCATCAATTTGCTGGTCCACTACCTGCTCCTCATGCCCCATGGGAACTGTCGGCTATGGTAGAGGTAAGGGACTCTCCACGTCATCTCTCCTGTACTGCAAGAAGGGTGGAGGTATGTCTTATAACAGCCTAAATTTTTGCCTAACTCTATCAACCGAGATCATCTCGTGCTCCCCAGCACGGTGACCCTGTATCCATCTCACTAGCTAGAGCTCAACTAGCTCATCATGCATATGCCTATATGATGGAAATCCCACATACGGCCTCTATATGATGTCCACTTTGGACAACCCCTCCAATAAATTCTAGAAATAGGCCACATCATGTGTGGGCTTATCTGATCTGCGCTCTCCAATAGTAGGCATCCATCACCTGTACCCCACCCACACCAATCTCAGTGGAAATGCATCTACTTGGGGTATCCCTACTGGCTACACACAAACTATGTGCTCATAAGCCCATATTCCCATAACAGTATGCACCTATGCAGCTACCCATATTCCCATAACTCCATGTATAGTTGCAGCAGGAATGATGGTGCCCAGGAAAGTGAGTCTGATCTATCATCATGTCATGGAGTACCCCCATCAATGATAGGGGAAACCACCCACCCTCTGTATTTGGAAATGCAAAGATGCACACTACCTCCATCAATAGAACTACTAGCCTCGTCTCCTATGGGCTAGGTACATCTCTCCATAGTGAATGCTGGCACTATGAAATGTCAACTTAGTCATCCCCCTCTCCAAACCACCGTCAGTAGCTCCTGTGAGGCCTTGGAGAAGATTGAATAGACCTGTGTACCCAATATGGGTAGCCGTAGAATCCTGAACACAGTCCTCCAAGGTGACAATGATCTCACCCGTCGGCAGGTGGAACGTGTTGGTCATGGAATCCCATCTATCGATGAGCACGAGCATCAGACTAGGATTTCAAACCACATGTCGATAGCCTTGGACCCCACTCAGGCCCACCACCTCCACATGCTGCAGCTCCTTAGGGGTTGCTACACCGCGAACTGTCACGAGAAAGGGTGGAACCCTATCCCACATGTGTAACAGATCTCTCCTCTGCATCTAATACAAAAATCACATTAATCTACATTTATCACACCCATACTTTCCCCCTATCATTTTCCAACACCCTATTTTACCCCTACCAATCTCAACCACCCAACCTGTGGCACTTTTAACCCCTTGCTCTCTAAAACCTCACTAGTGCCGGTTCTCTCTAACCGACCTCGATCACCCCTAAATTGGCATCGGTCACTTGTTTCATGACTGATACCAGTTTAACCCTACCGACGCCGGCTTAGACTGACTGACGCTGGTCACTATCATGATTAAAACCCATGACCCCCAAACCCTCCCTTCTCAAAAAATTCCTACCTTGACACTTCTCCCACCTAAAATAACCTACACCCCCCCTACACCTCATTCCTTCCCCCTCTTCTCCCACTCATCTCTCTTCCCCCTCTTATTCAACCTAATTTACCCTCCCATCTTCCCAATTTTATTTTCCTCCACCCTATAATAAAAAAAAAACAAAAACCCAATTTGTAAATCACCTAATCTATCTAGCAAAATACAACAACAGTTGGACACTTACCTCATTGTGTTGCCATCATCATGGTGGCACATCTGGCTGTTGCACCAGTGTTCCACCCGATCCTTCTTTAGCCTCTGCCATCACCAAATCACTACCCGCATCTCCATCCAATCAAATCACTCACACTGATCCTATGGACCCACCTCTCACAAACCAATCACCCACTGTTCAGATCACCAACTCAACCCTCCATTCCATTAAGCCACTTTTCACCTTTTTCTCTCTCTTGTGTCATTTTCCCAATTCGCTAAATGTCAAATGAATAATAAAACATGTGGATTTTTTTTTGTTTTTATATTAAACCCGACCTAACCGATGCCAATTTTACTTCACCGGCATTGGTCGTGTGCCCTACCTAACCATGGTCAGTTCCACTCTACAGGTGTTGGCTACCCTTGATCGGCATCAGTCACCCTCTCTTGCACATTGCCGTAAATTTTACCCTATTACCCACCCCATCACTCCTTTTTTCCACACCTAACCCTTACCCTGATTATTTACCCCACCCCACCTTTACCTAAACCACTTACCTCACCCTCCCAACCTCATCATTTCCTACCTAATCTCGTCCTCCTTTGGGGACTTGTTATTTTACCCATACCTCAGCCCTACCCATGTCGTGACCTAGATATTAGGACCTGGAAAATTACTATTACTTTGAACCCATGTGTTTGCAATACCTTGCGACACTGTTACCTGTGTTGATTGACCTAATGACCTTGCCTTACCTCTTGTCATGACCATTTATCCTGACCTTACCTTTGGCGTACTAGAACACACCTAAATGTTCCTACACCTGACCTACATCGTGTTTCCTGACCATATCCTATACCTTGGATACTGGAATCACTTCAACCTTGTTTAGATAAACATATCAACCTTAGATAATGTAGAGTTTGCCTACTCTTCAACCTGGTATTGTGCTACCATTTATACGTGTGTGTGTGTTTGGCTATTACTACCTTTGACCCTGACCTATTACCTAGATTACCTAAGTAGACCTTGCTCCATTTTCCCCTGTTACCCACCTCCCTTTTCATCACATTCACCTTTTAATCAAACCACTCACCGATTCTACCTTCTACCTTGCCAGTTCCTGGTTTGAGGGGGATCACCTCCATCCACACATGGGGCAACCACATCTTATTTTTGTCATCTTCGCTTACCAATACAAGCCATGCAACAAAAAGGGGAAAAATATAGACACCAAATTTAGGTCACACTCCCCTTTAGTCCCTTGACAAATAAACACCTTGAACACATCCACTTAGCCATGGTCCCCTTCACCTCACTATAATATTGATTTAATTATTTAAATTAAATTAATTCATTGTCACTTAACCATATTTATTATTTAAAATCTCCTAATTTAGATAATGCCCACATATCCACCTCACCTAGACACCTCATCAAGACAACTCACCCTAAGACCCATTCTTAGTAAGTTGCCATAACCAACTAAGACTTACCCAAACCTAAAAATCAATGCCTATATTCCCTCTAACCACATTCCCACATGTTTAAAATAATCTTCCACTCTAATCTGTGGGTTAACGACGTGAGATCACAGAAAATCAAGGGGATCTACCTAGTTTAGTAAACCTAGGAAATCCCACCCTAATCGATGTTGATTACCCTTAACCATCGCCATTTAAGCCAGAACCACCATCAGTCACCTTTTAATCCCCAAAACAACCTTATTTTGGAGGTTGGAAAATTTTTGGCACATTCTTGAGAGATATCACATCTTTTGAGAACAAGTTTCAGCAAGAACACACATGAAAAGAAGGAGATCAAGCATTTTCTCTTGCACAGGTATCCAACATTCACCTAACAACGATCCAACACTCACTCCAACATAGATTTCATCCAACTAAGAAAAAAGGAATGCACATGTAGCCCATGCAGGAGCTTTCCAATGTTTGGTGATACTCAACAACATTCAACCTCTTACCAGCACATTCATTCATCACTCACAGGTACCCAGAACTAGATTTCAAGTAAGTAGAATAGTTTACTCCTTTGATTCATTCATTTAATCATTGTATCTTCATCATTTGTTCTCATAACCACCCATTGACCTCCTTTAATACTCACCCCTCCATATACCCATTAAAACCTCACCAAATCCCATCCAAACAACCTAATACCTCATTCCGGCCAACCAAGTCCTTTGTGCAATCATAAGGGAGATCAAGAGCTCATTCTATGGTATTCCTAATATTCCACAGTAACCGGCACTAGTTCTCCCCAACCGATGTTAGTCACCCTTAACCAACATCGGTCTCTGTATCTACTAATACAACCCAGAACAGTAACCTACCCACCTATTCTCACATCACCCTTAATCACCTGTGACCTACCTAAGACCTTTGTCAGACCTGCAGAGACCTAGAACCAGTTACTTGACCTTCAGATCTTATCTTAACCTAGCCTATTAGATTAGATCTTCCTTATTTTTTTTAAATGAGATACCTAAATCATTTTAATTCCAATATGATTTAGTTTATTACCTGCATTAAATTGTTTTAAATAGTAGACTGACAGTCATCTAGTAAGTATCACACCTCCCGGATCTAGCACACGCTAGGTAGTTCACTGCACATATTGTTTAACTTTTATTTAGTGGTCTTGTGTTCCATTTCAGGTAGTCCCTCCTAGCCAAAAGGAATCTCTCACGATCAGATGTGGATTCAGAAGTCATACATGTGCAACAACCTAACAACCAACATTTTAATAGGTATTCCTCCTATGCCCATTACCCTATCTATTTCATCATTTTCAAAGAAATGTCTAAGAATCAGGTGAAACAGGAAGGCCAGGAATGATGTTATCTTTCATGATCAGAAAGATCTCCTCTTGAAAGTTAAAAGAAATTTTTTGAATGCCATAAAGGAAAGCATTAAACTCTTTAAAGGCAAAGTCAAGAAACCCTGCCTGAAAAGTGAGTAGACAGTTCTTGACAAGTTTTCCCTTGGACCAGTGGAATTACACATACCTAAAAATAATTCCAGTTGGATTAGGCCTGGGGAAAATGTTGTTAAGTTAAATTTTGATGGAGCTTCAAAATGGAATCTGGGTCTTACAGGGGGAGGGGTATTCTAAGAAATAGTGAAGGATATTGGTTGTTTGCCTATGTGGGTCCGTTAGGTCAGAAAACCAACAACATGGCAGAAGCTAGAGCTCTTCTTTAGGGGGTTTTGTTGGCTAATGAAAAAGGCTTCAAGGACATCAAGATTGAAGTTTATTCTCTCCTCTTAATTAACACCCTCAATAATCAAGGCTTCATTAATTGGGCCATAAGAAATATCCTCGATGATGTTAAGGATACTTCAAATGTTTTTGATAGAGTTTCTTATAATCATACCTTATGTCATAGGAACAAATGTGTAGATAAGATGAATAATTATGGAATCATTTCTAATGATTATATGATCTAGTGTAAAGTTGATAAATTACCCACATACATGAAACCATTAGCAGAGATAGAGGGAACTAAGTTTGAAGATGTTGGCACGAGTGAGCCCCGAGGCTGCTAAAGCTTACTTAATATCTTGTTCTCCATGATTTTTGTTAGTGTGAAAGGGGGTCTACTTTTGAGAAGTAGTAGAAAATAGAGGATATTAAGACTTATGAAGATGGGGGGTGATAGGATTGGAGTTGAACCCTGCTAGCCAAAGCATCGAAGCCTTTAATCAGCCTCTATGGAACAAGCTTAGGATTGGGGGTTTCAATAATTCCATAGAAAAATTACATGGTCATGACCCCTCCCTATCTAAGGATTTCAAAAAAGCTTGGAAATATGATAAGTTTGAGGTCAGAGGTAGAAATTGAGGTTTCTAAGTCCACCATTGCCCTGGAAATGAACATGAAAATTGACAGGCTTAAAAATTTTAAGGATAGAACCCACAGAGAACATGAAATTGAGTTGTTCTTCATGGGCAAGGAAAGATGCTCTTTCTTTATGGATGGTATCTTCAGGTCATGTATTGTGGGTATTTGGAGAGATGTGTGCCTTCAAATCATGAAGTATATCACTCTGGAAGGAAAACTGAATAATCTATACCCACCATATGACCCTTCTGAATATGTTCCGCCACAAGGTCATGGTGAGCATCCCTTTCTTTTTGTTTATGTTTTTGAATAACTCTTTGATGGATTTCAAGCAAGAGAAAGCTGAGATGCCTCTGCATGAAGGGATCATTCTTCTACTAATTGAAAATGGGAAACCTGTTCTGTCCTCTTCCTTGAAAGATAAGGTGGATGAGGATGACCTCACTCTCCTGGAATGCATTACCAAGATGAAGGCTGGGAAATGTAAAAATGTTGGGGAGGATTCTAATAAAGATATGGGTGAGGATGGTCATGGGGAAGTGAGCACCTCGATAAAAATAAATTGGGAAGGTAATTTAAAGGGTTTCAAGGATTTGAGGAGAAAGGTCCAGTACTTAGAAGGGGTGCTTCAGGTGATGGAGGAAACCAATGTTGGTCAAAGGGAAACAATGTTGGATGTCATTAACACTTCTAAGAAAATCATCTCTACTCAGGTGAATTCCAAGTAGAAGTTTCTGGAGCTGGAGGACCAAGTCAAAAAGCTGAGTGAAAGGCTGGAAGGGATGGAGGAGGGCACTAAAATAAGGAACTTTAACTTGCACATCAGTAGCTACGAGGATGAGATGTAGAAAGATATAAATGTCAAGGGTGTTGATGGTTTTGAGATCAAAGACATTCTTTATGGTAGTAGTGAAGGATCTCCAAAAATTAGCTAGTGTTTCTAGACTGTTGGAAGAATTTTGGTGAACTTCTGTTGTTTTGTAGTTTTGGAGACTATTTCTCTTTCTCTCTAGTTTTCTCACTTTGGTACAAAGTATGGTTCTTTATTGTAAGAGTTAAGCATGTTTAAGTCCTTTTTTGGACTTTTCCATTTCCTTCTTGTTCATGGGTTTCTGTTCCTTATCTTATAATGGCCCCTAGGAGTCAATCCCTATTTTTACCTTATATAAGAAAAAACTTTTATTTCAGTTATATTGTGCATGCCTGATCCATACCTCTCCTCACCTGATCATCAATATATTAGTAGGGTTACCTCCTTTATATTTGATGAGCCATCCTAATTCCTATGTAAACCCCTATTTTTCATGTCATCATTTTGAAATAAGTGTGATATTATTATTTTTTAATTAATATTTTAGTACATTTTGGAAGGAATTGTTGTGCATAATCTTGTTATTTTCATTTTTTTAGCATGCTTCTTCAAAATGTGTTAAATGGATCTTTATGTGAACTAACAATGTGTTCAAAGAGTATATAATAAGCCATCAAATGAATCAACTAGAGACTAAAATGTAGGAATCACCCATGCACTAGCATAGGACTCACTTTAGAGTATAGGGCTCACCTGTGCACTAGCGTAGGACTCGATGTGGTGAATAGGACTTTCCCAAGCACTAACACAAGATTCTCTTTGAATGAAGAACTCACACATAAAGGAAAATGACTAAGATGGAATGATGGTGAGTTGACATATCTAGCACATGAGTTGACATGATGAGAGTGGAATGAAATGTTGGCTACCATCTCATCCATCATGTAGCTTATATGGATCATGAAATTTTGATTTAACACCCAATTGATTGAATACATGGAGTAGATGAACAAAACAAGTCATAAAAGTATAATCATCATGATTATAGGAATCTAATGCATGATCTTTGACAAATTTTGGTGCTAATAAATCATCTCAACTAATATTCAAATAAGGACCTCATATGTAATTAAAAAAATGAATTTGATTTAGATACAACATGCAGTAGTACTTCCATGATTGTAACTCTACAAAAAATGAGTTGTTGTCGAAATATCTCTTAGTTAAGTAGTTGTAATTATTACAAATAATTAGTCATTTTCTATAGTGAATAGGACTTCTCTGGATATAAAAGAGAATTTTTAGTAGTATTAAAAAGTTAGTTCGTGGATCACTATAAAAGGAATTCATCCATTTAATAAAATACTTGATTATGGGATAAATCGACCTATGTGATTTATAATCTTAAACCAGATTAGCAAGAATGAGAAAGGGCCACTCCTCCCCAACATGAAGGGATCATTTCTTGCTTATATCATCTATTTTATTTATCATTTATTTAAATTATAAAAATTTAATTGCTTTCAGTATTGCCAATTCTGAGTTCAGTTTCCTCTATTTTATCATTATAATTCATTTCTTAATAGCATTTAGAATAGTATTTGATTAAGTTAATTAGAAAATAAGTAATAATAACGGTTTCAATCACTTCCTTTGTTTTAAATATCCATGGACACCACCCGAAACTGACAATCATGAGATAACTAAAGCGCGATTACAACCAAATCTTTTCACTTTTTGGTTTCATTTCTGGGTATTCTTAAGGTGTTATAAAATAATAAGGTGCTTACTCCAATACTTCCAGATAGCTTGGTAAGTTTCCATTTAGAAATATGTTTTCCATAACTCTTTCTTTCAAAATAAAAGACATTGTAGTGATAGAAATATTAATTTTTCTACTTTGGAGTATGTGGAACACAATAAATTAGTAGGAACTTGTAGTTAGGAAATCATTCTCAATATGATAGGATTTTATGTTTAGACCTAGAGACCATAGAGGTAGATTTATTAGAATCAGTTTACACACCCCCGAAAACTAGCCTATGGAGAAACTTGTTCAATAAGGAAGGATGACTTAGGGAGTGGAAAAACCTAATGTTACAAATAATGAGAACCCTCCACTTTGAAGAACATTTACCTATCTGATTGAATTGGATCCTAGTGACCAAACACCCATGAAGAATATATCTCCTTCAATTCTACCACCCTTTAGGGTACTAGTCTCAGAAGATCCTGATCAAATCCTATTTGAGTTCAAAGTCCAGTACCAAACCTATGACTATACCTCGAACACTTAGAAATTGAATATATTTCGTTCAAATTTTAAGGATGCAACCATGAGGTGGTTCATGGGCCTAACCCCCAACTCAATTCACAAACAGAATGAGATGGAATAAAATTTTCTTGGATAAATACCAAGATTATTGTAGGGTCATGGGAAAAAAGAAGAATTTTTTAGGATGCAACAAAAGGATGATGAGAGTGTTGAGGACTATCTTGATCGGTTCCTCTTCTCTCACAAGAGGTATGACATTGATCTTGATATTACTCTTCTCAAAAATTTAGTCCTTAAGGGATTGGATAAGGACACACAAGAATCTTTTAATTTTATGGGAAAAGGAGATATGAACAAATTGGAATTAAATGATATCATTGACCTCTATAGGAACTACTCCCAGAATAGCCCAAACCTTAGAAAATAGAAAGGAAAAAGGAATAATGGTGATTTATCAAAACTAAGAGAAGAAATTTCAAATCTAAGGACATGCCTCTTAGTTCAACTTCATACAATTTTGAATAGAGAGAAATCTAGGAACACAATTCCATTATTCATACACTCTAAGATGTAAGGAAAAACATGGGATTATGGATTGTCCCTTAGATAAAGTAGATGTCTTATTTATTTGTGATCTAAAGAATTCCACAAAATAATGTGGATTTATTCCCTTATATAGGAATCATTTAATGAAGAACACACAAAATGAAGTTGAGTTTAATTATATGGGTCAGAGGTAAGGAGGGAATTTTCAATCAAATCAGAATGATTCCTATACACCAAAAAATCAATAGGTTCCAAGTTATTGGAACACATCATGGTCACCCCCCATCCTTGGACTCAACAATTCCCATAGGAGTGGAGTCTTTAATAGAATGCACCACCAAATTATTATCAACATCCTTGGACTCCAAACCCAAACATTCCATTCCAAAAAAAATATCCTCAATTCAAACAACAATAAAATGTACCCAAAGGATCATGTCAGTAATATTATAACCAAATAATACCCCAAAGAAAATAAGCCTTGTTGACTGGGCCTATAAATTTTAACCCATTTGAACAACCTACCCAGCCTCAAATTCAAGCTCAAACAATGGAAAACCTAAAGAATGTGAGGTAGGGTAACCCAGTATACACCGTGGAATCAGAAAAAACCCCATAGTAAACTGTGTGGACTAAAGAAATATCTTACTACATTCGAGAAAGGCTACCTCAAAACCATCATCTCTATTATATAAGAAGTTCCATGAATTAAAAGAAAAATCAAAAGAAACGATAGCCCAATACGTTTTATTGAAGAATCATCAGAACAAAACTCATGTATTCCATTTCCATCTAGACTATTGGAAAGACAAATGCATCACTACAATCCATAAAGAACAAGATTCAGATATCATTCAGGGATTAAAAACTAAGTATTGGAATCCCTCTTTTACAAGATCTTAGAGAAATTCCAAAATTGAATAAGACCATTAAAGAACTTTGGTTTAAGAATCAAGGTAGAAGGAAGAATTTGGCTACAACAATCCATGTTGATGGAAAATTGGCTATCATATTGGAAGGGAATATGATTCCTCCAAAAAATGGAGACCCTGAGAGTCCAATTGTTACATTTTTCATAGGGGATGTGAAAATCCCAAATGTCCTAATTGAATTAGGGGTTATAATTACTATGATGACCAATGACACATTATCCACATTATCTCTCCATGAATCACATTTGTCTTTAGTACTGTTACAAATGGTTGATTAGTTTGTAGCCAAGCCCAAAGGAATCATAGAGGGTGTGACCATAAGCATCAAATCACGGGATTATTTAGTATAGTTTATGGTCATTAAAACATGAAGAATAAAAAGATTGGATATCCTTTGATCCTAGGATGCCCTTGGCTAGCCACTGCTGTAGACTATTATTGATTGTAGGATAGGAAACATGATGATTATAAATGGACATGAATCAAAGAAGTCTATTCCATTTATGTAACTATAAAACCCTTTTCCACGAAGGATAGACAATGGTGGAAAGAATGATACCGACGAATCAAAATATGTGGTTTCTATCAAATTGGCAACGTTCGTAATTCAAGAACATTCATGAGATAAATCCATAATGGTGATTATGAATCACGTGTTAAACTGTGCATAAGTCCTGCTTACAACTTGAATCTTATGATGGACTGTCTATGAGTCATACACTACAAACAATTAAAATAAGAGATGATATAATGGGACGAGAGTAATCAACCTATAATCTGCCCCTTTTCACGAAAAATAGATCCGACTGGAGTGCGTATCTTTCACAATATCACATGCATTAACATTGATTACTTCCCCATAGGTGCCCCTTTGAATGAATTGTTGAGAGAATAACTTGTTGATAAGTTCTCTCCACCCTAGACAACAAGTAATTACCCCATCTTTCCTAGGATAAAAAATGTTGACAATAAATAGTTAGTTGACTAGTCAGGAGGAGAATACCCTTTTTGAACTTTTATGCTCTCATCCTCAAGCATTTTCTTCGGAAATATAATGACATGAAAGGTATTCACCCCAGTATTTGTACACACTATATTTACAGAACTGACTCCAGACCATTCAGGAAACCTCAAAAAAGGATAAACCTTTCCTTAATAGACATTGTAAAAAATAAGATTTAGAAACTCCTTAGGGTAGTATTCAATTATCCTATTTCAGATAGCTGGTGGGTTTCTCCTCTAGTAATAGTTCCTATAAAGAATGGGAAATGGAGGGTCTATGTGGATTAGAGGGATTTGAATAAGGAAACTCATCTAAATTATTTTCCTTTACCTTTTATTGATCAAGTCCTTGATAATTTATTTGGAAAAAGATATTTTTCATTCCTTGATAGGTTTAGTGGGTACAATCAAATCACAGTGGTACCAAAGGATCAAGATAAAACTACCATTACCTTCCCATGGGGTACATTTTCATACATGGTCTTACCTTTTGTCTTATGTAATCCTCCTACCACTTTCCAAATAGCCATTTTAGTGATTTTTTTTAATCTCATTCATGATTGTGTTGATATTTACATAGATGACTTCATTGTTTATAGAGAAACCTTCCAAGAGGAAATTTATAATTTATACAAAGTCCTCTCATGGTGGGAGAAAAATCAATTATATTTAAACCATGAGAAATTTTTATCCATGAAGGAGTAAGGTATAGTCTTAGGACATCATGTTTCTACCAAGGGAATCAAGGTAGATCTAGATAAAGTCAACATCATTGTAAAACTTCCATATCCCACAAATCAAAATGAAGTAAGAATATTTCTTGGACATGATGGTTATTATATAAATTCATCTCAGATTTTGGTAAGTTGGCTTCTGCACTATTTTACCTTTTAACTAAAGATTTTGGGTATGAATGGACAGAAGCATGTTAGAAATATTTTGACACTATTAAGGAAAAATTGAAAAATATTCCAGTATTGAGAGGACCAAATTGAGAGCTTACCTTACACATACAAATAAATTCTTCCAATGAAGTAGTGGGGGATTTAATTGGACAAAAAGAGGAAGGAGAATAAATGCATGTTATCTACTACATAAACAAGAACCTCTCCCTTGCTAAAAATAACTACACCACCACAGAGAAGGATTTTCTTGCAATTTTTTATGCAATTAACAAGTTCTGCAATTACATTATAGGATATGAAGTAATTGTACATATTGATCATTATGATATTAAGTATCCAATGAAAAAAAAATTGTGCACGAAAAAAATGTAAGGTGGTTATTGTTATTGCAAGAATTTAATATCAAAATCATTTATAAACTAGGTAAATCCAACGTGGTGGTTGATTTTATCTCAAGGATAACCATTTCAGGTACAGACGAGTAGGTAAATGATGAATTTTCAGATAAAAATTTGTTTGCAATCTCAAATGTCCCTCCTTGGTTTGCAGACATGGCTAACCTCTTGGCTACAAGTAAGTTACCATCTTTCCTCACACATACAAAAATGAATCAATCAATTAAATGAAGTGCAATGTATACATGTACTAATGGAATTATTTTCAAATATGAATCTGACCATGTATCACGTAGGTGTGTAGCTGAGGATGACATCTTTGACACAATCAGAGTATGTCATAATGAGCCATTAGGGGGACACTAATAATTCAAGAGGACTATCCAAAAAGTCTTGGGAGCTAGTTACTATTGGCCTTATTTTCATAAAGATGTCAAAACATACGTATGAAAATGCGATCAATGTCAAAGGATTGGAAATCCAACATTTACATCTAAGATGCCACTCCAACCCTAGGTTATTTTAGAACCATTTCAAAACTAGGGATTGGATTTCATTAGACCAATTGACCTAACTTTTCAAGGGAAAGAGTACATCTTGGTTTGCATAGACTATGTTACAAAATGGGATGAGGTGAAATATCTCTAATATGCAAGATATGATAAATTTGTAGAATTATTATATGAACACATCTTCCAATGGTTTAGAGCCCCAAGATCCATTGTTTGAGCCTAAGGACTGCAGTTTATGCCAAGGGTAATTATCTTCTTTGTGACAACATACAAGCTAACTTATGCATAATAAATCATCTGCATATCATCCACAATCCAATGGTCAAGTGGAATTCATTTATAGATAATTGGAAAAAATCTGTAACTAAGATAGTGGCTATCTCAATGAAGAATTAGGTTCAAAATTACCTGAAGCAGTTTGGGCCTACAACACTACTTGGAAGAAAACCAAAATATTCACTCCTTATGAGTTGGTCTATGGAAATAAACTAATATTCCCTATAGAATTTGAAATTGAGACCTTAAAAACAACTAATGAAGTGGGAATTGATTTATCAGAAGCACAACAAGCAAGGATTATTCAACTGAATGTTGGATGAGATAAGATTGCAAGAAATTCATCAAACATAAATCATCCAACATCAAAGGCATCTATGAAATGATATTCACATAAAGGAAATGAAGTTTTAAAAAGGATATTGGGTTGTTATATTTGGTTCAAAGTACAAAGAATTCAAAGGAAAATTACAGACAATATGGATATGTCTATACCAAATAGAGGAATTCTTCAATAATGGAACTGTACAATTGATTGATATTGATGGTGAGAGAAAGGAAATTATTGTTAATGGCCATATGTTGAGAATATACCAAAATCCATCATCTAAAGAGGAATTTAAAGATTTGTTATAATACAATTCAGCTCTGAATTGTTTGGATAATGTTAATTTTCTAATTCAATTCAAGGATAAATTGGTTCTCTACAAGAATAAATAGGAGATTGTTAAAAACCATATATAGAGGCCATCATCCTATGAAGTATTGATAAAAACCCATAAATTAAACTCATTAATTATAAAGAAAAGAAAAAAATACTTGATAATAATAATAACTATTGTCAGACTGGTTAAGGAATGGAATGGGTGCATCCATATGGTTGGTGCTCTGATCAATGAATGATAGTTTTTCATTCATCCAGATTGTTCTAGTTATTTTATTTTTTCTTGTTGTTAGTTATCTTACTTTGGGCTTTTAGGTTGATTTTTTGTTATATGGCTTTATAATTTTGGCTTTTGGTTATGCTTGGGCTTCAATGGATACTCCCTTGGCCCTTTTCTATTGATATTACATACTTTGTATGGGGTAGGGTCCCCTCAACCCTTTTTTACCTCTTATAAATAATAATAGTAATAATAAATATAGGTGGATGAAAACTAGTAATGGTGGTCACACCCCAAATTGTGCAATCAATAAATGAGAAACAACATGTGGAGATAGAAACAAAGGATAATTAAATAACACCATTCCATTCTTGCACCATTACTACCATATTCATGTGCTTATCTCCTTTCATTTCTACGTAATCACTTGTTCTGTTTCAATTACTAGCCATGGGAATTTGGCTCCATCATGAACCAACCAATTTGGTTGAATTTATTACTGATAAGAAAGGAGTAGAAAATTTTAAGAAAATAGGGTGGTTGGAATTCATGTTAGCATATTAATAATTTAATCCGAGAATGATAAAATAATTTGCAAAGAACATTGAGGAGGGAAATTCCAAGGTGAAAGGTAAGAAAATATTTTTTAGCCCTTCCATCATTACTCAGATTTTAGAAATTCCAAAGGAAGGGAAACTAGTTAATTTTAGGTACCCTACTCTAAAATAATTAAAATATTTTATGTTGGAAAGAAAGAGAAATTATAGTTGGTTATGGATAATATAGGGATGTTTAAGGGCATAAAAAGGGGTACTATTTGTGAACCATGGGTAGATGTAGTGAAATAGGTTACTAAATATTTTACATGTGAAGGTCAGTATGAAGTCATTATAGGCCTTGTGTTAAGAATCATTATCTACCTATGCTATGGTCAAGCTAAAGCCCACAACAAAGTTAATTTTCCCCAATTTTTATTTGACTGTCTCCTCTGCTCCTAAATTTTTTTTATGCGGTTCTTCTTACCTAAAATTCCAAGGCCTTATTCACCTAATATGTAAGAACAATTTTATCAATAACGTCGTGGCCTTAAGAAATGGGTAAAAATTTAGAAAAAGTATGGCCTAGAATTTGTATTGGTTCTAAAAATAGGGCACTGTACGTACCCAAAATTGTAAGGTAATGTAATGCCGGAACAACGTAACAAGTGCCCCAATGATGATACAGGTCTCCTCACAAGGTGTTCAGAATCTGGAAACGATCTCCAAGTGTGCGTTAACATCCCGCATGCCCCGCTTAGCCCCCGCATGCTTTGTTTTCCCTTTTCCCCTCTTTTCTTAGCCTTTTACTCTTCAGTGACGAAACCGCCGCCCTGCATGGGCGGCGGTCTCGTGACCGCCAGCCTGATTAGGGCGGCGGTCCTGTAACCACCGCCCTGCTCAGAGCGGCGGTCCTTTACGTGTTTTCCAGAAAGTGTTTTTAACATGAATCACGTAAAAATCAATGATTCACTAGCTTTTTTTACTGACTTGGGCTTGCATTTATATTTTTAGTCCCCTGGGATAGTGTTTGGCCATTGTTTATAGTTTTAGAGTTCAGTTTGGTTTTGATCTTTGGGTGAATGAAAAGCTATAAATAAATGGCTTGTGCTCAAACAAATGGTCTTCCCCTCATTCACTTCTCATACTCTCATTTTCAATAGTTCAGTCTATTATTTTGCTTGAAGCCATAGTTTCAATTCTTTGCATGTTTAGTTAGCATTGTTTAGCTGTTGGTAAGCCACATATCCATCTTGTGTGGGCAGTGTTGTTATTTCACCCAATCCATTGGAGTAGAATAGCTTAGGAAGCCATTAAAGTTGCAGGTTTTGCTCCTCAAAACAGGATAGTTTCAGGTTCTGGATGCTTTATGTTGCATGACTCACAACAAATCCCGCTAGGAATTACATAAGCCAAGCTCTGTACTCTTGCGCTATCCCTCTCCTACTCGCATTATATTCAGTCTGCATTCTGAGCTGCCTTTATCCCAATATCTACTTCTGTTGATGCTAGCATTACACGCTTTTCTGGATTCACGTGAACACAAAGGAACGAGGAGATCACACTGAGGGGACAAGATCACACACACCATTGGATTCGCCACTATTCTGTAGAATCTAGGTTCTAGCTTTCAAAGTTCTAAAGTTAGAAATATATCAAATAGAGTAGATAATCACTTCTTTTTAGTTAAGTTTACTTTCTATATTTCTAGGGAAGCTGTGGGGATTGATAGTTTCTGAGAAACTATGATTCATTCCTCACTTCTAAGGTAGGATCGAGAGTCTGGAAAATAGATTAACCAAGTTATTTCATTATTTAGAATAGATCTACAAATTGCACAGACAAATAACTACACTTGGTTATTTCGTTTGTTTTAAGTTTTATCTTAGTTGTCAAATTCTAGATACGTTTAAATAGCTGCTTTCTTAAATTCTTAAAGTTTCTCATAAAATACAAAAATAGAAATTATATATATGTTCTAGATTTATTCCACGTAGTTAAAATTTGCTTTGTTGCAGTTAGATTTACATTATTGTTTTGTATGACAATCACGGGACCCAGGGAGCCCAGGGAATACGTATTTGAGCCAATTGTGCCTCAACCCAATCTTGTCATGGCAATAGTTGACATAGACCAGAACCTTAGAATATTAATCTTCCAAAAAATAATAGATTTACGACAGATCAGCTCTCAGTTGAGGGGATTAAATATAGAAGACGACCAAGCACACACGTTTTGGTCAAATCAACTGAACTACAGATTACCCTAGGTAAACATACGCATAACTGTAGAAGGGTTTGAAAGAGAAAAAACCTTTGGTTGTGATCCTTTGGTCCCACAGCCAAATGCAGGAGACACTCTTCTAGATATAGATACCAGCCTAAGAATCCAGGTTGCAAGAACACCTGTGAGATACTCTGAGAAGATTACGCAGTTATTGATCCTAAATATAGAAGCTGAGAAAGCATATGATTATTGGATACTAGGGATTAGGACTTGATTTCATACATGACTATAGCAGGACCGCAGCAACCAAGAGTCTATGGTTGTGATCTACAAATCCCGCAACCTAACGAATTCATAAGTCAATCAGACATAGACATTGGCCTACGCATATTAGTATTCAGATCTACCCCACTTCCACCCACCATCGTCGAACAGTTATCCTTACTAGATATAGTGGCTAACAAAGCTAGAGAATTTTGGACTAGGCCAGAGAATCATCCGTAGAGTCGATTATATTCATTACCCACCATATGACCTTATCTGGAGACATACACGAAACTATCCCAGGTTATTTTCCACATATTCCACAACCCATAGATCAAATCACGCTAGAGCTTGATATTGATTGGAGCCTTCGAGCAGTCATCCTTGCCAATCGATCTATCACACCAGTTCAGGTTAGAAGGGACTTCTTTGCGTTAGATTCACAAATTCCACTAGTGCATATTGAAGACATTAGATTGCCTAACTAGTTTGTCTGCATCCCATGCATATTCCATCCCCACTGGCTATCTTGGTACGACCTCAGGAAGTCAGGTATGCGGAAGAGTTACCTGTAGATTCCCACGGTCGCTTGTCACTTTTTCGGCGTACAAAATTGGTGAACCCGACGTGAAACAAACAAAATTAGTGAAGCTGACGTGAACTTCCTACTTTCTCGTCCGGAGTCATAGTATTACGTTTTCTTTCAAGTTTAGTTTACTTTTCATCTTCTCCACCTCATTATCTTTCACGAATCATTTTCGCTCTCTCCCATTATTCTGCGGGTATTCATATACCCCCTGAATATTTCAGGATTCAATGCATATGGCAGACCCCTCTTGGGTCTTGAGGCATACTACGCCCAATAAAATAGACAATCATCACCCTCACTCTCGGTATGGGGTGACAACTACTCCACTAATCAGTTGTCAACACAAACTCCAAGAATCAGATATAATTCATCTTTTCAAACTGAGGAGTTAGATCAACCCCCTCAAAAACAACAAACAGAGCCTTCAGGCTCGAATAATATGACGTTTACCAGAGAATTTGGATCATCTCCTCAGATGCTACTTAGACCACAAATTAGTAGACAATCAAACCCATACCTAGTCTTAGATGATGAACAGTCAATACGTTATCCTAGGAGTGAACAGCGATCTCAGGGTATATACCCACCTGTAGGAGATTTACAAACGCAACCCGAGGTCTCTTTTCAAGAAAATACCTCTATACCATTGCATATAGGAAATAATCTTAGAGAAACTTGGCAAGATAGTGATCAGTTCATAGAAGGATATCACATGCCTATACAAAACCATGGTATACAACAAATGCCACCAAGGTATAATATCGTGACTTCACCAAATGAAGTCATTTCAACGTTAGTAGAAAAAGTGAGTGGGTTAGAACTTGCCCAAGCAAGTCAAAATTCACAATTCATGCAAACAGGGGGTTCCAATCCTCCACGCCATCCTAGCGAAGTAGATCTCCTCACAAGAGTAGGCACATTAGGCATGCCTCCTCAGTATCCACAACAAACACCAACTAGGCCCATCATCTCTAACACCATTCCTCCCGGTCTAGTATAAAACAATCCATTCCTGGACAATACCCCATCATACTTAAACATGTACTCCAAATCACCACAAGGAGATATGTTCTCCTCTCTCGGCATGCTTGCTCAAACACAGGTGATGCCCCTACCAATGCATACGTTGCGCCATATCAACAACCCATCCCACCACCACTCCCTCAGCAACCACCATCAATGGTCGAAACCTATGCGATAGGTACTTATTCAAAATATTTGAAAGAGCCCTTAGACTTCGCCATATGAAGCGTCATGCTTCCAAGACCCCTTCCCAATTTACCCAAGTACAAAGGTGAGGGAGATCCAAATGCGCATATCAAAGATTACACTACAGCCATAGAGAACTACTCCCTTGGGATGGGGTTGTTGCTAAAATATTCCCCAAAACTTTGGAAGGCATCACTCTTGATTGGCATTATAGAATACCTGAGGCTTCCATCCATTCATTTAAACAACTCGTATCAGAGTTCATTAAGGCATTTGACATGAACAAACTGTTAAGAACAGGAATTAGGGAGTTCTTACACATCAAACAAGAACACGACGAATCTGTCACCCATTTCATCCAAAGGTGGCATACAGTCCTTTATTCCTCGGTAAGTGCGCAAAACATGGATCAAATGGAACTATGTGATTTATTCCTTCATTTGATTAGCAGAGAAGTGAAGGAAGAAGTCCAGAAGTTCCCATTATGAACTTACAATGAAGTACTAGAGAGTGCTCTTTGAATAGATCAAGTAGCAATTGATAGTGGTCGCAAAACATATGGAGCAAACGGGAGGTTAATCGCCCCCAATCAGAACACTACAAATTATCCCACCACTGCAAACATCAATCAAGGACCTAAAATCCTTAACAAAAATCGGGGTGTAACAACAGATGGGGTAACCGACCAGCCCAAGAAGGTAAATGTTGTCAATACTCCATCACAAACAAACAACCAACGAAACAACAAATTTACCCCGAAAATCAATACAGTGGATTTTAACCATCCACAACAACAACAATAATGGTGAAATCCCATACAAGGGCCAACCCAAAAATCTTTTGGTTATCAAAACCAAAATCAAAGCCAGAAACAACAAATGCAAAACTTTAATCCTAATAGGCAACAGTTTGATCAGAGTTTTAGGCCACAATATACACCAAACCAGCAAACCAGGAATTACAATCCCAATTCATATTTTGGTTTCCACAAAATTTGAGGTCATGATACTAGAACATGCCATGACTACAATAAATTCATGCAACATTTGCCAGAAGAACAAAGACAGTTCTTCACAGATTTGTTTTTGGCAGATCCCGTGTCACCACCACCAAGCATGCTCGCAAGGGCAGTTTCCCCTCAGAATGCTCCCCTCAAGATCTTTAACGACCCACTTCCAAATCATGATAATAACAGACTAAATCCAACTGGGATGAACAAGGGTGCAATGACGGGAAACAATAATCATGAAGCCTTGACTTCACTAAATCCATCAGTTGCGCCACAATTAGGAAATCAGCCGAGACCCAAGATAGTCAGTTTAGTAGAACTAGACGCTGAACTACCTATCGAAGCTATAACAAGAACACAAGAATATTTCTCTCAACCAAGCCCAAGTCACATGTCAGAAATAGATAAGAGTCAACAAATAGTAGAAAAACCCGTGGGTGCCTATGATTTAATTAACGACCTAACAAAAACCTTCTCACACATTTCATTTTTAGACTTACTAAAAAACTCTCTTGCTCATAGGGATGCTCTTTTAGAAGCATTAAGTTTAGTTCATTTAATTAACATCACTCCACCTCTTGAAACATAGGTAAATCATGTAGACTTTGATGTTCATCCTCCAAGGTAGCCGGACAAGGATGTCGAATTCATATTTGAAATAAGTAAAATTCCTACAGATGCTGAGATTGCACGCCAAGGCGATCTAGCCTTACACTTACAAGTATGGGTTTATAATAACTACGTAAAACAAGCAATGGTTGATGATGGGGCCATAGTTAACATAGTCCCCTTCTCTTTCCTTCAAAAATTAGGATATGGGGAAACAAACTGTTCCACCACTCGAAATACATTGAGAGGCTATGATAGCCTTAAAGCCACTTCGATTGGAACTATAATACTACCGGTCACCTTAGGACCCAAAACAATCCTGACTGAGTTTTATATTATAGATCGGGAAACTAATTATAATATGATCCTCGGCTGACCATGGATACACCGAATGAAGGCAATCCCTTCTACGTTATTCCAAGAAGTAAGATTCTTACATCTAGGAAAGGTGTTTGTAGCCAAAGGCGATCCAAAACCTTTCGATATACACCTAGCTGACTTAAAGAAAAGACTAGGTGTGCACTTGAAATTTGAACTTCCAACAAACCAACTTAATAAACCCACTGACGTAAAACTAGAGGAGAAGTTGGTACCTACAATGGATCTTGAGACTATGAATCTAGTCAGGAAAACCCCAACCTCAAAAGACGAGGCTAACATTGTAGAAACGGTATCATTAGGAATTACTACAAAAATCATTGAATTACTAGAACATAATCTACCAATGTTCCTACCATTTGATTCTATGGGCATGGGAAATTCCCTAGGTGTTGGTTCTCTTCCAGCTGAGGATCTCTGTATGGTGGAAGTAGAATTCACAAATACAACAAATATCCTAGCATCCATATTCCCAGCTAAATATTGGACTCTCCATTTTGATGAAGCTAAATTCCGTTATGGAGTGGGGGCTGGTTTAATATTTACTTCCCCTGAAGGAAAGTTCCTACCATTCGCCTTCAAACTCAATTTCAAATGTACAAACAATGGCGCTGAATACGAAGCCCTCCTCCTTGGCCTCATTTTAGCCAAGAGGATTGGTATTAATAACATCAGAGTATTAGGAGACTCACAATTGGTAGCAAACCAAGTATCTGAGATATATGAAACCCAAGCCAAGCATTTACAGCTTTACAAAAAAGTTGTATTAGATTTAAGCAAGGAATTTGACTTCATATCAATTGAAACAATCTCGCGAGAAGAAAATCTTCTCGCTGATTCAATAGAAACTTCCGCATCACGTTTTACTCCAAGCAATAAGTTAGAGGATACCTGTTTCATAGTATCCCTTTGTGATGAACCATTGATAAAGACAACGACAAATTCTCTTTTAAAAAAAAATTAATCTACTATCCTAGACCATGTTGATAGTGATATGGCCACTTTGGATTACTTAAACGCCTATGCAGCACTACATCTCTCCTATCATATGATAGATTTGTCCTTAATCCCACATTCATCTTCTTACTGTGGAAATCCCATAATGGAACCTAGCGTATACACGGTAGAAAGTGGGGACGATTTGGATTTACCTCCAGCCCCTCCTGAGTTTGAAGAAGGTAATGCCTCTTTAATCGAAGAAACAATTGATGTTAACATCGGAACGGAGGATAAACCAAAAATATTGAAATTAGGGTCCTCGTTAACCCCAGAAGAAGTAGAAATACACATTCAGATCCTCAAGGAACATCAGAAAGCTTTTGCATTTAATTATAAGGAAATGACAGGCGTTGCACCACACATTGCAGTGCACTACCTCGTCACTAAATCTGATGCAAAACCAGTTAAACAAAAATCAAGACCCATGAAACCCAAGGTGGCTCTCATGGTGAAAGATGAAATAACTCCTACAAGTAGGGTTCATCAAACCAGTCGATTACTCTCAATGGGTATCTAATATTGTTCTCGTTCTCAAAAAGAATGGGAAGATATGCAGCTGCATAGATTTCTGAGACATTAACAAAGCATGTCCTAAGGACGACTTCCCATTACCATCCATAGATGTCATTGTTGATGCAACAACTGGATTTGAACTCTTGTCTCTCATGGATGGATTCTCGGGATACAATCAAATCAGAATATCTGAACAAGACCAAGCCAAAACCACGTTTATAACTCCTTGGGGAACCTATTGTTATGTTGTTATGCCATTTGGCCTCAAGAACACTGGTGCTACGTACCAGCGAGCTATGACATATATATTCCACAATTTAATTCATAAAATTGTGGAATCCTACATAGATGACTTGTTGGCTAAGGCCAATAAGTGTTGTGACCATCCAGAAGTACTCCGCGTCATTCTTTCACACCTAATAGAATACGGAGTCGCACTAAGACCCGCATCTCATTTCGCAACCTAACCTCATCACCTAAACCTTACACAATTATTTATTAATTACCTTGTAGTTGATAAATCCACATCACCTTACCTGCCACCTCATTTTGCCACCTCATCATGACCTAGTCCTAACCCTAAACTAACCTAATTAAGACCTATAACTTGGTCCACACCTACACCCATGACTAATGACCCCTTTCTCACACCCAAAACCGACCTTCTAGTCACTTGACCAAGCCTGCAACTAATCTCTCAGGAGAAAAGCAGGGAAAGTGGGTGATTTTACTAAAAATAGCCTACTTTTTCCTAACCGATACCGGTTCCTACTCGACCGCCGTCGGTTACGTAACCGCCATCAGTTCCCTGTAAATGGGCTCCCCAAACCAAAAACAAAGGTGGAAGGAGGATTTTTGGATCAAGAGAGATCAGCAGGAGCGATCAAGAGAATCCGGATCTTTACTTGGCTGAGCAGAGATGAGTGAAGAAACCGGAAGAGTTTGCAGCAAAGGAGATCAAGCCCAAAACTGCAACGGAATAGCCAGAAACCTGTGATACTCAGCTGATCATCGGGAGGGAGATCTCTCATCTTCTGTGTGTCAAGCCATCTTACCTAAGTTCTGCCTTTGTCATCAGAGTTCCTGGACCTGCATCTTCGTCAATAACCAGTAAGTTACATCTTGCATGTCCTCTTTAATAACATTTCTTAGAATTTTTGAATCACAGTCCCCATAAATCCATTCCTAGATCCACTACCCAACGTGTCATTGCATCTAACTATCATTCATTTACCTCTCACCATCTCATTACCTAATATCACTCATATACCAGCCTTACCAACAACACCATTACCCTACGACACAACCACCCCATAAAACAACCAACCTACAGATCCTAGACCATACCGATATCGGTTATCAACAACCGGTATCGGTTATTGTGACTCAAAACCAGAAATCAGCCTTTCCCCTACCCGTCTCAACGAAGCAATTTAATTGATATTTTACAGTTTTTGGTGTTAATTCATATTAGCAGGGGAACTGACCACCTTCGAAAGGAAGTTTTATATTTCCTGGGCCCAAGGCAGTTCCCTCATTTATTGTCTAATCAAAATCTTGTGGTCTTGTGTTCTTATTTGCAGGTAGTCCTTCCAAGACAAAAAGGAGTTCTTCGCAGTCAACCTGATCTTTCTCTACGGTACGCGCACACCATCTTGACATTCAACAGGTATTCCTCCTAGCCCTAACCTTATCTATTTCTAAAAGGAATGAAAGGATAGAAGTAACTCTATTCCCAGAAGCCGAAACATTCCGAGTGAAACATTTTGGCACGCCTGGTGGGACCCATTTTGGGTTTCTTTATTTCTTGCTTGCTTTCATATAGGGAGCATACTTGCTGTTTTACTCTTCTAAAGATATTCACAAGGATTTGTATTATTTCAGTAAAAGAACTTGCTTTGCTTTTTACATCCTGCATTAGTGAAAGTCATCTCTTTTGCTTCATCGAACATAATTTTCGATTTGGGTTTAAAACACGTGCATTGCATTCCTGCTTGCTGTTTTCAATTCTAGTGAACGTAGATTAAGTAACAGGTCGTACACGTGGGGGTGATATCCACGGTATTGACAAGAAATTAATCTTACTTTCACTGCACAACACATACCGAATCACTTCACAATTAACACAACAGCTCAAACATCCCCCCTTTTTTTCCGCGGTATTCCTCCGCCCGATTGAGGTAACCTTATGAGCCAAAACAACTTGACATTTCCCCTAAGTCCTTTATTTAGGATTGACATCATTCTGCATCTAAAGGCATAAGCCCACAATAATTAAAATTAACCCTAGGGTTAGTCTCTGGATTTACGTGTGCATCTTGCTTGTTTTTAGTTCTGTTTTCTTTCTCATACTCTGTCTTCTGTGATCAATAATTGGACAAGTATACTAAACGTTGTTAAAAATCAAATTAGCAGCCTTTTATATCTTATTAGCCCAGACTTCTTACACCGACATCAGTTACCTGACCGACGTCGGCTATAGTATAACCGACATCGGTTACTAGACCGATATCGGTTACTGTCTTTTCCAATTCCTGACAAACCAACAACCTACCAATTTTACCAGTCTGAGTTTGTTTCTGTTCCTGACAGATTGAAACCCTACTGTGAACTCCTGTCCATGGTTGTTATCACTCGAAAGCAAGCCGCCGCCATGGTTTCACATGCTTGCTCTGTTTCTTTGCCTGAATCACCCCCTTCACATTCTGTGGGGAATCCTATGGATACCAGCGAGGTTCCTAAAATTCCTGTGGGAGATAAAGAATTTGCCAAGTTTCTGGATGCTAATCCTAGCGCTGTACAATACTATTTGTCTCATACCCCTAACCGTACGCCCGATGGTCAGCTCCTTGTTGGTATGCCTATTAGTATAGCTACTCATTTAGCTCCCACTCCACCTGATGATACCGCCTTACTTCCTACATCTTTAGCCCCGTCTCCCAATCCGATGGCTTCAGAGGTTCATACGACACAGATTAGCTTTCCTTTGGTTAATCTTGGACCCCACATATCACTACCACTGACTGCCCCTACCTCATCTCTCTTGCAGACCACTCCGTTCATGACTTGCTCTCTGCCACCTATCCACACGGGCTTTCCTTCTCAAGCTCCGCCTACCTTTTCATTCCCATACACGTATCCAGTGACCTCAACATCCTATATGGGACATCCCTATTCGGTCACCTCAACATATTCATCCTCCATACCTTATCAACACTTAACCCCACCATTGTCTAGTGGAGGCCCTTGGCCCAATTTGCCTCCGTTTACCACAACCGCACCCTCATCTCATCCAACCACAGATTTCATCAAACAAATGATGGACAAAATGCATAATCTGGAGGCTTCTGTTTCAGGAAGTCGTAGCGCCTTGACATACGAGCAAGTTTTTCGGGAGCCTATTCACCCTTCTGTCCCCCTTCATTCATATCCTCCTCAATGGGAATTACCAAAATTTACCCGTTTTAACAGTAAGGAGGACCCTCAACAACACTTGCGATCATTTAGACATGCTTGTTATTTGATTGCTCATGATGATGCCTTGTTACTCCGCACCTTTCCCATGTCCTTATCAGGACCCGCCTTGGAGTGGTACAGTGCTTTAACCCAGCACTCAATCTTCTCTTTTAACCAACTAGCCCAATCTTTCTTGGATCATTTCTCCATTAACATTGCCAAGAAAGTATCTATCACCGACCTTTATGCCATCCGACAATTCGAAGACGAATCTATCGCAGATTTCGTTGGACGATGGCGTGGCCTTATCAACCAACTTACATATGCCTTGCCTCAGGCTGAACTTATCGAACTTTTTACGCGGGCCTGCGCTAAGCACATCTCTCCTACCCTCCAAATTCAAACTTTCCGTACATTTGATGAGGCCTTTACCATGGCTCGGAAATTAGAAATTCGAGCCTTAGAAGAAGAGAAATTGCGGTTGCGCAACAAAAACCCCAATTTCCGAACTCCAGATTCTACCAATAAGCCAAACACCACCCCTCCTCACACATCCACTTCTTCGAAATCAAAAGGAGCTGTCCACGCGGTGATGGTCAAATCTCAAACACCGTCTAATACCCCACCAAAAACCACCTATAAGTACAAAGCCGAGCCCATCAATTACACTCCCTTGGGAGAAACTTATGGTGTCATCTTGGAAAAATTGCTCAAAGCCGGAGCTATCACCTTGCCTCCTGTTAAACCCCACTCCAGGTTTGATTCTACCCGCGCTATACCTTCCTGGTACAAAGAAAATGACTTCTGTAACTTTCACCGCGTAAAAGGACATAGTCATGAAAACTGCAAAATGTTGAAAAACATAGTGTAGGAAATGGTTGACGCAGGTGATATAACCCTCGATAACCCTAATGCCCCTGCCAACCGAAATCTGAAAATATTCAACAAACCATTCCCAAATCACTCTTCTAACAGTAACGTAAACTAGGATATCTTAGCCGAGGAAAGTGTTCATGAGATCCATGCAGTCTTCGACTCCCAGCCAAAAGCCTCTATCGAGAAAATTTTGAATCAAGCCTCTTCACTAACGCAGGGGCCCGAACCTCCTTCACCACCATCAAACCAAGGCGAAATCATTCCTTTACCCATAAAGGAGTTAACTACCCAGACTTTTCTTCTCATCGATGAGTCTTCTTATACCACATCCCTACAAGACTGCAAACGGATGTTATCTAACTTATCTATTTCCCAAACGTCTCCTCCTCCCGCTCTTGCTGCACAAGAGGAAGGCTCGCCACTCCTTTTGTCATCCTTAGATGAGCAATCTCTCGCACTGACATCACCGAATTCTTTAACCATAACAGACCCTCTCAAACATGCCCTCCTGCCTATTAGTTCTTCATCGCCTAAATCTTTTCAACGACCAGTCGATCTCTTAACATCTATTGATACAGTGCCTCATCTACCCCCTGTATCACACCCACAGTGGACTGGAATCACAACCCGTCTTTCTTCCGTACCAAATTTACAATTCACGCCTGAAGATTGTCATTCTCCAGAAGATAGACGAGTCCTATGGGAACGTTTGAGTACCCCCTATTCTACTCAAATGCAGGTGACCGATCCAGACACCTCTACCATATACCCTAAGTGTTTACAGAAACTCAAAATCCCTATGTCCTCATCTCCATCCCCCACATCTATACCAAGTATCTCATCCACCTCTATTAACCTAACCAAATCTTCCCCTACACTTGGGACCTCACCAATATCCAGCCTAACACACCCGCCTAAGCGACTAGATTTATCCAAAAATAAAGCCGCCCCGCCACTTAGGAGACAAACTCCATCCGTGCCTCTATCACAATCAAAACCATCATCGTCACACCTACCTTCCATATTGGGACCTCATCCCTCCACCTTGCATCAATATATCATACCTCCTGCGTTTTCTTCAAAACGACCTACGCCTCCTACACCCATACAGAGATCCAAGGATATATCAACGTTGTCACCCCACGTATCCGGTCCACCCATCAACCCTAAACAAACTCTATCATCAAAGGATTTATTTTCTGTCACTCCCCTTTCGCCGTGGTTGTTCCCCGCTACCACGTCATCTGTAGCCTCATCATCTAACCAGCTGAACGTAGCTCCTGTGCCAAAGAAACCACGTTTAGTGAAAACCACGTGTCAACACCCCTTGGCTAAACCACCGCCCGTACGAACCAACCACGCCCAAACATTACCAAAACCCGCACAACCAATACCCTCATCCTCCTCCGATTTTGACCCACTCAAAGGATCTTACGCCAAAATCCTTGCTATGTTGGTAGAGAATGCGACCATTTCCCTACCCCCACTTAGACCTTATGACCCGTCTAAACCTCGACCTATAGGTTATGATGAGTCTAAAATCTGCGCCTATCACCGCACACCAGGACATGATGTGGAGGGATGCAAAGCTTTAAAAACCATCCTTCGTCAGTCACCTCTCCCAGATAGAAAGGTTAAGAAAGACAACTTACGAAGGGAGAGACCTTTAGCTTCAATTCCCTCTCCTATACCATCTGTCCCCGCCTCACCAAGATCTATCATTATTACAACCCCACCTCTTGAAGACCATGATTTATCCCAACCATCTTCCTCATCTCAGGTCTACAAGATCAATATGATTAGTGTTGCTACTCGAGTGCAGAAAAACAATGAGAAGTGAAAGTTAGCACACCTGCGTCCTCTCTTTCTTCGTCCACCATCCCGATTGCACCACCACCCAAAGTGGTTATTCGTGGACCCGCTTACCCCGTCTCCAATGGAGTTGCCCATCGAGCCATGATCAAACAGCTTCACCAATCACCCGTAAAAATGACACTATATGATCTCATTCAGACTTCTGAATCTCATCGACAAGCTCTCGTGGAAATTCTTTAAGGGATCGAGATCTTACCTAATGAAACCCTACCTGTTACCTCCATTCTTACACCCAATCACATTTCTTCTCTTACCAAACAACCCACTGCCCCAACCACTTCTGTCTCTGTATAGCAAGCCGCTACTGTCAGTTTCTCCGAAGATGAAATTATCAACTTTGGTGCCGAAGATCTTGACCCTGCTCTTTTCATCTCAGCGTACGTTCGGGATATCCGGGTACGTCGTGTTATGATTGATGGGGGCGCTAGCCTAAACATCATCTCTTTAAAAGCCTTCCAACAAATGAATATCCCTTCTAGTTGCATGTGTGCCAACCCCATCATGCTGCAATCATTCAATGATGCTATTACTTCTACTTTAGGCACCGTGATCCTTAACATTCGTGTAGGACCACGTACTTTACCCGAACTCTTCTATGTCCTTGAGGGAGAGTTCCAATACAACATGTTGTTAGGCCGCCCTTGGATCCGGGCTATGGGATGCGTTCCCTCCACCTTACATAGATGCATAAAATTTGAGTACGAGGGGAAGTCCTACACCGTAAAAGCTGATCCTCCCCCCTTTAAAACCTGTAATATGATATACCACCCTAATGATGTGCTTGTACCAATTAAGACACCCATTCATTCAACCCAACCATCCTCTTCAAATGTGCCTCAACCATCCACCTCAACCGCACCTATACCTTCAAATGAAACCACTGTCACAAAAACCACTTCCCTTCCTGCAGCTAATATCCCAACCGCAGACCCCTTAGTAGATGTTTTTCAACGCCTTACGCTGGGGGAGTATCACCTATATAAAGTTAGTTCTTTCCATACCCCACAGGAGTATGGACAGGTACATGCACATCCTACCTATGACCGTCGTGTGGGGGAAGTAATCCCCTACGGACCACCTCACTACCGCACTAACCTAACATATGGGCGTGTCGATGCATCTTCCGTCACCCCTGAGCCCCCTCTTGGTGTGGTTCCTTTCCAATCCAATTTTCAATACCTGACAAATCATCGTTTCGCCCTCACCTTCTTGACTCGCTGTGCTTGGAAAGGCTTTGGTTTTGGTCTTTATGAATAAGGCCGACATACAATCATCCCCGTAACTACATGTAAGCACAATGATCATAGTGGCCTCGGATTTCCGGGAACACTTACACCGAAGGAACCTCGTGTCAGTTGTCTTCTAGAAGACAACGACGTCACCCCTATCGAACCATCATCACCCATTTTGCCTTCGTCACCAACAGAGTCGATAGATCCCGAACCTATCCCTCCTAACTTTTTTTTTTCATAAATGCTATCTTCCTAGGTCCTCTCACTTATCAACGCGATAATGAGGACCCCTCTTCTATCCCCCTTCTATATCTAGACATGATTGAAGAGGACTCACCTTCAATTAACGTTGTTGAGTGTCAGGATGATGACTCCATCCTCACTTACCTTGGCGCGGATGACTCTTATATTCAATGTGCCTTACCATCTGAAACTCAAACCATGCTGAACGAATCTACTATAGAAATCAACATCCACACCGAGGAGGATCCTCACATTGTGAAGATCTGACAATCCCTTAACGCATTAGAACAAGTCGCCTTTACTACCTTTCTCCATGCTCGCAACCAAGATTTTGCTTGGTCCTACGCTGACATGCCAGGAATTGATCCTGACATTGCCATCCATAACATTACACTGAAACCCGATTCCAAGCCAATTAAACAGAAATTGAGAAAAATGCATCCACGCATTGCCCTCTTGGTCAAAGAGGAGCTTCAACGACTTCTTTCTGTTTCCTTCATCCTGCTTATTGACTATCCTCAATGGATCTCTAACATCGTACCTGTCACTAAAGCGACGAGGGGACTTCGGATATGCACGGATTTCCGAGATCTCAACCTCGCTTGCCCTAAGGATGACTTCCCCCTACCTAGTATTGACCAACTTGTTGATCTCACTGCAGGCCATGAGATGCTCTCTCTCATGGATGGCTTTTTAGGATACAACCAAATTTTGGTTGCACCCGCCGATCAACATAAAACTGCCTTCATAACTCCTTGGGGAACCTTCTGTTACCGTGTAATGCCATTTGGCCTTAAGAATGCTGGTGCAACCTATCAGCGGGCTATGACCTACATTTTCATGACATTATGCACACTATCCTTGAGGATTACGTCGATGATCTTCTTGGCAAATCTAAACATCGCAGTGAACATCTCGATGTTTTAACCATTATTTTTGATCGCCTGTTACAATATTCTATCATTTCAACCAAAGAAATGTGTCTGTGGTGTACGTGTTCGGGAAAAAACTTTTCTTGTGCTTATTGTCTCTTGCTGGCTTGAGGTGACCCATCTAAAGTCAAAGCTATTCCTATATATGCTCCGTACAGCCAGCATCATCTACAGGCATCATCGGCCTCTCCGCAACTACTGGAATCCACGGGCTGTGTGGTTGCAGGCAGTGGGCCTATACATTCATCCTCCTGGTACTGAGGGAAGTAAGGGGGCTCATCCTGTCGTAGCCCCATCTGCCTTGCATTACCCTCTCCAGGGGTAGCTTCATCCTCTCCCGGCCCCGTCCTGCTATCCAAAATGTGTACGGGATCCAATGCAACTGTCCTCGGGCTCATCCAGGGGGTTGATGGTGTGATGACCTCTATACGGTATCCCTTTACAATATCGTCACTGTCAGCCCTCTTAATAAATGCCTGTCATAGCGATATCCCGTGCCTACAAGGCACGCTCGTGGCTGGCCCCACGACCCCAACCCTCTGAAAGCCCATATCTATATATGGCTGTGGCCCTGGATGCTGGGTTAATCCTACTGGTCTAATGACATATGATTGTGCTCATATGCCCAACAGTGAAGCAAAAATTCGAACAAATCCAAATCACCTCACTGGCGATTAGCCCCACAGCCTCTCTATAACTGCACCAGGATACTGGTGCCCAACATAACAGTGTGTGCTCCTCCACCATCTCATGTAGCACCCCATCAGCGGCCCGGGAAAGCGCCTCCCTATGAGATTTGGTACGGATGAAGAAGTGATCCCGATCATCATCAAAACGCAAAGCCGTGTTCATGTCGGTGAGTACAGGTACATATCCCCATACCGATTACTTAACCTGTGTGAGTTATGTCAACTAGCGCGGCTGCATCCCAAAAAAACTGTAGGATGGCGTCCATGCGTCTCTGCAATCCACCTGAAAGACGGCCTCTCCATCGATAGGTAATCGAAGGATGCGATAAACATCCCAATGTGATGGTTCAACTCTCTAAGCGGGAGATGGAAACAACATTGGTCGCGGATCCCATCTCTCGATGAGGGAAAACATCAAATATGATCTCTGTCGATCGCTCTGTATCGCTGGTTGACTCCGCCGAAGTCCACTCGCGCATGATAGCCAGTGTGCTGCAGACACAGTGTGGTCACATAGCTCAACAGGGGGGCATCATGCCCACATCGTCAGCGCTGGACGTGAATGCAAAACCAACCCACTACATTAGCCCCTATCTTTATCAAACATCTACTTTACCTCTATACCCCCTTTTATCCCCCCACCACACCCCGACCTCTCTAAACAAAACCGCTAACCACCTACCGTCTCCACACCCCGACTCTCTAACACACCCTCTACCCACATATCTTCTCAATACCAACTTCCATCTCACACACAAAAAAAAACAAAAAACATTATAAAACACACAACCAAAACGGATTAAACAAAAAAAACCAAATACAAAACAATGAAAACAACATAAATCAATCAAAACATCAATATCCAACCCTATGAATAATACCAAACACCAACTAAACATCAACCACACAACCAAAACTAAGCAAAAAACACCCAACCAAAATATAACCAAAACTTAAATCCCACCACAGAACACAACCAAAACCCACACACCCAAACCACTAAACAAAAAAACAAAAAACAAAAACACACCAAACCACAAAAACCACAAACACAAAAAAAAAAACCCAAACCACAAACAAAAAACAAAAAAAAAAACAAAAACCACAGCATAAACAACACAAACACCACCGACGCCGACGTATACGACCGACGCCGGTGGTCAACACAAAGCACCGTGATCTGAAAATTTACGACCGATGCGGTCGCTTAGCGGACCGACATCAGTCGCTTGTAATTACACGGACCGAACCCCGGCGCGGCCCCTAACCTACATTTTTCATTTTTCTCCCTCTCTACCCACCCAAACAGCCTAAAAACATACCCAACCAAGACGCTGGCTTAGTTCACCTAGCTACCCTCGCCCTTTTTCAAATTATTTCCATTTTCTAATTATTTCTTAAAACATTGTACATTCCTACCCAACCCCCAACTCTAGCTTAAATAATAAACATCAAATGAACACAATGCAAGGTTTCGAACTTACGGTACGACGACACGTCGTTTGTGGTGCGGATGGGTGGTGGTGGTCCAGCTGGTCCAGCTCCTCCTGCTGCCTCCTGGCTGTGCCATGGCTCCAAATGTCCTCTTCTGGGTCCTCAACCAATCAACTACGTCTCCTCCTCACTCGGGCCCGCCAATCACCTCACTTCTCCACTCAACTAGTGCCACCTCAGCAAACAAATACACCAATATCAATATTCCACCTCAGACAACTTAATTTGGTTTTCCAAATTGACAAAGTGACAATGACCGGCCATATTTTTCTTTTTTATAGGTTTTTAACATAGAACCGATACCGGTCAAATCGTTGCCCTAAGGGAACCAGCGTCGGTTATCTAACCGGTACCGGTCATAGATAACCGATTATCGGTTTGTGTCCTTTTTTTACCCAACTTTTTGCCCTTATTCACTACTTCCCCCTCTTTACCACCCACATTGCCTCTTTACCACATCGCCATATGCTCCATTGCTCTTTAGCCGTTTTGATTCACCGGCCCGACCCAAGGCCGCCAACCAACCACTCTGCGCACCGACCCAAGGCCGCCACCCCCAACCATTTGGCCCGACCCCAAGGCCTCACCCTAACCATTTGGCCCGACCCAATGGCCCCGCCACCCACCCATTTGCCCGACCCAAGCCCCCCACCCTACCCATTTGGCCTGACCCCAAGGCCTCACCCTACCCATTTGGCCCCGACCCAAGGCCTCACCCTTCCCATCCGGCCCGACCCACAGGCCGTTCACCCAACAATTGCCTGAACCAGGCCGTACCACTTCAATACCTTACCCAACATCAGCAACATACACTTTATCCAACCCATCATTATAGTTTTTTGTTCAATCCCGAGCTCACCTGTTCATGTTTTATCTGATTAGCGGTCCTGATGATCTGTCGACCAACTTTGCCTTAGATATAGACCGTGAAGTTTTATCTCAACCAAACCAACATTTGGTACTGCCAAACATGCCTTAAAAATCCTGTACCTTACCTATTATACCCTGGAGCTACTTCCTAGCATTGATACCAGGATTTTATATCACCCTGTGTGGATAAACTATCGACCTTCTGGCCTATGTTTACATTGTTGGTTTGCTCGTCCAAATCATGTGTAACCTAGTCGCACTATGCATTTCAAGTGGTCTCTTCCTTGGGACTACCCCACCTTTTCCCCATCATCTCTACACCATTACCATTTCAACCCTCCTACCATGATTTCAAGTTCTCTTAATAGTGATAGATTTGAGGGGGATGACCTATTACCTTAACAGGGGAAACCACATTCATATTATGTCCGTGCAACTTTAAAAAAAAGGCTACACGACAATAAGGGGCTATGTCAGACACCAAAATTGTGTCTTACGACCCTTGGACCCGCATCTCAGTTCACAACCTAACCTATCACCTAAACCCTTACAAATATTTATTATTACCTTGTAATTGATAAATCGACATCTTACATTACTGCACTCATTTGCCACCTCATCATTGACCTTAGTCCTAACCCTTAAACTAACCTAATTAAGACCTATAAATTGGTCCAAACTTCACCCCATGACTAATGACCCCTTCTCGCACCCCAAACCGACCCTTCAGTCACTGACCAAGCCCGAACATCTCTCGGGAGAAAAGTAGGAAAGTGGGCGATTTTACCTAAAAATAGCCTATTTTTTCCTAACGATACCGAGTTTCCTACTCGACCCCGTTGGTACATAACCACCATCGGTTCCATGTGTAAAGGGCTCCCCAAACAAAAAACAAAGGGGAAAAGGATTTTTAGATCAAGAAGGATCAGCAGGAGGATCAAGGAGAATCCGGATTTCTTTAACTTGGCCGAGCAGAGAGCCGATGAAGAAACCAGAAAGAAGATTTTGCCAAGCCAAAGGAGATCAAGCCCAAAACTGCAACGGAAAAAATAAAAAAAAACTTATAAAAAAAAAAAAACCCCCCCACCCCCCGAAAAAAAAAACAAATCAAAAAAAAAAAAAAAAAAAAATGAAAAATAAAAAAAAAAAAAAAAAAAAAAAAAAAAATAGGCAGAAACCTGTTGTGAACTCAGCTGATCATTGGGAGGGAGATGCTCTCATTTCTATGTTCAAGCCATCTTACATAAGTTCTGCCTTTGTCATCGAGTTCCTGGACCTGCATTCTTCGTCAATTAAACCAGTAAGTTACATCTTGCATGTCCTCTTTAAAACATTCTAACTTTTGAATCACAGTCCCCATAAATCCATTCCTGATCCATACCCAATGTTGTCATTACATCTAACCTATCATTCATTTACCTCTCACACATCTCATTACCTTAATATCACTAAGATAACAGCCTTACAAACAAACACCGTTACACACGACACAACCACCCCATAAACAAACCAACCTACAGATCCTAGACCATACCGGATCTTGGTTATCAGAAACGGGATCAGTTATTGTGACTCAAAAACCAGAAATCAGCCTTTCCCCTACCCATCTCAAGAAGCAATTTAATTGATATTTTACAGTTTTTTGGGTTAATTCATATTAGAAGGGAGAACTGACCACCTTGTCGAAAGAAGTTTTTAATTTCCTGGCCAAGGCAAAGTTCCCTTTCATTTATCGTCTAATCAAAATTCTTGTGGTCTTGTTCTATTTGCAGGTCGTCTTCCAAGACAAAAAGGTTCTTCACAGTCAGCTGATCTTTCTCTACGGTAAGAGACACACCATCATCGCATTCAACAGGTATTCCTCCTAGCCCTAACCCTTATCTGTTCATAAAGGAATGACAGGATGAAGTAGTAAATATATACCAGAAGGAAACATTCTGAGTGAAACACACTTGACAAAAAGGAAGCATGATTTATTTCCAGTAGTGAACATTACTGAACTATGAAACACGTTTATTTACACAGGCAGAACAAGAATGGCCTTGCCATAGTCTTTGCTACTAAACGGCTGTAAGACACCTATAGGCTTGAATACAAGAAAAGAAACGAGGGTCATGGTAAAAATGGACATTTATGAACTTTCCTCACACAAGAATCCTTGTCTAAAAAAGGTGGATGTTTTATAACCTTATGGGGGAATTCAAATCTAACATGTAAATCAGAAGTCGGTTAGTTATTAGGGACAAATATTGTGGATTGGTTAGCTGATAACAATTAGACGGAGGTGTAGATTTAGTAGATTAAGATTCTAGATGAGTGTGTATACGACATCGACACCCGACACTCTATCTCGAGTGTCCCTGGCTACACTTATATCATTAATTATATCAGGGACAACGTACCCAGAAGTAGCTACACGCAACAGGAAGGTGGTTACGTATTATTGCAGCCAAATACAGATCATAGAGCAAGTACTCCTACCGAAAAGCATCGATGGAATGCTTCTTGGATGTGTCGACACAGAAGAAGAATCTAAGAAGATTCTCCACGAATCTCACAATGGAATGTGTGGAGGCCACTTCGGTGGCCATGCCAACCACTTACAAAAAATACATTGAAGGCATTCTGGCCCCACTCTAGAACAGACACAGTGGAGAGTTGTACGCAGGTGTCATTAAGTGTCAAAGAAAGGACATTATCCCACGAAATTCATATGCCAGCACAAGCCTCTACAAGCAATTGACTACTCCATGCCCCTTTTCTACATGGGGTCTGATTTGATAGGGAAATTCTCTCCCTCGGTATAGATGGGCCATATTTATAATCACGCCACCGAATATTTCCCCAAGTGGGAGAGGCTATGCCTTACACTATACCAGGTTCGTAATCGCCAAGTTCATTTGAATGAACCAAATCATTTGTAGATACGGTATCCCACAAATCATTATCTCCGGAATATGAACTTCTTTTAAGATGAAGAGGGGTCACGAGCTATGCACATAAATTTAAGATATAAGCCATCATCGGCTTCCTGTATGACACTCAAGCCAAGGGACAGGGAAGCGACAAACAAGACACTGAAAGCCATTCTCCTTAAAACTTGATGAAAGAAAACAAATGAGATTGGCATTTGAAGTTATATCCGACCTTATGGGCCCACGAACCTATCAAAAAAACCAACTGGGAGCAACTCCTTTTCACTAGTGTTAGGGGTGGTGGGTAGCGGCGGTTCTCCCACCGAGGTTGAAATACCCAGTCTCACATTGAATACAAGGGATTCTGAATGAAGACGATTACAGAGAAAGCATGTCTTTCCCAACTAGACGAATGAAAGCCTTAGATTGAAACTAGGTTAGACGCCTGAACATGACAGCATATTTTATGCTGACCCGGATGTTGCTGGCGTACAATAGGAAGGTCTATGAACGTGACATATACGAAGGTGATTTAGTTATAAGGCTAGATAGGACAGACGGATTGACAAGAAGACCGAGCAGAAGGAAGGAAATTCTGGCCCAAATGGTTGGGCCCATACACGAGTCAGTCATGAAGGACTATGGAAACAGTGCATACCTCTTATGTATGCTAGAGGTGAGGAATTTGGTTGAAATAGTCAATTCCTGACCTCAAGCGGATTCGTACACAATAAGCAGCTAGCACTACTATATAACTATCTACATTGATTTTTCATATTAGATTAGATCATTGTTGGTCCAATTTGGGTTTGTACAAAAAATTGTGATCAAGGAATCTATTTCTCAAATCAATATTACAAAACTCATGATGGTTGTTGGCATAAACTCTTTAATCATACCTCTCCATTTTCATGATGTCAGCCAATTATCTCGGAATCATTTTATCAATAAACTAGATATGGAAAAAGTCTTAAATTAAAAGTAACCATACCAAGATATGCGGGCTTGGTCTCAATTTTTAGTTCTTTTAGGATAGGTGTCTTTTCTATGGTCTGTTCAGCAGCTCATGGTGTTCACATCTATCCCATATACATGTCTCTTTGGAAATACGCCATAATGAAGTTTATTTCAAGAAACACGGTCAAACCATTGATCAAACAGAAAAATTTATTTACACATGTCCTTGCCAACACACGACCTTGGTTGATGAGCTTTGCATCTTACTCGGACGAACGGGTGGGAAAGGATGGAAATGCCCTTACTCGCCTATCTTTCCCACGGTGTTAAACCCATGCTTTTCTTACTAGTCAGCATGGCAGGGAAAGTTGTGGGGGTCCGCTTGACAAATAAATGCCAAAATGGTCAACACAAACAATTCAACCATTGAAACTTTGAGTCAAAAAATAAATGAATCAGATGTTCAAATCCAAGAGAGTTAAATCTTAAAAAACCCAAATGTTACTATGTGGCCAGCTACGGATCTAAGTCTAGATAAACCGACCAAATAAAGTTGCATTCTAAATATGAGTCACTCGGGTTATAGGGTTATTTAGAGAAGCTGGAGCTTCCACTTTGGTTCCACCAAAGGCTTTGTCTGTCTTCATACTTAATTTTAGCACATTCATTAAACTTTGCCCCTCTGACTCTGGTGTAAGGCCCTCGCATCTTACTAGTTGCGTGGAGTTAGGAGAGGGAGTGGGGCAATTTTATATGTTCATAGTAATGGTTTGTATTTCATAACTTTGCCAAAACAAACATGAGGTATCCAAAAATTACTTACAGAAGACTAAGATCAACACATTATATCTAATCACCATATATCAGCATCGCTGAAAACACAAAAGGAAAGAACAAAATTGACATCATGTTCACCAGTGCATATATGCAGAAAGCATATAAACATAAATAATTATACTAGGGAAACTAGAAAGAGAAAGGAAAACCCTGAGTGCCAAGGATTTTGATCTAAAATAAATTAGTATATATAAATGATCATGTTCTATACAATGCATCATGAACTAAGCACGGTTCAAAATGCTCAAAGAGCCCGGGAGGATAGACAAAATAGTATATAGTACAAAATCTAACAACAGAGAGCCAAGGTGGCCTCTCAACTAACTACGCACCATCGAAGGTGCCGCCCAATGCCTAGGACTCTGGCTACGCAGCGCTTCTGAAGTACGAGGGCTCAGGGTCTAGAGCGAGGAGCAGCCGCAAGTCTCACCACAAGAAACGGCTCCCTCAAAGATGCTCAACGTCCTGTGACACCACTGCTCGGTACGAAGGGGTCGATACCAATACTGGCACATGCCAGACTAGAGCCAAAGACATCGGATATGCCTACCGGCTATGAAGTCCTAGTGCTAAGGACAGCTTTGCAGGGTCATATCCATGGGGATCATCAGGGAATCAATACAACCTACGGATCAAATCCCGACCACACTCATAAATAGCTCTACAAACAAATGAGAAAAACAAGTTAGAACCCAAACAAGAAATTAGGAATTAAAAGTTTGCCAAACTAAGGAGACCCAAAAGTAAACATTAAAGGGAGAACGACCACTGAAAGCGGGAAACATTAAAACCACCCTACGGCAAGGAGGGAAAAAGGAAAGAAAAGGAAGGTGGAAAAGGGTGCGAAACCGCCAGGGAAAAACGCAGCGAACGAAGAGCGCAGCCCGGCAGGAAAGAAGGAGGGGAGGTGATAACCTGTGGTTGGGGCAACGTATAGACCTGCCACACGGACTCATCCTCTCTACCATGGACCTGGGAGGAAGTGGCTCCTCTGAAAATAGAGTACCCTCTCTGCGCTCGGCTCGGCCCTCTCTGCTAACTAATATACTGAGGGCATGCCACTCAGGATCATATCACGGTTCCTCCTGTTCTACCTCTGTGAACTCCTCGACAGGAGTCATCATCAATAGGGTCATCGGGCTTATGATCAGGACACATCGCAGCTATGCTACCCACCAAAACTATAGGCCTCTGTCATTCCTGCATCCATTACCCTGCGATCGGCTTTGCTATCTCCTCTGGCCCTTCTGGAGGTGTTGGCGGGAGGTGAGAATGCTACCTCGGCGTCGATCCTCATATATGGTCTATAAGCCAGGGGTATATCCTTCACAAATCTAAATTGTCACTGCACGCGATCTAGAGGAATCCTCTCATACTCACCTGGTCTGTGCCCTACGATCCACCTCAATCGCTCTACACTCCTCAACTCCTCAGCTATGTTCGTTGTTACCATATAGTTCCCATAAGGCCTCCAACAAATATCCGCAATCGTCACCCTCTCCCATACCTGCCTGTAATACTCAATGTCACCCGTCATGGCCTGGGATCTTGCCTCTTGTTCTGTCTGGACCCATCGTCTGAATCCCAACCTCTGTACTCCGATCTCTCCTGACTGGATGGGTCAGCCTATTGGTCGCATACAAACAATGTGCTCATAGGCCCAACAGTGTAATAAGTATGAACAATCTAGTGTCATCCTGTGATTTCACCTACAAGCCCATAAACCCCTGTATAACTCCGCCAAATATGCAGGTGCCCATGCAAAAGTCACGTTCCTTTCTATCATCTCCCAAATAACACACATCAATTCCTTGGAAAATCTTCCCCCATCCGCCTTCGGTAATGCATAATACCCTACCGCTATCATTAATATCACTGTTAACCTTGTCTCCTCAGGGTGTGCTGCATACATTATCCCATATGTGAATGACAAACCTCGCTGTATCAAATCTCATGTGTATGGACCAAATACTGCTGTTATCACTCCCCGCGCTGCGCTAGGTAATGCCTGATATACTGGTTTTCCTGTAATAGGAAGTCTCAAAATACGGAACACATCTTCCAATGTTACTGTCATCTCCCTTGTTGGCTGATAGAAGGTATTCTTCTTTGGATTCCATCTTTCAATCAACGCCTGCAACATAGCATGGTTATGTGTGATTCATGAATAATAGCGGATTCCACTTAACCCCAAACGATTTATCAATGTCCATTCAGCTGGTGTTACATCCACTCGGATTCATGACAACAGTGCTGGTACACTATTATTCATCCTCGGCCCTGCCTCTACCTGCATACGTCACAACAACAAATAACCATTCAATCCATCGAATCCCTAAAGGTTTTTTTTTTTTTCCTCACATTCTGGAAATTCCTCCAGTAACCAGTATCGGTTATAAATAACCGGTACCAGTTCAGTAACCGATACCAGTTATCTCTAACCGATATCGGTCACTGTCAATTACATACACCTTGCCTAAACAACCACCTACAACGATAAATTGATCATTTATTCCTCTGTATACACAGACATACCCGAAACCCTTGATTACCTACCCCATAACACTCACCTCACCTATAACCCTTGCTATCACATTTTCTTTCTCATATCTACCCACTTAATCTCCCTCCTCCTATTCACAAAACATGCAAACACAAAATTACAACCAAATTGTTTACCTCTTGGGCTACAACAGCTTGCGGTGGAACTTGTCTTCCCTCTCGTCCATGCCTGTTGGATGCTTCTCTTCGTTCAGCCATGCTCACCACCCTCTTCAAATATAGCTTGGATTTCTGTCTTCTTGATCTCAGCCCGCAATCACGTTACCTGTCTCTTTCCTCCTTATCACTCAAATCTCTCATGCAATTACTTGTCTCAGTCATTAAAACAGAGTCGCACTCGCATATTTAACATCTTGCATGCCTCTCAAAATAAGAACTTCAGTTGCCACCTACACTTTTCTATTTTTAGAAAAATCTCATTTTGGAATAACCGGTATCGGTTACCTAACCGATATCGGTCTATACTATACCGACATCGGTTAGCTAACCGACGTCGGTCACATACCCACCTTTTTCAAAACATAGTCCTTTTCTTTATTTTTTATCTAATTTTTGGAGGCGCCCGCCTCTTTTTTCTGCATACCAACACCGATAGCTATAATCTTTTCATCAAATCCACATCTCATTACGATTTCATCCATATCATCTATCTACATTACCAAAACAAACAAATCATCAACAAACGATATCAAAAACCATTAATCTATATACCATTTGGATCCAACTTAACAGCTACATACATACATTTTCATAAATCAGCGAAAAAACATACAACGTTTCATAATACAACATGTCAATTAAACTCATCATTTATATCTACATACATCCCATCCACAAAAGACATCAACATCATTAATATATAACACCATGTAAATCCAACTCATCATACATCAAATATCACAAACCATCGACAAAACATTTAACGCATTTTTAAACACAGCATGTGGATCAAAACATCATATCTATATATATACAAGGTTTTAAATATACAATGTGCCCTGCATCGGGGCCTCTGTGATCTCATAATACAACAAAGCCGGCGCGCAGGCCGCAATAACCATCAAAAACCTCAACACGGCTCGCAGGCTGGTCTCTCATATCAAAAACAGACTCGGCTCGCAGGCCGGTATCAACTGTACAACCCGTACTCGGCTCGCAGGCCGGCATAATAAATAAATGAATGAATAAATGAATAATATGTAGGCACGAAGGCCTCTATCAACACAACCGGTTCACAGACCGGTGCCCATGTCTAATATACAAAAAGTGCAGGGACCCCTCAGCTCTCTCTACCTCCCTCTGCCTGTCTGTCTGCTAGTCCCTGTCCTGCCTCTCGCCTCCTACCTGTGACGGACCCACCAGCTGTGGCTGCACCTCCCTGAGACCTCTGGCTCCGAGAGGTCTCTGCTCTATAGGCTGCATATGGCTGATACTCAGCTCCGGTACCATCAAGCACATCCTGATAGTACCGGGCCTCCGCTCTCGCCTCCATATACCGGTCCTGTGCCACCATCGCTGCTGGGGCTGGTCCCCTAACTCCTACTACCATTACCCCCTGTGCCTGTGCTGGTGCTGCTGGTGGTGCCTATGGCTGGGGTGGTACCTGTGCCTGTGGCTGGGGTGGTACCTATAACTGTGCTTGGGGCTGTGGCTGTGCCGCTGCTGGTGGTGCTGCCTGTGCCTATACCTGAGCCTGGGCTAGCTGCCCCTGTAAAACACCTATCTGTGCCTGTGCAGCAGCCAGCTGCCCTTGTAATAGCTGCAGCCGACCCCTGAGTTGATCTCGCTCTGCTATCACCGCTGCCAAGTCTGGTTGTGTAGGCTGTGCTACCCTCGCTGCTCTCTGACCAACCCACCAAACCATATATGCTCCCGTACAGCCAGCATCATCTACAGTGTCATCTATCGGCCTCTCCGCAACCTAATCTGGATCCACGGGCTGTGGTGCAGGCAGTGGGGCCTCTACATCATCCCTCCGGTACTGAGGGAAGTAAGGGGGCTCATCCTGTCGTAGCCCCATCTGCCTGCATACCCTCTCCAGGGGTATCCTCTCATACTCTCCCGGCCTCCGTCCTGCTATCCAAAATGTGTACTGGATCCACTGCAACTGTCCTCGGGCTCCTCCATGGGGGTGATGACCTCTATACGGTCTCCATACAATATCTGTCACTGTCAGGCCCTCTAATAAATGCCTGTAATAAGCGATATCCCGTCCTACAAGCACTGCTCGTGGCTGGCCCACGACCCCCAACCACCTCTGAAAGCCATATCTATATATGACCTGTGGCCCTGGCTGCTGGGGTAATCCTACTGGTCTAATGCATATGATGTGCTCATATGCCCAACAGTGAAGCAAAAATTTCGAACAAATCCCAAATCACCTCATCTGGCGATAGCCCCACAGCTCTCTATATAACTGCACCAGGTATACTGGTGCCCAAGCATAACATGTGTGCTCCTCCACCATCTCATGTAGCACCCCCATCAGCGCCCGTGGAAAGCGGCCTCCCTCTGAGTTTGGTACGGTGAAGCAAGTGATCCCGATCATCATCAACACGACAAGCCGTGTCTCATGTCGGTGCGTACGGTACATATCCCCATACCCGATACTCACGCTGTGATATGTCAATAGCGCGGCTGCATCCCAAAAACCTGTAGGATGCTGTCCATGGCTGTCTCTGCATCCACCTGAAAGACGGCCTCTCCATCGATAGGTAATCGAAGGATGCGATAAACATCCTCCAATGTGATGGTCATCTCTCTAGTCGGGAGATGGAACACATTGGTCGCCGGATCCCATCTCTCGATGAGGGAAACCATCAAACTATGATCTCTGTCGATCGCTCTGTATCGCTGGACTCCGCCGAGTCCCACCTCGCGCATGATAGCCCAGTGTGCTGCAGACACATGTGGTCACATCCAGCTCAACAGTGGGGGCATCCTGTCCCACATCGTCAGCTGCTGACGTGCCTGCAAAACCAACCCACTACATTAGCCCTACTCTTTATCACAACATCTACTTTACCCTCTATACCCCCTTTTATCCCCCCGACCACACCCCGACTCTCTAACACACCCCTCTACCACCTACCTTCTCCACACCCCGACTCCCTAACACACCCCTCTACCCACATATCTTCTCCAATATCCCACTCCCTCTTCACACCCAAACAAACAACCCCCACCATACTACCACACAACCAAAACGATACCCAAACAACCAAATCCAACAATCGACACAACCTAAATCATATCAAAACATCCCTATCCCACCCTAATCATACCAAAACACCAACTCAACTCAACCACACACCCAAACTACGCCCACACACCCAAACTATACCAAAAACTTAACTCCACCACAGAACCCAAACCACACCCACACACCCAAACCACATAAACAAAAAAACAAAAACAAAAACAACCAAACCACAAAAACAAAAACACAAACAAAAACAACCAAACCACAAAAACAAAACAAAAAAAAAAAAAACCACAGCATAAACACACAACACCCACCGACGCCGACCGATATACGACCGACGCCGGTCAAACACAAAGCACCGTGATCTGAAAATTTACGACCGATGCCGGTCGCTTAGCGACCGACATCAGTCGCTGTAATTACCCGGAGCCGAACCCCCGCGCGGCCCCTAACCTACATTTTTTCATTTTTCTCCCTCTCTACCCACCCAAACACCCTAAAAACCTACCCACCCAGCCGCTTCGGCTTATTTCACCTATCTACCCTCTCCCTTTTTCAAATTATTTCCATTTTCTAATTATTTCCTTAAAACATGTACATTCCTACCCAAACCCCAACTCTAGCTTAATAACATCAAATGAACACAATGCAAGGTTTCGAACTTACCGGTACGACGACACGTCGTTGTGGTGGGATGGGTGGTGGTGGTCCAGCTGGTCCAGCTCCTCCTGCTGCTCCTGGCTGTGCCATGGCTCCAAATGTCCTCTTCTGGGTCCTCAACCAATCAACTACTGTCTCCTCCTCACTCGGGCCCGCCAATCACCTCACTTCTCCACTCAACTAGTGCCACCTCAGCAAACAAATACACCAATATCAATATTCCACCTCAGACAACTTAATTTGGTTTCCAAATTGACAAAGTGACAATGACCGGCCATATTTTTCTTTTTATAGGTTTTTAACATAGAACCGATACCGGTCAAATCGTGCCCTAAGGAACCAGCGTCGGTTATCTAACCGGTACCGGTCATAGATAACCGATATCGGTTTTGTCCTTTTTTACCCAACTTTTTGCCCTTATTCACTACTTTCCCTTTACCACCACATTGCCTCTTTACCACATCGCCTATATGCTCCATTGCTCTTTAGCCGTTTTTGACTTCACCGGCCCGACCCAAGGCCGCAACCAACCACTCTGGCCCGACCCAAGGCCGCACCCCAACCATTTGGCCCGACCCAAGGCCTCACCCTAACCATTTGGCCCGACCCAAGGCCCCGCCACCCACCCATTTGGCCCGACCCAAGGCCCCACCCTACCCATTTGGCCTGACCCAAGGCCTCACCCTACCCATTTGGCCCGACCCAAGGCCTCACCCTTCCCATCCGGCCCGACCCAAGGCCGTCACCCAACAATTTGGCCTGAACCACGGCCGTACCACTTCAATACCTTACCCAACATCAGCAACATACACTTTTATCCACCCATCATATAGTTTTTTGTTCAATCGAGCTCACCTGTTCATGTTTTATCCTGATTAGGGTCCTTGACTTGATCTGTCGACCAACTTTGCCTAGATCTAGACCGTGAAGTTTATCTCAACCAAACCAACCATTTGGTACTGCCAAACATGCCTAAACATTCCTGTACCTTACCTATTATATACCCTGGAGCTACTTCCTATGCCTTGGATACCAGGATTATATCACCCTTGTTTGGATAAACTATCGACCTTTGCCTATGCATTGTTGGTTTGCTCGTCAAATCATGTACCCTAGTCGCACTATTGCATTTCAACGTGCGTCTACTTCCTTGGACTTACCCCACCTTTTCCCCATCATCTCTACACCATTTACCCTTTATCAACCCTATCCATGATTTCAAGTTCTCTTAATCTGTGATAGATTTGAGGGGGATTACCTATACCCTTAACAGGGGAAACCACTTCATATTATTGTCCGTGCAACTTTACAAAACAAGCTACACGACAATAAGGGGCTAATGTAGACACCAAATTTGTGTCTTACGACCCCTTGTGACCCGCATCTCATTTCACAACCTAACCTCATCACCTAAACCTTACATAATTATTTATTAATTACCTTGTAATTGATAAATCGACATCACCTTACCTGCCACCTCATTTTGCCACCTCATCATGACCTAGTCCTAACCCTAAACTAACCTAATTAAGACCTATAAATTGGTCCAAACCTACACCCATGACTAATGACCCCTTTCTCGCACCCAAAACCGACCTTCTAGTCACTTGACCAAGCCCGCAACTAATCTCTCGGGAGAAAAGTAGGGAAAGTGGGCGATTTTACTAAAAATAGCCTATTTTTTCCTAACCGATACCGGTTCCTACTCGACCGCCGTTGGTTACATAACCACCATCGGTTCCCTGTAAATGGGCTCCCCAAACCAAAAACAAAGGGGAAAAGGATTTTTAGATCAAGAAGGATCAGCAGGAGTGATCAAGAGAATCCGGATCTTTACTTGGCCGAGCAGAGACGAGTGAAGAAACCAGAAGATTTTGCAGCAAAGGAGATCAAGCCCAAAACTGCAACGGAATAGGCAGAAACCTGTGATACTCAGCTGATCATTGGGAGGGAGATCTCTCATCTTCTATGTGTCAAGCCATCTTACCTAAGTTCTGCCTTTGTCATCAGAGTTCCTGGACCTGCATCTTCGTCAATAACCAGTAAGTTACATCTTGCATGTCCTCTTTAATAACATTTCTTAGACTTTTTGAATCACAGTCCCCATAAATCCATTCCTAGATCCACTACCCAATGTGTCATTACATCTAACTATCATTCATTTACCTCTCACCATCTCATTACCTAATATCACTCATATACCAGCCTTACCAACAACACCGTTACCCTACGACACAACCACCCCATAAAACAACCAACCTACAGATCCTAGACCATACCGATCTTGGTTATCAGCAACCGGTATCAGTTATTGTGACTCAAAACCAGAAATCAGCCTTTCCCCTACCCATCTCAACGAAGCAATTTAATTGATATTTTACAGTTTTTTGGTGTTAATTCATATTAGCAGGGGAACTGACCACCTTCGAAAGGAAGTTTTATATTTCCTGGGCCCAAGGCAGTTCCCTCATTTATCGTCTAATCAAAATCTTGTGGTCTTGTGTTCTTATTTGCAGGTAGTCCTTCCAAGACAAAAAGGAGTTCTTCACAGTCAGCCTGATCTTTCTCTACGGTACGCGCACACCATCTCGACATTCAACAGGTATTCCTCCTAGCCCTAACCTTATCTGTTTCTAAAAGGAATGAAAGGATAGAAGTAACTCTATTCCCAGAAGCCGAAACATTCTGAGTGAAACACAATGACAAAAAGGAACGCATGATTTATTTCATTAGTCGAACATTACTTGACTATGAAACACGTTATACACAGGCAGAACAAGAATGCCTTGCCATAGTCTTTGCTACTAAACGCTTAAGACACTATATGCTGAATCAAGAAACGAGGGTCATGGTAAAAATTGACCATTTATGAACTTTCCTCACACAAGAATCCTTGTCTAAAAAGGTTGGATGTTTTATAACCTTAATGGGGGAATTCAAATTAACATTGTAAATCAGAAGTCGGTTAAGGGACAAATTATTGTGGATTGGTTAGCTGATAACCCATTAGATGGAGGTGATTTAGTAGATTTAGATTTTCTAGATGAGTGTGTATACTACATCGAAACCCGACACTCTATCTCTGAGTGTCCCTGGTACACTTATATCATTAATTATATCATGGACCATACGTACCCAGAAGGAGCTACACCGCAACAAAGAAGGTGGTTACGTATTATTGCAGCCAAATACGTCATCATAGAGCAAGTACTCTACCGAAAAGCATTCGATGGAATGCTCTTGAGATGTGTCGACACAGAAGAATCTAAGAAGATTCTCCACGAATCTCACAATGGAATGTGTGGAGGCCACTTCGGTGGCCATGCCACCACTTACAAAATACATTGAATGGGCTATTTCTGGCCCACTCTAGAACATGACACAGTGGAGTTTGTACGCAGGTGTCATAAGTGTCAAGAATTCTCCCACGAAATTCATATGCCAGCACAAGCTCTACAAGCAATTGCTACTCCATGGCCCTTTTCTACATGGGGTCTTGATTTGATAGGGAAATTCTCTCCCTCGTGTATAGATGGCCATTATTTTATAATCACGGCCACCGAATATTTCACCAAGTGGGTAGAGGCTATGCCTCTTACTACTATACCAGGTTCTGTAATCGCCAAGTTCATTTTGAACCAAATCATTTGTAGATACGGTATCCCACAAATCATTATCTCCGATAATGGAACTTCTTTTAAGAATGAAGAGGTTCACGAGCTATGCAATAAATTTAAGATAAGCCATCATACGGCTTCCTTGTATTACCCTCAAGCCAAGGGACAGGCTGAAGCGACAAACAAGACACTGAAAGCCATTCTCCTTAAAACTGTGAAAGAAAACAAATGAGATTGGCATTTGAAGTTATATCCGACCTTATGGGCCCACCGAACCTCAATAAAAACACCAACGGGAGCAACTCCTTTCTCACTAGTGTTCGGGGTAGAGGCGGTTCTCCCACTCGAGGTTGAAATACCCAGTCTCCACATTTCATTACAAGGGATTCTGAATGAAGACGCTTACAGAGAAGCATGTCTTTCCCAACTAGAAAGCCTAGATGAAACTAGGTTAGACGCTGAACAATGACAGATATTTTATGCTGACCGGATGTGCTGGCAGTACAATAGGAAGGTCTATGAACGTGACATATACGAAGGTGATCTAGTTCTAAGGCTAGACAGCCGGATTGACAAGAAGACCGGCGAAGGAAGGAAATTCTGGCCCAAATGGTTGGGCCCATACCGAGTCATGAAGGACTATGGAAACAGTGCATACCTCTTATGTATGCTAGAAGGTGAGGAATTTGGTGAAATAGTCAATTCCCTGCACCTCAAGCGGTTCTACACATAAGCAGCTAGCACTACTTATATAACTATCTACATTGCATTTTCATATAGATTAGGATCATGTTGTCCATTTGTTTTGTACACAAATTGTGATCAAGGAATCTATTCTCAAATCAATTCATTACAAACTCATGATGTTGTTGGCATAAACTCTTTAATCATACCTCTCCATTTTCATGATGTCAGCAAATTATCTCGGAATCATTTTATCAAATAAAGCTAGATATGAAAAAGTCTTAAACAGTAACCATACCAAGATCTGCGGGCTTGTTCTCACTTTTAGTTTCTTCTTAGGATAGGTGTCTTTCCTATGGTCTGTTCTAGAAGCTTCATGGTGTCACATCTATCCCATATACATGTCTCTTTGGAAATAAGCACATACTGACGTTTTATTCAAGAAAACAAGTCAAACATTGATCAAACAGAAAATTTTAATTTTACACATTTCCTTGCCACACCAACCTTTGGTGATGAGCTTGCATCTCTTACTAGTGACGAAGGGTTGGGAAAGGATGGAAATGCCCTTACTCGCCTATGCTTTTCCCACGGTGTTAAACCCATGCTTCTTACTAGTAGCATGGGGCAAAGTGTAGGGGGTCCTCTTGACAAATAAATGCAAATGGTCATACACAAACAATTCAAACCTTGAAACTTTGAGTCAAAAATAAATGAATCAGATGTTCAAAATTCCAAGAGAGTTAAAATCTTAAAAACCCAAAATTTGTCTACTATGTGGCCATCTACGGATCTAAGTCTAGATAAACCGCAAAGTAAGTTGCATTCTAAACTATGAAGTCACTCGGGTAGAGTAAGCTTGTAGCTTCCAATTTGGTTCCACCAAAGCTTTGTCTGTCTTTCATCACTATCATTTTAGCACATTTCATAACTTGTGCCCTTCTTGACTCTTGGTGATAAGCCCTCGCATCTTACTAGTTGCGTGGAGTTAGGAGTGGGGCAATTTTATCTGTTCATCGTACTGGTTTGTATTCATCACTTTGCAAAACAAACATGAGGTATCCAAAATTACTTACAGAAGCTAAGATTCAAAATCACATTATATCTAAATCACCATATATCAGCATCGTGAAACACAAAAGGAAATAAAAAAATTTACATCATTTGTTCACCATTGCATATATTCTAGAAAGCATATAAACATACATCATATTATACATAGGGAAACTAGAAATAGAAAGGAAACCATGAGTGCCAAGATTTTGATCTAAAATAAATATGTATATATAAATGATCAATGTTTATATACAATGCCATCATGCACTAAGCACGGTCAAAATGCTCAAAGAGCCCGGGATATACAAATAGTATATAGTACAAAATCTACGAGAGCCAAGTGGCCTCTCAATCCCTACGCAACCCCTCCGAAGGTGCACGCCCATGCCTAGGACTCTGGCTACGCCAGCGCTCTGAATGTACGAAGGGCTCAGGGTCTCGAGGAGCAGCCGCAGTCTCACCACAAGAACGGCTCCTCATAAGATGCTCAACCGTCCTGTACCCCACTAGCTCGGTACGAAGGGTCGATACCATCCTGGCCACATGCCAGACTAGAGCAAAGACATCGGTATGCCTACCGGCTACTGAAGGCTCCCTAGTGTCTACGGACAGCTTTGCACGGGTCCTATCCATGGGGATCATCAGGGAATCAATACATACCCTACGGATCAAATCCCGCCACTCATCAATAGTCTCTACAAACAAATGAGAAAACAAGTTAGAAACCAAACAAGAAATTAGGAATACAAGTTTGCAACTAAGGAGAGCCTACAAGTAAACATTAAAAGGGAGAAAGGGTAACTTACTTAGATCACCAGGCCTCCAGGATGGGTCACTGGGGCCGGCACCTTCCGCGGATGCCGCTACCGACTGAGGGGCTGCTCCTGTGGCGGGAGCAACGTATCGCCCTGCAACGGACTCATCCTCTCTACCATGGCCCTGGGAGAGTGGCTCCTCTGAAACTAGAGTCACCCTCTCTGCGCTCTGCTCGGCCCTCTCTGCCTACATAATATCCTGAGTGTCATGCCACTCAGGATCACTATCATCGGTCTCCTCCTCGTTCCTCCGCGTGTGAAACTCTCAGAAACGGAGAGTCAATATCAATAGGTATCGTTGCGATGAGCAGGACCCATAGCAAATTTGAAAGCAAAGGTGCTGAGGCGCACGGTCTCCCTCTAGCACATACATCCTCTGCGCGGCAATTGGGAATGCCAGGAGTACCATGTCCAACCTCAGCCTCTAGACCCCTTGGCCTCATGAACTGATCTGTAGACTGGCGTGCTCGCGGGAGCATTCCCTGTAGGTAAGCAAAACGGTGAGGGAAAGGCCCAAGGGGTGCTCTCCACACATACCACTTCTTCTTAATAAGTTTCCCTGTCATGGAGCAGGAGGATCAACGGTAAGAGCTTCCTCACCCCATATGCCCGCCATAGTCTGATAATGTGTGGCCTCCATGCGGAGTAGTAGTCAGGGAGGGCAACTGGATGATGAGGTGCTCTAAGCACTGACATGTCTATCCATCTGGCTTCCCTCACAGCCCCAAGATTTGCCACCTCCACACCCCTGCCATAGGGGATGAAATGCTCATAGACCCAACTCATGACTAGAGTCGGATGACTCAATGATTGCCCCTGTAAATGGACTACCCTGTATAAGTCATGGTAGGTAGTCCCAAGTATGTCTACTCCCCAGGAATATTTCCATCCATGCCCCTCTATTTGTGTAATAATGGGGGCCCAGTAGTATAATAATGTGTCCCCTCCCTTGTCCCCAATCAATCTCGAGGCAAGGATCCCCATGATGGCCTGTCGAAGTAAGGGGATGGGAAAAGAGGGAATAGATTGAACTCTCACCCCCTTCTTTGACCCCGTGGAGATGACTGCATCTCCCATATATGTGGCCCACTGTGCAATCTGTGCCCATGAGCCTGCTGTCTCTAGGCTTAGTTGTCTCCTAATGATTGGGACCCCCAGAATACGATAGAAATCCTCCAATGTGATGGTCCACTCACCGTGGACCCCTGGCAATCGGAAGGTGTTCCGATCTGCATTCCAGTATGAGAATAGGTCACAAAGAATGTGACTGGGTGGTGTAACATGGGGCATGTGTGAGATGCGTAGTATCCCAGCCCACTGAAGTGTATCCTCCTCATCCTGTGAGAGGGCATCTAATACTCCTGGGAGCCAATCACCACTCCCCTCTCTCTACTCCAATGGATATACTCCTCTCTTGCCTGCACCACCCCAAAAACACACAAAACAAGCAAAGTTAGCATCCATTACTACTAGAAAGTCATAAAAAACACGTAGAAATGCTAAAAATACAAACACAATCTCAAAAAGAGGTTCCTTTTGCATTCTGTGCAAAACCGCTGCCCTGAGTAGGGGGACGGTTTTGTAACTGCCGCCTTAAGGGTGGCGGTCATGTAACCGCCACCTTGAGCAGGATGGGCAGTCATATAACCGCCGCCCTGGGTAGGGCGACGGTCATGGTCCAAAAATCCACGTGGATTTTTAAACCCAAAAAGCCTAAAAAACATTTAAAAAGACCATTTTACGTAAAAACAAAGCTTACCCAGTAGGCACCCCCCCTAGATGAACCTTTTGACACTAATAGTTGAAAAATTACCCCCCCCATTACAAAGATTTTGACATTTCAAAATTAAGGGGGCGGAAAAGGAAAATTGAGAAAAACTAACTGTGATTCGTGGTCGATGTTCCACACCGGGGCATGATCGCTATCTCGTCGCAGACGTTTGACTCTACTCATGCAAGAAAAACGTCAGGGGGTCCTAGAGCTCAAATAATCAAACCAACTCACGCAAATGATAGGAAAATGGGCCATTTCATAATATAGCACTATATTTCATTTCAAAAATGACTTTTTCACAAGTTTGGAGCGTGATGGAGGTAAGTTCCATTCGGCCACAAATGGTACGTCTCATTTCCCGTTATTTAGTGTATTATTTTTCAACATCTGTTATCTATCTGCACTTGAGTCTCTTTCGTTTTGCAGTAGCTGGGAGTGTTGGATGGCGTCATTCAAACGACGGACGCATCAAGTATACCTTTTACCTTCCCATCTGGGACGCCATATCAGGACCCACCATTGTACGCCTCTTCATGGATTATAAAAGTTCTCGAGGGGGAAATAGGTACGCCACCAAAATTTTTTAAGGTTACTTATATGTGGCAACAACGAACAAGTGCCCCCAATGATGATATAGGTCTTCCTCGCAAGGTGTTTCAGAATCTAGAAAAGAGCTCCAAGTGGTGTTAACATCCCGCAGTGCCCCACTTAGCCCCAGTGATGCTTTATTTCCCTTTTCCCCTCATTTCTGGCCGTTTACTCTCATTGATGAAAACCGCCGCCCTAATGGGTGGGGTCTCTTGAATGCCACCCTGATCGGGTGGTGGTCCTGTAACCCGCAGCCATGCTCAGAGCGGTTGGGTCTTTACGCATTTCTAGAGAAAGCGTTTTACGTGACTCATGTTAACAAATAACGATTCACCGCTTTTTTTTACTGACTTGGGCTTGCATATGTTTTTGGAGTCCCTGAATAGTGTTTAGCCATTGTTGTTTATAGTTTTAGAGGTCAGTTTGGTTTGATCTTTGGGTGCATGAAAAGCTATAAAAAATGGCTTGTTGCTCTAATCAAACAATGGTCTGCCCTCATTACTTTTCATACTCCAGTTTTCATAGTTCAGCTATTATTTTTTATTAGAAGCCATAGTTTCACTTCTTTGCATGTTTAATTAGCATTGTTCAGATGTGGTAAGCCACATATCCATCTGTGTAGGCCGTTTGTTCTTTCCCCAATTCCATTTGGAGTTAGAATAGTTAGGAAGCCATTTAAAGTACAGATTTTGTCCTCAAAAAGGATAGTTCAGGTTTCTGGACACTTTATGTTGCATGATGAATCGCAATAAATCCCGCTAGCAATTTGAAGCAAAGGTGCCTGAGGCGCATCGACTCTCCCTCTAGCATGTATTATCCTCCTGGCTGCAATAGGAATGCCAGGAGTAACCACTGTCCAACCCTGGCCTCTAGGCCCCCCTCTAGCCTCTCATATTGATCTGTATACTGGTGCTACCAAGGGAAGCATACTCATGTATGGTATGCCAAACTGCTGACGAAATCGGCCAAAGGGGTGCATCTCCACTTGCCCCACTCTTTCAATAAGCTGCCTTGTAGTGGAGCAGGAGATCAAAGTAAGAGTATCCTCGCCCCATATACCTGCCATAGTCTGGTATTGGTGTGGCCTCCATGTCGGTAGCTAGTGAGCGGAAGTAACTAGCTGATGAGGTGCTCTGGAGCACCGACATATTTGTCCATCTAGATGCCCTCACTGCTCTGGGATCTGCCACCTCTACACCTCTACCGTAGGGGATGAAGTGCTCATAGACCCAACTCATGACTAGGGTCGGATGGCTCAAGGACTGCCCTTGTAAACGAACTATCCTATATAGATCATGGTAGGTGGTCCCAAGTATGTCTGTTCCCCAGGCATATATCTGGCCATGTCCCTCTATCTGCGCAATAATGGGGGACCAGCAGTATAAAAATGTATCTCCTCCTTTATCCCTGATCAGTCTCAAGGCAAGGATCCCCATGATGGCCTGGCAAAGTAAGGGGATGGGTGAACTAGGAATGGATTGAACTCTAACCCCCTTCTTCAACCCCGTGGAGACAACTGCATCTCCCATGTATGTGGCCCACTATGCTATCTGGGCCCGCAATCCTGTTGTCTCAAGGGTGAGACGTCTCCCAATAATTGGGACCCCTAGAATACAATAGATATCCTCCAAAGTAATAGTCCACTCACCGCGGACCCCTGGTAATTGGAAGGTGTTCCAATTAGCATCCCCATATGAGAATAAGTCACAAAGAATGTGACTGGAAGGAGCAACATGGGGCATGCATGAGATGCGTAGTATCCCGGCCCTCTGAAGAGTGTTCTCTTCATCCTGTGAAAGGGCGTCCAATACTCCTGGGATCCAATCACACTCCCTCTCTCAGCTCCACCGGATATACTCCTCTCTCACCTGCATACACCCAAAAACACGTAAAACAGAGCAAGTTAGCATCCGAGTAACATTGGAGAAAATCATAAAAAGCACGTAGAAATGTTAAAAATACAAAATCAATTTCAAACAGATGATCGTTTTGCATTTTGTGCAAAACTGCCGCCCTGATCAGGGAGGCAGTTTTGTAACCACCGCCTTAAGGGCGGCGGTTGTGTAACCACCTCCCTGAATAGGGCGGTGGTCGTGTAACCACCACCCTGGGCAGGGCGGCGGTCGTGGCCTGAAAACCCACGCAGGTTTTTAAACCTAAAAAGCCCAAAAAGTGATTAAAATAAGACCATTTCAATGTAAAAAACAAGGCCTACCCAATAGGTCGCCCCCCCTCAGATGAACCTTTTAACACTAAACATTTTCAAAAATTACGCCCCCATGACAAAGATTTTAACATTTCAAAATTAAGGGGGGAAAAAGGAAAAACTAAAGAAAACTAACTTGTGATCTCGCGGGGTCGATGTTCCGCACGTGGAGGCATGATCACTATCTCGTCGCAGACGTTTTGAATCTACTCACGCAAGAAACCATCATCGTGGGTCCCAGAGCTCAAAATCAATCAAATCAACTCGCGCAAATGAATAGGAAAATGGGCCCAATTTCATATATATAGCACTCTATTTTGTTTTTAAAATGAATATTTCACAGTTTTGGAGCGCTGATGGAGGTAAGTTCCTATCCTCACACAAATGGTATGTTCTCATTCCCTGTTATCTTAGCGTTTATTTTTCAAACTATTGTATCTATCTGCACTTGAGTTCTCTTTTTGTTTTGTAGGTAGCGGGAATTTTGGATGGCGTCATTTCAACACACGGACGCATTAGGTATAGCTTTTAACTTCCCATCTCGGGACTTCCATACTCGGACCCACCGTTTTACGCCTCTTCATGGCTAAAACGCTTCTCCTAGGGGGCAATATGTACGTACTCAAAATATTAAGGTACTATACTGCTGGAACAACGTAACAAGTGCTCCAATGATGATATACGTCTCCTCGCAAGGTGTTCGGAATCTAAAAAAGATCTCCAAGTGTGCGTTAACATCCCAAAATGCCCCGCTTAGCCCCCGTTGTGCTTTGTTTTTCCCTTTTCCCCTCTTTTCTTGGCCTTTTTCTCTTCAGTGACGAAACTGCCGCCCCTACATGGGCGGCGGTCTCGTGACCGCCGCCCTGATCAGGGCAGCAGTCCTGTAACCGCCGCCCTGCTTAGAGCGGCGGTCCTTTACGCATTTTATAGAAAGCATTTTTAACGTGACTCATGTAAACATCAATGATTCACCAACTTTTTTTACCGACTTGGGCTTGCATTTATGTTTTTGGTCCCCTAGAATAGTGTTTGGCCATTGTTTATAGTTTTAGAGTTCAGTTTGGTTTTGATCTTTGGGTGAATGTAAAAGCTATAAATAAATGGCTTGTGCTCAAACAAATGGTCTGCCCCTCATTCACTTCTCATGCTCTCATTTTCAATAGATTTCAGTCTATTATTTTTCTTAGAAGCCATAGTTTCAATTCTTTGCATGTTTAGTTAGCATTGTTTAGCTGTTGGTAAGCCACATATCCATCTTGTGTAGGCAATGTTGTTATTTCACCCAATCCATTGGAGTAGAATAGCTTAGGAAGCCATTAAAGTTGTAGGTTTTTCTCCTCAAAACAAGATATTTTCAGGTTCTGGACACTTTATGTTGCATGACTCGCAATAAATCCCGCTAGGAATTACATAAGCCAAGCTCTGTACTCTTGCGCTATCCCTCTCCTACTCGCATTATATTCAGTCTGCATTCTGAGCTGCCTTTGTCCCTAATATCTACTTCTGTTGATGCTAGCATTACACGCTTTTCTGGATTCACGTGAACACAAAGGAACGAGGAGATCACACTGAGGGGACAAGATCACACACACCATTGGATTCGCCACTGTTCTGTAGAATCCAAGTTCTAGATTTCAAAGTTCTAAAGTTAGAAATATATCAAATAGAGTAGATAATCACTTATTTTTTAGTTAAGTTTACTTTCGATATTGCCAGGGAACCTGTGGGGATCGATAGTTTCTGAGAAACTATGATTCATTCCTCACTTCTGAGGTAGGATTGAGAGTCTGGCAAATAGATTAAGCAAGTTATTTCATTATTTAGAATAGATCTACAAATTGCACAAACAAATAACTACACTCGGTTATTTCGTTTGTTTTAAGTTTTATCTTATTTGTCAAATTCTAGATACGTTTAAATAGCTGATTTCTTAAATTCTTAAAGTTTCTCAGAAAATACAAAAATAGAAATTATATATATGTTCTAGATTTATTCTACGTAGTTAAAAATTTGCTTTGTTGCAGTTAAATTTACATTATTACTTTTGTATGACAATTATGGGACCCAGGGAGCCCAAGAAATACGTATTTGAGCCAATTGTGCCTCAACCCAATCTAGTCATGGCAATATTTGACATAGACCAGAACCTTAGAATACAAATCTTCCAAACAACAACAGATTTACGACAGATCAACTCTCAGTTGAGGGGATTAAATATAGAAGACGACCAAGCACACACGTTTTGGTCAAATCAACCGAACTACAGATTACCCTAGGCAAACATACACATGACTGTAGAAGGGTTCGAAAGAGAAAAAACCTTTGGTTGTGATCCTTTGGTCCCACAACCAGATGCAGGAGACACTCTTCTAGATATAGATACCAGCCTAAGAATCCAGGTTGCAAGAACACCTGTGAGATACTCTGAGAAGATCGCGTTGTTATTGATCCTAAATATAGACGCTGAGAAAGCATATGATTATTGGATATTAGGGATTAGGACTTGATTTCATACATGACCATAGCAGGACCGCAACAACCAAGAGTCTACGGTTGTGATCCACAAATCCCGCAACCTAACGAATCCATAAGTCAATCAGACATAGACACTGGCCTATGCATATTAGTATTCAGATCTACCCCACTTCCACCCACCATCGTCAAATAGTTATCCTTACTAGATATAGCGGCTAACAAAGCTAGAGAATTCTGGACTAGGCTAGAGAATCATCCATAAATTTGATTGTATTCATTACCCACCATATGACCTTATCTAGAGACATACATGAAACTATCCCAGGTCATTTTCCACGTATTCCACAACCCATAGATCAAATCATGCCAGAGCTTAATATTAATTGGAGCCTTCGAGCAGTCATCCTTGCTGATCGATCTATCACACCAGTTCAGGTTAGAAGGGCCTTCTTTGCCTTAGATTCACAAATTCCACTAGTGCATATTGAAGACATTAGATTGCCTAACTAGTTTGTCTACATCCCACGCATATTCCATCATGTCATAGTATTATTTTAGATCTGTATTTTGACACTTTTAGGCATGTTGACAGCCTCTCTTATGTGGAGATATTCTGGTGAAGATCGGTATTAGTTTGTAAGTGTTTGAATAGTTTATTTGAAAAATCATATAGATTTATGGAGTCACTCTATCCATTTAGCAGTATTGGAGGGGGTGGTGCTAATCATGGTTCTTTAGGTCTTGTGTCTTTTCCTTGTTACCTTAGTTTTTCTTGGATCATGACACTCCTATTTATTTAGATATTGTGTCATTGCCTTGTTTCCTTTGTTCTTCTCTAGTTGCTTGGGTGTTCAAAGAGTAACATGCTATTGCACTTTCATCTTTATAGGTAGAGTAAAGGGGAGTAGTTTCAATGAGTCAACAAATTCTTTGTCTTTGATAGTTATCAACAAAGTTTGGATTCCCACAAGATTCACTGACTAACTTTGATGTGACAACCAAAGTGAAATTCACATTTATTGTAACTCTATTGAGCATCAACAGACCAAGCATATTAATATTCATATACACTTCATTCGTCAAAACATTCAAGATGGAATTATTTGTTTGGAGAACATTTCGACTCAGCAGTAGGTTGTCGACATCTTTACAAAGCCTTTTGTAAAACCTCACTACCTTGAGTTGTGTGGCATGATTGGGGTTTCAGAAGTTGTTCTTGGGGGGTGTTCATGAGAACATCTTCCTTATTCTTCTTATTTATCTTTCCTTCTAGTAGGATTATTTCCTACTTTTGGTTTGAGATTTCTTCATGGATATATTGTACATAAGAACTAGATCATGCCTAAAATTTGGGACTCATACTGTGGATATGCAACTTTTACTTTTGGCCCCTAGCTTTACTTAAGGGGGGTGTTAGAGTAGGTATTTATCTTATCTCATGTTCACCTAGGTACTTTATTTACCTTGTCTTTTGTTTATCTTCACCCACTTATGTGTGTGGATATTTCTTTTATCTTATTTAGATATTAGGAAGATATTATCTAGTTATTATGTATGGTTATTTCCTTGATCTGTGGTCTTGAATAGTTATTTCTTTGATTCATGGCTTGATCTATGACCTTGAATGGTTCTTATATTGATCTTCCTTTCCTATATAAGCAAATACCTTTCTCATTGTACTTCATAGAGTTCCATAATAATATATGATGTTGATGCTCTTTTTTTTTCAAAGGTTTTTGTAAAGTTATTCTAGAAAATTGATTTCATCTTATTAAGTGTGGTGTTTAATTAATATCTAATTTATTTGTGGCTTGGTACGATCTGTTTATCATTCATTTTAATCTCCCCAACTAACCTTCATTGGTCATTAAAAAAGGGCCAAGGACATCTGTAACATCATGTTATAAATGCAATAGAAATGGATAGGCATGAGATATAAACATCCATTGATAATATCAATTATGCCATGATGGAACAAAAACCATGATCATATGGAAGCAAGCTACAAAATATGGAGAGATATAATATTATAATTGTTTGGTTTTGTGACATAGAGCAAGACGAGACATGGTGTACTTTTGCCAATCAATATAATTATATAATAATTATTAAGAACTTAAGCATATAGCAGGAGGACCTACTTAACATTAAGTGTGGGGGAGTGATGAATCCTCCTAATTTCTATATAAAAACATGTTTTGTCATGTCATCATTTTGCACTAAGTATGATATTATCATTTTGTAATTAATACTTTAGTACATTTTTAAAGGATTTTTTGTGCATAATATTGTTATTTTCATCTTTTATATGCTTCTTCAAAATGTGTTAAATGAGTCTTTATGTGAACTAATTTTTTTTCCAAAGAGCATATATTAAGCCATAACAGGAATCAACTAGAGACCACAATGTAGGACTTGTTTGTGCATTAGCATAGGACTCACCCGAGCTCTAACGTGAGATTCACTTGGAATGGAGAACTTACATAAAGAAGGGAAATGAATTATATGGAAATTTGACGAGTTGATATATCCAACACATGAGTTGACATGATGAGAATGGTATAAAATTTTGGCTACCATATCATCCATAATGTAACTTATGTACATCATGCAAGATCAATTTAACACACATTTGATTGAAAACGTGGAATAGATAAACATAACTCATAGACTTATAATCATCACAATTATAGAAATATAATACATGGTATTTGACATCTTATGGAATTGATTAATAATCTCAACTAAGATTCAATTAAGGACCTCATCTATATTTAATAATATGAATATGATTTAGATATAACATGCACTAGTTCTTCCACAATTGTAACTCCTCAAACAATGAGTTTTTGTCATAGATATCTCTTAGTTAAGTAGTTGTAATTATTATAAATAATTAGTCATCTTCTAGAGTGACTGGGACTTATTTAGATATAAAATATCATTTGTAGTTGGATTAAAAAGTTAGTTTACAGATCATTGTACAAGAAATTATTCTATTCAATAAAGTATTTGATTTAGGGATAACTCGACATGTCTGATTTACAATATTAAACCAAATCATCAAGAAGGAGAAAGGTCAATTCCTCCCCAATGTGAAGGGAACATTTCTTATTTATCTCATCTCTATTATTTAGCATTTATTTCAATTATCAATATTTAATTTCTTTCATTATTGTCAATTTTGAGTTCAATAATCATCTATTTTATCAATAGACTTCATTTCTTAATAGCATTTAACATAGTATTTAATTAAGTTCATTAAGAAATAAGTATTGGGCATAGTTTCAACCGTTTCCTTTCTTAAAAATAGCCATGTACACCGCCCTAAACTAAAAATCATGAGATAACTAAAGTATGAGTACCAATGATTCTTGTCAATCTTGACTATGGCCCTTGTAAATCCAAGGTTGACCTAGTATAGGGATTATTTCCCTCTAGATACATGACTCTAGGAGTCACTCAAGCCCCTTTAAATTTATGCATTGTATGTTGGTTCATGTGAGATTCTTACTCGTTTCTTCAATACCCTTGTAGAACGGATGACTTAGGAGTGCAAGATATTAAGACACATCCTTGGCCCACCATACAGAACCCCATATAAGAAAGTTTAAGAAATTCATTTTCTCAATTAGAAAATTAGTAATCACCTTGCACTCTCAAATACAAACCACTCAAAAGGAAATAAAATATATCCTAAACTTCCATTAAGTAAGAGAAATTGTTAGGATTGACCCCTACATATGTCTAAAGCACTCCAAACTAGGTCTAATATTAAAGATTCCCAAATCAAGAGCCCACAAATCCAAGTCAAGTACAACTAAGCCAAGTCAATAAAAAGTAATTATCAAGTGTTTAAATTATTAAATATGGTTACATCCAATTATTATTATGTTGAATCTTTAGGTAGATAACTACATGTTATTTGAGGCCTATTTAAAGTAGTGCCAATGTAGGTGGCATAAAAATTGTACTTCTACCCAACCACTAATAGTTTTGTAGTTTTATGCCAAAAATTAGGGTTTTTGGTTAAGGTAGATGTTTTCATATGGTTTCATTCATTATCAAGACAAAATATTTCACAAAAACACATACATTAGTAAATTTTAGAGTTTTATAAATTACAAATATCCGTTTGTAATAAATACAAAACCTTTCAATAGTAAAAACACCCAGTAAATTTGGTCTTATGAAAAACAGTTCTATCCCTGAGCACATTGTAATTCTATAATCAAATACTAAGCATATACATGATATTTCCATTATTTTTATCTCTATATCACATCTAGATTAGCCTCTATACTAGTTAAAAATATAAGTGTACTCCTATTCTTATTGACGAGGCCATAAATTGGCCATAAATTACCATTATTTTGTCCTTACAAGTTACCTTTGAATGTGGATTTAAATGTAATCTTGGAACTTATAGTTTTCTTAAGATAAAATATATAATATATATCTTGTTCATTATTTATAAGTCTTTTATTATCTTTTTTTTTTATTAATCCTATTGATTATTTGGGAAATATGCAAAGTCTTGTGTATGTAGGCCATAAAGGAAAGATAATGCTAGTTTTGGGAAAAGTGGAATTAATCATGAATAGTATATCTCAACTCAAATATGATTTCATATTCAGATTCCTCTATGAAAATTATGAAATTTAAAACAAAATAATCATCTCAGTCTGATATTGGGTGCAAAAGTTATAGTTATTTTTAGTTAGCTCTAGAATAATTAGAGTTAGCTACAAAATGACAATTTTAGTTCTGGAACTTGCAGTTCTAATTTTAGAACACTATGGAATGAAAAATTTAGTTTTGGAACTTATATCAATAGAATAATAGTTAGTTATAGAACTTGTAGTTCTAGTTTTAGAACACTGTGGAATGACAACTTTAGTTTCGAAAATTTCATCAAGGGAATGACAGTTTTAGATTTTGAACTTGCATAAAATGAGAAATTGTGAATAATCAAATAATCCAATGGGAAATCTGAGAGATTTTTTGGTTCATAGAAATATGATTATCAAAAACCTCATTCATATTTTCTACATGTTTTACCAATAAAGATAAATCTAACTTTTAGTGAATTGCAGTCCAAGGATAAAGTGTATCAAATGAACACCAAATGTTCCACACATAGAAAAAGAAAAGTCAAATGGAAAATCTGAGAGAGGTTTTTTCTCATAGAAATATGTTTTAAAAACCTCATTCAGATTTGATACAATTTTTACAAATAAAGAGAAATCTAACTTTTAATGAGTTGCAGTCTAAGAAAAAAGTGTATTGGACGAGCACCAAAAGTTCCGCAATCAGAAACAAAAAAGTCAAATGGAAAATCTGGGAGAGATATTTGGTCAATGTAATATTTTGAGGAAAAATATCCTTCCAATAAAGTAGGATAATAAATCATTGTGATTCTTGTTACCAAAAAGAAAGGAGAAGATTTGGGAGCAAATCTTTGTAAAATAAGTAAGATAATACCTTGACTCCAATATTATATCTCTCTTCATATTTTGTGGAGATGGAGATATTAGTTGTTAGGATTGGAATAAAGATAATACCGGATTGTATTTCCCAAAATACAAATTTGGTTGGACATATAAAATATAAATGTAACCTTCCACACTCTTATATGTAATTTTTCCCTACCAAGAATAAGATATCTGTTCTTTCTCAATCTTCTGAGTGAAATTGTTCTGCAGGTTTTGAATTAAGTTTGAAAGTATGAATTAAGTCCTCTTCTAAGGAATGATCTGGCCACTCATTTCAAGGAAGATGGATCAATATTTTATGTTCCTTTCTTTATTCTATTTTCCTTTTGTTGTGAACTTCTAATTTCATGTTATGTGATCCTTCTTTCCATACAATTTTTGTTGTGAACCTACATGTGTCTTATTTATCTTTCGTTTATTTTAATTTAGTGATTTCATTTATGCAAGTGTTTTTCTTTCATGAAAGTTTTATTTCTACAAATTTTCCTTTACATTTTCACATGTGTGATTTATTTTATGCAAGTTTGGATTGTGTTCAAAGGAGCTATTTCCCAAAGATCTTCTTTTCTCTTAATGTGTACAACCATCAGACATCAGCCCTAGATTGACATTATTAATGAAGAGGATTGATGACCCTCATCATTTTGGCACCATTATCAAGGATAAGATGTTATTAGGAGATTTAATTTTTTCGAAAGGAATATTCTAGTGATAGTAGAATACCTCTTAGAAAATTTTGTGACAAGAAGTATTTGGTGGTAGTTTCTTTAGACTTTTATTTTCTACAAATAGATTAATATTTATTTCATGCAATATAGATTATAATTTTATTTCTACAATTATAAATGTTCGATTGTAAATATGTACTTCCCCAAAAACTAACTCTGCGTATAAGAAAAATTATTGTGATGTTTGATCAAAAAGGTATAATGGTATGGACAAATAATTCAGATCTAGAAATGGTAGAAATATGATATTGAATCTCTAAGTAGATCTAGTTGATGAAATATCAAATTTGATTCTTGACAACCACTACCATTCCCCCTTATATCAACTAGCAACTCAGTGATCTTATTACACATAACCTTAGTCAAAAACTAACTTATCCAGTTTGTAATAATGAAGTGGTAGCATTTCTAATTAATTTCATCCAACATAAAAACTCTCTAATAATAAATCCACCCATCCAAATTAGTTTTTCATCCCATAATAAAATTCAATCCCTGAATCATATCCATTAGAAAAATTTGTTTTCATGTCTTTCAACTTCTTCATTTTTGTATATGTTTGTATAACATTAAGAAGCAAGTATTGTGAAAATCAAGGAATTTTATTTTTTTTGTGCTAACATCTTCAAGAATTTCCAGAGTTGTTCTTGATTCTAGCGAGCAAATTTTTGAGCACCAACAGTATCAACCAAGGAGTAGATTGGAGGGACCCACGGATACCTCCACTCTCTCTTTTTAACAACTCTCCATCTCCTGAGATCACTAGTTTGAGCTTTGAAGATTACTATGGTGATATGGACAATGCACAATTCAAGTTGGGCTTTGAAGACCTTGAAATTTTCTACACAATTTTTGGAAGTCTTCTTAGAGTCACCAAGTATGCAAAGAGCTTTTTATGAGATCTTAGACATTGCTTCTTATTTTACACAGGCTTCACTTTGATGAATATAGTCTGATGGTGGATCAAGTTTTTCTCTAATTTTTCTCATGCTATCATTTCAGATAAAAAAATTGATTGGAAAACTAGCTTGTTGACCAATCAAAGGCAAAAAAAAATTGATTGGAAAATAAACTTGTTGGTCAATCAAAGGCAAAAAGTAAAATTTTCACAAAACTTTGATTGGAAAACCAGTTTGCTAGCCAATCAAAGACAAAAAAGAGGGGGCAGATCTTATTTAAAGGTAATCAACTATTATCTGGTGGTTTCCTTCTCAGCACTATTTGACCATGTTAACAATAGGAAAACAAGGACAACTATAGGTATGATCAAGTTATTTTGTTATACTATTTTATTTTTAATATTTCTTGTAAGTTTTTATTACATATAGATCCACTTTTACGATCTCCAAGGAAGGAAAAATAAAATTCATTTCTTCCCTGCTTACAAATATGAAAACATATCTGCACCTCTTTGCAATCAAATTTTTGGAGTCTAATTTATGGGAAACCATGAATAAAAAATATTCATGAGGACATGCATAATCTTGGGTGTGGGAGAGAAGGAGAAGAATAAGGTATGTATTTTGATTTTAAATATGAGGTGCAATGGCAGTAGAAGGAGGTCCACAAAAAAACTTGCCGTAAAATTTTAAAAAAAAAAAAAAACAGAAGGAGATCCATACAAGAACCTATTGTAAAAGAAAGAAAATCAAAATCAACAGAATGGGATCCACACAATAACCTGTTGTACAAGAAAGAAAAATAAAAACAATAGAAGGAGATCCACACAAGAACATGCTATCAAAACAATAAAATCAAAAATAACATAAGGAGATCCACACAAGAAATTTTTGTATAGGAAAGAAAATAAAAAATGACAGAAGGATAACCACAGAAGAACCTGTTGTATAAGAAATAAAATAAAAAATAGTAGAAGGATATTTACATGAGAAGTTGTTGTACAAGAAATAAAATAAAAAACAGAAGATGGAGATCCACACAAGAACATGTCCTTGAACTATAGATGAAATTCATACATTCATAAGCTCAATGCTGAGAATACTCTAATAAGAGGATATAGTAATATAATGCGTGAGGAAATTCATAAGATTAGGTGTGGGGCAATGATGAGGCCATAAATTGGCCATAAATTACCATTATTTTGTCCTTCCAAAATACCTTTGAAAATGTATTTAAATGTAATCTTGGAACTTATAGTTTTCTTAATATAGAATATTATAATATATATGTTGTTCATTAGTTAAAAAAAAATTGTTATCTATTTTGTTGACCAAAATGATAAACAAAATGTGAAAGATGCAAAATGCAAATAATATGTAAGCCATAAAGGAAACAAGCACTAAGTTTTGCTAGTTTTGGGGAAAGAAGATTTTACTCATTTTGAATGATTATATCATAAAAATCTACCCAATGATGAACCTCTACATGAGGTCAGAATCAATCATTGGACATATAATGGAGGCCCAAACATAAAAAAATGTGACTCAATTTCCGATGGAATAGTGGTGGTAACATGTGCCAAAAAGGGATTAGTTAGCTCTGGTAATAAGTGAGAGTATCTCTATGGAATGAGTATGTTTAGTATATGGAACTTTGTAGTATTGAGATTTGTGGAACAGTATGGAATGACAAATTATAGTCTTGAAAATATTACAATCAGTTAGTACTGATAGTTGGTTGATGTGAACTTGGAATTCCAGTTGTCTGATAGAAGACGGTATGACATACTTTATTTATAGAAAACATATTGGATTAATCTGACCTTTACAATTTTAGTTTGTAGGGACATGCATAAAAGGAGAACATATTGTTGGTAATCAGAAGGAAGGAAGATGGGAAATATGCTCCTAGAGCATTGGATAAGGTGTCATATAGTGCTGCATGTTGACGACAGATCAAATATCATAATAATAATTAGTATAGATTACTTAAAAATAACATATCATTAGTGATAATGTAACTATGTTCAGTGAAGCTGTTGTCCATGTTAGAATTGTATCAATAGTGAGTACTCAAAAGTTTTACCATAAGAATTTATCAAGAGGGTGAGGAGGTGGATTCAATGGGGTGATATACTTATCCATTTGTGTCATAGAAATATGATTAGCAAAAACCTAGATGTCAAGAAATATCTAAATGCTTGTGGTAATAAATAGAAATCTAACTTTTAGTGAGTTGCAGTCAATAGGATCAAGACTGTATCAAATGAGCACCATTAGGGTGTTTATAGTCATCCACAATCGTAGGTAGGATCAAAATCATATATATCATAAAAATTTAGTAGTAGGTAATGAATCAAGATACTATCCATTAGTTTATATTACATGTTGCCTTCCCATAAAGGGATTTTTAGATAAAAACATTAGTGATTTATCTTTTATATTTCCAAATGCCAGTGAGAAGATTTGGGGAGGTATATCATCATCATCAATATTATTATTTCTAAGAATTCCACTCCAATACATGATAGGTCTCTCACCTTATTTTAGTAACCAGTTTGGAGATCTTAGTTGTTAGGATTGCAACTAAAGTATCTTCACGATGGACGATTGGATCTATCCCAGCCTAGTAAGTTGGCTAGAAGCATAGAGATATCCATGTAACCTTCCACACTCTTTTATGTAATTTATCCTACCAATTGGGTTGGGAGTATCATTCTATTCTCAATCATTCTGAATGAAATTGATATCAAGGTTTTGAATTCCAAGTCATCAACAGTATGAATTAATTCATCTTTGTTCAGAATGAGCTCACCACTCATTCCAAGTAACTTGGTTTTAGCCTTGATCTTTTCCTTTTAGTATGCTCTATGTGATCTAGGTGGACATGTGTACTTGGTCATGATTTAATTGGTAATAATTTTGGGGTATCTTTGTCCATCTACTTAACAGGATGTAACTTCTTAAACTAATATTGCATGCATTTCTAAATGAGGTGGATTTCATGGTTGTATCCTCTTTTCGAATAGGTGGCTCTTGTATTATTGCAGAAATTGTAGAAAATAAAATTTGGAAATTTATCCTTTGACACTATTTATCTTGACATTTCACAATTGTATGGAAAAATTCACTCTCCCCACTCTTTCTTAGGAGACACCCTGATAACACTTGCATATACTTGAAATTATATTCTCTACACACTCTTTGTGATAGAAGTATTATCAAATTTAATTACGAGAAGAAAACATATAGAAACATTATTCTTTGGCCCATACATTCAAAATGTGATTTTATCCCACTTGTCCAATAATGTTGGTTTCGGTCAGGTTGTAAAATTACATATCGACCCTATTGTATGATTTTAGACCGACATGTTTGACATTAATTATTTTGATTCCATCACCTTTATATGAATAAAATACCCATTTGATCAGACTTTCATTTCATAAAAATATTTAGAATCATATACAAGCAAGTAAAATATACCTCATTTAGGGACTTAGCACTTTATGAACTCCTCATGCAAAATCTAGCACAAATGCACCCAAAGATCCCTAAACATAAAAATAACTCATGCACATCCATTGGGACAACACCCTCTACTAGTTTGAAGTCTCCTTCTAAGTATAGGAGTCTCCATTATCATCCTACAAAAGCATTTTCAAAGCACAATTTTCAAATTTTTATTACACTATGGTAGATATCACATGATAAGAGAATGATGTGTGATTTGAGCCCTCTTAAGAGTAGTGGTGATGTTGGAGGTACATGGGGGTGCCCACAACTTAACTAAATTTATTTTGAATGAAATCCTTACACTACAAGGGTTTGAGGTTTTGATTATAGTTTACATATTCATCTTGAAGGTTAGCAAAGAATACCAATAAACATCGACACACATTTCCAAGGAGGAGAAACACTTAGGAATTTTTAGACCCAAATTCCAGCCAGTTAAAAGACTATTTATAAAAGGGTTGGGACTGTATGAGTACTATTTAATGGGTTGTACTATTTCGACCATTCTCACTTTCATTTCATAATCTCATAGAAGAAGCATTTCCAATTTCAGATCTTACTATTCCTACACTCAGACCACCCAAACTCCTCCAGATCCACATATAATCAGTTAAGTGCACTATCTCCCTTACATTTTTATATTACAAACTCAGTTTTGAAAAGTGTTATTATAATTTATAAAAAATAATTTTGGAATTTAATTAAATCATAATAATCACTTGTAACATTATTCATCATTTTATATGTATGTTAAATAAAACATTCTTATATTTAAAAAGGGGGAAATAATTTTTTGAACCCAACCCTCTCCAATAAAACATCATAGCCCTAACCCTAGTTTCCTTAGGGTTTCATTTGATATTTAGGTTTGATTTGTTTACTTCAATGTCCTCCTCTAGAGTTAGATATATATCCTTACTTGAGAAAATCAAGCATAACCATGCATGTAAGGATGCAATTCATGACATCTTGCATCAAATCAAGGTCCCTTCTAATGCATCTAGGAAATATGTAAAGGATCTTCCTCATAAGGATCTTTCCACCCTCATTGAGGTATATCCTTTATATCCTCTTCTTAACAATGGGCTTGCTATATATGTTAAGGTTATGGTGCATATAACTTTGGTTAAGCATGTTCTCCATTGACAAAGAAGATGGCCTCAATGTGTGTACTAGGTGTTCCTATTATCACCTTATATCCTTATAATATTAGCATTCGTGGACTCTATAATGTCCCTCACAAGTTTTTTCGTTCTATCACTATCCCCATTAATCTTGTTTACAAATTTTTTTTTACACTTTGCTATGTTGTTCCTAACCATCCCTATTATAATATTGTTCTAGGAATCCCTTGGTTACATGTCACACACATTACTTTATAACATATAGGATTACAAATTTATCATTAGGACTCTAGCTACTTATACAAATGGGATCCTTCTCCTTTCAAATATAACTCTTCTCAATCTCAAGATTCTTCTCGTACATCTACATTTATCTCTCCTTATCTTCACCAGAAGAAATTCATGTGTTTACCTTGTCCACCACATATTGCATTGAAAAAATTTCATGAGTGTGGTTTCATGTCTCTCCTTCCACCATCTATGGTTGATATGAGTTTCCCTACTAATATTATCTGAAAATAATCAAATTATTACTACCTCATCTCAAACCCTTGTAGGATTTAATTATTTACCAATAATTTACTCCTTCTAGGTAATAAATTTAATATAATGTAAGACAATAATGAAAATTGCACACAGATTGATTACGGAGTTCGGCAATTGCCTACATCTCTGGGTTCGTGGTCGAACCATTCCACTAGTCAAAACTTGTAAGTTACAATAGTACTTTCACAAGAAAAAATAATGGAATTTTACTTGCCTATCAGTACACCACTTCTTCAAAAAACTTTCGATGATCAGTTGAATTGTTCTTCACCTTCATGATGCACAATCTCCTTCAGCTTCAATCGGCCTTCCCAAAGCTATCAACGTGACGCTAGCACTCCGATCAACAATCCAGGATTTGCAAGTAATTAGTGTGGCTCAATGGGCCTATTAGGTAGTTTATAATTTACTCCCAATCACAAATATTTCATCTATTATTGCCTAAAATAATAGGCCAATAGAGGATATTTGTTGACACATCTCATAAATAAGCTTAACAAATAATAAGCTCGGGTGTGTCCCCACAATAAGATTAACAAATAATAAGCTTGGGGTGTGTCCACAATAAGCTTAACAAATAATAAGCTTAGGGTGTCTATCCATTATAATAAACTAGGTACCCTATTTATATGCAATTTTTAGGGCCCAAAAAATATGCACTTACATATTATCCCTTAGGCTATTTTTAAACATTTAGCCCGTAGTATTTTGATAAGGGATAAAATATTCCAAAGTGGGCGCTTCGCATTTTAAATGGGATTAAATCCCAAAAGAGGCAGCTTTTGAAGTGGTTATATCCCACATTTTGTGTTTTGATAATGTTTAAGGCTTTAAATAGCCTTCCTCCACACAAACGTAGTGGTCAAAGGACCACTTTGGAGCATAACCGCCCCCACCTTGATCACCCACGTGGATTTTCCACTTATGGCTTTGCCCCCTCCAACACCGCTTCACCTTCTCCCTTCCACGTGGAATTTTGGCAATAACATGGTTAAATTGGTGGTTAGGAGAATTATGTGGGATTTAATACTAATGTATTAACATTAATATATAGCGGTTTGGCATATATGTGTGGTAAATAATTACAAGGTAATTTGAAATTCGACCCACATGAAATATGGTGAATAAGACCACCTTTCGACCTACAATTGGAACTAACCAACCATTTCATGATTCTCGAAGACTGGTGGATTAAAAACCCTTCAATTTTTCCAAAGCCTTTTGCCATATGTCACAGTGCGATTGGTCCAATATTGTCTAGTTGACTAGAGTTGACTTTCCTGTTGACCGAACTTTGACCAGACATAACTAGAACTCTCGATGTCTATTTTCTGCATTCTCACAGTCGTTAGAAATCTCTCGAGATGATATTCTACACTAACACCATTTAGGGATGTTTAGGGAACTTTCAAAAATTATCCCCTGATCACACCTCCCCACTGAGAAAGATTTTTGTCCCAAAAAGCTTCCATACTATCCTGAATCTGAAAAACTCTGCTGCCACCTCGAAAGTGCTACTGCAGTAGACCCTTGGGTCTTCTCCTCCAACCTTCTCACTTCAACAACTCTACTCTGATCCTGGAACCTGTGGGTTATGGGCCCACGATGCTTCCACTGCACCACTCTGATATCTGAAGAAGACCTCCACGCCTCCGCTTTATGGTGCTAATATTCTGAATGAAACCTCAACGCTCCTTCTGCGCGGTGCTAAGCTTCTTGATATTTTACAACAAGGATCTTCTTTTACTTTATAACATAGCTCCTGGCTTTGAGTTGATTCCGTTGAATCCAAATTGGTTTGAAGGAACTCCATGTTACATAGAGCTTGATTGATTCGATGTCGATGATGGACAATGACTTGTCCCTTTGTCAGACCTCAATGCCTCTGATGCATGATTCTAAGTCTTTGTAGACCTCAACACCTCTGATGCATGATACTAAGTCTCTATAGACCTCAACGCCTCCAGATTGCATGATGCTAAGTCTTTCAAGACCTCAAGCCTCCGATGCATGATGCTAAGCCTCTCAACGCCTCTCAAGACCTCAACACCTCCAATGAATGATGATAAGTCTCTATAGAGCTCAATGCCTCCGATGCACAATGCTAAGCCTCTTGCAAGACCTCAATGCCTCTAATGCATGATGCTAGGTCTCTATAGACCTCAACGCCTCTGATGCATGATGCTAAGCCTCTTTCAAGACCTCAACACCTCCAATGCATGATGCTAAGTCTCTATAGACCTCAACACGTCTGATGCATGATGCTAGGTTAGTTACCTACCTCAAGCCTCCAATGCATGGTGCTAAGTCTCTTTCAGACCTCAATGCCTCCAATGGATGATGCTAAGCCTCTTTCAAGACCTTGAGCTTCCAATGCATGATGCTAAGTTTGTTGATCAGCTACCATTCGAATGTGGAGTCATAATCCTTGACACCGAATGATGTTCCAATGATCCTTTGAGAGGTCTGCTTATTGACGTACAATATCAGGTACCACCCCTACTACATGGTCACAATGCCTCTACACAGAATGAAGTTCCAACCTGATGTTAATACCAATGGTGATTCGGCTACCATTTTGTTGCACCGGTCACAATGCCACTACCATAGAATGACAGTTCCAAGCTATTCCTCTTAAGATCTCCTCTTGTTGACATACAATATCAGGTACCATGTTGCACGGTTGTAATACCTCTACACAAAATGAAGCTGACATGATGTCAATGCCAATGTTGATTCAGCTACCATTCTACTGCACGGTCACTATTCCTCTACATAGAATGAAGTTTTCAGCTAATCTTTTGCAAAACTCTATTGTCTATACAAATGACAGATCAATCTCCAAGCCTTATATGACTTAATTCCAACATCCAAGCTATTAACAGGTACTCACAAGCTGATTTGGAGATAGGTGCCCCTAATAGGGTCTTTATACAATGCCTTCACATACAATGAAGGAATTTATATCCTAATGACAACTCTATTGTCTGCACAAATGGTAGAAAAATGCTCCAGCTTTATATGGTTAATTCTTGTATCAAAAAGTTGTAACAGGTACTCACATTCTGATAGGGAGATAATGTTTGGAGCATTGGTCAAATTTTCTAAGTCGTAAAATTTCTCACTTGAGTGACTTATGTACCTTGTTCTTCTCCACTGCATCGCAATGTGGATTGACTCAAATTGTCTGATCCCTGCTAGTCCTTAATGACTTTACAATGATTCATCAATACTGCATTTGATGGCAATATATAATTGACCAAAATTGTTGAATTACCCATTTTAAAGGACTTTCATTGATTCAGGTATTACCTGAGTAAAAACATTGCCCAGACTTGGGTCTTTAACTAATGTGTCATGTTTGAGTAGATGTATACCATTGCCCTCAAAGGGGTCTTACAAATACATTCTACCCTACACAATAGTTTTTTGGCTTTATGAGAGAAATAAATAATACTTGATAGCCTCAGACAATAGCTACACAATATATCAACATATTATTACACCTTAGATTTCTTACCAGTTGTAGATGGCAGCTTATATCAATATATGCCTTGTGGATTGTCAAATGATATTTTATCTACATATGAGATATAATGGATTCATCGACCTAGAAATGCCCATTCCTCTAGCAATGAGCACAAACATGTCTCTCAGTCTATTCTCATTCAATCTGGGATGAGGAAGTTCAAGCTAATGCTCGACTCTGCATATGAAGATTGCAACCTATTCTGATTTTCCTTGTTCCTAATGAACTGGCATCGGAGATTCTTCATGTAGGTGTCGATTACTCAACTTTGATACCAAACTTGACTTTTGAAAATAATCAAATTATTACTACCTAATCTCGGACCCATGTAGGCTTTAATTAATTGCTGACAATTTGACTCCTTTAAAGTAATCAATTTAATATAATGCAAGACAATAATTACAATTACACACAAATTGATTGGGGAGTTTGGTAATTACCTACATCTCTGAGTTCGTGGTCGAACCATTCCATTATTCAAAACTTGTAAGCTATAATAGTAATTTAACAATAAAACCTAATGGAAACTATTTACTTACTTAGAAGAATATCCAGACCTTCGGATGACAAGCTTCCAAAGATATCACTCGACCTCCGACTTTCCTGGTGTATTCAGCAAGCTCTATGGCCTAGCTCCACATTTCGAAAACCTTTGGCTCTCGATCGACCTTCCAGACGCTAATACAACGTGACACTATGGCTCTCCAGTCGACAATCCAAGATCTCTGCAAGTAATTTACTGTGGCACAATCGGCCGACTAGGTAGTATTAATTACTCCTAGCCACAAATATTTCATGCTACTATTGCCTAAATATAATAGGTCAATCACAGAATTACAATGTTGACTCATCCTCACAAATAAGCTTGACTCGATATTCAGCTCCCGAGCTCTAGTCCCCACAATAAGCTTAACCTCTGTAAGCTTGGGGTGTGTCCCCACAATAAGCTTAACAAATAATAAGCTTGGGTGTGTATGTCCATTATAATGAACTAGGTACCCTATTTATACAATTTTAAGGCCCTTAAAAAATGGATTACATATAATCCTAAGGCTATTTTTAAACCTTAGTCGTACATGAAAAATGGGATCAAATACCCATATTGGCGGATACATTTTTTTAATCCCAATTTGGGCGGCATTTGTTGAAATGGGATTAAATCCCATATTTGGTGGGATGTAATTTGTTTAAGGCTTTAATAAGCCTTTCCCCCATGCAAATGAAGTGGTATAAAGACCATGTGAGCACGGCTAACCACCCCCTCTAACACCGCTTCACTTTGCCCTTCCACGTGGTCCTTGGAAAAATGGTGGTTAAGTGGTTGGATTAATACTAATGAATAAACTTTAATATGTATATATACCTGGCATTTGGGAATAATATGTGGCATTTGGAAAGTGGACTTACCAAGTAAATATAATTTTGACCCATGTAATGTGGTATGGAAATAATTAACTCGGTAAATACAATATATTCCACTTGTCATCTCCTGATAGGAAAATTGATCATATTCGATTTATGGTGGTAAGCCACGTGGTGGCTTGTGGACCCACCATGTCGGCGATAATACCATAGTCTACATGGCGGTCAGGCTCCCCTCCGTGATAAAATTTGAGCCTCTTGTTCCGACGTGCCATTCCATTCCATGATTGTCAACGACCAGTGGTTAAAACCCCTGTAATTTTGCCAACACCTTTTTGCCACGTGTCGTAGTGTGATGGGTCCAATATTGACTAGTTGACTAGAGTTGAATTTCATCTTGACCAAACTTTGACTTGACATAACTAGAGCTCCTGATGTCCATTTTTTGTGTTCTCATAGTCATTGGAAAGCTCTCGAGATGATCTTCTGAACTGACATCAATTAGGGTTATTTAGGGAACTTTCAAAAATGATCCCCTGATCACCTTATCTCTTAGAAAAATTACAAAAGAGTCAAGACGCAATCTGTTACATCTCCAACAGTTCAGTACACAAAAATTCTAATTTATGGGTTAAATATGGGTGAAATTTTTATGTTTATATTTCTTTTACCTTACTTGAAACAAGGGACATCAAATTCCATGGTGGTCAAAAGGCTGAAACGTGGTGGCGATTCGACGACTAGATAATGAGTCCTCAAAATTTACCCTTTAACAGCACCGAGGGGATGTCAAACTAGTCATTATTTGGCCTTGACCTAAGCTTCCTTTCTCCTATAACCATCTTGGGACCACATAATTTATAATATTTTGGACACCCATTGAACCTCCTCTTAGCTCAACCTGACGCCCATCAGTTTCCTTTGTTACATCCTGGGATTTTTGATTCTCCATATACGCTTGATCCAAGGACTTGTGCCATGGATGCTCCATTTACTGCAACCTAGGTCCTGAACTTCAAGTCTGGTGGTCACATTGATGTCCAAATGTACTCGCTCATAGGGGTATGTGATACTATTACCTATGTCTTTTTTAGCCTAACACCTATACCTTTCGTATTGTTGTGCTATTTATACCAATTCCAAACGTTTGGTGTATCATGGAACATACCTAAACATTCTTGCACTTGATCCTACGATTATGGATTCTGGACCAAGTCCTATACCATGGATACTTAAACACTTTAACCTTTTTTGGAGGTAAACATGAGGGTCCAAGAGGTCACATTGATGATAATAGAGTTTCAAGCTCTTCAACCTGGTACCATATTTCCAACCTACATGTGTGCGTGTGTACCTTGATTTTCGTTACCTGTGACACTAATTTTGACCCGCAACCTATTACCTATGACCTGACACTTGTCCATCACCAAAATTTGACATAGTAGTCATGACCCTTGTCCCACCTGATCTTCAGCTCACTGATGGACATTTATTGGTCAAACCATATCACCAATTCTTTATTACACCTCATCAGAATGCCAATGGTTTGAGGGGAATCATGTCTTGATTCACCCATATGATCCCTGGGAAATCAGATTTCCTGATTTTTGACTCGGCACTTGTGCCTGATACAAATACAACCTGACACATCCGATACTTCAAGGGGGAAAAATATTATTTCACTATCATCCTAGGTATTATAATCTATATCTTCTGGATACCTTGGCCTTACTTCTAACTGCCATCAAGAGCTCTATCTTACTTTTGAAGCCCAATTCCTACTTGGTGTGAGCCATGTGAACTTATGTACTCTTTATACCTTGTGATATTGTTACCTATTAGCCTAACAACCATAGTCTTTCTATTGTTGTTCCCCATTTAGCCTGAAAAAAACCTTATGGTGTCCAAAACATATCTAAAGGTCATTCCATTCACCTAACCTATTGTTAATTGTTCCGGACCATATCCTACTACCAGGGGATACTTGACTTCAGTCCTTGATTGGATAAACCTATTGACCATTCCCGCAACTGCCTTTAGATAAGATCTTCAACTTGGACCGTATTGTAAAATCTATATTTGTACGTGTATTTGAATTTCCTAAATCACTGAGGGGACAAATTTTACATCAAATAGGGGGTGACCAGAATGAAGGATTTGACTTGGGGTTCATGGGAATGATAAAACATGAAAATTTTGGCATAAGGGTATAGTTGTTGTGCTCAGAAATTGTCAATTTCACTGTTGCACATTTGCATGACAATAGTTCCTTTCTTTATTTATTTTCCTTTTATTGTGAACTTCTGATTTCATGTTATGTGATGCTTCTTTCCATACAATTTCTGTTGTGAACCTACAGGTTTCTTATTTATCTTTCGTTTATTTTAATATAGCAATTTCATTTATGCAAGTGTGTTTCTTTCATGCAAGTTTTATTTCTGCAAGTGTTCCTTTACATTTCCACATGTGTGATTTATTTTATGCAAGTTTGGATTTTGTTTAAAGGATTTTTTTTCCAAAGATCTTTTTTTCTCTTCATGCATACAACCATCGGACACCAGCCATGCATTGACATTATTAATGAAGAGGATTGAAGACCCTCATCACTTATGTTTTACTATATTTATCACATGTTCTAGTTAATCTATCTTTCAATGCTTTCTATATATCATATTTATATCTAAATTAGAATATTTGATTAATAGTTTAAATATACATCATGTTACAACCCTAACCCAAATATAAATAAGTAATAACACCCATTAACACATTTATTTTTAGGGTAGATTAAAATCATTAGATCCATAAAACACATTTAAGTGTCACAACTAGAATGTTAGTTCTTGATTGACCATATTTATCACATTGGATCTATTGGTGCTTGAATTAATCTCACCCATATTTGTTTAATATTTTCCTTTAAGGTCTATTGTATTTTTTGCTTTCCCACAGGGGTGCGAAGTTGATCTTTTGGTTCTCCTATATGTGGATTTGTCTTTCCTCTTTTTTTGTTTGAGGATCATGTTTGGATATGTACTATTTTTGAAAATTCTCGTGGGAAACCAATTGTGATTTAGGTTTGAAATATGAAGGATCACATGTATAAATTGTTCTTTGGTCATGTATCTATTTTCATTTTTTGTCCCTTCACCCATTAGTACATGGCGGTTCCCAATTGAATATAGTATGGCTGATGTAACTTGCAAACTTATAATTTTCTATTGCATTCACAAAATGCAAAGTTGGCCCTGTGACCCGATGAATATTCTTTGAATATTCACAATCATAAAGTGACACAAATAAATTTTCAATTCACCTTTGAAGGTTTAAAATTGTCACAAACTAAGTGGATGCAGGGAAGAGGTGCATGATTGTATTTTTGTGCACTAAGGAGAAAAAATATGAAAGTGTAAAATGGTTCTTGAGACCCGTAAAGGACATGTGGCTCTTTTTTATGTAGGTAGCAAGGAATCAGGTCATCAGAGCACTTTGAAACTTTTGGTTTTAAATTAGAAAGGTAATAAAATTATAGAAAGGGCCCACAGTTCTGCTATCACTTAAATGTGACCATGTGTCAAGCTCATGTTGAAAGTCAAAAGAGGATGGGCGGGTCAAATGGCTAAAAGTGTATGAGTTGTAAAGCATGGCAAAAATACAAAAATTCTCCCTGATCCCGCATTAATGAAAGAATTTTCCACATAGATAGCTCATTTTTAAAATTGAAAAAGTGGAATGAATGGCCACGATACATTACATTTTTTTTTTTCCGCCATCATACGTTTTACACAAAATAAGGACATTTTTAAAAAATATTTCAAGTGTTTTAATCTTATATTATCAAATTTGTCAAGATCTGAGTGTCATTGTTGATATTTACATTGTGCAATAGCATGAGATTTGATCATGGATCTTGTTTTGAGAATCAGAGATCAAAATTCATTTGGATTAAAGTTGAATGGTTCAAGGATTCACAAAAAATTGGTAAAGAAAATGAAAACTCCTATACTTTTCATATTATTGGCAAGAAAGTTTGAGGTAAAGTTAGGGTTTTCAAGGATGAAGACCATTCCATCTTCGTTCTCAGTTTCGTCTGGGATTACAAGTGATTTAGATATAATTACAAACACAAACCTGATGAATCCTGACTTAGAAGAATTTCTTTAGTGATTAAATGGCCCCAATTAAAGTGATTCTTTGAAAACAATTAAGGATAGCCACATCACTTTAGCTGGTGTTATCCTGCCATTAATTTAGTTCCTAGAATTGGTATGGCATTGTGCTATAAATTATGACCCAGAGAAAAGGGAAGTATTAGATGAAAGTGGTGATGTAGTGTTGACATTGACACCTGCAACTATTATAATAATGCTTAAATTTCCTTTAATCACAAATCCAATCATAATTGGTATCGAATTAGCTTTACTGGATTATTATAAGAAGAAAAAAGACTATGCTAAGATCATAAATACAAAATGGCTCCTCACAGAGAAAAAGGAAACAACTAGAATCCTTAAAAGGCTAGTTAGGGCACAATTTTTTAAAGAGGTTGAAGATATTATTGTGTTATTAAGTCAAATGGTGGGATTTTAAACTTAAAATGAATTTAAGGAATGGATGTGTACCTACATGTGGATCATTTTGGAAAGAAAATGGAACATCTGTTGGGTTAATTTTATTGCAGAAGCACTCCATAGTCACATGGTTTCTTTAGTAGCAAAAATTGAGATGGGTGACACTTCAGAGATGGAATTCTACATGATGACCTACCTAATTTACAATGTTTCAAGGAATAGACATTTCCCTGGTCTTTTACCACGTGCTGATTTTAAGAAGTGACAAATGAATGATATTTTTACTCAAATGCCATTGGTCAATTGGAGTGGGAATGTGAGGTTGGTCAATGATGCTTTCTTTTCCTCAATTATTTGTCTTTTCAAACCAGAGTGGGGGTAGTATAGAATTTTTGAGCAGTACAAGCAAGTAATTTTAGAGTATGGGTGTTACTTCATTCAATACAGTAAATTCAAATACATAAGGGCTAGTGGTTTTGAATGTAAACCATGTAAATTGCCTAGATATTTAGATGATAAATTAGCTTTATGTGAATTGGTAAGGAAACTAAAACGTATTTACAAACTGATTTCCGGAAGACATAAGACAAATATTAAGTTCCCCATTAGAATTAGAAGGTATTCATGCCCTTTAATCATGAAAGCTAGACTGATTGAGGATGAAATGAATTTTGATATGGAAATGTTTGAGGCAAGAGCCAATTATGATATTATATGGGTATTCACTAACATTGCAAATAATTTTCAGCATAAGTCTCATTTTTAAGATTATTGGATGAATTATAGGGATGAATAAGAGGTTAGACTAAGATATTTCTCTAGAATGACCCTTACACAAGTCATACATTTCAAAATTACAGTTATCCCATAGGGAATTGTGGATGATCCACATACAATAAGTAAATATTACCTTGATCAGAAGGTGGAAGGACAACCTATATCCCCTCTAAATTGGAATGAAATAGAATTTGATGATTCTTACGTATGGATAACTGATGTAATGAGGAGGAATGTTAATTAGTTAGCCCAAAAGAATATTGATCTGTCAATCTAGAGTACATAATTTCTAAATAATTTCAGTGATTTGGATTGCTTATTTGATGATCTTGTGCCCTTGAGAGAAGGTGAAGACAAAATTTATCCATTGGGAGGAAAGGCTCCTTAGCTGCCATCAAAGAGACCCACTTTTGAACTAAGAGATGGATGGACCTCAACTACTAGTGGGACCGGAACCTCTTTATCTGCTTTGAAGAAAAACACTAAATAAATTCTCCTCAAATCCATGGAAAATTCCCCCATTACTTTGGCAATGTCAATTCAATAAAATGAGAAAGGTTTGGCATCTCATGGGGTTCGTTTGGGTGTTTTAAAAAAACCACACAATGCTGAAAAATTAATGAGCATAGCTATAGCAAGTGGTCATTCTCAATCTAAGTTACATAAATAAGAGCAAAAGGAAGCACCTGACTTGAAGAAGTTTGAAAGAGCACAAAATAAACAAAAGGTGGTATATGAGCTAGTTTTGGTGAGGGTGGGTGTCCACACGCCCAAAAAACACAAACATGGACATATGGTAATTGATCCTCCTAACTTTGAAAGGAACAATGTTTTTCAGGCACATCATGATGCATCACTACCAAAAGTGGAACAATCAGATCCTTTTTTCCCACCTTTTTCATTAGAGGAAATAACCATGAGAATAACTCGTGATCAATTAACCTAAGAAAATGTTGCAACTAATCTAATAGGTAGCCAATTTTAGAGTCCAGGTATGAAAACATCTGAGACCCTACCTATTAAGGATGAAAATATTCCCTCGGTTGAAACATTGCATGAATTTGCAAAGACTCAAATAGATGTGATTGATGTTGATACTAGCTAAGAATTTTCTATATTAGATGCACTTGATTTATCTATGATTGAGCCAATAATGACACCAATAGATAACCTTCAAACAAATAAGGAATTGGAAGGGACTACTCATGTACTAACAAGTGAAGAAAACATCCAAGCAACAAAAACTTCTCCTACAAAACAGGTGGTTTCAAAATTAGACAAACCATAGTTTCTCAATGGAGAGGACATTAATGTAGAGATATCAGTGGAAGAGATTGTTTCCTATTTTGTTAAAGTTACTAAAGTTTATGAGCTTTGTCAAGTAGAAAAATCTATCTTTGAAGAGAAAACATAAATGGCACAAGATGCAACTGTTAGAGAGAAAATCATTTATGATACTGATATACACCATCTAGATGGGAATGTGAAGTTTACATCAGAAGAACAACCCACCATGATATTACCTAATGTATCATCAAAACATGAGGATAGTAGGATGTCAACTCAGTAGATTTTGGGGAAGGAAGATCCTGCAAGCCAATCATTGGTAAAAGAAAATGTCAAGGGAGAAATTAAGTTTAATGTGGCATCAATAGGAGAAATAAGGAAGGAATCTCCCTTAATTACTAATATAAATCAAGAAGAGAATGATAAATCTTAGGTTCTAGACCAAGGATAAGGACAATTGAAATAATTGTCAGCATAGGGTGAGAGTAGAAAAGTGGTTATTGAAATAAATGAGGAAGAGTAGGATAAATCATTGGATCAAGATGAACAAGGAGTGTTTAAGAAATTGGTGGTTGTCCCCAAGAAACCCCAACATGAATAACAGGAAGTAAAGGATGGAATAAGTTTGACAAAATGTTGGATTGGTGAATTAATTTTGAATGAGGAAAAGGAGGTCATCCTTATTCAATCCATTAACCTTACTGCTTTGTCTTTTCCAAAGGCGGTAAGAGCCTCAAAAAGGGCTAGGATTATCACTAAAAATATAGAAATAACAATTCATTTTTAGGGAAAAACTAGAGAATATGTGATAGCTAATGATTATAATGTTCAAATCATTCCTTTAGGGAAGCCCTCAAGACCAACTAAAACAAGAAGTATTTGAGGTAGTGAATGACCTTTTTCAAAAGGTGGACGAAGACAGGGTGATGAAAAATAAGTTAAAAGAACAAGTTAAATCCTTGAATTATAGTTTACAGTAGTTGATTGGGAAACATAGCCACACTCACGTAGGTTCCTCTATAGATACCCTTGAGGGAATGGAAAATATTAATAAAGTTGTCAAGAAGGTTCAAGTGGTGGATACATGGATTGAAAAATTAATCAAAAAGGGAAAAGAAACAATTAATTAAGCTAGATCAAAGTATGAAGAGATTAATAATAGAATCAATGAGATTGATGAGATAACTGAAGAATGTGACAACAAGATCTTCTACTGTGAGGGAATTTTTCCCAAACTAGACCACATAACTCAACTTAGTGATGAATTGTTTGAGCAGGAAAATATTGTGCCAATGGAATTCAAAGGAATTTAACATGCCATAGAAGAGTTATCAAATATCAGAGTGGAAACCTTGAATGGGATCAAGGAAAATCTTGAAGTCAAAATAACTTGGGTTAATGACACTCTTGATGCCATTGATGTGAAGTTAGAAGATATGGTATTTGATAAATTAAAAATATTTACGAGGATCTGAAGATTGAATTTTTTCCTTAACTCTTTTGAAAATAATATTCAGAAGGATGATTTCTCCCAAGAAATCATTAAAACAATGAGAAAGGTTGAGAGCATAATTGCAAAATTAAAGGCCAGGCCATTGGATTACAAACAGAAGATGAGTCATTGTAAAAATGTAATATCTAGGCAAACACTAATCTTCTAGCATCACATTGGACCAAATGAGGATGAGATAAATGAGTTGTTCCAAAGGTATGATGTATACGTGGCAATATTTCCAAAGTAACAATATGTAGAAATGGAATTTGAGGAAGAAAATAATGCAGATATAAAATATGATGAACAAGCTAACGTGTGTTGTTCCTTAAGTTGTATTTTCTTTTCAAACTTCTTCTCTAAACTGATGCTTTAAACTGATATCTCTATTACATTGGATGTAATTTTTATTTTGAACTTTATTATTTCCTTATATCAATTGTAAAGTGGAATAATGCAGTAGTTTCATATTGACTTAGGTGAAATTTTATCTACATTTGGATAAGCATGCAAACTATTGATTTTTTTATGATTCTTGCATTTTGAATAAGGAACAAAATGGGGTTCTATAGGGGCCCCTGCCGATGATAAATAAATATATATACATGCCAAAAGTAGGGACAATAAAATTAAAGTAATATTCAGAAATTTTTCAGTCTTGCTTCAAAATTTCCTCCAAGTAGGGGAATCTTGTTCAAAAGATTGTTCTTTCTCAGCACAAATTTTCTTGAACCTTTTGTTTTTTGAACAAATATGACTGACCCTACTAAGTCCTGGGACATTACCATTTCCATCAATGATTCCATAGTCATTATAGGACAACTCATGATCTTTTCGAGTTTGATTTTCTTCTATTATGATGATACCCAATCCAGAAGATCCAAACCGCCTGTGAAGAATGTTGTTTTCCCTTTCCCCTTGTGAAGGGTCAACTTACTAGGAGTGGTTTGAGAGGGGAAATATGGGATAATTGGAAGGGTAATTACTACACTTTCTTGATGGGATAGATTGCGAAGTCTTGAGTTTTACCCAGTCTCTCACTTCCTTGTGAGGATTGGATTGTCTCTTGGAGAAGGAATGGGTTGAGGTCCCAAACAATCATGTTCAAAATGAGGAGCATGATGCATTAAATGGGTGGAAGAACGAATTGAAAATATTTCCCTATTGTCCTGAGCAGAGTATATTGCTTCTCTTGAATGGAGAATAAATAATTATTTATCTTCTTCTCCATCTAAGATAATGATTGGAAGTTGATGATGTGGTTCACCCTTTCTCTTACCTGAAGATGATGTTGGCATTGAACCTAGGTGCAAAGAAATAGTCTCTACTTGTTTTTTCTCCAAAGAGTTGATCATCCACTTTAACTCATCTAATTTGTAAGAAATGATAGGCATGATGTCAATAGAGGATTTTTCATATAACATATATGATTCCTTGGGAATATCCTTCAATATAAATCCTTCATCACATAAAAATTGGGCATTGAAAATTAGTTTTCCTAGATACTTGGGGTCTTCTCTCGACCCAATATCTCTTTAAATCTTCAGGATTTTTCAGATTTTTCCATCTGAAGAGATGAAAGTACATAGCTTGAAAGGCTGCAAACACAGGATTAATCCTGATCAATCTTGTAAGAAGTGTCAATCAGACCTACCAATATGTCAAAGGTCCTCTGGTATCACCTACATACTCTATGTCAAACAAGGCCCTAACAAAGGCTTCTTTAGAACCACTCAAGTCAAATATTTTATTTAAAACTTCTGAGGAAATTTCTTTCAGGCTTTGTGCTATAAGTACCTTCACTAATTTTTTGATAAAATTATTTATATTCAAAATAAGAATGGAAATACATAAAGGTAGTGAAGTAAAACCAATTTTTATAGAGAAAGGGGTGCATGTGGTTCTGATTTAGAGAAATATTTCCCATGAGATGAGGGATATTTTTCTTAGTTCACACGAGAAGGATTTAAGAGTTGGAAGATATTAGGAATAAGCATAAATGGTTAATCAATTTGATTTAAAAGGAACCTTGTGTGGCAATTAAACCAGTGAGACATGAAACAGAGTGCGTAGCACCCAAGATGGATTCTTCAAAGGTAGATGACGATATATGTCATATCATAGTCATCTGGAAGTTCTTAGAGGTTATTTGAAATGATTATCTAATCAATATGAGGGAAAAGTGATTAAAATAATTTTCCAGAAATGATGATGTGATATCCTAGTCGAGCACAAGTGGAAATAATTGAAAAGACTCACATTTTATACACCTGACAGCTTAAAGTAAAAATGGCATGTTCTAGAACAAGTATTGTAAAAGGGAATATTCCTAGGAATGTTCATGCTTTTGTGGGGAAAACACTTCAAAGGATAGAAAGTGAATTGAGTGATATAAAAATGCAAAGAATAATTGTGAAAAAGAGGGGGGGGGTTAATTTTTTGATATTTTTTCAAAGAAAATCAAAAGAGAGAAAGTTAAGAGAAGCCATTTTTCCCAAAGAACCTATATGAGAAACCTGTTATTTCCTATGTGTCTTTAGATTTGATCATGTCAAGATGGTTGCAAATGTCCAGCCATTGACAAGATTTGAGACTATAAATATAACTTTCCCTCGCTGATCAATTTGAAGAACCTTGAGTAAATCGTGGTAATCATGAGCATAGTTGTGTCTGCTTTCAGTTTTAGATATCTTCAAGTAGTTATCTATGTTCCTATTAAAATCTTATGTTAGGAATTCTAATGAGTCACACAATATCTCACCCTTTTTATAGTATTGTGGCATTTGTAATTACATCATGAAGATATTTTTCATTTCACGATGCAATAAACAATTTAAATGGGTAAGTGTAGGAAGTTGATGGACAAATATAGGGTCATCCGTGGATGTCATACTACAAAAAATAGCGAAATCTCAACTTGTAGGGATTATTAGCTATACGCACACTCTAAATTAGAAAAATTTATATAAATATGAATCATAGCATTCGGAATCTAGTTTCTAAAATACTATTTTTTTTTTTAAATGGACAAGTTTAACTATATTAAACACTTAAAATTATATGACTTAGTTTTTTTTTTTTTAACTTATAAGATTGTAGTCTGTTTGCCCACATTTTAGATGACCAAATCTTGTTATTTTTTTTCCTTTGGTGAAATGTTAGATGTAGTTGTCTATCTTGGGATGGATTTTATTTTGTATTTTTTTTAGCAATGTTTTTTTTTATGATTTTTTCTGTGAAAGTGGTTTGAAAATATTTAGAAAACGGAGTGCTTTCCGTTTGCCCGCCATAACTATATCAAAAAATATCGAAATCAAATATTTTTTTTAACGTGTATAGAATTTGTCCACGCTTGGGATGGTATAAGTTTTATCATATTTTGATAAGCGAAACAAAAGTTACAGTCTTAAACGTAGACATGAACATTCACAAGAAAAAATGTCTTAAAGACCTAGTGTTAGTAAAAAATTATAAAATGATATTTATCTTATTCTATTCACTTTAAAATCAATATTTCTATGAAGCTAAGAGTCTCCCCTACGGAATGGTACCATTTTTGTGAAATGTTTTCAGTTTTTTATCATGGTTCAAGTCTTTGGAAGAGCAGATCTGAGGTTTTTTTACCTTTTACACTTCATAATGACCTTTCATAGCTTTGGTTGGGGAAAAACAAAGATTTTATGAGGCTTAGGTTTGGAAGATAGATCCGTGATCGTGGTTTATAAAGTGTGATCGTAGTTTTTTTAACACAAACCACGAGCGCACTTTATAAACCATGATCACGGTTTATAAAGTGTGCTCGCGGTTCATAAATCATATTTACACACATCCTAATGTCTAAATTACCATGTGATTTTTACTCTCTGACCTTACCGTATGAATTACTGTGAAATTTTATCTTTTTCTACATGTTTTTCTTATCACCGGAAGCAAAACATCATGGGAGACAAAAAACGAAGTAAAAAAAGAAAGTAATTAAGTAAAAAAATACCAAATAAATTAGAGGCCAGCAAAATTTAAAATGTTGAGCGAATGCGGACACTTCGTGAATCAAGAAGAGGTTCATCTTCAACCCCAACTATTGTAAGCAATGAAGAACTAGGTAATGTTTCTACTATCAATGTTGAAGTTGAATTAAATACTCATGATGAAGAATTTTTCACCATCAATGTTGAAGAAGAATTAAATACTCATGATGTAGCAAATGTTGAAATTGAAGAAGACAATGAAAATGTGAATAAAGAAATTCATGTTGAAACTGTAGACAAGAAAAATTTGACAAAAACACCTCCTAGGATTTTACATAAGAAACCTAATTTTTTTATTGAAATTGATGAAAACATTTTGAAACCAATGTCTGACAAACTTTCTGAATGACAAATCAGAAGAAAAGCCATTGAAATTTGGGATAATCATTTTAAAATTTTAAATGATTCCCAAAGATGTCAATTGTTGGTTAGTTTGATGAAATTGATTAAAATGATACCTACATTAAACACCTTAGGATTGACAACATCTAATATACGTGGTCAAACCTCTAAATTTTTTGAAAACCTTCATGATGCATATCACACTGTTGGTGTCAAGAGGTGCACTATGGATAGTAATATTGTGCATCATGTACTTGCTACTAGTGTTATAAGCGAATCAATAAAAAAATAACGTTTGATTACGTAAACAAGTTGAATGTTGCAAGTTAATCAAAAAACTCTAATGAAAGTAATTGAAAGACGTAATATCCTTCAATCACTCAATAATGCCAATTTTTGGGCATTTTTTGCTAGAGCACCGCGTAAGGACAAAAATAATTCTGATGCTATAAGAGAAGTTGTTATTAAATTTTAGCATGATAACACTAGAGTTTCACCTAATACAAGAGATGTTATAAAAAAGAGAGTTGGTTCTACTAATCATGAACCGCATCCAAAGCATTTCTTATATATGACTCAATCTCAATTTTTTGTAAGTTTGAACAAGAGCGTCAAAAAATTAAAATTAGTCAACATTTTTTAAAAATGTTGAAACCATTCTATGTGAAAATAAACCACGCTTGCATCACTTGTTATAGGCAACATGTTGAATTTACGATGCATTATGCTAAATTTTTACGTATTCGTTCTAATTTTCATTTTGAAACTATCTTATCGGAATTTGGGTGTTCAAGTTCCACCAATATCTTCCAGGGATTTCATTCCTACTATATTTTGTGAAAAAGAAGTTGGACAATTTTTTATAGTCAGGATTGTTTAGATGGAAGTTGTCGTACATGTGGCGGATTACCTAAATTAGAAAGTTACATCCATGAGAAAATTGAAGGTACAATAGGACATAATTTAGTTGAGTTTGATAAATATAAATTAGTTACATACTAGTTGAAAGATGGAAAAGAATCTAAGCGGTATGAGCTAGTTATAGAACAAATGTCCGTTTTCTAATTTTCGAGAAAATTTAAGGATGAAATTGTTTATGAGTATGTGAGGCATACACATAGAGCTCGATGGTTGGATGAATAGTTCAAGCTATGCAAAGACACATTTCATATTAGTACTATTGTTTCAATAGTCTATTTTGCAGAGAACTACACATTGCAACCACAAATGGAGGTTCAATCGCAATATTATAACTCAGTACAAGTTTCCATTTTGTGCATATAGCATTTCTACATTCTCCTGATAGTACAAAGAATGATCAATTTTTTTTAAGAGAGTACCACTTTTATATCAATGATGATCGTACTCATTCTACTGAATTTGTGCAAGGGTGTTTCTAGTTATTTTATGGAAACTTGTCTGATAGGGACATCCACTTCAAACAACATTATATATAGTCAGATAATTACACATCTTAGTTTAAGAATGAATGAATATTTTATTGGATGAGCAGAATGCTTGTCAAGATGGGTGTGTAACATATTTAGAGTTTCACTGAGGCTGGACATGGAAGAGGAGAGCATGACGGTGAGGGGCATGTGTGAAAAGATCTCTTACAAGAGAAGAGTTGAAGTACAAAGATGGTGCTAAATTAAAATATGTAAAGAGCATAGTGGAATGGTGTACTGATAACATGGCCTGAGGTTCTCAAGAAAATTTCATAGTTCATAGATATTTTTGTTTGATAGAGGAACAACAAATTTCTAACTACGAGGATTGCATGACACTCACTAGGTCCAGTGATATGCACTCATTTTGTAGCTCAAACACTACTTCATGGGCCGTATGGACAAGAAATTTGACATGTTTTTGTGCATCTTGTATCGAATTTGTCACTGATGATTGTGATTCACAAGAATGGGTGGAAGGATGGATTTGTAGGCCTTTAACTCCGCTTCCTAGTTATCAATCTCCACAAGCATTATGACTTGTTTATGCGGATGAAGTTGCAACATCCAAGGACTTTAACAAAATTTTGATTTTACTGCGACAAGGTATTTATGGTTATTTATTTAATTTTTGTATTGAGTTATGTCCATTGAAATTTTAATATGTAATTTAAATTTGAGTTGTTCAACCAAGTTGTTTTTTTGTATGACATGTGTTTGTAGTAATTGCGATAGAAGAAAATGAAGAAGGAACAAACTATTTCTTATGTCATTGCATCGAGGAAAGAAAGAAGTTGACTTCTTCTATTATAGATGGAAAAGATATTGACTACCCTACATGGTCCGTGGTAGTTACTGGAACTTGGCTTCTATGATATCTATTAAAAAACTCCTCTGTTTGGGTGTTTGAAGACTTTGAGACACATAGGAAAATACTCTTATATTTGCATCTAGTTCTAGTGACAAATATTCAGCTGTATAGATATCGAGGAAGGCCTAATAACAAGATTCTTTGGAAGGTTCGAGAGTCAGATCATGAAGCAATCTTGTCTACTATTCAGAGTAGATCCGATCCTGATGGTTTATTGGAATGAATTTACAATGCTCATGTCTGGTATATATAATTTCTTTTCAATATATATATATATATATATATTTGTTAGTTTAAAGATCTAGATTTAAGTTTGAATATATTTTATTTAAATTTGTGTATTTTGTATATATAGATAGTATATGGTTTTGATTTGAAACTTAAATTTCTTTGACTAACACTTTTATGTTTAGGTTAGTGGTGCTAGAAAAGCTTCCACCTTCACGTGGTTGGCATTGTTAGTAGATAATTTTAAATTCTCGAAGCTAAGAGAAGCTTTCATTGTTTGAAAAATTTGTAAATTTTGAAAATGTTGTAAATTTTGAAAATGACTCCTCCCCAAGTGTTTACAAGACCATACCTACACATGTGCACCGATCTGGGAAGGAAAAATCCAAGAGAGGATAATGTAGAGGGTCCCTACGCTGAGGTGTCAAATTATACAAGACATCTCTAGGTGCCATGGAGTCCGAGTAGTCACCCGTCGAAGTTGAACAATATTTTGGTCTCAGGGCTCTTAAGGGACTACGCTCGAATGAAGTAGCCTAGAAGCAACGACCTTGTCGCGCACCAAAACACCACCTCCTCTAGTGTTCACCTGGCCACCCGGACGTGTTGGTGCAGTCGATTCGGTGCCACGACCCACCGTTTGCAAAATATAGCATTTAACAACCTTACACTGGCTCAAACTGCACTATTTCGCGTGTTTGTAAACAATAGGGCAGGGAGAGCACCGAAATGAGAAGGAAAAAATTGAGAAAGGGTATTGTAGAGGGTCCCTATGCCAAGATGTCAGATCAGACAAGGCATCTCTAGGTGCCACGGAGTCCGACTAGTCACCTGTCGAAGTTGAATGGTATTTTGGTCTTAGGGCTCTTAATGGACTACGCCCGAATGAAGTAGCCCGGAAGAAATGAACTTGTCGTACACTAAAACACTACCTCCTCTAGTGTTTACCTAGCCACCCAGATGTGTTGGTGCAGTCAGTTTGGTGCCACGACCCACCGTTTACAAAATATAGGGTTTGACAACCAATCACTAGCTCCAACTACACTATTTCATGCGTTTGTAAACATTAGGGCAGCGAGAGCACCGAAATGAGAAGGAAAAAACTGAGAGAGGATTTTGTAGAGGGTCCCTACACTAAGGTTTTGGATTAGACGAGCTATCTCTATGTGCCACGGAGTCTAAGTAGTCACCCATCGAAGTTGAATGATATTTTTGTCCCAGGGCTCTTAAGGGACTACACCCGAACAAGGTAGCCCGGAAGAAAAAACCTTGTCACACACTAAAACACCACCTCCTCTAGCATTCACCTGGCCACTCAAATGTGCCAGCATAGTCGATTTGGTACCATAACCCACTATTTACAAAATATAGTGTTTGACAACCAATTACTGGCTCCAACTGCACTATTGCACGTGTTTGCAAACTATAGGGCAGCAAGAGCACTGAAATGAGAAGGAAAAAAATGAGAGAGACTTTTATAGAGGGTACCTATGCTAAGGTGTTGGATTAGACAAGCCATCTCTAGGTGCCATGGAGTCTGAGTAGTCACCTGTCGAAGTTGAACGATATTTTGGTCTCATGGCTCTTAAGGGACTACGCCCAAACGAAGTAGCCCGAAAGCAACGACCTTGTTGCGCACCAAAACACCACCTCCTATAGTGTTCACCTAGCCACCCAGATGTGCTGGCACAGTCGGTTCAGTGCCACGACCCACCATTTGCAAAATATAGTGTTTGACAACCAATCACTGGCTCTAACTGCACTATTTTGCGTGTTTGCAAACAATAGGGCAACGAGAGCACTGGAATGAGAAGGAAAAACCTAAGAGAGGATTTTATAGAGCGTCCCTACACCAAGGTTTTGGATCAGACGAGCCATCTCTAGGTGTTACGGAGTCCGAGTAGTCACCCGTCGAAGTTGAATGATATTTTGGTCTCAAGGCTCTTAAGGGACTACGCCTGAATGAAGTAGCCCGGAAGCAATGACCTTGTTGCGCACCAAAAAACTACCTCCTCTAGCATTCACCTAGCCACCTAGATTTGTTAGCGCAGTTGGTTTGGTGCCATGACCCACCGTTTGCAAAATATAGTGTTTGACAACAAATCACTAGCTCCAACTGCACTATTTCACGTGTTTACAAACAATAGGGCAGCGAGAGCACAAAAATGAAAAGGAAAAAACTGAGAGAGGATTTTGTAGAGGGTCCCTATGCTGAGGTGTTGGATTAGACAAGCCATCTCTAGGTGCCATGGAGTCTGAGTAGTCACCCGTTGAAGTTAAAAGATATTTTGGTCTCAAGGCTCTTAAGGGACTATGCCCGAATGAAGTAGCCCAGAAGTAACGACCTTGTCAAGAACCAAAACACCATCTCCTCTAGAATTCACCTGGCCACCTAGACATTTTGGCATAGTCGGTTCAGTGCCACGACCCACCGTTTGTAAAATATAGCATTTGCCAACCAATCACTGGCTCCAACTGCACTATTTCGCGTGTTTGTAAACAATAGGGCAATGACAGCACCGGAATGAGAAGGAAAAAACCAAGAGAGGATTTTTTAGAGGGTTCCTATACCAAGGTTTTGGATCAGGTGAGTTGTCTCTAGGTTCCACATAGTCTAAGTAGTCACCCATTGAAGTTGAATGATATTTTGGTCTCAGGGCTCTTAAGGGACTACACCCGAACGAAGTAGCTTGGAAGCAACGACCTTGTCGTGCACCAAAAAACCACCTCCTCTAGCATTCACCTAGCCACCCAGATGTGTTGGCATAGTCGGTTTGGTGCCATGACATCCTGTGGCATGAATTCTCACTCCTCACCTCTGTTCATTTCCTAGGACTCAAAACATTCAATTTGTCACTTATTTACCTTCCATTTCCTTGTCACTTATTTACTTATTTACCTTCCACCTTTGTTCTCTTTGGACTTGCCTCTATCCTCTTAGACCTTCTTCATCACTGTCCTTACTTTTCTCTCTTGAGCTATGTTGTTGTGGTGATCTCTCTCCATCCTCTGCTACCCTAGCTATGTGCTTACATGCTCATTATTTTTGCATTGTAATAGGATTCTTCATCTCACTAGACATAGAATTAGGAGTATAAGTACAAATCATTAAAAAATTAAGGGAACACATGTGTGAGGACCTTTTATTCATAAGTGCCATCATTGTGCATGAGATTAATCATCTCTGCCTCAAATTGAAGCAATGTCTCCCATCTGAAACTTCAACCCCCCAGTCCAACAAGCAAGATCAAGCATTCATATTGCAAAGAAGGACATGTGACCATTGGGTGAGCATGATCCTTGAAAAAGGGAACATGATCTTATTATCTCTTTGTTTAGGTTGTTCTTGGTCATATTTTTGAAAATCAATAGGAATAGAGTTGAGATCAAGAAAGAGAAATTCCATTGGGAAAATAATCTCCCATTTGCGAGTGAGGTGAATATTTTTGATTCTCATTCCTTGGTGAGCTCATGTGTGTTTTCATGTGACTCAAAGAACTTGTATGGAATTTTTTCCCATACCATCACCTAGAGGTTTGAAGCTCTAAAAGAAGCCATTTCTATTTTGAATCCCATGAGGAGAATGTATCAAATTTTTTGGAAGATCTTGGCACAAGAATGCATGAGCTTAGTAATCCTCTCAGGGAGAATAATTCCACATGAAGAATCTTTAGGATTCAAATTTTAAGAATTGGTTCAGGAAAATATTTGTGACCCTTTCCTTCAATAGTCAATAAGTTTTAGTTCAGCCCTTGTAGCGATCATAGGTTATATCTATAGAGTCCTATGAAGAGTTAAATGAAAAATATTTTAGTCAATGTGGAAATATCAATGCCATTCCTGAGAATTGACTCAACACATTGGAGCATGTGAACATCTTGGAAGATGAGAAAGTTTCATTTGTAGTTTCCAGATTCAACAAGATGGTCTATGGAAAAGCCCCATCATTCAAGATCTTCCACGGAGGAAGACATGACTTGATTCTTCATTAGAGGAGGATTCTTCATGCGATGGGTGGAACCTAAGAATACTAATAAGGGCTTACTGTCAAATTTTTACCCAAGTTTCAACTTGGGACATCAGAATGCACAACCACATGAAATCTCTCCCTTTCGTCATTTAAGGCTTGTAACATTCTCACTAGGTATTCAATTCCTCAGCATCCCAACTTGATTATGTTTCCCCATCTCATGAATACTTAACCCCTTGTCACATTATCACCCCTTTAATTCCCTTTGTCACTTAAGGCTTGTAACCCTACCTTGTCATGCCATGTAACCCAAGTTAATCCAGAATGGTCAAGGATGAGTTAGAAGGTGAGTTATCTAGGCTAATGTTAAGAGGTGAGTATAAACATACACTTATCCATTTTTTTAATCCCTTTTTAAAATATTTAATTTTCCTTCATTGCTGCTAGTATTTAATTATGCTACTAAAATTTCAAGAAACCCTATTGCAAAAATCACATTTTTGCTCATATCTCCTTCCTTTTTGCTCCATTCCCCCTGCAATTTTTCCCGTAAATTCTACTCATGAACTCCTTGAAGATGATCTACAAATATTTTCCATTGGTACCCTAATTTTTTTATAGCATCCCATTTAAAATTTTAGAGAAAAAACTTTCCTTTTTAGATCCTTGCAATTCTAGAGATCGAAAACACTTGAAATTTGAAGCAGGAAACCATATGAAAATACCTAATCTAATGAAAAAATTTCATCTCAATCCAAATACATGAAGAAATGATTAAATATTTAAATCAAACATGTACATATCAAAGAACTAATTTAAATGGTTATGAAAACATACATAGAAGGATATCATACATGCAATGAAATCAAATCAAACATATATAGTTCAGATTTATCGTTATGAAAACCAACACACGTGGATATATAAGAATAAAAAAAAATTTGCTCTAGACACACTTCTCTGAAAATATATACATAAGTTCATAATGTATGTGTACATCTCAAACTAAGTGTGTCATAATGTACATATGGAACCACATGCGGTTGCAAAAGGCTATATATATACAATGGACTATATGAAGAAACATGTTCACTAGAACCAAATGGCCCATATATATATCTATGTACATCCAGGTGGACTATGAATATACTCATGAAACATCTTCCCTCTCTTCGCCCTGCTAGAAGTAGCACATCTACGACCTGGGGATGTAGTGGAGGAAGATGTCACTACGGATTTTCATCCATGTGGTCCTAGGTGTCTCTAAGCATGCCTGGAACCTAACCTGCACATTCATAAACAACAATTTTTTAACACCCAAAATTTTAAAATACATTCAAAGTTTAGAAACTTGTACAATTTTGTTAAAATGCATGTGAAATATTACCACAATGTCGTGATCCCTATCAATTTGTTGTTGACGCATCACAGGGACAACAATAGACTCACGAGGGGTAAGCTACATACAAATAATTAATTTTCAAATTAAATATTTCACATATACATACAAAATTTGATATTGTAGATTTAAGTAATAAGAAATAATGAACCTCCAAAATTTAACAAATTTGAAAAATTGTACCTTAGTTAGTGGATCTACAGATGCTATGGCAATATCTATAGCAGCCTCCATAGTCTGCATATATGGAGGATTCTCTCTAGTAGTCATAAGCTATACAAAAAACATGTACAAATCAATATTAAAATCTACATGACTGTGCACCACATAACAGAGGTCCAAAGCATGTAATCTATGTGAACTTCTAGTAATTAGAAACAAAGTGTAAAGAGATTTACTAACCTACGTAACGGTAAAACTCATGTGAGGCATGCCAATAGCCTCAATTCCCAGAGCAGTTGATGACTCGCCAGGCTCTTGTGTATAAAAGAGAAAAATATTAATATGTACAACATACACGTGAAACATTATAATAATAATCTAGTGCAATCAAATGAAATGAAAAAAGTAAGTTTGTACAACTTGAAACTTACGTTTGAAACACGCCCAGCTATAGTAGCTAGCATGTCGACGCCAAATGTTTCCTTCACTGGCTCTTGCTATTTAAAATAAAATAAAAAATATATTTTTTTACATGTATGTACATGATGTACAATCATATATATATATATCTCAAACATGTGAATTAAACTATTGTAAATATATATATTATTTAAATTTATTTGAAATTTACCTGTGAAAGACCAATATCAGTGGCACCAGTTCCAAAAACATTCCCCAGCATCTCATCTATAGAAAAGAAATCCTGTGAACCAGCAAATGATGTCTCACCCACAGTGCATACGGCACCACATGATCCACAGTGGTGTGGTGCGCTAGAACTGGCACCTCCACCAACATCACCAGATGCAATTTGGTCACTATGCTGGGTCAGAGTGTCAGTGAGCTCCCTCAATTCATGTAATGTATCGATCTCCACAACCTCCTTCAATGTTGGAGGGATAACTGAAGGCAGTGGGGGTTTTGGGGCATGGGGGATCTACGTGTACCAGGTCTACTCTTTGCAGAGCCACCTCCTCAACTAAAAAAGTCAGAAAATTTAAAATAATTTGGGACCTCATTGAGCACGAACTCGCAATATAATTTCTTCAAAAAATAAAGAGGAACCTCATTGTTGTTACATGGTGGATAATCAAAAACCATCCACCATCGGTCCCAAAAATTGTTTTTGATTCAGTCATCATGGCACCAATGGATTGGGAACCATTTGTAAGTAAGGTCATTGGTTCTAGGGTTGGTAAATAATGCACAAATGAGGTCTTTTCCAATTTTTTATTCTTTACGGCCGCATGGGATAGTTTATCCGCATACCACCACCTACAGTCACCTCTAAAGGTATTCCATCTATGTATTTGGTTGGTTGCAGACTCGGCTTCACCAATCAATGTATTGGCTAAAGTCATGCGGGATGGATTTATACCATGATTTTGTCTTATAGTCTGAATTAGGTTCTCAATGATAATTTTATTTTCTCAGATTCTTCCAATGATATTATCTTGTGTTCCTGTTAGCTCAGTGGGGACAGAAGGAGCCACATTAGGTGGATCTATGTTTGGAGAAGGGTTTTGAGGAATGTTCGGAGGGTTTTGAGGAATGTTCAGTGGGTTTTGAGGAATGTTTTGATGGTTTACACAATTTCGAGCTTGCCGACTAACTGATAAAACAAGAAAATTGTATACATAAACAAACATTTCAAAAAACCCATGAAAATGCAAAAAAAAACCTAAAATGCAAAAAAATGATAAGAATCGGGGGCTTACCTCCTCGTCTTGGTGGCAGGGTTGAATCTATCGCTATCCAGAAGTCTAATGAGCAATTTTGAGGTGGTATTCAAAGCTTGAGTGAAAAACATCTAGGAAAAATCACGGTTTGAAATGAAAAATGGGGAAAATAAGGAGTCGCGGGACTGCTAATTTTTGTCTCAAAGTTCTGCCATCCCGGTTTATAACCACACTTGTGGTTCTAAACTGTGATCATGGTTTTAGGTTCGGTAATTGCCAAACCTAGAATTCAAGAACCACGATCGTGGTTTAAAAACTGCGATCGTGGTATATAAACCGCGATCGCGGTTCCTGAATTTCAGGTTTTTATGACCACGAAATTGTTCGCCAACTTCGTGCACTTACTCAAATTCACCTTACTTTCATTTTTCTGGTATAGATTTTTTGTTAGTCCATGAGTTTATCTTAGGCATGATGAATCAGGGATTTCTAATATTTAATTTAGTCTTTAACATGAGCTTTTGTGTTGAATTCTTAAAGAATGTGTGAAATCATGTATCTTTGGACTTCCATGGATACACATCTTCTGGTTGAAGGATCATTTTGACCATTTGAAGAATTTTTGTCATTTTTCTTGGTAGATGTCCCAACATTTGTTAAAAGTTCCCAAGAATTTGGTATAATCAACTTTATCATGCTTAACTTCCGAACAAAAAATTATACATTAACTGATGAATCTTATAAGAACTACCCCTACTTGCACTGTGTATCCATAAATTATGAGAAAATTCATTGATTTTTCCATCCTTTAACCCAAGATATGTAGGATCAATCAGGTCTTATTGTTGTCTTTAATAACCTAGACCTTTTCTAGATGACATATTTATTCTCTAGGGTGACAACTCGTGAGAGTTAGATTATGTTGCATTGACCGTGTTTTCTCAAGGTTTCCTTTGAATATTGTAAAAGGAGAGTCAAATATTTTTGATCCGTTGATATCCTTCACCAACATAGGTTACAAAATGGGTTCTCTCACCCTGGTTGAAGGCACAACCTAAAGTAGTAAGGGTAGGTCAAACCCTTAGTACGGTGTTATCTAATTCTTCCAAGCCTAAGTGAAAAAGAGTCAGTTAAATCCTTCCCTAGCTACAAAATGACTCATATTCTGATCTATTTATCTTTAAGCATCCTTCTCAAATTATGAGGCTTATTGGTTTTAAAGAGAGAATCAATTTGGGTACCAATAGGATCCTTAATACACAATCAGCATATTATGGCTTAGTTGTCCCTATTTACATCATTGGATCCTTACAATAAGATACTTTATCACATTATTTTGTATTAGTGCTTGATTGTCTACATTTTCACCATTGGAGCCTATATATGCATTAACTTATCACATTATTTTGTATCAAGGCTTGAATGATGTCATTTCCCATACTGGATCCCCAATACATGTTAATATGTCACAATTGGAATGTTAGGGATCGATTGTCCTATTTGTGTCATAGGATCCCCAATATACATTTACGTTCCATAAATAGAACCCTAATCTATGTTAATTTGTTGTATTATTATGTGATTTAGGATTGATTTTCCCTTTTATCACCATTTGAGGTCAAATAAAAGGCATTTTATCTAATTATTGTGTATTAGGGCCCAATTGGCCTTGTTTGTGCTATTGGAATCCTTTTACATATTTACATTGTGTAATCAAAACAATATGGCTCAAATGGATTCATTATTCTATTAGAATCATAATACACATGAATTTATCAGATTATAGTTTGTTAGGGATATACTAGCTCTATTTTAACCATTACAACCCTAATTCACATTATTATTTTACAAAAATGTGTATTAGGGTTTAATTGTTCTCATTTGTACCATTTGATTCATAATACACTTTTAAGTTTCATAATTAGGATGTTAATCTCATTTTCCATTGCTTATGTCTATTGAGCACTAATACATGTTAATTTGTTACAAAATTGTGTATTAGGGCTCAATTGGCCATGTTTACATCATTTTATGCCTAATACACATTAAAGTGTTGTAATCAAAATGTTCGGTCTTAATTTTCCCCATTTACACCATTAGATCCCTAATATGTGTTAATTTATCACATTATTGTGTGTTAGGGATCAATTGGGCTGATTTTTGCCAATAAAGCCTTGATATATGTAAAATTTTCATGTTATTATGTAAAGTGCCACAATCAAAATGTTAGAGATTGATTGGACTCATTTGTGTCATTGAATACCTAATGCACATTGCTTTGTTGCATTATTATATACTAAAGTTTTATTGCATCCATTTGAATCATTAGATATCTAATACGTATTTGAGTGTTTTAATCAAAATGTTTGGGATTGATTGGCCCCATTTTCACCATTAGAGCTTCACTATGCATTAATTTATTATAATATCATGTATAAGGGCTTGATTTTTCCCATCTATGCCATTAGAGCTCTAATACAAATTTATGTATCACAACTAGAATGTTAGGGCTTAATTTAGATTATTTTTACAATTAAAGCCCATTATACTTGAATTTGACACATTATTGTGTATTAGTGATTCATTATCCCCTTTTTAAGTTTGGATCCCTTATACACATTTCAGAGTTGCAATCTAAATGTAAGGGTTTGATGGGATTTATTTACACCACGTATCCCTAATACATGTTAATTTTTTGGATTATTTTTTATTAGGGCTCAGTTAGCCACATTTGTGCCATTGGAATCCCTAATACACGTCAATTTCTTATATTACTATGTATTAGAGTTTGATTGGCCCAATTTGCACCATTAAATACCTAAAAATGTTTAAGTATCTAAAAAAAACAATAGGGCTTGATTGACATTTTCTCACCATTACAAACATTATACATGTTAACTTGTTTAAGTATTGTGTATTAGGAATCAATTGGCCCTATTTGCATCATTAGATCCCTAATACATGTTTAAGTGTCAAAATTAGAATGATAGGGATTGATTATTCCCATTTATGCCATTGGAGCCCTAATATATGTCAATTTGTTACATGATTGTGTATTAGGGCTTGATTGGCCATGTTTGGGATATTATAACCCTAATACATACACACACACACAAACACACACACACACACACACACACACACACACACACACACAGAGAGAGAGAGAGAGAGAGAGAGAGAGAGAGAGAGAGAGAGAGAGAGTAGGTATTTACCTTATCTCATGTTAACCTAGGTACTTTATTTACCTTTATTGTATTTATCCTCACCCAATTATGTGTGTGGATATTTATTTTATCTTATTTAGATATTAGGAGATATTATCTAGTTGTTAGTTATAGTTCTTTCCTTGATCTATGGTATTGACTAGATCCTTGATGTCCAGTTCTCTCCTAAATCTATGGTCTTGACTATTTCTTTGATGACTAGTTATTTCCTTAATTTATGGCTTGTTCTATGACCTTGACTGGTTCTTAGATAGTTATTCCTTGCCTATTTAAGCAAGGCCCATTCTCAATGTATTGCATTGAGTTCCATAATAATATATGATATTGCTGCTCATTCATTTGCAAAGGTTTTATGTAAAGCTATTCTAGCGAATTCATTTCATCTTATTGATCATGGTGTTTGATTAGCATCTGCGTTCTTGGCTTGGTTCGATCTAGTTATCGTTCCTTTCACACACACACACACACACACACACACACACACACACACACACACACACACACACACACACACACACACACACACACACACACAATGTTTTGTGTATTAAGGATTGTTTAGACCCTTTTATGATATCAAGGCCCTTATATGCATTAATTTTTCACATTATTTTTATATTACAGATTGATTAAAATCTCCATCATTTAAACCTTAATACACATGTAAGTGTCAAAATTATAATATTAGAATTCTAATGGGACATTTTGTGTCATTTGGGATTTAATACTCATCAATTTTAGCATTACTTTTATTATGGATTGATTTCACTATTTGCATCATATGAGCCCTAATACATATTTAAGTGTCAAAATCATAATGTCGGGGCTTAATTACACCTATTCATGCTAGTGAAACCTTAATACACATTAATGTGTTACATTATTATGTATTAGGGATTTATCATACATATTTATACCATTATATGCATAATACATATCAATTTCACATGTTATTGTACATATTAATGCTCAATTTTCCCCATTTGAGTTGTTAACTCGTATTATTGTTTATTAGGGATCCATTATCCTTGTTTTCTCCATTATATCCCTAATGCATATTTAATGGTCACAATTGTAATTTTATGATTCAATTGACCTTGCTTGTGCCATTGAAGGAAAAAAACATGTTTAAGTTTGACAATCAGGATGTTAGGGATCCATTAGCTATGTTTGTGCCATTAAATCCATGTTACATATTTATTTATAATATGATTATGTGTTAGTGACTGAATGTTCATATTTTTTCCATTGGATCCCTCATACATGTTAGTTTGATGCATTTGTGTGTATTAAGGCTCAATTATCCTTGATTATAGTAGTGGAGACATAACACTCTTGTAAGTTTTATAATTGTAAATTTAGGGTTCAATCGACACCATTTTCATAATTATATCCCTAATACATGTCGAAGTATTGGAATATGAATGTTAAGAATTGATTGGTTAGGTTTGCATCATTGGATCCCTAATAAACATTAATTTTTTGCATCATTGGGTATTAAGGATCAATTATCCTTATTTTTATCATTTTATCCCTAATACATGTAAATTTGTTGCATTACTATGTATTGAGGATCAATTTGTATAATTTGTACCATTAGAGTCCTTTGTATACCGTGTAAAATATAAGTAAATTAGAAAATTAAAAAAAAGTGCAAACCTTTCATTGCAAATCCCAAAGCAACCTTGAATTAGATTTAACTGAAAGAATGGGATCTTGTGACATTATTCATTGGATTCATTTGATTTTTAAGCTTATTTTGGATTGTGGATGCTCCAAGTACTCTGAATGGAAAAATCTCTAAGCCATGAGGATGAAGATACGATCTTGATGTGATTTGGGCAACATAACAATATCTAATATTGATTGATTCACCAAATGATTGCACAAAACATAATCATGAAATCTTAAAAGCTTTGGTGGATGATTTTCATAGGAAGGATCATTGATTTATAGCTGGGGAAAGTGAATCCCCAAGCTAAGTTATGATTTATTTTATTTGGTGATAACTAACATGATTGATCTTGTTTAGTTGAGTTTCTAGATTGATTGGAGAGTTAGACTATTGTTCTTGATTTGCAAGAGTGAAACATGACTAAGTTGGAAAGGGGTTGCACATGTTTTTGATTTTTAATTCCTTTTATTCTATTTTATTCACCCAAAAGTTTCATGAATATTTGTCTTTTAGAATAATTTGGATTGATTTTGAATTTTCATGACTGGGAAGATAGCTTCAGTTAACTATAACCACAAGTTTTTGGGTTGAAATGTAATCTATACACTTCTTACATCCACACTACTATGAAGAGGCCTCAAACTACTTTTAATTATTCACCGATACATGTGATATTTTTAACACTCTGAACATTGTGTGCAAGTACAATAAAATATAGGATGTGAAGGTTTGTAAGAGGGTATTATTATGAATTAATTAATTAACATTAAATACATGTGCACATTTAGAATAATGCATTAATATTTACAAAAATTATGAGATGGTTTTCTTGAAATACACAAAGGGGTAAGAAATTAATTATGAAAAGTGGTACATGGATGATCTTGGTATGCAGACTAGATAGTTAAATTATTCTAGACCTAAAAGTTTTCTATATTTGAAACTGGAATCGGAAAATATCTCTCATAATATAGTAAAATTTTTCATGGATCATCATATGGTTCTAACCCCTTGTACATGGTTTTAGACCTATTGACAATAGGGTTCTATAACTTATATTACCCTTTGGTTACATGGAAATTATTTTCACTGTATGTCACTCTAGCTTACATAACTTGTAATGAACTTTAACAATTATAAACCATAGATACATTCAATACCATTAAACATAGCATTGGATTGAAAAGGGATATATTATTGTGTGGGTAAGGATGAACTACCCATGGTGGTAAACCCCTACTGAAAAAATCTAAGTACTGCACTATCTAAACTCAAGTGGAGAAAGTATCATGTATTTATCCTAGTGTAGGTGTAATAGTGCATAAATTTCTAAGATAACCCACTATTTTTCCCATGTGACTCTTAAAAATATGACAATGGGATAACTATAGATTAGAAAATGTACCAAACCTATTCGTAGTGTGATGTGGTGTGATTTATATGCTAGACTATTTTTTTGTCCCTTGAATACGTTTGAAGATCCTTAAAGTGAATTTCAGTTTCTAATACATGACTCTAAGACCTTGAAATTCTTGGAAAACAGGTAAGCTAGACTCTTTTACGTATTGAGTGCTCCAAACCTGATATTTTGGCTTCTCTAAATGATGTGCAACTTATTTAGAGTTATTTTAGAGAGCCTTGAATTGATTAGCATTGATATTTGTAATAGGATACTATGATATGGCCATGTGAGTTATGAAATGGATATGAACTTCTTAGATATGCTTCTATAGGTTAAGCATTCACATAAAGGATGACCTAGGAGGATAAAATGACAAATGTAAGATATTCAAATTATAAAAAGAGTCATTGAATATAGGGGTATAAGCTTATAAAGGTTGACTAAGACCATTTTCCACTATGGTCTAAAACTATACAATTTTTCTACAGTAGCTACTGATGTAAAAGCTAAAGTTTAGGAATTATGTCTGGGCTATTACTACTTTAGTTGATTAACATTTTATAATTGAATGATATAGTAGAGTGCATAGATTATTGGTTTAAGAGGGAAGGGAGATATTTATTAATTAATATTATGATGTGATAATTTATCTTATCATAGGATAATATCCAAACTTATCATTTTTAGATGAAAAATTATAAAATTTGAGTGTATAAATTTCCCCATGTTAATTGCATAGTTTAAAATTTCATGCTTAAAGGAAAAACATACCTGATTATGAAAAAAAAATTATCTTCACTTGATAGTTGTTTTCTAGTGTGTTTCATTTGGATAATCCATCATGAATCCTAAAACACAAGACAATTAATTTCCACATTACAAATTGAACTATAACTCAAATGTAAATAATGCTTGTAAATTTCTAAATAAAACTTGAGCATTGCAAAGTAATAAAGATGTAAAACATGAAAGTATTACACCTATATTATTTGTAGATGGAGGAAATCCCTTTCTTGTTGTAATTTGGAGACTTAGATAAATTTTTTAACTGCTAAAATATTTTTGGTGATCAATCTCTAATTTTTGCCAAAGAAAAAACCAAACTAGGAGAGAGAAGTACCAAACAACCCCACTAAAAGGGAAGAACATAGTATCAGAATATTTAGTAACCCTATTATATTTCCACATAAGTTTGAAAGAGGAAATGAAGGATAGCATATGAAGATATTAAATTGTTCCATACCTTCCAAAACCCCACAAACCACATCATTGTAGATAGATCTAGGCCCAATTTTATAAATTTTTTGTAACTGTTGAGTAGGATTTTGTAACCATTGATTAAGATTTTATAAGTGTTGGGTAATGAAAAGGAGAGGAATGCCTATGCTCCCAAACCTTTCATCCATCATTTTTTTTGAATTATACAATGAATAAAGAATGAATTACTCATGCCCCTTATATTTTACCTTGAATCGTATAATTTACATATTCTTTTATTATAAAAATTATATAAATGTCTATAAGAATAAACAATTATTGTAATTTTAAAAGAATTATCCCTTAGGTCGATAGTTCCTAATAGGGTTTAAAACATAGTATAACTTTGGTCTATAGTGCACATTTTTCCAACAATGTAGATTCTACCACTTTTTGCATATTTAGTTATTTTTGAGGATCTATATCCTAAAAAACCCTTGTTGTAATTACCTATAAAAATTTTATACTCATTATATATGTAAAATATATATCAATTAATTAAGCCTCTTTTGATGGGTGTGTGATAAATAATTTGAGTGCATAACTCAAAAAATGGATGCATACCCATGTCAAATAAGTCTGATAATTTGTATTGGATCAAATAGAAGACTATATTTGTGGCCACCACAAAGATATTTATCCTACAAAAAGGTAATACACATAGAAAGAAATCAACATATAATATGAAACAATCAATCTTAGTAATGACAACATGCAACATGCAACATGTAAGTGTAGTAATAGTAATAAGGGTTTAGATAGAAAAATGAGCACATAGACAAATAAATTGTCAATCTATTCGATATAGGAAATTGTATATAAAAGACTCACATCACGGCATAGAGTCATAATCATTATTCAACAATGGTGTTAGAAGAAAAAACAAGGTGAAGGCACACATGTTTCATAAAAAGAGATATGTATATAAAAATAATAGAGGTATAAAGCCACAAACATGGGACACCCACTGTGTCATGAAACAATGAGGGTGCTTAAGACATATAACTAGTAAAAAAATATTCAAACAATCAAGTGAGAAATGTAACAAGAAAGTATAGGAAATAGTTGTGAAATAACACATATAACAAGATAAATTAGTGTTAGAAAAGAGACATATATTAGTATTCTTAGTCAAAAGATAAGATATACAAATAAATGTAATCAAACATAATGAGGAAAGTGGAAAGTAATTATAATGAAATAAAATCCTCTGTATAGTGTAAGAGAAACTTTTAAATGATTAATTTCACTAGGAAGGGAGCATGATGACACCTTTCATCATATATTGCATCAATATATGTATGTTCTACATCAAGATCAATATACCTCATGAATGCATGCATGCGTGTGTGTGTGTGTGCGTGCGCGCGCGCGTGTGTGTGTGTGTGTGTGTGTGTGTGTGTGTCAAACAAATATGAAAAACAACATATGTAAAGTACTAGCTAGTAGATTATGTTATTTGTAAGTATTTAATTTATATTTTTGTAAATATTATAATGATTTTTTATTATGTGATTATTTAAATGTTAATATGTTTTAAAATATTTATGTAAAAGGAATATGGGTAGCACAATATTTTATTCAATCATCAAGGATATACTCCAAAACAAAATAAAAACCAATATGTAAAGGGTCACCCCAATTGCATAGATTATAGAAAAAGGGTCCATTTAGTTATCATGTGTCATGGAGGCAATATAATTCTATGATATACTATTCATATATATAGGGCAGCCCTTTCTCAGCCATAATATGGGTCCAATGTGTCATATTAGAATGATAATTAGTGGGGCTATCATTCCAAATAGTAAATATAGTGTGGAGTAGGAGGAAATTAATAATAAGATTACATTCATGAATAGTACCATTTAGGTGTCATGGCCAAGATCAACCCATTGAAATAGGGGTCATTTGATGGTCTAATGCAACCCACAAATTAGTCATAATTACCTATAATCCATAAGTTATAAGGAGAATGATGTAACCATAAAAGTTGTGAGGCGGGGAAATAAGTGGTGTGATACCTAATGAAGTAAAACAAAGGGTTTGTAAATCCTCATCAATATAGATATTTTTATTTTTATATAAACTAAAAGAGACTTGTTCCCAATATATACCACGAATATATATTTTTCTAGTGAATGTGTCAAAGAATTAATTCTTGATTTATTATGCAATATCTAATGAATGTGATTATTTTACTTTTAGTTGTTCTTAAATAAGTATTATGATGGTATTATTATCCTTTAGACTATGCAATTTGTTAACAGTAACTTGACAATGATCAACATCATGTCCAAAGAGACCATGATAACACAAAAGGGATTTCTAGGTTATAAAACGTTTTGCAATAGATAAATAATGCAAATGAGGTAACTAAATAACTTTATTACCATGTAAGATATGGAATGTTTCCTTTTGGTGTATCTATATGAGCCAGTATGGTAATAAAGCAAAATTTGGGTGTGGGATCAAGTACATATACCTATCTCCTTCCTTTATCTTTCCAATTTTCATCTACTTTTCATACTTTTAGATTAAAAGTAATAAAAAAACACATACCTCTATCATACAAGGGATATTTCCCTCTCAAACGTAGAGGAAAATCACCATACAATTGGTGATTTCTCTGTAGTGTTGCATAATTTTGAAGTGGTATGTTGAGAACAACATAAAAAACATAATGACATTTGTTGGTATCCAAATTGATTCTCCTGTGAGGGTTGAATGACATCACAAAACTAACAGGATGCTTAGAGATAGCAAAATCACAATATTAGTCGTTTTGTAGCCGGGGAGGGGATTCAACTGACTCTTTATTACTCAAGCGATTGGAGAAATGGATAGCACCTTACTAAGGGTTTGATCTACCTTTACTACTATAGGGTTTTGCCTTCAACTAGGGTGAGAGGACCCTTTCTGTAACCCGTGTTGGTGAAGGATATCAAGATATCCTTCTTTACATAATTTTCATGAAAACCTTGAGAAAATATGATCAATACAACACAATCTAACTCTCACGAGTTATCACACTAGAGAGTGGAGATGTTTCCTAGACAAGGTTCAGGTTACTAAAGATAATAATTGAAACCTGATTGTCTTTACATATTTTGGTAGTGAAATTTATTAAATCTTTGTGGATACATAGTACAAACAGGGGTATTTCATGTAGGATTTATCATTTGAGAATTTTTTGGTGGGAAGTTAAGCAAGATAAATTTGATTATACCAAATATTTGAGAGACTTTACAAATATTGGAACACTCATAGATAAAATGCTTCAATATAGCCAAAATATTCCTTCAACCAGAAGGTGTGTATATGTGGAGGTGCATAGATGCATGATTTCATACAATCTTCAAGAATTCAACACAAAGGCTCATGTTAAAGACTCAATTAAACATTGTAAATCCCTTATTAGTCATGCCTAATATACACTCATATGCTAATAAATAATATTTTTCAACACAGTGCAAGTAAAATGATTTTAAATTGTTTATTTCATTACAAGATGAAAGCTTTTATCATAATTAAAATTGCAAATGCCACAATACTACCACATGGATAAGATATTGTGTGATTCAAAGGTATTTCAACATAATATTTCAACAGGAACATGAAAAACTATTTGAAAACATTCTAAAATAAAAGCAAACACAATTATGCTCATGATTAATACAAATTCATTCAAAGTTAACTAGATTCATCAACAGGGGAAAGTTTCTTCAACAATCTCAGAGCTTGTCAATGGTTGTAAACTTGTAACCATCTTGACATGACTAAATCTAAAAACACAGGGAAAAAAAAATAGGTTTCTCAAATGGTCTCTCAAAAAAATGGTTTTTCTCAAAATTTATCAGAAAAATTAACCCCCCTTATGCAAGAGTATTCTCATTGCATTTATATAATTTCACTCACTCAATCATCCCAAATTTTCCCCCCAAAAGTCTAAATATTCAAGAGAATATTCCTCTTTACAACATACCATTTAGTCATGTTTATTCCCTTGAAAATATATTAATTTTTTATGCTAGGTAGATAAATCATGAACTAGTCACATTTCTCAATTCCTTAACTATGACTGGGATGCCATGTCATAACTTTTGATAGTATTTTTAATTATTCTTTTATTTTTTCATGCAATAAATCCCCTTTTTTAATAATTCTCAGGTGGATCCATATGGATTGGTATGACAAGAAATCCTTTTCACTTTTGAGAATACACCTTGAGGAATAAATACCTACATCCGTGACTCTCACAAATGAGTTTCCTTTCATTTATTATACCACATATCTTCACTACGAGTCTGAGTTGGCCAAGTGTAAAGAGGAGCTAGTGGAAGCCTCCATGCGTCTCCTTGGCACAACTGCAAAGGTGAAGTCTAGAGGTAGGTTCCTCAAATGAGCATGGGCCCTCCACGTGCCCAAAACTTGAGAGAGTTGCACTGGTCACTGAAAATTCCAAGTATGGGAAAGTCTAACAGAAGATTGCATGTGTTTTTTTGGTGTAACTTAAAACATGAATTCTAGAGGTGGGACCTCAAATGAGTACAAGCTCTCCACATTCCCTGGGCCCAAGAAAGTTTCCTCGGCTGTTGAGAAGTCTCAATATAAAGAGGAGCCAGTGGAAGCGTCCACGTGTCTCTTCAGTGCACTTTTTATATGGTTCCTAAAAGTGGAGACCGTAAACAAGTGTGGGCTCTCCACGTGTCTCGGGCCTAGAAAAGTTATACTGGCCATTGAAAAAGTTTAAGAACCAGTGGAAGGTGTCACGTGCCTAGGGTCTAAGAAAGTTACATTGAACGCTTAAAAATTCTAAGTATGGGAAGATCCAGCAGAAACCTCTATGTGTCTCTTCAACACTCTTTCAAAAGTAAAATTTAGGGGTAGGTCCCCAAACAAGCACGGGCCCTCCACTTGTCCTGGGATTAAGAAATTTTCCTTGACCATTGAGAAGTCTCAGTATAGAGAGGATCCAACAGAAGCCTCCATGTGTCTCCTTGGCACAAATCCAAAGGTAAGACCCAGAGGCAGGACCTTAAATGACCGCAAGCTCTCCACGTGTCTATGATCTAAGAAAGTTGCACCAGCCATTGAAAAGTATGAGCATGGGAAGCACCAACAAAAACCTCCACATGTCTCTTTGGTGCAAATCCAAAGGTCAAAATGAGAGGTGAATCGTCAAATGAGCGTAGGCCCTCCATGAGTCCTTTTTCAGGTCTTAGGCATTTACCATATTCTTTCAAGACCTTTTTCATAATGCATCAAAATATCAAACAGACACACCCCACCGCATCTAATTATAAAAGGCCAAGTATCTATAGATTTTTGGACATGATTTACAAAGGATACATAATCATTCATGACGCCCAACAACAAAAAATTTCCCCACAAAGAGAAGACTGTAAATAATATTAAGACTCAATGTGATGAATGACCCAAGGAAAATACTGACAACGAGATCTAAATGAAGGAGAAATTTTTCATGCATCCATATAGGGAGACATAAAATATTTATAACCAGGTGGGCTATAAATTTTAAATGACAAAGGGGTGTTATTACAATTGAGCAGTAACACTGACAACCAATTATTTATACTCAGCTAGAACACCGAGTCACCTTCCCTATTGGGTGATGAAATCCCAAATTTTCACATTGGTAGTAATGTATGAATGCATTGTACATTTTAAGTGATTTGGTTGTGTGTGAGGGAGATTAAGTAGATAAAATATATTAGCCTCCTAATTAGACTATTATGTGATCAAGCAGGATGAAAGGTCTTTTTTAAGCCTAAAATATTGATTTATTTTAATGAGAGAAGCAAAAAATAATGCAATGCTTTGAAATAAAAAGAAGATAAAAAAACACACCTGTAAAATAATTCCGTTTTAATTTTTAATTTTTAGATATTTTTTTGTAGAAAAAAATTGCAACAAGCAAAATCCCTCAAAGTAATAACTTGTAAGGGTTAGCACAAAAAGAATAAGAAAAATAAAAAATGGATGTTAGAGGATGACTAATTGAGATATAAAAATTAGTCACAAAGATCATTGGTGATTGACAGGAATCACTGAAGATTCACCTCAATTGATGGTGATTTGACTAGGTCATTGGTTATTATAAAGAAGAATACCTAAAAATGATATTTTCATAATAAAATTGAAATGATAGAAAAGGGAACAGAGGTCACACTAGGTGTGCCAGAATGTTCAAAGAGATTTTTCTTTCGTACTTTAACTTAATGAATTGAAATAACAAATAAAAATTTACCTCAGAAGATGGTGAGGTTTATCAATATCCATGAGGATTAATGTTAATGCTGATGGTTGATTTAAGTTTCCAAGTCTGAATGAATGTACAAGTCCTCCTATCCTAAAAAGAACTATGCACTCAAAGACACTAAATAAAAAGGATTGGATAAAAAAAGTTGCTCAATAAAGGTCGATTCCAAGAATCCAAAGGGACTTCCTTGGAGGATATCATCTCACTTTGTAAAAATTAAGTGAATTGATAAAGAAAATGATATGTGATAGATAACAATAGATAGAAAAAAGATCAAGAGCTCTAGAAATCAATGTTGAAAGGAAGGTCATGTGCAGATTTAAAGGTGGCCCAAACAAAGGTGGATGTAATCTGTACCAAAATTTCTCAGTCTCTTGATGAATGTATTGGAAGAACTCGATCTGCTCCTTAATTTATTCCATAGTCAGTAGAAAATTAGATTGCACGTAAATTCAATTCATGAAGGATGTTGTACTACTCCTAGAAATAGAGGTGTTGGACTATGGGGAGATCATAAATGTTTGTAATTAGGTGTGAACGACCAGGAAATGTCATTTAATAGATATTAATATTGGGAAACAACATGTTAAATGCAAAAATATTAATAAAAAGATAAATTTTTACAGGAATCAACGGAGATTTAGGCCAATTGCTAGCGATTAGAGTGAATCACTAATGATTATTGTTAAATTTATAGTTTTTCTAGAAAAAATAATTAAAGCTCTAAAATTATGTTTTAGATTTCATTTAATATTTCTTATGAATTTCAAATTATTAATACAGATGTAAGACTACGTTTGGGTAGATGGTGAGAAAAAAAGATGCCTCAAATCTTCAGTGGGAATGATAATAATTTTTGTGTTGTCTTGTCACAGTTCCTAGAAGTTGAGTGATGAAAATAGCTATAAAAATGTTGTTGTAAATGATTGATATGTGATGCCTAATGATTTCTGAATATGTCTTGGACTCTATATTGTTGAAAAATAAGGTGCAAACTTAGGAAAGAGGTCTTTGATTGAAGATTGATTATCCATGAGAGAGATCACAAAGTTGTTATTTATAACCATTGGAAATTATGTATAATCATCAGCGATCCTTTTTTTCAAGGAAAGTGTTTGGAAAGTGGTCAAACTACTTCTAAACAAATGTTTTAGGTCCATAATGTGGGTAAATGGTTTAAGGAGAGGTTGGGGATGAGGTCTAGAGGTTAGGATGTAGTAATAAAATAGTTTTGGATGGTTTTAAAATGGTTAGGGTTTATTTAGGGTGGTTAAATGGTTTTTAGGAAGGTAAAATAAGATTTTACAGCTATAAAGTAGTATATACAGGGTGAGAGAAAATATTTACATGGAGTAAATATTGTGAGGGATATTAGACTTAGGATAAAAGTTTTAATGTATTAAATAATGTGATTAAATGGCTTGTTTTCATTTAATATTATTGTGGGGATGGAGTATGTGGTCAAGGAAATTACCAGTGCAAATTTGAAGTGTTTACAATTACATTTCACTAAACATGTAATATTTTAGGAATATTATACAAATTCCTATAGAGATCTATGAGCAGTTTAAAAATTAACCCTTGTTTATGGATAAAGTTTGTATCAGAGTTTGTTGATTCCATGACTACTTCGGTTGCATTTGACTACTATTTTGTGTTTTACTAATCTCATCAATGTAAACTGGTTTATCTTCCTAATTGAATTTTTTTTAGTATTTGGGGAGATAGTTTGGTTTTCAGGTCATCATCAGGAAAGAGTTGAAGGGGGAAAGTTTGGAAGAGCTTGAAAGAAGAAATAAAAAAATCTAGGAAGAAAATGTGTTCCTGCAATGCAAGCTCTATTCCGTCGAAGAAAACATTGATTAGTTGAAAATGGAGGTAGCATCAAAGAATGATATCTTAATTAGTTAGCAGTGTGGTGATCAGAAGAAGGAAATCCATTCTACTTTAGATACATTGACCATGAAAAAGTACACTTTATGTTTTTCACCACAGGAATATTCTTCTTCCTCCCATTTAGTTTTTAATTTAGGTAATGACTTATTTGGTTCATTTGAAAAGAACAATAGAGGCATTGCATTCAAATTTTTATATAATATGGGTTTTTTATGGAAGAGGTCTTGGAAAATATAGTCAAGGAATTATAAATGTAGCTACAGATTTACACAACAATATCACTCTCAATATATTACTCTATATCTAATTCCACACAGTATAAGGGCTATTATATAACCATAAGTACATCCAAACCACCTCCTAATAAATAGGGAGGTTTTAAAACAAATAATCTGAAATAATATTCATGGGAAAAACATACTCTATGAATAATATATTATTGAAAAAATATATTATAACATATATTCTAACCAAATATTTAATATATAATAATATTAAATATTAACTAACAAACTACTTATTTACCTTTCAGTAAATACAAAAGTATAATGTAAACATTATATTTCCTAACATTTAGCCCCTTAATATTTATATGGTAGTAAGAGTTTTCAAACTTCCTCATTTCTCAAAATGATCAAGATGCAACAAACATGAGATAAAATGGTGACCTAAATCATTTTTTCTAATAAAAACTCTATTTCATACCGTAGCTCACGTTTTTTGGATTTCTCAACAATCCGATTGTCGGATCGAGCTTAAAACTTGCACACATAATCCAAATGAAAAACCTACCAGAATGGAGTGGATTTCATCACAATCAGAGAACCAAACTATACCTATAAATTTTAAGCTCCATTAATAGCCATTATGGCAGCTCTGTGCTCGAAGCCACTGCTAGGCGGAAATTTTAAATTTTATTTCCAAGAATCTAGTGGGAAAAATCAAGTGAAATTTGGAGGAAGTGACCATGATGATGATCTAAGTCCAAAAAATATGTACCCTCAAAAACCAAGCACTAGAAATCCACTTTCTAAAAATTGTAATTTTTCCTATACAAACTTTCTATGTTTGGAAATTCATCATCAAAAGTGGTTGTGGTGAAGGTAGTGTGTACTGAAGATCACCGGGAAGCCAGAATGATTTTCCAGAGCAAAAAATAGTGAAAACAAACACTTAATAAAAATAGTAATCCCCCTATATGGTGATTACTAAAAATAGAAATTCATCCTAGGAAGTGGTCAAGGCAAAGGTGGTGTGCAAAGAAGTGAATGAGGGAGTTCATCACATCAAGATGATCAAGAAGAGGAAAAAATCACCTCTTACTAAAAATAGTAAGTCTTCCATCTGGGCACTTGCTATTAATGGTAAGCTCCACTCAAAGGGTAGTTTTAGAACAATGGAGCATAATGGGATCATCTATGGTAATTTCTCACAAGGCATTTGAGATCCATCCAAGGGAATTCAAAAGTGTCTTTCAACACTCACTTCATGATTCTGGTCATAGGTATGTCATGTGCAAGGTGGAAGTTACAATCATCAGTGAAAAAATTCATTCAACTTGGAACGATTTGTTACAATGCTTCAATCCCTTCAAAGGGGATCTTCATGAGTGAAGCTTGTGGTCACCAATGAAGTCATTCGAAAATGTTTTTAAACACTTAGGTTTATTCATTAGTTCTAACAGGAGTTTTCTCATGGTGTGAGAAATTCAAGGATTCATAGTTCACTACAGTGGAGCACTTCATTGGATCATCTGAAAAGGATTTGTGGACTTCCTCTGAGGCAGGTTCTTATTCATTGATGCTCCTCCTTAGTTCTCTCTCTCCCTTCTCTCTCTCTTCTCTTCCCCCCACTCTCTCTATCCCCGTTCTAATTCTTTGTTGGGGTTGCACTTTTTCATAATGCCTTTAATTAATTTAAAATGCAACTTCATATTTCTAATGTGATAAGTCACCCTAAAGTCATAAAAAGGGGACTTAATATTTTCCTAAGGATGTTAAATTTTTCATAAGCTGTAATAAGGACATATTTAAAGGTATTGGGGGATATATGAAGAGTCATTTCTCATTCTATAAATTGTATATATCCATTCCCATTTTAAAGGGTTAGTGATTGATTTTGTAAACTCAAGAGTGCATTGTACCTAGAGATTACAAAAGAGATAGCCATTTTCTTCCATTTCCCCCTCACTATTTTTCCTCCATTCCCATACTATGTACAACCTTTTGTTCAAACATGCTAATACAAGGAAGGAGTTTATAGCCCTCTTTTGACTGAGGCATATTAATGTGTGCATATTTGTATGTGCTGGGTAAATCCTCTAGCCATTGGTCATGGATTACTATTTGCATAGTTGTTTCTTCTTAATGTTAATGCATGTGATGAAACTTCTAACTGAGTGTATGCAAGACTCTAATTTTCTACTTGCAGCATTAGTTCATCCTGATCTACATATTCTCACTCCCTTTCCCGCTCTCACTATCGAATTCTTCTCTTGAAAGGTATTTGTAAACTTTTTGCTGCATTGGGACAATGAAGTGCCCTTGTTAGATTCCTGACCGCAAGGCCACCAAGGAAAAATCCACCTTTACTCACATGCATGAAAATATAGAAGTTGTACCATTTAAGTAGAGGGAATTCGACTCTCAGAGCATTGGCAAGAAACCCAAAAAAATTTCCACCCAAATAATTTTCTCACCAATATTTTTGGTTACCCACCATGGGGTAGACTTGGCAACATCTGCACCCAAAATACAACTACAAGGTCAAAAATACAAAAAAATAAAATATCCAAAAAATAAAATAATCAAAAAATTTGAGTTGATGGATATCCATTGCTGAAAGACACACTATTGATCCTTATAAGTGACCTTTCACATTCCATAGTGTCTTTTCATATTCCCATTTTGAAGTTGTCAAAAAGATGACTAAAAGGAGATACACCCAGTTGAACAGGTTGAGAAGTGTCGTTGATTCCACTTTTAAGGATTTCCAAAATCAACAAAACCAAATCAGAGATAACACTTATTAATTTTCTCAAGCCTCATTCACATCCAGATCTTCAAGTAGTTCACCTGGTAACCCCATTCAAACACCTATTGATACCCCCCTATAAATTATCCCATTTTTCAACCACTATTGAGAATTGAGTCCCCAAGTGAAGAAGAAAGAGAACCAGAATAATAATTTGAAGAAGAATATACAGAAGAATTTGTAGAAGCAACAATGGTAGACGAAGTAGAAACACCTCAACCCATTATTCTGTGGGGCTGAAATACAGTCCCACTTGCTCTTGAACCCCATCTACACGATCTACCAATGGGTTCCCATAAGAAATTTCCAAAGTTCAAAGGTGATGGATCACAACTCCTTAAAGAGAACATATCAGCCTTCATCACATCATATGGGATTATTAGTGTCCAACATGAATATTTTTCTGTAATATTGTGCTTGGAGTCTCTCCAAGAAAAAGTAGTGGAATGGTTCTACCTCCTTCATACCCAATCAATCACTTGGCAGAATGACATCAAAAGAAATTTTGAGGAAAGATTAAAATTTACTAAGGAATTTTAATAACTCCTTGTTCAATTGGCACAAATGAGGAAAAGAGAAAATGAAACTATGAGGTACTTTGTGGTTCATTTCAACCGGTTTCTCCGTAGGATACCAGAAGTGGATTCGCCATCAAAGAAAAAGTCAAGGGATTTATTAGTTCTCAATCACAGGAGGTGGGATTTTTCCTATGAAGAGTTCAATTGAGTGATATTCCTGAAGTGTAAATATTGGCTATTGAACTTGATGACAATCTCATCCTATCTAGAAAGATCAAGAATCTGTCAAAGGTTAAAGCTCAACGTTGTAGAGATGAAATAAGTGATCCTTTTTTGTAAAAAATGGAAAATGAAATGTATTCACTAAGGAGGGAATTTTGAATGAATATCACCTCAAATAAATAACCATAATCATATTTTCGGGGAACCCCGAAGACTTTACTTAGAGGCTCCACCCATCAATACAAGTGGTAGAATCCAAGGGGACGAGGAAGGACTCGAACAAGAAAGTGAAGGTAGAAATTTCCTAGAGATATAAGAAGTGGGTTGTGATACTCAAAATGGACTAATTGAATATCACTCAGGGAATGAAGATGATGATGGTGAAGAGGCAACAAGTTTCTCATGTGTTGTGTTTACTCACTCCCAGTCTCAAAAGGGAGATTTTTCCTCCAAAGATGTAAATAAAAATAAGACTTAAGATCCTCCTGTGGCGACTTCATAAAACAATATAATCAATCAAGGATATCCACTTCCACCTTTCTTGGAGTATTCATTTGAGAAACCTGATCTTGTAACAAGTAAGAAAGATCCTGCAATTCCAAGCAAGTCTTCCAATGCCTCTTCCAATTCTAAATCTAAACTACTCCTGTAAAATCTAGTACTTTGAAATCCCCTAATGTACCTTTCAAAATTCCCTCAGCTTCCAAAAAATATACTCTTGCTTCAAACCTATCTGAAATAAAAAATCATTCCATCCATCACCCTCATTTACATTTTCTCCTTTTGCATTCATAGAATATGCGAACAAATCCAAAGTGTAGATTACTAAAACTCAAAATTTGTGGACTCACCCTGAATAATTTGAGATATTCGTGTGATATATTAGGAATAATAGTTTGACACCCAATGCTATAACACCTGGTTCTAAAGGAGCACTACCAAACCCACCTATTCCTCCCTCATAGAACATGTTGGCCATGAGTGAATCAAAGCCAGACAAGGTAGATCCTTTTTTTATCCCTGTTGGGGAATATGTATTGAATAATTGCATAATAGATTCAGGTTCCTTAGATAATGTGAAGAATGGTGGCTTAAATAATGTGGTGAACGGTGGATCATATTACTCCATGGAGTCCAAATAAGTCCCACTTATAAGGAAGATCAAAGATGCATATGTGGATCTCATCCAATTTCAAGATAAAAATATTTCGATGATGATTTTTGTAGCATATATTCCAACTTCATTTGGAATGCTGCTAGGTAGAATTTTTTTGCCAACATTTGGGAGGGAAAATCTAGATGAATTGGTATTTGGTAACCATTCCAATGAAGGGAGACATGGAGAAATTTCTTCCAAAGAAGAAGATGAGGTACACAATATGAAATTTAGGAAGCCTAGGAGCCAAAATTTTATACCAAAATAGCAAGAGGATGAATTATTTTGTGACCACTGAAGAAGAGGATGAGATCTAAATTTAGATAGCACCAAACCTTTCTTCCTTGAGGAATATGGATCTAGAGGAAGCATTGAGGAACTTTGAGATATAAGAAAATAGACCTAAATTTATATGTGGTGTGAGGAATAAAGAAGAGGAACTAGTTCTTGATGGTTTTCAAGCGGAAAAATCAGCTTATATGTTTGTCCATGATGAGGATATATTATCATTCATGTTTGAAGATGAGGATTCAATTGATCATGTCACCCAGGAAGAGATCAAGCCAACCTACAAAAAGCCCTTAAATGGCTGGAAATAATCATCTATGCAATATCTTATAAGAGCCACATAAGAAATAGAATACCCTGAGCTCATCCTCAAACTCATGATGCAAGCATGGAATTACAAGACATGTGTGAACTTAATCTGGAATGCTCAACTAATTCAAAGACTAGTCATGATGAAGCAAAGAAAAATGAAGAGCCTGATGTCCCTCCTGAGATAGTTAATGATGAAATTGAAGTATTTTATTTCCCATTCAAAGAGGAGAAATATTTGTCTTTTGAAGAAGTCGAAGCAAGAAGTTTGTAAGCCCTCAAAATTGAGATTCCTCCAGAAGAAGAAATGATATAATATAATGAACCTCAAGATATTTAAGAAATGCCTCCTAGCGGGTTCCTTGGATCTCAAAGTGAAGAATTTTAATATAAGTGTGAAGATGAAAATTTGGAATTACTAAACAAGGATTCTATACAAGAGATATCAGAAGCAACAGAAAGCACAAAATATCCAAGGCTGAGTCTTGATCTCTTGATTCAAGCCATGACCCTGTAAGATAGATATGAGGTCATTTTTTATCCTCCATTTGACATATAAACACCTCACATTGATATGATTCAAAAAGGTGAATCTGATACCTATTGTAGAAAGGATTTCCAAGAATGTGAATAGGTGGAAAAATAAAACTCAGGGAACTCAATCTATTCAAAAAAGAACCATCCCTGGAGTAGTAATGAAACGATAAAAGAAAAGGAAACAACGTGGATAAACACAGGAACATATTTCAAAGGAAATGAAGGAAATGAAATCTCTGAGTGAAAACCTGAGCATCAATAACCTCATGTATTCCCACCCCTACAAAGTATACAATAAAGTTTTAAAGCACCTAGCTTTAACAAGTAGTTGAAAAGAGGAGGATAATTTATGGAACCAGTCAACGACTTCGCAAAAATATAAATTTTTGTATTACCCCTTCAGGGGTAACACTGGAAAATAAAAATGCTTAAATGAAATAGGTTTGTCCCCCACCTTCTACCATAGGTTAATTTTTGGTGTGTTTCCCTTTCCATTGTCTGTTTGTTGTTTCCTTTATTTTCCTTTGTTTTGTGTGTGTTCTTCCTTTCTTTCTCCCTCTTGTAAGTTGTACATGACTCCGAAGGGCCCAATGGATAAGGCACTGGTCAATATGTTATAAGTTGAGATTTTGGGAGTCCTCATGCCATGTATTAACTACACTCAGTCCATACCATGTCCCCAAGATTTATCCAGTTCTTTTCATGTAAATGTGCAACATGAAAATTTACAATTTTTAAGCATGACAATGATACCCATGTGTCAAATTTTTCAAATTTTACCTTTCCAAGACATCCCAAGTCTACTCTTCCTTATCATCATCCTTACCCATTCAGTCTAATGACCCAACATTGGATGTTAACTTAGTCCTCTATGTGAATTAGGAACATCAAGTCAATCCCCTTAGGTATTTTAGAAGTTCTTGAAGAATGCCAATTTTAGGAAGTGTTGGGAAGGGCTACCACTAGCCTTCCTAGGATTGGTGCAAACCCCTGGAGTGGAATAGAGGATAAAAATTAATCATGGAGATGAATCAAAGGTCAAATAACATCAAGGAAATAATATTAGAAGATTCAGGGAAGATTTGAAAGTTTTGGGGCAGATGCATCAGAAATGGATTCTCAGGCTTAGGCAGTGCACATGGCCAAAAATGCTACTGAGCTTCAGGAAGTGATTACGGAAGATCTGGAAGGATTTAGGAGCTAAAAAAGAATTTTTTTGAAATTTAATTCAGATCCCTACAACATTGTGGAATCATATTTTTCACAACACCTAAGTGAAAAAAATTTATATCTAGTTTTTCCCATACCTAGTCATGGAGCTAGAAAAAAATATGATTTTTCAGGGATCAAATGTATATATAAATATATGATACCCCAACCATTGGAATAAGAAATAAATTTTTATTCACGTTCATATAAAATTTCACCTTGACTCATCCAAAAGCTCAAGTTATTGTTGTCACAAGTTCACCCAAGGTGAGTGTTCCATACTTAACCAATTCTTGAAGTGGACACGTGTCAGCTCCAGGAGCTTGGCCCATGTTTATGAACATTTTTTTCCTTTAGAGAAGGGACATGAGGGACAATAAAATTTTCCCATCCTTTTTTATCCTTATGATCACCCATATGACCCTTTGTATTGCTAATTTAGCCCCTAGGAGCTTGCCGAAGCCTATCCTCATAGTGCACAGATGATCGTCAAGTGTCACAACCTAGCATGATGTGAAAATTGATGTATCTTACATCCATTAAGATAAGGGAAAAAATAGAACACAAAAATGTGCCCAGCTCCATGCCTTCATGATTTTTGGATGACAACCAACACTTAGCCATTTCTGCATCTCTGCTTCATCTCCCCACACCTCCATACCTTGTTGGAGCTCTGGAAAAATTTCTTCAGACATCCAAACCTCAATTTCTGTACTCAACCAGCTCCAAAAAATATTCATCACATTAAAACATGGAGATATCAAAATAAAAATGGATCGTAACAATGAAGAATGAAGAGAAAACAAACATTTTTCACCATATTACTACAAAGTCTCCTAATCGAAAAATATTCATATCTTACAAAATACAAGTCAGATTAATGTTACATATTTTGTAGACTTCCCCATTTTCCAAGACAATAAAGATGTAAAAAATGGGAGATAAAATGGTACGATGAATAATGTTTCCCTATAAAAACCCTATTTCATGCCCTAGCTCACATTTGTTGGATTTCTCAACAATATGACAGTCAGATCGAGCTAGATAATTGCACATGGAATCCAAATGAAAAACCTATTACAATGGAGTGGATTTTATCATGATCGAAGACAAAAACCATACCTATAAATTTTTAGCTCCATTAATCGCTGCTATGGCAGCTCCGTGCGCGAAGCCACTGCCAGGAAAAAAATTTAAATTTTATTTCCAAGCATTCTACAAGGTGAAATCAATCAAAATTCAGAGGATGTGACCATGACAATGAGACGAGTCCAAAAAATATGTTCCATCAAAATCCAAGCACTGGAAATCCACTTTACAAAAATAGTAATTTTTCCTATACATACTTCTTATGATTGGAAATTTATCATCAAAAGCAACTGTGGCTAAGGCAGTGTGCACTGAAGATCACCGGGAAGCCAGAATGATTGTCTGGAGCAGAAAATAGTGAAAATGAATACTTAGTAAAAATATTAAGCCCCCTATATGAGTGCTTACTAAAAATAGTAATTTTTCCCAAGAAGTGGTATAGGCGAAGGCAGTGTACGAAGAAGTGAATGAGGAGTTCATCACATCGGTATGGTCAAGAAGATGAAAAAATCACCTCTTACTAACAATAGTAAGTCTTCCATCTAGGCACTTAATATTAATGGTATGTTCCACTTAGAGGGGAGTTTTGGCATAATGGAACTGTTATCGTGAAATTACAACACCCCCCAAATGGCCTGAATGTGGATGGGGAATTCAATGTAATTTGTGTAACATTGGGTTATCTCTCAAGTTATGGTACTAGCGGGCTTGAGATAACCTTCCAAAGAAATTTGGTTCTTGCTCCTAGACTACCTTCCAAAAACTACTTGTAATGCAGGAAAAAATATCTAATCATATCATAATATTCCAAGGGACCGGAGAGATAAGTTGCATGAAATTAAACCTACACTAAAAGAAGTGATACACTAGAAAAGGAGGTTGTTAGATGAGAATCCAACTTCTTGAAATGGAGAGAGGTAAGCAATGGAGAGGATAGACAATATATACCATAGACCAAAGATAGATTCACAATGTAAACTACTTCATACCCTAAATAAGCACATCTCTCAAAACATGTAATGAACATCAGAGATATGCATGCTATACCATGTAATGGAGAGAGGAAATTAGAGACAACAAAGCATGTAAGGGATAGACAAAAACATCACATAATATAGTCTATTACTCCATTAAAGTTTACACATTATATCATTTGTGGGTAAGAGGAAAGAGAATGCCATTATAAAGAATGGAGAGGAGGATTGAAGCTCTACATTCAACCTAGTAGAGAAGAAAGAGAGAGGGGGCAGGAGAAAAAAATACTAACTCCTTTACAAAATGAGCCCACATTCCAATTTATAGATTTTGAGAAGAAAGAGAAAGATTAATCTTGAAGTTTCTTTCCAACTACTTGAAAATCAAAATAAATGAAGTGAAATTATGTTATTTAATTTAAAAAATCTCCCTGATGTTGTTCCATAACCTACAGTTGAAGAAAATGATGTCCATGTCCATTAATTTTACTTTTAACCACTTTCAAGTCACTGTTCTAAACTGGGTTGGTTTTATGTAAAATTCACAATAACATCTTCTTTAATTCCTGAATTTCTTAGTTATTGTGTGAATCTCTCAGAACCACGATTCTAACGAGGCCAATTTTGTGTAATTTTTTTAAGGAAAACAAAATACATGGCATCCTGATTATAGACAATTGTTTTTGGTTTACATAGGCTTTCTTGCATTACACGGGACTGTGTATTTAATTTTTGGTAGTTGGAAAGATATTTTATCCCTTCTCTAATGTTTTTTCATCATTAAAATGTCTTAGAATTCAAATTTGGTGGGTCCTTTATCATTTATTTTCCATAATCCATGTTTTGCATTAGGAGAGGGGTGAATGTTTTGCATGTGCCAACTCAACCAGCTCGGCCAGCTCAGCTGAGCTGGCTATTTTCCTTGCACTTCCAAACTCCTTTAGATATTTATCCCCTACCTAAGTACCAAGTTATATATTCACATTAGTTTGACTACCTAAACCATCTACCCACCGAACCACTTTGTTGTATTTCCAACTTAACATGTAACTTTGCATTGGGTCATTTGCCTTATATATGGGCTCTCCTCACATCGCCATGACAATCTCTTACTTATTCTCTATGCTTTCATGATTAAAAAGTCCACCCAACCTACCCTGAGGCCACTAGCTCACTAATTCCCATTGTATTACAAGCTCAACCCTGATGCAGTGAACTCCTTCTAATGTGTCCTGGGCCATTTGGGCCACTCGAACCTAGCTCGCCCAAATTGTATAGGCTTCCAACATCTTACACGTTCACACTTGTTCCAACAGACTCCATTAGACCCACAATGAACTCCCACCCCATGTTGACTGGGTCATGAGGGTTGCTGACCCTCACCATACTCACATCACACTACATCATCAAATTCGGGCTTCCACATCCCTCCTACCCCGGATGTGGCTCCGGTGACTTGGGCTATCAACTTCTGCCATCCCACAAAGCACGACTACTCGACAAGTTTGGGTCATTTTTGCATGAATGTTCCAAAATTTTCTTGGGCCATATGGGCCACTTTCTTAAAAAAAATTACATTTCTATCACCTGCGAATCTATCGAGTTGATTTGGCCTCCAAATTTTTTGTGCTAACCGCTCTTCCTTTTGATTTATAATAACTCAGGCCTCCTCCAGGTAGCTTGATCTATGATAAATGATATCGTAACTTCTTTAATCATTAGTGCAAATGGTTCAAACTCTTCATAAAAATATCACCCTAGGTTTATAACTAACTTTTTCTCTTCTTCAAAGTGTTCGTGTATGAGTTGAGTTCCTTCCTCGCCTTCCATCTCTATGGGCCTGAATTCCTCAAAGGTGGCTTAGTTTAGTTATATACAGCTCAACATGTTTAGAAAAACCTCTTCCCCTTTGAAAATACCCCAGCTTGTCTCTCTTTTGAGCTCAACTTTCCTAGGTTTTTTTGTTGAAATGCATTGGCTCGGTATTGTAGCTCACTGATGTAGAACAAAGCTCGGTATGATAATTAGCTCAATCCTCTATCAAGTGAGATCAAATTTTAACACAACTCTATAGCCCCAAGTTTTTATCTTTTTCATACATCAAGACAACTCAGTGCTTTATCTTAACTTGGCTCCATTGAAGAACAACTTGGGTATATTGTGCTAGCTAGCCTACTCACATCATCAATGTAGCTTAGTGTGGCCTACTAGATGACTTGACATCCAAATCCATAGCTTTATGGGATTTAAAATAGCTCATGGGTCTAGATTCCAAATTAGTGGAAACTCTTTTTTTTTTTAAGGAGAAGCTCGGTCTTGTTGAAGGAGTGGCTCAGTGGAGTTTGAAGATCAACTCACCCAAACTTAAGAAGCTCGACTTAGAGCTTTGGTTAGTTCTAAAAGTACAAAAAATGTAAATTTTTAAGAATTATTCTAACCTTCTCTAAATATTGTCAATATTTTGGGTCTCCTGAGGTGTATCAGGGACACTATAGAATGTTGGATTTTTTTCCATGCAAGCTTGCTAGTTGTCCAATATCACCAGACTATTGAAATTGGATAGAAATTTGGTGACTCACGGGGCCATTTACATACTAAATAGAGCATGACCAGCTTCATGTAGTAATCCATTAGGCATGGAGTCTATATGATTAACATAAACTAGTCCATACTTTGAAAATATTGGCCCCGAAACACTTGGGATATCATTTCTTACGTCTAGAACTACCCTCCATTGCTTGTATTTTCTAATCTCAATAAGAAATAAAAAAATATATTTTGTGAGAGTGAAAAATCATCTTCAGACTTGAATTTTAATTTCACTCATTCCCACCACTGTGACCTATAAGGATGAATGATGGGAACCTGTAACTATTGCATCAACATCTAAATTTTTCCAAGAACAAAAGGTGTGGCTAATCTTCCTGGTAAGGTGAAGCATACTATTGAATTGTTGTGAAACACATGTTAACTTGGACATCATGAAACTCTATTAAAGTCTAATTTCCTTCTTCTTTGAATGTTCCTAATTCTATCATGTTGCTTGAAGGCCTACTGAAGGTTGGAGCTTCCTTCTGACTTGGGAAACTAGGCGATCCTTTGGTTTATTACATGGCATAGAGGTTTGTTGCAGTTTTTCTTTGAGAGAATCAACAAAATATCCTCCTTAACTAATTTTAGTTACTCTAGATTTGTTTTGATTTTAAATTTACAACTATTACATGAAACTATGAGATTTCCTACTATAAAAATTGGGGACATGGCACACTATACCATATAGAGAAACAACATATGAAACTATATACAAAGAAACAAATCATACATGCCTCAAGTAATACATGCAGAGTGTGCAAAAGTAGTTGTTCTGTTAGAAACAAACCTACTCCTAATCTATGCTAACCAAAGAAATGGGAAAATTCAAGCAAAACCTACAGCTGGTCAAGAGAAGTAGATCCCCTTTCTTACAATTGGTAGCCATGTGGATGGTTGGACATTAGACCTAGTTGAGATTAGGAGTGAAATATTGGTTGTTGACTAATTTCCCACTCCCTCATTCATCAAGGTACCAAGAAGAAATAAGAAATATAACTCTTCTAGTTGTTGTTAAATTAGTTCCAAGAGGTATTGTTGTTGATCCTTGGCACATTGACACCCTTCCTCATACTTAAAAGCAATCATGACCACTTTTTCTTCTCCCTCAGCTCTAATGAAGTCGAGTACCTGATTTGGTAAGGCCTGATCCGTTGAATTTTCCCATTGCTCCAAATTCCAAATTTCATAAGAAGGTCTTATTGCAGACTTTCCTAGAAAAGGTGACTATCTGTAACTTGATTTTTATGCTTTTGCACATTTACAGATAATTGATGTCCCCTTTCAGTGAATTTTATGAGAGAGGTAAAAATTCATTCTCTTTTTGTTCCTTTGCATCTAGTATGACATTTGGAAGATCAAAATTTTCCAACTTTGATACAAGAGGCATGTTTCCACTGCAGGTTGTTCTTAAACATTCTTCTCAGTGACAACAGGATCTTGTTGTTGAAGGATGATTGATGGGGAAGAAAATTTCATTATTTCCATGGGATCTTCCTCATCAAAACATTCCTCCAAATCTAATAAGCATTCGATCTCTTTACTATATTATTGCAACAACATCTCTTCCTCTTCCATGGTGACCTTTAAATCTACATGTTTTTAACCATGTGAAGCTTCATCCTCAAACATGAAGCTATTAAGTTCAAACTCTTCCCAAAAAACATATTTTTGGAGAGATTGAGTGTGAGATAATTCTGCAACTTCTTGTTCAATCGGCTCAAGATTTTACGCCTCTGAGTTCAATTTTCTCACCTCGATGTGCTCCTCTTCAACTAGACTTAGAGCTGGTTGTTCTTTCTCTTCTTTTACTGATTTTGCAACTTAAATTGGATCAACATTCTCCTCAAATAGAGTGCATCATGGACACTACACTATGATAAAATTGATTGTTGATCATCTTCTTCTTCTCTTTGCTTTGTTACTGCTATAATAATGTTAGCTTTAGTCACCACTTGTTCTTCACCTTTGGTCGCATCTTTAGGTTTCACCATCAAGGGTATTTTTTCAATTCCAACCCTTAGAGCCCATATTTTCAATTATTATTTCATTTATTGTTAGTTGGTCTCTTCCTCTTGTTTCCCTTGGTTGGGTTTTGGGTTGTTTTCTTCCCAAGATGAACTTGGTGAGGCAAGAGGAGGGTTGGGTTGGGATATAACTGATTTTGTAATAATTTGTGGTGGTGGAGAAGGTATAACTTCTTGTTTCTTTGGAGGGGATGAATTCTTGAAAGGAAAGAGGGAAGAAGAATTGAGGTGTGATGGGAGATTAGAGGATGAAGAAGGGAATTCAAATTTTTTGACAAGATGTGAATAGCTTGGAAATCAAGGCTCCAACGGAGATTTTGTTAATTAGGGAGTAGGGAGAGGATTTTGAGATGGCAATGCTGGAATTTCCCATTGACAAGATCAAATAACATTGGCAGAAAAATATCCTATCTCCATAATCCACTCTATGAGGCTTGAAAAAATCTCAGTTATGAAGTCAAGCTTCTACTATGGGCTATAATGTCTTGGAAAGGGGCCCTCCCTTGGACAAGGAGTCCTAAATCCAACATTGACTGCTTGCATCTAAGACATAGCCCTTTTCCTCATCATCTTAGCCACCAATTCTGGAACTTTCTCCTACATATCAATATTTTCCATGTAACTGATGTCACTATATGCATACCCCTTCTCTTAATAAGCTCCATAGCTAAAATGGTTATGACATTTCTCATATGGGTAAGTATAGTGGTTCTAAATTTTATCATATTGATGATATAGAGGATTTGTGAAACTTGTTATAGGTTTATTGCACTGCTGTAAGTGTGAATTCCACTATGAGAATAAATCCATGATTTGACAACTTCATATAATGGGAAAAAAAGAAAGAGATAGGAAAGAAAATGGACGGAAGTAGATGGAAGAAAGGTATAAAATTTTAGAGGTTGGGTTGTTTGGACCAAATGGAGTCATCAGATGTATTTTTAAATGCTTCCAAAAGCTAGAATTCTAATAGGAACACACCAACTTGTTGAAATGAAGTCTGTTTTAAATGTTGAATCTACACTCCAGCTCAAAATCAAACTTCGAATGTTATCCCACTAGCCATGCCAAAACTATTATCACAAAATTACAATACCCATAGAATGGTTTGAATGTGGATGGGGCATTCTATGTAATTTTTATAACATTGGGTTATCTCTTAAGCTATGGGACTTACAGGCTTGAGATAACCCTTCATATAAATTTGGTTCTTTCTCTTAGACTACCTGCCACAAACTACTCCTAATAAAGGAAAAAGTATCTAAAGTATCTAATCCTATCCTAATATTCCAAGGGAATAGGGAGAGAGAGTGTATGAAAGTAAACCTGCACTAAAAGTAGTGATACACTAGAAAAGGAGGTTTTTAGCCAAGAATCCAACTACCTAAAATAGAGAGAGGTGAGAAATGGAGAGGATGGAAAATATCCACCACATACCAATGATAGATTCACACATTATACTACTTCATACCCAAAATAAAAACAACTCTCACAACCTGCAATGAACATTAGAGATATGCACAATATACCCTACAATGGAGAGAGGAAAGTAGAGACAACAAAACATGCAATGGATAGACAAAAACATCACAAAAGATAGTCTATTACTCCATTAAAGTTTACATAGTAAATTATTAGTGGGTAAGAGGAAATATAATGTCATTATAAAATATAGATAGGAGGATTGAAGCTCCACATTCAACCCAATAGAGAATTAAAAGAGAGGGGGTAGGAGAAAAATGACTAACTCCTTTACAATATGAGCCCACATTACAATTTATAGATTTTGAGAAGAGAGAGAAAGAGTAATCTTGAAATTGCCTTCCAACTACTTGTAAATCACAATAAATGAAGTAAAATGATAGTATTTGATTTGTAAAATCTCCCTCATGTTGTCCCATAACTTGCAGTTGAATAAAATGATGCCCATATCCATTAATTGCACTTTCAACCACTTTGAAGTCACTGTTATGAACTAGGTTTCTTTTACACAAAATTCACCATAAAATATTCACCAATTCCTAAATTTCTTGGTTAATCTAAAAATTTCACATAATTATGGTTCCAATGAGATAGATTTTGTGCAATTTCGTTAAGTAATGTGAAATATATGGCCTCTTGAGCATAGGCATTTTTTTTTGGTTTGTACAGGCTTGCTTGCATTACACGGGACTTTGTATTTAATTTTTGGCAGTTGGAAATATATTTTTTCCCTTCTCTAATGTTTCTACATCACTAAATTGTCTTTTGATTCATATTTATTTGGGCCCTTATCGTTGATTTTCCACCATCCATGTTTTTCATTGGGAGAGGGGTGAATTTTTTACATGTGCCAACTCAGCGAGCTCGGTTGAGGTGGCTCTTTTCATTGCACTACCGAATTCCTTTGGATGTGGAGCCCCCTACCTAGGCATTGAGTTGTATGTTCACATTGGGCCAACTACCTAAACCACCTACCCACTGAGCCACTTTGTTGTATTGCCAACTTGGCATGTAACTCTACATTGGGTCAGTTGCCTTATACATGGGCTCACCTCATGTTTCCACAAAGATCTCATGCTTCTAATCAACACTTTAATGTTTGATGAGTCTACCTAACCTTCCCTCTGACTAACAGCTCATCATTTCCCATTGAATTGTGGGATAAAACCTAATGTAGATAAACCTTCCAACGTGGCCCAGACCATTTGGGCCACTTGAACCCAACTCGCCCAGATTGCATGGGCCTCCAACATATTCTACATTCGCATTGGTTCCAAAAAACCCCATCGAAACCATGATGAACTCCCACCCTGGGTTGATTGGGCCATGAGGAACATTGAATCCCTCCATACCTTCATCATACTACAGCAACAAATTCAAGCTTCCATGTCCCTCCTCTCCCAGATGCATCTCGGGCCACTTGGGCCATCAAATTCAGAAATCCCCACAAATATTGACTACTATAGCAAGTTTGGGTCATTTTTTCACGAATGTCCCAAACTTTGTTTGGGCCACATTGGCCACTTTCCTTTGAATTTTCCGTATTTCTCTCACCTGTAAATCCAACAAGCCAACTCGGCCTCCAAATTTTTTTCGCTGACCACTCTTCCTTTTGATTTTCACTAATTTGGGCATCCTTAAGGTAGCTCAATCAATGATAAATGAGCTCAGAACTTTATTATCAATGTAAATGGTTTTAACTCTTCATAACAAAGTCTATAACTAACTCATTCTCTTATGCAAAGTGTTTGTGCATGAGTCAAGTTTTTGGCTCTCCTTCCATCTCTATGGGCTTGACTTCCTCAAAAGTGGCTCGGTTTGGTTATATGCATCTCAACATGTTTCAAAAAACCACTTCCCCTTCAAAAATAACCCAACTCATCTTTCTTTTGAGCTCAAATTTCCTAGGCTTGAAATGCATTGGCTCTGTATTATAGCTCATTGATGTAGAACAGATCTCGGTATGATAATTAGCTTGATCCTCTATCAAGTGAGCTCAGATATTAACATAACTATGTAACCCCAAGTTTTGAGCTTATCCATACATCTAGATAGCTTGGTGTTTTATCTTAGCCTGGCTCTATTAAAGAATAGCATAGCTATATTGTGTTAGCTCACCTACTCACATCATTGATGTAGTTTTGTGTGGCCTCCTAGATGACTCGGCATATAAATACACAACTCAATGGGATTTCAAATATCTCATGGATCTAGATACCAAAGCAGTGGAAAATCTACATAGTTTTGAAGGAGTATCTCGGTGGAGTTTGAAGAGAAAATCACCCAAAATCAAGCAACTTGAATTAGAGCTTGGTTAGCTCTAAAAGCACAAAATATGAAATTTTTAAAGAATTCTTCTAGCCTTCTCTAAATATTTTCAATATTCTGGGTCTCTAAAGGTGCATTAGGGATTGTCTATAATATTGGAGGAGTATTTTCCATGCAAGCCTTCTAGTTGTCCAATTTCACTAGAGTAGTGAAATTGGATAACAAAAACATAAGGGAATCATCATTCGGGATCATCCATAGGAATTTCTCAAGGGGCATTTGAGATCCACCCTAGGGAATTTGATAGTTTCTTTTGACACTCACTTCATGATTCTGGTCACAAGTGTATCATGCGCAAGGTGGAATTTATGATCATTAGTGAAATAACTCATTCGACTTGGCATGATTTTTTCAAAAGTTTCAGTCCCTTCAAAGGGGATCTTCATGAGGGATGTTCATGGTCACCAATGAATTCATTCAATAATGTTTTTAAACAATTAGTTCGTGATGTTCACACGTCATCTAAAGGAAGTTTCTTAGGGTGAAAATAGTTCATGGATTCCAATTTCATCATATTGGAGCATTCCATCGGATCATCTAATGAAGATCATTGGACTTCATCTAAGGTAGATTTTGATTCTTCCTTCTTCTTCTCTCTCTTTCTCTCTCTTTGTCACCCTCCCCCAATATTTCTCTCTCTTCCAAATTATAATTCTTTGTTAGGGTGCACTTTTTATATGTCCTTAATAAAATTAAAAAGCAACTTCATATTTCTAATGTAAAATTCACCTTTATGTTTAAAAACGGACTTACAATTTTCCTAGAAAGTTTACATGTTTAAGTTGTGTGAGGACATATGAAAAGGCATTAGGGGGTAGATGAATGGTCATATCTCATTCTATAAATTTTAAATACATTCCCATTTCAAAGGGTTAGTGATTTATTTTGTAAACTGAAGAGTGTATTTACTTAGAGAGTAAAAAGGATATATCCATTTTCTTCCATCTCCCCCTCACTATTTTTCCTCCATCCCTGCACTATGTACAAATTTAATTAAAATAATAAGCAAGGAAGAATTTAATATTTTCCAAGGCATATGAATGTGTGCATATTTGTATGTATGGTTTCCTCTAGCCATTAGCAATGATGTTTTGGTTGTTTCTTCTCATAAATACATGTATTGAAATTTCTAACTAGTGTGTGCATGAATCTGTTTTTCTACCCACAACATTAGTTCTCCTACCACATATTCTCACTCCCTTTCCCGCTCTCAAGACAAGTCTTCTCTAGAAATAAATTGATATCTTTTCTGTAGGCTCAATGGAGTTCCCCTGTTGGATCACCAACCACAAGGACACCAGGGAAAAATCCACCTTTACTCACACATGCAAATACGGAAGTTGCACCATTTAAGTAGAGGGACTTCAACTCCTAGAGTGTTGGAAAGAAACACAAAATTTTTTCCACCCGATAATTTATCTTGCCAACATAACTATAAAAATTAGGCCTCTACACTACTCCTAATGTGGGTAGAAATGACTAACTAGACCTATGCTAACATTTCAATGAACTAGGGAGAAATATTTGTAAGGAAATAAAACCTATACTAGAAGTGGTGATGCACTAAGAAAGGGTGTTTGCTAGACAAAAATATGGCTTGCCAATTAAGAGAGATGATCATGGGGAAGAATGAACATGCATTACAAACCCACTTTTACATACATTACTTCACTCCTTGATCAGCACAATGACCTCTAAAACTTGCAAAAGAAACACCAGTTGCACAGTTCACCTGAAAACATGAGAGATGCAAAATAGAAACAAAAAAATCATGAAAGGACATATAAATGATCACAAATCATAATTCTCATTACTTCAAACACTTACACAGTGCATCATGTAGAGCAGGTAAAAGCCATAGGCTACCATTACAATTTGAGAAGAAAGGCTTGAGAGCCTACAAATTCATAGCCTCTCAGCATGTGAAGAGAGGGGAAGCTTGGAAAGTTTCTAACTTATCCAACTTGTATGACCTATTGGAACCCACTTGGAATAAGCTTCCAACTTACATTTATTGAAGAAACTGAGAGAAGAGGAGAGAAGGAGTAAAATTCCCTTCCTAAATTGAAGGTACATGATGTATCATTTATTACAGTCGGTTGAACCACTTGAGAGAGTTCCATCATGTGTCATAAATTGCCCAGTTGAAATAGTCTTCTCAATTAATTAAAATAATTAAATAGAATATTTAAATAATAATAATAAATATTATTATTTAAAATATTTAAATAAAAAATATTAAATTAACTAAAAAATTTGGGACCCTTTCGTTGACTGGTTTGCACTGATGGAAAAAAGCCAAAAATGGCCCAAATCGGTGGTTGGCTCATCGAGCCAACTCACCGAGTTGGGCCTAAGCTCCTCCGATGTCGAACATATCTGTCATGACCCAAAACAAGCCCTTTGCACCGCCACATCCAACCAATGAGCTCTCTACATGCTACTGCCCCAGATTCAATCCCATTAAGGTTTGCATCGAGCTCAGACTCTCCTCTACTCTGTCCTCACCACAATGACTCGATTTCCTTACTTTCCATTGAGCTCCTTCGACCCTACTTCTCCTACTGAAAATGGTGATCATTTCCACATGGCTCATCCTATGATGCAAAATTATTCCTTGAATGCTTCTAACTCCTGGTGGGCTCAAACCTTTCCATGTGAATCAAATCATGAGCCCCTCTATTGAACTGCTAATATCCTGTAAGTATCAAATTTCTCACTCATAATAAGCTCTAACCGAGAATGGGCCATCTATCATTGAGCATCAATGGTTCAATGAACCACCAATTGTTTGGTGAAGGGAGCTCTCTTCACCTTATCTTATCCAATGAACAAGCTCTTTGAATGAGATCCTCCATCTACCACTTACATGATATCATTCCACCAGTTGTACTTCGGGAACATTCTTCAGTGGAATCTTCCCTAATGGATCCTCAGCTTTTAACCGAGCTCATATTTCCTACTGAGTTCTGTTGAGATCCCTTCAAGTAACTACACATTCACTTGATCGAGCATCGATATTGATCTCATTCTCAGTTACATTTCCCTCTAAGATATGTCTCGAACGTAGCTCAAAGCCAACATTCATTCCACCTTTGAGATGGCCCAAGCTTTTTACTCCTCTGAGCTCCATGATAGCTTCCTCACATCAACCCACCACCAAGCTTCCATTCACGTCAAGCTTTCAAATTATCAAGCTTCCTTTCTATTCATGTGAGCTCTGAGCTCCAATCTTTGATAGGATGAGCTTCTTACTTCGTGATTTCCATTAAACCCACATCGTGCTCCACTAATTGATAATGCCTCGTGCTAACTCATTGAATGCAAGTTAGCCACCATTGGCTTCCTTCCACTGGATTCATGAAGTCAAACAAATCCCTGACAAGTTGAGCTCATTGAATTGTAACGAGATCGACTTCCTTGATCCACCACCTTTTTCGAGCTCCTACCTCACATTCAACTACTTGCTGATTGACCTCACATTGACATCTACCTGCCGACTTGCCTGGTCCATAGTGAGCTCCATTGAGCTACCTGGTTTCTCCTTGACACATTCTTGGTACAATTTCTAGAGCTCATACCATCGACTAATGGAGCCTGGTTCATGTTTAATTGATACAGTTGTCAACATGTAGCTGTAATGTTAACATTGAGTTGGTCACTACTAAAATCAATGCTCTCCAACATTTCAAATACCGACACTGGGCTCAGATGGTACCTTGTCTTCTCCAAGTCAGTTACTCTCTGACCACCGCGAATATGCTTCTGCTCTAATACTGAGCTCAAACCTCAACCAGGCCATCAATGGTCGATAGTACTCCCGTATGAACTCACCCATGTCTATCATATAGCTTTGCGAAGGGAAAACCAGTTCGCATAACGAACAATATGGCATTGAATCACACCTTGAGATTATATCACATACCATTTATCTCGGCGATAACTAAGACATACCATCGTCGACTCGTCAACTAACTTCCAGTTTTTCAGGAAACTACTATCTTCTTAACATGGTCACACTTTGAATCCCAACCTGATTTCAGGATTTTGAGCTTTGGGATTTTGAGCGATCAATTTCTTCCAATGAGCGAGGTGACTTCCAAACCATGGAACATCTGAAATCCCAAGTTGGGCACCTCTGAAATGAGATTCTCTAAGTCAAAATAGACAACTGTCTTCCTTCATGTTTCATTCTTCCTATCTGACTCCACCATCTCTGCACAACCTTCAACTTGAGCCCACCAAAAAATTTGATAACTTTCACAGTTTTGAGGTTTCAAGATCTTAGAAATTTCTACATCGCAACATCTTTCGGCCTACCTTCCAAAGCCGTGAAATAAATAACTCCTTAACACTCTAAGCTACCTGATCCAAATGTAATTGATTCTATGGTGAACTTCTACATTCTCATTCAAGCTTATTCACTCACCAAACTGTTAAATTTAACCGAGGCTCTTCGCCATGATTTTGTGTATGAGGCCTGATCCCTATCGCCTAGCTCTTACTTACGAGCTCATGTCCTTAGTATCTCTTACATATTCCTAAAAATCCTGATCATCTATCAGAGCCATCTGGACTTCGACCAAATTTGGGCATTATTTTGAGTCCTCCAGGCTGCTCAACATTTTGTGAGCATAAAAGCCAAGAACTCAATGAATCTAAATGTTTCACCATGCTTGCAACTCAATCTTGAGCTCATATCTGACTCATTGCATTGGTACTTCTGAGACTCTTCATATGATTTCGAGCTCTCTGCTACTTGTTTGTTCCCAACCCATTCCCGGATCTTGAATTCGTAACTCGATGAACTTCCCTTCGATATGATGATGTGAATCCTTCACCTGAACTCTGATATGCTTCAAGCTCCACGCTCTACGAGCTTCCTTCACTATGACTCACCCAATTCCCCATAATCGACACTATGTATGAACCATCTCCATCTTGAACTTGACCATTCATTGAGAGTCATCTCAAAAAACTCCCGAGCTTAGAAAACACTGAGCTCACTTCATTGAAAATGGTAAATTCATAGAGTCCTTCCAAAATTTCCACCTTCAACATTTAGTTATGTCCCATCGATCCATTGAGTTCTTATCTTACTCAAACCTCTAAGATGAGTCATCCATTAAACTACATTTTGCATTTGAGCTCGTTCTTTTGCCTTGATCCTTGTTGACTCACTCAAGCTCGCTTAATGGTTACTTCACCAACATGTCTAAGACTCGTTGAGCTGTTCCTATCTCGACCGAGCTATTCAATGGAAGATGACTTATCATTATGGCCCAATGCTAGCTCCCAACCCTTACCAAACACAATGTTCCTTTGAGATGTGAGACCCATAATAATTTACCTAATTCAAACACAAGCCCAATAAAATGATTTTAATTTGCATTAATGCACTTATAGGTTGATTTGGGCTCAACTGAGTAATGTTGGAAAATCCTTCTTCCCATGTGTTTGAAGATCCATCTAAGGAATCATGAAAGTATAGAATAACTCTGGAAAAATTTATACACCAACTTTGACAATTTTAGGCCTGTAGACCCTTGTTGTTTGTTTTTACCCAGGGAGCAAAAAATGGATAAAATTTTTGGTGACCTCTTCGGGGATGCTTTCCTGCTAAGCATGATTCCAGTAGCCTTAAGTCGTCCATTGGGCATGGAGTCTATATTGGAACCCTGAAAGCAATTTGATCCCTCTGTGATACATCCTGAAGTCTCTTGAGCAATCCGATCTTGGACCTCCTGGAATGCTAAGCATGAGGTATACTGAATCTGATTAAGACTTGGCATCTATGGAACACTACATAATTTTGACTGAAGTAGATCATGAAACTCTTATGGAATATTTGAACCTTCCTTCCCTTGACACCTCTAAGGATGCAAATGTGTAGAACAACACAAGAGTGACAACGGAAAACATAAAAAGACACCGAACTAAAAACCATACATGCCCAAGTGGAACATGTAGGGTGTGCAATGCACTTATTCTACTAAAAGAAAACCTATACTACCCTACACTAACCAGAAGCATGGGTAAGCTAAACAAACCCTGCAACTGGTTGTACAAAATAACTCCCTTTCCTCATAATGGATTTCCATGCAAATGATGTGACAATGGACATGGCTGAGAATGAGAGTGAGAAATTGAAATGAGCCCAATTCCCCACTTGGTCCACTGAGGTATCAACTGGAAAGAGAAATAATCCCTCTTTTAGTTGCTCTACATTTTTTTTGTAGAGACATAGCAACTGATCCTTGGGACTCTGAAACTCATCCTCACATTCTGAAGTGAATGTGACTGGTTCTGGATTTCCCTCCTGCTCATCTACAAACAACTAATATTCCATCAGGTACCTGATAGGACATGGTATAACCCGTTGAATATTTTTGTTTGTCTGAACTTCAATTTTAACAAGGAAGTCTTGCTGAAGACATCCTTGAAAAGGATGATTATTCACATGACCTGATTTCCCTCCTATGTTTCCCATGGTTACAAACAACTTATGATTCCATCTGGTTATGGATGGTGATATAGCATGACATCTCCCTCATTCGACTGATGGAAAGTTGGAATTTCAAACCCTCCTATTTTCCAGCTCTGGATGATTGGTAGGGGAAACAAAAGTTCCTCCTTAATCAATCCTCTGAATACCTTTCCTCCATCATAAGACTTGATTTACCAAAATTAGGTTCTATAACTGAAAAGGATTAGAAACCTCTCCATGACATAATCTTCATTCAATGTCTTCTTAGATCAGTCCTAGCTTCACCTGTGTGTTCCTCCTTTAATGATGATGATGGATATGGAAGATTCAATTCCTCTAATTATGATTCCAAAGGACAGTTATGAGTAATGGGTTGTTCTTGAGCATGTACCTAAATGCAACACTTGACACTCATTCTAGTGGAAAAGAAGTGATGGAATAACAATATTGTCAAGTTCCATAGGCTTGTGTTTCTTATCCATCAAAACATTCTTCCAGATTCAAAGATAGATAATTTGCTTCTTCATTCTTTGAATCCTGTGTAAAAGTTCCTCCTCAATGGCTATGAGTATCCTTTGAACTAGAACCTCCTTCACCTTGATATTCTTCATTTCTCAAACAAGAAATTAGAAAGATCAAATTCCTCTAAAAAATCAGATTATTGAGAAGATAGAGAGGAAAAAGGATTAGAAATCCTCTGCATGGTCTCACCCATCTTCTCTATCTCTGAATCCTCCTTCGTCTCATGAAACTTTTTGTGGTTCATTGTAACATCCAATGATGACTTTGGAAAGATGTTACCACCTTCCAGAAGTGATGCAAGTTCTTGACATGCATGTCAATTAGGATCATTGCACTCATTAGAATCAGCTACTATACTCGAGAATATTTGTTCTTCAACTTGCACCTGCTCTTTTATTACTGATTTTACCACCTTTGGTGATTCAAACTCCTCTGATGGAATTGAGCCAATATGAATACTACATTCTGAATAAGTAGACTGATGGTCCTCCTCATTCAACTCTAGATTTGTTTCTGGTACAAAACTAGTTTGTTCCACTTGTTCTTGAGCCTCAACTTCTGCAAAAGGTTTAGTCAGGAATGAAGTTTGCTTGATGTTAAGTTTTGCATCCCATTTCCTCAAATTATCTTACATGCTCTCCTTTTTCTATTCTCTTTGACCATATATTCCTCCCCTTTTCTCATTTCTTGACAATGCTTCTCCTAAAATGGATTTGGGACTATAAGAGGAGGGGTGGGTTGGGATTCAACTGATTCCCTCACTATTTGAGATAGGAAGAGGTGCAACTTCTTTTGTTGATGACCCTTTGTAGAAAAGAAGGAAATTTAGAAGGATGAGGAATGGAAGATTCATGATGGAATGGAGGAATAGGAAGTGAAGGAAGGGAATTCTTACATGTGTAACAATGGTGAAAAGCTTGGAATTTGAGGTTTGGACTGAAATGACATTGACTGAGAAATGGAAAAAGAGAAGAGGGTTGAAGGTGGTGGTGCAGGAATCAACCCATTGACAAGATTGACTAACATTACATCAAACTCATAGGCCTCTATTTCTTCAATCCAACCTTCAAGTTGAGGCATCATTTTAGTCATAAAATCAATATTTTCCTACAAGGATTAGCTCAAACTTGGCATAGGGCCAACCCATGGACATGCTGCCTGAAGCCAATTTTGAATGCCTCATTTGAATGTGGCTCTAGATTGTACCATGCTTGCCTCCAGTTTTTGTATTTTAAGCTGTAACTTTACATCTTCATTTGTAGGATAGCCTCCATCATATACATGTTCCTACCTTTGAAAAGCCCCATAATTAGGTGAAAAACCAAACTGATCATGATTTTCTCAGGGGGATATGCATACTGTTGATTCTCATCATAAAATGTTCTTGGAGGTGGGTTAAAATAGCTTGAAGATGGAAAGTGTTTTGCTGCTAGAAGTAGGAATCCCAATGTGGAAATGAAGCCATGATTGTACAACTTCATGAATGGGAGAAAAATGGAAAGATGTGGAAGAAAACTAGATGGAAATGGGTAAAATTGAAGGTCTACCAACATAAAGAGTAGGGTACTTAGACCAATGGAATCACCAGTTGTGCTTGGGTATACCTCCTAAGGCTGAAATTTCACTAAGAGCACAACAACTTAATGAAATGAAATGAACACAACTACACACCACCTAAGATATTATGAAACTATGTGTCTCTATTGTCCCACTGGGTGTGCCAAAAATTGTTGTCACCAAATCACTGCACCCCCCGAATGGCCTAAAAGTGAACATGACATTCAGTGTGATTGGGACACATGGGATCACCTCTCAAGTTGTGGGACTTGGGCTCAAGGTGAACCTCCAGAGAAGGCCAACTTCCTCTTCCTAAACTAAGCACTACACTACTCCTATGGGTAAAAATGACTAACTAGACCTATGCTAACATTTTAAGGGACTAGGGAGAGAGATTTGCAAGGAAATAAAACTATACTAGAAGTGGTGATGCACCAAGAAAGGGTGTTTCTAGACAAAATTCTGACTTGCCAATGAAGAGAGATGTTTATGGGGAAGAATGAACATGCATTAGAAACCTAATTTTACATACAATACTTCACTCCTTGATAATCACAATTAAATCCAAAACTTGCAAAAGAAACCCTAGCTACAAAGTTCACCTGAAAACATGAGAGAGGAAACACAGAAGTAGAAAAATCATGAAAGGACATATAACTGATCACAAAGCATAATTCTCATTACTTCAAGAACTTTCACAGTGCATCATTACAGTCAGGGTAAAAGGCATAAACTGCCATTACAATCTGAGAAGAAAGGCTTGAGAGCCTACAAATTCACATCCTTTTCAGCTTGTGAAGAGAGGGAAAGCTTGAAAAAGTGTCTAACTTGTCCAAATTGTATGACCTGTTGGAACCCCCTTGAAATGAGCTTCCAACTTACATTTATAGAAGAAAATGAGAGAGAGGGGATAAGGAGTCAAATTCCCTTCCTAAATTGAAGGTACATGATGTATCATTTATTACAGCTGGTTGAACCACTTGAGAAGGTTCCATCATGTGCCATTAATTACCTGGTTGACATAGTCTTCTCAATTAATTAAAATAATATTTAAATTTAAATAATAATAAATATTATTATTTAAAATATTTAAATAAAAATATTAAATTAATACAAAATTTATGGACCCATGTTCCGGTTTGACTGGTTTGCACAGATGGGTCCATGAAGAAAAGACCAAAAATAAGCCGAACTCGGTGGTTGGCTCACCGAGCTAGCTCACTGAGTTAGGTCCGAGCTCTTTTATGCCACATCATTCCATCACATTGACCGAGTTCACTTGAGCTTTCTAAAACAATTCCACCTCGATTAAATCTACGACTCTATTTACTTTCCATTTAGCTACTCTGAGCTAGTTACCTGCTCGACTCATCTCAGTCTTGGCCAATGCCAACCCTTGAGCTCTCTCTTCTTATGGGCTCGACTTGCCATCGTAATGTCGACCACCTCTATTATACTCTAAGATCAAATGAAGTGCCAAGTTGATGCGTCCAAATAACGAGCCAAGATCCTATCTTGAGCATCTAAGCCACCAGTACATCCGACCGACGAGCTCTCCGCCTGGTCGCATCCAACCGATGAGCTCTCCACCCTAGTCGCATCCAACTTGGCTCTGCCAATCTCCATCATTACACATCTGTGTCCATGCTTCATTATATCCAACTCCATCTTTCATGCTAACGGCTCAGGACTCTTTCCTTGTTTTTCAAAACTAAGTTTTGCAATTAATATCCCTGAGCATGCTACGTCCCACTCAGCTCATAGGTCGTTTCCTCAATTAAAATATGCATCATTTGAAAAAGCTTAGCCAACATTGAGCCTTTGAGATGGCTCATTTTTGTACTCCCTCCGAGCTCCATTAGCTTCCTCACATTGACCCACCGCCAAGCTCCCCACATCGAGCTTGCAAAGATGAGCTTTCAACTGTCTGAGCAGTTGAGCTCATTATACATCGTGCTCCCCATATTTTTTGAACGTTCCACTATAACCAAGCTCCAAACCAAGATCCACACTGATTTGTCCCATAACGCCTTCCTTCCACAAACCGACCTCAAACAACTCTCCTTATGACTTATCTTCAATGACTCCCTTCATCAGAAATGCCGAGCTCCTAACGCTATAGTGGGCTCAATGCCTTAAGATCATTGAACTAATACTCAAATCGACTCATCTTCACATTGAATCTACATACCTTCTGACTCGCATGGTCCTTAGTGAGCTTCCTTGTACCTAGTTTCCTAGCTCAACACAATCTTGGTACAATTTCTAGCTCGTTTGAGCTAATGGAGGTGGTTTCATTCTGCATGGCGATTAGTTCATGTAGCATGTTAATGTTTAATGCCTGTGTCATCCCTACGATGATTGATCTCCAACCAAAATTTGACTAGGATCCTTTCCTTGACGAACTACCAAAATGAGCTTTACATGTCCATGACCACGCTCCTAATTTTCGCTCTTCAGAGTTTCGAGCTCAAACCATTCACCGACTCATCAATTGCTCCCAGTAACTTACCATAACCAATGAAAATCGTTAGCAGGTGAACCAGTTTCCATAATAGAAACATGAGATGAATCGCCACCGATTACTTGAGAATGACTCAGACTCCTCGCAACTCACCAGCTAACTGAAACCTAGGAAATTACTATCCCTGAACTCTAACCCCTCACACTTCTGAATCCCGAAAACCCATTTCTCTAAATTTTGGTGTTTCAGGACGTTAGGGCTTCAGGCTCTTCCAATCAATTTTTTCCAACAAGCGAAGTGAGTTCCGAATCCCAAAAAATGTGAAATTCCCAAAATGAGGCAATCTGAAATGAGTTCTTCAACTTGACCACTTTGTACAAACTTATTTTCGTTGAATGATACCTCATGATTTACCTGGGCTCGCTAGCCTCAATCTTGGTCCACGCACATCTCACCTTGTTGTAGAGCTTAGCTATTTCCCCGAGCATGAAATACCAGTTCACATGCATTGAATCTCCACGAGTCTGCTATAACAAGTCTCTTACCTTCCGAGATAACTTTCAACACCCGAGTTTGATCATTACCTATCTGTCGTATTATGTTGAACATAATTTCTACATTCTTGCCTTTCAAAGTACCATCAACTCACCAAGCCTGTTATGCAATGCTTTCACCTAACGCTTCAAGGTTATTCCTTGATTCCACTGTAGACCTGATCAACTCAACTTCACCAAGCTCTGTCCCTATGAGCTCATGAGGCTCTAAACCTTTATCACTCTAGCACCAAGCTGACTTGATCTCTGAGCCATCAGTTTCGAGTCCTATGGTGTATCGAACCAATGCTCATTCTATAGCTTATGGCCAGCTAAGCTCAAGAATCCTTAAACATTCACATGCTCATGGTCGACCATTCCCTCTAAACTCGCTAAGCTCATGCTTATGACTCGTTTGCATTGGTACTTCTGATACTCACCATATGATTTCGAGCTCTCTGCTACTTGTTTGTTCCCAACCCATTCCCGGATCTTGAATTCGTAACTCGATGAACTTCCCTTCGATATGATGATGTGAATCCTTCACCTGAACTATGCTCAAGCTCCATGCACTATAAGCTTCCTTCACTTATGACTCACCCGAGCCATAATCTGACACTCTGTATGAACCGTCTCCATCTCAAACTTGACCATTCATTGAGAGTTGTGAAAAAATCCCAAGCTTTAGAAAACACCAAGGTCACTTCTGAAAATTTTAAAGGTCGAGTCCTTCCAAAATTTCCACCACAACGAGCTATGTCCCATCGATCCACCGAGTTCTTACTTAACTTGAACTTCTAATATGAGTTGTCCATTGAACTACGTTTGCATTTGAGCTCGTTATTTTTCCTTGATCCTTGATCGACTCACCTGAGCTCGTTTAATGGTTACTTCACCAACATGTCTAAGACTCGTCAAGCTCGTTCCTATCTTGATCGAGATATTTTTGGAAGAGACTTATCATGAGGGCCCAAGCTAGCTCCCCAACCCTATCAAACACAATGTTCCAATTTCAAGCTCGAGAGACTGTAATAATTTACCTAATTCAAACACAAGCCCAATAAAATGATTTTAATTTGCATTAATGCACTTATATGTTGATTTGGGCTCAACTGAGCTATATTGGAACATCCTTCCTCCCATGTGTTTGAAGATCCTTCTAAGGCATCATGAAAATATAGAAGAACTCTGGAAAATTTTATACACCAACTTTGACAATTTTAGAAATGGACAACACTTTCCACATGGCTAATTTGTATATGATCATGTAAATGTCATAATTTAACATGTGTTAAGACTTTGTACTATATCTAAAAACCTATTTGGATGTCATCAAACAATGTCATTCGGTGCACTATATCTCTAATCTACATGAGTATGTTAAAAAAACCATACTATACCCCCCTTTGAGATGAGATATATAGAAAAAGATCACTTATCTCTTAAGACAAAGTGTTAATCATGTAAAATTGGATAAAAAATAGCATCAATAATATTAACCATACCTAGTGTATCAACTAAAATGGTAATAATGTGTATAATTCATTAAATATAAGAATTTTAAGCACAAATATTGTGTATAATTTATAAGATATAAGAATTTACAAGTGTTTATGTATCATCAAAAGAGTGAAAAACATGATCAAAGTGTTCTATAAATTCTGAAATATATAATAATGATAGGATAAGTAAGATAAATGCAATACATGAATCTTGACACCTAATGGATTTGAGGTAACCTATAAAATAACATGACTTGATAAGCTGATCATAAATAAACATAACTGACAAGACATGACCAAATAGACTTTTTTTAGTATCTTTAATTGTTATCTTTTGTGTGCAAGAACAAGTATGAAACAAAAAGTTATATAAAGGAAAGTGTTTAAGAATCGATGATATAGTCAAGATAGTTTAACACTATTACATAAGTGAAAAAAAGATCATTATTTGTGTCGATCCCTATTTCAATTTTTTTATTTTCTATAGAAATTTCAATGTAAATATGGAGAGGAAAATGTGACACAAAATTGATTCAAATAAAATCACTTTTTCATCACATTTTTCCACAACTACACCTAAATTCAAATAAAGGAGATGAGCCCATCCATATCCATTTTTTACATTACCTTTTTATGCGTGAATAAACAAAATAGAAAAAGAGAAAGTATATGGAAAGAGAGAAGGGTGTTAGGGGAAGGAAGAATATAACAAGTGATATGGAAGGGAAATTAACCATTAAAATTTTCCTACAATGGAATGGGGTTACCAGGAGAAGGGCAAGAAAATTATGGAATGCATGAAGGATCTATAGAAATTTGGGAAAAATATTGGAGGATGTGGAGAAACAATTTCTGAAAGGAATTTATTTGGGTTTTAACCAAATCAGTAAATTCTCTCTCATTAATTTTTACTTCTAAAATATGTTTTTTACACATTTTAAGATGACATTTATAAATTTATAAAATAATATTTTCATTCTTAGGATTTGTAAAGAAATGTTGTTACATTTTGAAAGATATTTTAAAATTTAGATTCAGTCCTTTATGGTTGATGACTACAATCTTGTGATATGGTTATGGGGATGAAGGAGTAAATAATAGTAAGAAAACAAGGCTATTACATGTTACATAACATTCACCCTCCTTTGGATATTTTGGATTTTTTTCCATATGGGTTAATATATTTTATTTTAAAATAGGAAAATTGTGAGCTTCTGGTTGTTAAATGAGTGTAATTATTCTTAATTAATGTACATATTGTAGATACTAAAATTAGGTCACATTCCCCTTTGGTCCCTTGAAAAATAAACACCCTTCATCACATTAACCTAGCCATATCCCCCTTCACCTCACTAATATTAATTTAATTAATTAAATTAAATTAATTCATTATCCTCACCATATCTATTATTTAAATATCTTAATTTAGGATAATATCCCACATATACACCTCACCTAGACACTTCATTATGCCAACTCACCGTAAGCCCTATTCGTAGTTAGTTTCCATAACTAACTAAGACTTACCCAAACCCTAAAAATCAATGCCTACATTCCCTTTAACAACATTCTCGCATGCTTACAAGAATATTCTAGTTTAATCCGCGGGTTAACGATACTAGATCTGAGAAAATCAATAGGATCTCCTTAGTTTGGTAAACCTAGGAAATCCCACCTTGACCGACGCCAGTTACCCCTAACCGTCAGTGGTTAGGCTGGAACTGCCATCGGTTACCCTTTTAACCCCCAAAATGACCTTATTTTCAAGGTTGGAAAAGATTGGAAAAGGTTGGAAAACATTAGCACATTCTAGAGAGATATCACATCTTCTGAGAGTGAATTTCAATGAGAACACACATGCAAGGAAGGAGATCAAGCATTTTCTTCTACATATCCATCCAACACTCATCCCATTAATGATATGATCTAACCAAGAAAAAGGAATTCCCATGCAGCCCATGCAGAAGCTCTCCTATGATTAGTGATCATCTGTATCCTTCAACCTCTTACCATCACCTCCATCCCTCACTCACAGGAATCTAGGACCAGAATCCAAGTAATTAAAATGTTATACTTCTCTGGTTCATTTCATTTCATTATTATATTATCACCTAATGTTTACCCAGCCACTCATTGACCTCCTTCAACACTCCCCCTCCATATACCAATTAAAACCTTGCTAAACCCCACCCAAGCTACCAAATACCTCATTCTGACCAACTAAAATCCTTTGTGCAATCATAAAGGTGACCCAAAACCCATTCTGCGGCATTCCCAGTTTTCCATAGTAACGGGCACCAGTTACACCCAACTACCATCAGTCGCCCTTAACCGGCATCAGTTTCTGTATTTTCCCATACAACCCAGAATAGTGACCTATCCACCTAATTCTACATCACCCTCATTCACCTATGATCTACTTGATACTTCTATCAGACCTGCAGAGACCCAGAACTAGTTACTTGACCTTTGGATCTTATTTTAACCTAGCCTGTTAGATTAGATATTTCTTATTATGTTTTAAGTGAGATACCTAAATCATTTCAAATTACAATAGGATTTACTTCATTTCCCACATTAAATTGTTTAAAACAGTGGACTGACAGCCGTCTAGGAAGTATCACACTTCCCAAATCTAGTACACGCTAGGCAGTTCACTACACATATTGTTTAACTCTTTCTGGTGGTCTTGTTTTTCATTACAGGTAGTTCCTCCTATCCAAAAGGAAGCTCTCACAATCAGCTGTAGATTCAGAAGTCATATGTGCACAACAACCCATCAACCAACATTTAAACAGGTATTCCTCCTACACCTGTTACCCTATCTATTTCATCAATACTTCAAAGAAACGTCTTAGAATCAGGTGAAACATTTTAGCACGCCTAATGGGACCCATCCGGGGTTCCTTGCATTTTATTCGTTCTTAGGAAAAGTTGTGTGTTTGTTTCCCTTCTGAAAATCATACACATTAATTTTCTTCCTTGGTAACCTACCCTTTCTTTCTATTTTCTCTAAAAGAAACCTTTCTTTTGATGTAATTAAAAAGAACCATTTCTTTGTGTTTTCTGCATTGTAGTGAAAGAGCATCCCTCTTCCTCTTCATATTTTTGTGTCATCCAACTTCACACTTTGATTTGGGATTAAAAATAAGTGCATTGCATTCTGATTTATTGCATTAGCTCACATTAATTGGTTGACAAAGAAGTCATGAGGGCAACCTATACACTAGAATTCATGACAAACTGATGGTTGAAAAATGAACCATAGAAAACACATCTCTCTCTCTCTCTCTCTCTCTCTCTCTGAGTCATACCAAATTACATAAATTCAAAACAAATACATATTCTTAAACAACATCTTTCCTAGGAATGCCTGTCAATGATCACACTGATCTAAGGATTGGTAGGTACTCCCCAGCTTGCTACTCTATCAAGTCATACTTTAGAGCGAGGCCCACCCCCACCATAACATACCTAAAAACTCACCTTTTAGATATCCTTCTTCATAGGAATCCATCCTTACCAAAAAACTATATTTCACAGTTCATGTGTCAGTTCTTAAATAGCATAAGATAAACAAACATAATAGAAGAGGCACTTCTAGGATCACATTTTTCTTAGTTTTTCTACTTGGCTTGCATTTTGAGGTGAAAGATCACATTCTTCATTTTTATTGTTCATCCTTACACGCTCCTCATCACAGCTGGTGTATTCTGGCTTCAGCTGAGTGTGCCTGGACCATATTTTCATCATTCTTAGAATTCTAGGTCTGATTCCACATCAGATTTTAATTCACAACCACTATTCTTTCATCATTGTTTCAATTTCATAGTGACCGGTGTCGGTCCAGCAACCGTCGTCGGTTATACTCAACCAATGTCGGTTCTAGGTCCTTTTGTTAACCTACTCAAAGGGACATTTATTCATCTTCATCCTTTCTCTTTATTCATCTTCTTCCACTTTTCACAGTCCCTATCATTGCTATCATTACCATTGATGTTGTAAACCTCATCATATTTGGTATACCTATCAGATTTGACCTTATACCTTGTTTTTCATTCACTGTCCGATTTCTACAGTGACCGACAGTGGTTACCCCTAACCGGCGTTGGTTTTCCCTAACCGGAATTAGTTAGCCTATTTCACTTTCCCACCAAAATTTGGTACCTCATACACTTTTTATTGCCATATTCACATGTTTCTGCTATTTTTCAGTGTCATTTACAAAGAAACAACTCTACCTGATTAGTACTGGTTCACATGGTGCAGACTCGAAGACAAGAAAGTGCACTCGTTTTCCATGCTAGTTGTCAACCACTCCCACCTAGTCCTTCTCCACCTTCCATTTTATCACCAACCATGGATCCCATCCAACCTATCACTATCACTATAGGAGATGAGGAGTTTTCACAACTCCTTGACCAAAACCCTATCGCTTTGCAGTTTTACCTTTCCCACTTGTCCACTCGAGATGACTCGAGTCATTTGATATATGACATGATCGTATCTATCCCCATGAATCTCACTCCCATTCTTGCATCAGCCCCATCTGGCTTGGTGCTACCCGCATCTACTTTACCCCCAGTCATTTCACAGCTAGGTCCTATACCCGCTATGAATATCGTGCCCGCCACATGCACTATACCTTCGACAACTACCCAAAACACAACCTCATCTTCCCCTAATGTCTCACACATACCCGTAGCTACACTATCACCTCTGGTGTTGGTGACCCCTAACCCTTTTCAGAATTTGGTGCTTTCCATTCCATAATCATTAGCCCCCATTTCCACTAGGGTCACCACAACCCTTCCACCTCCATATACATACTATCAGCAGCCTCCCATTTCATCTATTATTCACTCCGGGTATGTACCCCTTGTTTCACTACCTTCTTCTCAATCAACCTACATGGCAGTACCATACACTGGAGTGCCACCCCCATTATATGCCCAAAACCAACCCTATCATGTTACAAGAGGCACCCAATCATTGTAACCTACCAATGACCTAATCAAATTAATGTTGGACAAGATGTAAATATTGGAGGCATTGGTTTCTGGATCCCACAACACTCTCACCTACGATGAGATTTACAATGAGCCCATCCATTCCTATCTGCCCATACCTCGTGGATTGGGAAATTCCTAAATTAAATAGCAAAGAAGACCCACAACAACATTTGCAGTCGTTCAAACACGTGTGTTATTTGATTGCTCATGATGACACTCTGCTATTGCAAACCTTTCCCATGTCTTTGACTAGACCTGCAGCAGATTGGTATAGTGGGCTACCTAGACACTCTATATTCTCTTTCAATCAAGTAGCCCAAGCCTTCTTGGATCATTTCTCTATCTTTATCATCAAGAAGGCTACCATGACCGACCTATACTCCACGCATTAGTATGAGGATGAATCTATCACAGATTATGTCACTCGTTGGTGTAGCTTGATCAATCAACTCACCTTCCAATTGCCTTAAATAGAGCTCATCAAGCTTTTCACACGGGCTTGTGCTAGACATATCTCACTGACCTTGCAGGTCCAAACCTTCTGAACATTCGATGAAGCATTTATTATGGCACGAAAGTTTGATATTTGGGCCATCGAAGAGAATAAAATCCAATTACACAATAAGAATTTGGCATTCAATTTGAATGATATATCTTCTTCTTCCAAACCACAAAACAATTATTCAAAAGCTAAGGGCACTGCTAACGCAGTGGTACTCAAGGCTGGCCTAGCTCATCCGTCAAATCAAGCTACCCCCTCATCTAATCCCTCACCCATTCAAACTTTTCAATTCACATGAGAACAATAGAAATACACCCCAATTGGGGAGCCTTACTTCTCTGTCTTAGGAAGCTTATCAAATCCGAAGCCATCACCCTTCCACCTATAAAACCACACACTGGTTTTGACCCTGCTCACCCCATGCCCACATGGTATAGAGAACATGATTTCTATAACTATCATCAAGTAAAAGGTCATAGTGATGGAAATTACATCACTTTTAAAAAGATTGTCCAAGAAATGCTTTAGAAAGGTGAGTTAAGTTTGGATAATCCTAACACACCTACCAACCAAAACCTACACATCTTCAAAAAACCATTTCCTAATCATTCCCCTTCGTCCGTTCAAACCGGTGAGACCTCAACTCATGATGGTCATACTCGCGAGGTTCGTGCTATCTTTAATGACATACCTGTCACCTCCCAATTACCCCATATTCCTTCCATAGAGGAGATTCTAGCCCGAAATCCTCCTTCTACGTTGGAACCCACCACACATATTCCTCCACCCATAGAGGAACACCTTTCATATCCTTCATCACCTACTGAGGAGTTGTCTACTAACATCGAGACCATTTCACCTTTGGCTTCTCCACTTAGAGAACCACTATCCATAGAGGAACACCCATTACCTCCTCCACCCATAGAGGAGCACATATCCATTCCTCCACCTACATAGGAGCACCCATCATCTCCTCCACCCATCACAGACACATTTGATATACCTTTGTCTCTTGGTGAGAATTCTCCATCAACTACCCAAAATCCTGCAGACCTACTTTTCACTCTCTTTCCCATAGAAGCTGAAGCTAGCCAATTCCTCATCTCTACAACACATTTTAGGGGAACTTCCATTAGGTCCTCATTAACTCCACCTACGGCTATGCCATTATCACGTTTGGCCAATCACTTAGATTATGTGGATAGGGCCTTACTATGGGTGTGACTTTTACTTCCCATCTCCACGCGGATGCAGATGTCAATTGCTAATACTTCCACTATCTACCCAAAAGTATTTCGACCAATCAAACCAAACAAAACCACCTCTATCACAACTCCTTCCATGAAACCTATCATAACTCAACATAAACCCTTTCCCATAACCCAAACCCACACCTACAGCAATTGCCTCGACTAAACCTATTACCACCTTAGGGGTCACCCCATCCACCAGCCTTACTCATCCACCTATCAAACTAGATTTAGGTACATCCTCCAAAGTTAATACCACACCTACTTTGACATGAAAACAGAAGAACCAAACCCATCAACCTCATACCCTGGCTATGCCAATCACACCTGCACTTGTCTCGTCTGTCTTAGGACCTCAGCTTCCCAACATCACCAAGCAACCTCCTCCCATCAATAATCCAAAAACACAAGAACCCATTCCTTCCTCAGAAACCTATAATGTACCCAGGTTCCTGACACGACTTACACCCATACGCACAACATCTTTACCACTCATACCTCTAATATCTTCAGCAATTCCTTCACTACCCACTATACTTCAATCTTTGTCCCCTACACCTCCTGCACGACCCACATCCTCTACCTTCATAGCACCTCCATTATCCCCATCGGTAACTTTTCCTCTTCCCCCATCTTCCTTTCCTTCTAAACCTCATACACCCATATCACCTTTACCCAAGAAGGTGCAACCCAAAGATAAAACTCTACTACCCCACAACAAGGTAATCAAAACAACCACACACCCTCCTGTAAGTTCATCCACATACCCTACCCAAATAGACACGACCAACACCCAAGACCATGCCAGCACCCAAAATCATGACTCGACCTACTCCCCCTCCTACAAGGACCATTCCTAAACAATCAATTACACCTACACCCAAACCCATGTTCACTTCCCATTGTGATCCACTAGTAGGGTCTTATGCCAAAATTTTAACCAACCTCCTCGAGACTTCTGTCATCACATTACCATCGCTCAAACCTTATGATCCTCTCAAACCCAAGCCAAAAGGGTTTGATGATACTAAAATTTTTTCCTACCATCGTGTGCCAGGGTACGATGTGGAGAACTGTAAGGCCTTGAAAACCATCCTTATCCAGTTGTGTCCTCTAAAAGCAAACTTTTCCGATGACGACCTTCTCGATGAGGAACCTGCTTCACCGACACCCATTCCCACACTCCCCACTCAACAACCACAACCTCTACCCCCAAAACTCCTCGAACCACTACCAAGATTTGAAATTAACATGGTTTACATTAGAGAACTTTCCACGCCACCACCCAAATATTGTTATGCGCAACTCACCTCACAAGGTTTTTCTCCTTCAGTAGGTTTTTGCTCGTCATGTCATTATACCACTCACCCTACACCTTATCCATTTTCCAACTCCCCCATGATACACATTACTACCCGTGCTAAGAATGATAAAGGTAAAGAAGAGGTGACTGACCCACCAACCAATCCTATACCCAACATACCATCTACACCCACACCTAAAATCACTATCTGTGTCCCCACATACCCCATTTCTACTGGAGTCACACATCTCACGATGATCAAACAATTACACCAGTCTCCCCTCAAAATTTCCTTATATGACCTCATTCAAACCTTAGAATTCCATCGTTAAGCTCTCATGGAGTTTCTTCAATCTATTGAGGTTTTTCCTAATGACCCTATACTCATAGCCTCCATTATCACACCCCATCATGTAGCCTCTCTTACCAAATTACCACCTTCACCCACACCTCCACCTACTCACCAAGTAGCCTCCCTTAGATTTTCAGAGGAAGAGATTGTGCCACACCAAAATGATGACCTAGACCTAGCCCTCTTCATCTTTGTCCACATCGATGACATACAGTTATGATGTGTGATGATTGATGGGGGCGCTAGAATTAATATCATTTCATCCCATGCATTCACTCAAATGTGTATACCTAATAATTACATGCATAAACATCCTGTCATGTTGCATTCATTCAATGACGCTATTACCTCTACACTAGGCATTGTCATCCTCCACATTCGCGTGGGGCCCCCGCACTATCCCATAATTATTCTACATCTTGGAGGGGGAAGTTCCAATATAACTTGTTGCTTGGCAAACCCTGGATTCGTGTCATGGGGTGTGCATTCCTTCCACTTTGCATCGTTGTGTAAAGTTTGAGCATAAAGGGCACACCTATACCAATCCCAGTTGATCCATCACCTTTCAAAACATGCAACATGCTTTACCGACCCAATGATGTGCTCATGCCCGTTAAAGCTGTCTAACTCCGCAATCGCTACTTCTTCACCTACACCTCCGCTTACCAGCATAGCCGTTGCTTCAATCGCACATACCTCCTCCATTCCAACCACTTCCACAACCTCCACAACTGATCCATCAGCCTTCTAATCCATCATCTCTACCTCTGCATTGACCTTGGACACATTCATCCATCCCAGCTACCTACATACCAACCACCAATCCCTTGGAAGGTGTTTTTGAATGCCTCACTCTAAGGGAATATTGCTTATATAGTGTCAACACATTCCTTACTCCACAAGAGTACGGAAGGCCTTCACCAACACCCACGTTACGATCACCGTATAGGAGAATGTCATCCTGTATGGTCCTCCTCACCTTCATACTAGTCTCACTTATGGGGGACTTGATACTACCACTTACACACCCGAACCACTACCATCACAAACTTGCCCATTTTCCGCTGACTTCTAATCACTTACCAATCGCCATTTCAACCCACACCTTCTTACACCGATGTACGTGGAAGGGATTCGGTTTTGAATTTTACGAGCAAGGCTACCATATCATTATTCCACGTACCACCTACAAACATAACGACCATAGTGGTATCAGCTTTCCCGAACCACCTACCAAACAGTCCCGCATTGAACTCATTAAGGATACTAGCCCTTCTCCACCTTCTTCACTCGTGCCACCTTCTTCACCACCTTCATTGACATAGTTCAATGGATCCTGAATCTATCCCTCCTAACTTTTTTTTTTCATAAACAACCATTTCCTTAGGGCCTTTGACTTATCAACGTGAGGGCGAGGCCCCTTCCACTCTTCCCTTCCTGTATCCTGAAATGATCAATGACGATACACCTTCATATTCACGTCATTCAATGTCAGGATGATGAATCTATACTCACCTACCTTGGTGCAAAAGAATCATTTATTCATCGGTCGTTACCTTCTGAGATGTAAACCATGCTGAATGAATCGACCGTCAAGATCAATATTCATACTTAGGACGACCCGCACATCCTAAAGATCGGTAAATCTTTATATGCTACTGAACAAAAAGCCATCACTTCTTTTCTCAGAGACCATAACCACACTTTATGCTTGGTCTTACGCAGACATGCCTGGTATTGACCCCACCATAGTGGTCCACAATATCGTAACCGTTCCCAATGCCAAACCCATCAAACGAAAGCTGAGGAAAATGCACCCTCACATTGCCCTTCTCGTCAAAGAAGAACTTGAGTGCCTTCTTTCCGTTTCCTTCATCTTACCCATTGATTATCCTCGTTGGATTTCTAACATTGTCCCTGTCACTAAGGTGACAGGGGGACTCCGTATTTACACAGACTTCCATGACCTCAACCTAGCATGTCTAAAAGATGACTTTCCCTTACCTGGTATTGACCAGCTAGTTGGACCTTACCGCTGGCCATGAGATGCTATCACTCATGGATGATTTCTCAGGTTACAACCAAATCTTGCTTGCCCCAGAGGATCAACACAAAACCTCATTCATCACCCCTTGGGGGACCTTCTACTATCGAGTCATGCCTTTTGGCCTTAAAAATGTTGGTGCCACATATCAGCAGGCTATGACTTACATCTTCCATGACATCATGCATCGCATATTGGAAGATTACGTGGATGATCTCTTGGCCAAATCTAGATTGCCGCTCCAAGCACCTTACCATCCTAAAACCATCTTTGACCGTCTCATTAAATATTACATTCACCTTCAGCCTAAGAAGCATGTCTTTGCGGGTCCTTTCAGGTAAGCTCCTGGGATTTATCGTTTCCCTATGTGGTATAGAAGTTGACCCTGCTAAATTCAAGGCCATTCTTGAAATGCCTCCACCCACTAACCTTAGACAACTCCATAGCCTACAAGGTAAGTTGCAGTTCTATTCACCATTTCATTTCACAATTATCTAGATCGGTGCCAACCATTTCATCATCTACTCAAGAAGGATGTCTCCTTTAAATGGGATGATGACTGCCACAAAGCTTTTGAGGCCTTAAAACAATACCTTCTCCAACCACCCATACTCATCCCACCTAAAGACGATCAACCTTTTTACCTATACATCTCAGCTACCAATCACTCCTTGGGAGCCATGCTCACTCATCGCGATGAACAACACAGAGAGCAGGCGGTTTATTACATAAGCCATACTCTTTTAGACTATGAAACCTTATACACCCATCCTGAAAATTTTTTTGCTTAGCCTTATTTTTCATTGCCACCAAAACTCTGTCATTACCTACTCAACCACAAAACCTATGTTGTGACCAACACCGACCCCTTACACTTCATGTACGCCAAACCTTATCAAAATCAGCGTGCCGCACGATGGCTTATGCTTTTAGCTGATCTTGACCTCGAATTCATTCATCAAAAGTCCATCAAGGGCCAAGCTACATTGCTGACCAATTGGCTGATACACCTATTTCCGGGGGATCAACCCTCTAATTTTGACTTTCCAGATGAGTCAATTGCTACCCTTTCCTTGGATGAAACCCCCTTACCAAATGACACTCTTCTTCGATGGTTCCAAGTGTCAGCGTGGGGGTGGGGCTGGTATTATCCTCATTCCCCTTGATGGTGAACCCATGCCTTTGTCTTTCAAACTATATTTTGATTGCACCAACAATATCGCCGAATAAGAAGCACTCGTATTAGGCCTTCAAACCGCCTACGCCCTAGATGTCAAATCAATCAACATCTTTGGTGATTCTCAATTGGTCGTAAATCAAGTCAATGGTATATACTAATGTCGTAACGAGATGCTTCAGAAGTATAAACATCATGTAGATGTACTTCTGACCACCTTTGACCATTACACCCTTCAAACCATCCCACGTTCAACCAAAAAATTTACAGATACCATGGCCTGCTTAGCTTCCCAAATACCCGCTTCACCCGCCGATTCTAAAATATTTGTCACCGTACAATGCCTCCAATCACCTTCTTATTTACCTCACGATGTTTACTCTATCGGAACCGTCACCTCTGACTCGAGTGACCTTTGGTACAAACAATACTCTGACTACCTTTCTCTCTCCATCTTACCTCCTGATCTCACCCGTAACAGACAATGCACCTTCCTTAAAAAGGTCTCTCGTTATATCATCCTAGGGGGACTCCTCTATAAGCACGGCTTTGATGGTATTCTCTTATGATGCCTCACAAGTTATGAAATTCCTTATACCATTAAGGAAGTTCATGATAGCATATGTGGAGGTCACTTCAGTGGCCTTGCTATTGTTAAGCGCATTCTTCGTATGGGCTATTACTGGCCAAACCTTAACCATGATTGTTGTGACTACGTCAAACATTGTGTAAAATTCCAACAACATGCGAATCTTCATCATACACCCAGTCATGCCTTATAGGTCGCCCCGTGACCTTTGGCCCCTTCTCTTAATGGGGTTTGGATCTTGTCGGAGAGATCAATCCCCATTCTTCCCAATGCCATCAATGGATCATCACTGCTACCAAATACTATACAAAATGGGTGGAAGCCATACCACTCATCTCCACAAAAGCTGAGAAAATATGTGAGTTTATTAACCACCACATCATTTGTCACTTTGGTGTTCCTCATCACCTCATCACTGACAATGGAAAACAATTCAAAAACAAAACATTGCAAAAAATTTGTGACGCCTTTGGCATTCAGCTTAGTTTCTCATCACCTTATTACCCACAAACCAATGGCCAAGCCGAATCCACTAACAAAACCCTAAACAAAATTCTTATGAAAGTGGTTAATGATACTGGGAAGGATTGGCATACGCACATTCCTTTTTCCCTATGGGCATACCGCACTAGTATTCACACTTCCATTGTGGCCACACCCTTTTCTCTGGTCTACGGTACAGAGGCTATTCTACCTCTCGAAGTCTAGATTCCCTCACTCCACATTTCTCTCCATGACATGCTCAATGATGATGACTTTCATCAAGACCATTTAGCACAGCTTGAGTTATTAGATGAACGTCATCTTAACGCTCTGGATCACCTTCAAGTTTACTAAAAATGTATCAAATGTGCCTATGACAAACGTGTCCATGCACGAACCTTCCAAGTCAGTGACCTTGTCCTGAAATAAAATCAACATGTAACTAAAGCAGAAAAAATAAAATGGGGAAAATTTTCTCCTAATTGGCTTGGACCATACATCATGACTCATACTTATGGATCAGGTGCTTATCGTTTATCTTCACTCAATGGTAAACCCGAACCTGAGCCCCTTAATGCCTTGCATCTTTGACCATTCTATTGTTGAATTTTAAGTCCTACCTCACCCTTTGTCTCTTTCCATGCTCATCCCTTGAGTGCTATCCACTTCATACACCTCACCAATGATTAAACAAGAATCATGTGAGTACCCGTCACTTGTTATCTTCTCTTGAATATGTGTACCACGGCACTGCACATAGCATGATTCTCATGGATACTTTTCATCTACCTTCAGTTGAGATCCCATAGTCGTTTCACCTTGCCTTTTGCATGAGATTCCTATCCCCACCTTGGTATTGTCCATGACTTCAAAGCCCTCACATGGGATATAACTCCTTGAGTCAAACTTCCACTCAAAATATGACTCCCTCAAAAGGACATCTTCCTCTCGATAATGGCTCCTATAAATAGAATGCTCCCTCAAATGACAACTATGTAAATCTCTAACAAAAAAATGATGAGAGCAACCAAAGCTTCCTGCATCGATCAGCTTCACGAAGACCTCAAGGAGTTACATTTTCTTCATCCCATATAGACTTCCTGCATCGATCACTCTATCTCAAATACAAGTCAAAATAACAAACCTTTTAGTCATGGACTTGTCCATTGTGACCTAGGTTCTCTTGCCTAAAGCGCATGCTACCTACACCATATAAAAATTAACTACCTTTCACCCTTCTTACCATTCCCATTCCCATTTCCTACTGCCTCAAGGGACCTCTTGGAAACCATGACATTTGGTGATCATGTGACTACTTTTCACCGTAGAAAAATCAATCATGTAATGTATTTAGGGTCTTACGTTCATCACCTCTTTCAGGGTGTGATCTACTTGGTATGATCCTCGCCAATCAGGTGGCTTTATTTCCCCCTCTTCTCTTTTATCCATCCTTGTTTACATTTTGATTACCTTATACAGGACTTGGTCCTCGATTCTTACTTTTGGGGTAATCTATCTTCTTCTTTTCCCACAATCAAAATCACCATTGACATCACTTACACTAACCTATAACCCACCCACACCTAACAAACCTAAAACCCACACCATGCCTAAAACCTACTAACTCATTTTCATACCTCCTCATATTCTTCCCTAGCTCATGGGAGAACTACATCGGCCTGAGGTCCCTTTTCACCGGGACTATGTAGGTAGCACTCTGAGGGCATGGGGCCCTTGGAGGTTAGCTCGGCCATTCTCTACCCTAAACAATTCATCTTCCATGTTCCTCACATTACATCACACCTCACTTAGTTTCCCTTTTATACCCAACATTGGAAATTAAACCACATACATAACAAGTTGCTTCATATTTTAATCCTTATCACAACATACATTTATTATGCCTACCATTTCTTTATCATCACTATGCATAGATTATACCACATCTCACATATGACCCATATTATCATTCATTGCATAAAATAATGAATCAAAACCATAACTAAGACCTAACTCCACCATGCCTAATAAACCTAACTCACCCATACCTACGACCTGAATCGATCCATGCCTACAACCTAACTTAATCCATGCCTAACAAACCTGACTTGATCCATGCCTATAACCTGACTCGATCCATGCCTAAGACCTGACTTGATCCATGCCTAAACCAACCTAACTCCACCGTGCCTAATAAACCTAACTCAACCATACCTATGACCTGACTCGATCCATTCCTAAGACCTGAATCGATCCATGCCTAAACCAAATTGACTCCATCATGCCTAACTCACCTAAATTTCCATCTATATCAAAACAATAACATGGCAAAATCTCATCAATGCACCAAATAAATCTCAAAATCTCATCACCACATCAACAAACCAAAAAAAATATCATGTATCTCATCATATACATAAATGTGTATCTCCATACAATATACATGGCTATCTCCTCATGTCCATCATCTCCAAATCATTAGCATGTAGGACGATACACAATATAAAATTTCATCAGCACGCAGGCCGGTATATGCTCAAAATTTACAAACACTCTCATACATCCTCACTATCTTCAGCACACAGGCCAGTATATATCAAAAAATAATTATAATACATCAAAAATCAAAAGCCACATATTACGTATCTCGTAGGATGTCCTCCATCATGTATCAAATATACCCTCTGGGTCACATATCAGAATCTCAACTGGACGTCCTCCAATAAATCTATATCCCTCACACTAATCCTGTGGACCCGCTTCTCACCACCCAATCACCCATCATTCACACCACCAACTCAATGCTCCGTTTTGTCTGGATACTTTTATCTCTTTTTTTATCATTTTCTCACTTAGCTAAATGACAAATGAATAACAAAAAAAATAGAATTTTTGTTTTTATAACAAACCTGACCTAACCAACGTTGGTTACCCTTGACCGGCATCGGTTACATGCCCTACCTTACCATTGTCGGTTGACCTATACTGACGTTGGTTATCCTTGACTAGCATCGGTCACCCTCACCTGCACATTGCCCTACATTTTACCCTTTTACCCTACCCCTACCTCCTTTTTTGCCTCACCCAACCTTCACCCTAATCATTTACCCCACCCCACCTTTACCCAAACCATTTACCTCATCATTTACTACCTCCCTTTTTCCTCCTTTGGGGACTCATTATTTTACCCCTACCTTTACTTTACCCATGTCATGACCTAGATATTTGGACCTGGACCATCGCTAGTAACCTTTGACCTCATGTGTTCGCTATACCTTGTGGCACTGTTACCTGTGTTGTTGACCTAATGACCTTACCTAGCCTATTACTCCATGACCGTTTAGCCTGACCCTACCTTTGGTGTACTGGAACATACCTAAACGTTCCTGCACCTAACCTATGTTGTGTTTCCTGACCATATCCTATACCTTGGATACCAAAATCACTTCAACCTTGTTTGGATAAACCTATCGACCTTAGACAATGTAGAGTTTTCCTACTCTTCAACCTGGTAGTGTGCTACAGTTTATACATGTGCGTGTGTTTGACTATTGCTACCTTTGACCCTGACCAATTACCTCGATTTCCTGAGTATACCTTTAACCATTTTTCCCTGTTGCACACCTTCCCCTTTCTCACATTTACCTTTTATCAAACCACTCACCGCTTCTGCCCTATAGGGCCTCGTCAGTTCCTGATTTGAGGGGGATCACCTTCACCCACACATGGGGCAACCACATCTTATTTTTGTTAGCATCGCTTACCAATACAAGCTATGCAACAAAAAGGGGCAAAATGTAGACACTAAAATTAGGTCACACTCCCCTTTGGTCCCTTGACAAATAAACACCCTTCATCACATTAACCTAGCCATAGCCCCCTTCACCTCACTAATATTAATTTAATTAAATTAATTCATTATCCTCACCATATTTATTATTTAAATATCTTAATTTAGGATAATATCCACACATACAACTTACCAAGACACCTCATCAATCTAACTCACCCCAAGACCTATTCTTAGTAAGTCACCATAACTAACTAAGACTTACCCAAACCCTAAAAATCAATTCCTATATTCCCTCTAACCACATTCCTGTATTCTTACAAGAAGCTTCCATTTTAATCTGTGGGTTGACAACACAAGATATGAGAAAATCAAGAGGATCTCCTTAGTTTAGTAAACCTAGGAAATCCTGCCTTGAACGACGCCAGTTACCCCTAACCGTCACCAGTTAGACCGAAACCACTGTCAAGTACCCTTTTAACCTCCAAAACAACCTTATTTTCAAGGTTGGAAAAGATTGGAAAATTTTGACAAACATTAGAACATTCCTGAGAGATATCACATCTTCTGAGAGAAAATTTCAGCGAGAACACGCATACAAGGAAGGAGATCAAACATTTTCTTCTGCACAACCATCCAACACTCACCCTAGTAATGATCTGATCTAACCAAGAAAAAGGAATGCCCATGCAGCCCATGTAGAAGCTCTCCTATGATTGGTGATCACCTGCAACCTTCAACCTCTTACCAGCACCTCCATCCCTCATTCACAGGCGTCTAGGACCAGAATCCAAGTAAGTAAAATGTTATACTTCTCTGGTTCATTTCATTTCATTATTATATTATCACCTATTGTTTACCTAGCCACCCATTGACCTCCTTCAACACTCCCCCTCCATATACCCATTAAAACCTCGCTAAATCCCACCCAAGCTACCAAATACCTCATTCCGACCAACCAAAATCCTTTGTGCAATCATAAAGGAGACCCAAAACCCATTCTGTGGCATTCCCAGTCTTCCACAGTAACTGGCACCGGTTACACCCAACCGTCATCGGTCACCCTTAACCGGCATCGGTTTCTGTATTTTCCCATATAACCCAGAACAGTGACTTATCCATCTAATTCTGCATCACCCTCATTCACCTGTGATCTTCCTAAGACCTCTGTCAGACCTGCAGAGACCCAGAACCAGTTACTTGACCTTTGGATCTTATTCTAACCTAGCCTGTTAGATATATCTTTCTTATTGTGTTTTAAGTGAGATACCTAAATCATTTCAAATTACAATAGGATTTACTTCATTTCCCGCATTAAATTGTTTAAAACAGTGGACTGACAACTATCTAGGAAGTATCACACTTCCTGGATCTAGCACACACTATGCAGTTCACTGCACATATTGTTTAACTCTTTCTGGTGGTCTTGTTTTTCATTACAGGTAGTTCCTCCTAGCCAAAAGGAAGCTCTCACAATCAGCTGTGGATTCAGAATTCATACGTGTGCAACAACCCATCAACCAACATTTGAATAGGTTTCGTCAATACTTCAAAGAAACATCTAAGAATCAGGTGAAACACATACCTTACAAATTTTGTATGATCATTTCCATGGAATATCATAATTCAAATTTCATAAATAAAACGTTTTCCTTATGTTTGAAATTTTTTTGAAAACTAAGATGTCTCTGGGTAACCCTATGATGGATTTTTCAAATGTTTTACCATCATTTTAAATATTTAAAAGCATTATTTTGAGTATTAAATTTATGTAAAATAAGAGAGTTGGTTCTATAACGTTAACTCCATTAATTCAAATCATGCTTATAATGAATAAATTTATGTTATTTAGATGATATGATTTTATTATCGAAAACAATTCCCATATATAATTAAACAACCTCATCACACATCGGTTAATTACCTATGCAAAACCATAAATTGTTTTCTTTTACAAAAAAATGTCACAATTCACATCCTATGAATGCCAATAACTAATGAGATAACACATCAATCATTTCACTCAATGTGTTATCCTACATAGAAATCATGGGGGGGAAATCTTATGAATACTTTAATAATTTATGTTCATTGAAATTTTCAACAAATAATATGCGAAAAAAGGATTTTGAGAAACTAAAATCACATATTAACATTTCTTTTAAATTTTCTCATCAAAATATAGTGTTTCTTGGAAATTAACAAATCATATTTAAACCTAAAAATTTATTAAATAATTCACATTATATTGCAGACAACATTTTCACCAAAATAATCCTATTGATTATATTAGCATGAAAATACAAAAAATATAATTCATCATGGACATGGATCAAAATTGTTCCTTCATCACGAGGCATAATAAAAAACAATATATAAAGTAAATCTATACAAAATAATGTTCCTTCGTCATGAGGCATGATAAAAACAGTACATATACATCATCTCAAAAATGTGCCTTCATATCGAGGCATATATCAAAAATATACATCTAGTACATCAATAAGAGGAGTTAACCCTAACTCTCGCACATGCCTAGACTATTAGGTCTGCCGCTAGGTGGGGGCATCTACTATGATAGACCCACAAAAGGCGTTACACTCTGATGCATTGATGCCTACTATAATTAAGGTTGTTATACTGAGCTCATTGATCATGAGGTCTTCTATGATCTCAACCTGGACCTGCTAATAGATAACTGGCTGAACAAAATAGCCCTTTGTCCCTCTGGGATTGTCTCATGGTAAAAATTCCTTTAATAGGATTCCTGACCACTATCTATCATCGTATCTAGTAGTATATCTTATATCTCAACTGTTGTGGATGCCTTCTTTGGAGCATCATGCTATCATGTCACTCTAGTTATATCTTCATGAGCTTGGGTCCACTCTCTGGTCCACTAAATCCTCTTTATAGCTAGTTAATCTCTCTCATCCATAGCCTATAGCTATTGGGCTACTACCTACTGTAATATTTTCCTCAAGGTAGCTATATCATTTGTATCTTGTGTAGCCTGTGGTTATCCTTATCCTCCCTCCACTATACTACGTGTTGGAGACCCTCATTCATCTCATATGTCATCACCTAAATCTACATGATCCCCTCCACCTCCTCCATCCAAAAAAACTATGGGATCCCATCTTGATGGGCTGTATGGGGGACTGTATTGTGGACTCAATGCATATAGAGGTGATAAAGGTACATGTAGTGGATTTTGTAATGGAACATGTAATGGAATATTTGGGGCCTACATCTATGGATCATTTCCTTGAGGATGTGCTGACATCTAACCCTGAACTTCCTGGGCCACTGCCTAAGCCCTAATATCTTGGCCCTGTGCAATGACTTCAATCCAACCTGTAAGGCTACCCATGGAATGGTAAGTTTCCATGGAAACACAGTTGCATACCAAGTAGGGTAATATCGGGTCTCACCTGGATCAACTATCTATGGCTATTGCAACAAAGGCTATGGGACCACCTGTGTGAATTTGTCTAATGTTCAATGTAACCTAATCTAAGACCCAATGTTAAAGGTATCTCTAGACCTCCAATCATACCAAATATTATCCCCAAGAATCCCATGGATGAAACCAAACTAGTACTACAATCTATCCACTATGTACCACTCTAGAATATGGTCATGGATCCCAATAATAAAATGATCAACTGCTCTAGGACTTAACTTTGTTGCATCCTCAAGCCATGATATAATATATACGGCTTCCATGTAATCATATGGATTTTAACTGGACTCTCTCTTGGAGTGAGCCAAGGCAAATATGGAAGGAGATTTATTCGCCAAATGCTTGGGATCTCACCCCAACATTGATTTCTTCTGCATCTGTACTAAGAGAAGATGGGTGAAAAATGAATCTATTGAGGTAACTATATATGTGAATGGTTTTTTTTTAATTTATCTTCCTAGTAAAGACCATGTCTTAAGAATTCTATCTGGAGGGCCTTGGTTCATTGGTAAATCCGATGTGGTGGTGTGATAATGGGAACCGACCTTCAACCCCTTTACAAAAACTGTCTCTAAGTATCCTATATGGATGAATTTCCCTAGCTTACCTCTTGAGTTCTGGGAACATGATGTCTTGATCGGTATATCCAAACTTTTGGGAACCCTGATAGTGATTGATCTTATTACTAAATCTAGAACTAGGAATACGCATGGGAGGTTCTACGTTAATATGAAAGAAGTTGTGCTGGAAGAATCCATTACTTTGATCTCAAAGTTCCAGGATTAGGTGCAAATATTTGAGTATGCTTCGTCTCCTTTTTTCTATTACAAATGCAAATCGATAGGGCATGATCCTTGAAAGTGCCCAACACAGAAGAAGAAGTAGGAATCGGATCCAAGATCTCTTTCTATGGGTCTTAATAAACATAATACAGAATGGAGGGGAGTGGGGGAAAATTTAAAATTTTCCAAGAAGGACCTGAGAAGGGATCAAGAGATTCCTAATGAGACTATAGTGGATGAAACACAAATTGTGGCTAAGGTTGAGGCTGAAGCTGAAGATGAAGAAGATGATCCAAAGAACAAGGTTGATTGGAGTAAAGCATAAAATGAGAAGATGTGTGAAGAGGAATTTTCCCCAAATCTAAAATAGAAGGAAGTTGAGTATCTATCTGATTTAGAAGGGAACTATGTACTGAAAGTGGCTCAGGGTCTTTCTATGGAAGATCTATCCACAATTGGACAAAGCTCCTTTGGCCAAAGACAGGAGGAAGGCATCTTGACTTCCAATGATTTTGATATTTTAATGGGAGGTATTGTTTTGGATTCTGTGGATCCAATTTCCTCCCCTGTGACTCTTTCAACAAGGTCTGAACCTATAACTAGAAGTAATTTTAGAGTTGATGTGGGAAAAAATTTAACTCCTAAAGGGAGAAAATATATCAAGGAGAAGAGGGATACCATGGTTAAGAAGTATTTGGATAAAGGGTTATAGAAACCACTTAGGTTTCCTCAATCTAAAAATAAATGATCTTACTATCTTGGAATATTAGAGGGTTGAATAACCCCAGTAAGAAAATAATCATGAAATATTTTAAAAACAAATAAAACATGATATTCTGATGATACAAAAAACTAAGATGAGTACGGAAAGATTCAAAGAAGTGGGAAAGTTGGTCTGGAAAGATGGTCTATGGGTTGGGGTTAGTTCACAAGGGGATTTGAGAGGCATAGTCACCCTATGAAATCACCTCTTGGTTAAAGGAATGTTTATCTTGACATCACCCAACCACCTAACCATGGGTTTTACTGATTTAACTTCTAACAAGTCCTGGCTTGTTTCTAATATCTATGTCCCAAACTCTGACTTGTAGAAATAATATTTGGAGTGAAATTTATAAGGGGATGTCCCTTTTTAAATATGATGATTGGATTGTTGGAGGAGACTTTAATACCCCTCTTTCCTTGGGGGAAAAAATGTGAAGCCATTTCCTACATGGATAGCATGGATGAGTTTGCTAATTTTTTAGTTAATAATGATCCTGTGGACCTCAAGCTTGGAGGTTCCAAATTTACTTAGGCCAATGGAAGAACTGGTCAAGACCTCATCCAGATCAGGTTGGATAAATTTGTAGTGATCCATCCCTACTTGGTTAATAAACTCTACACTCTATCCACACTTCCCATAATAGGATCTGACCACAACCCGATCATTCTCAAGATAGGTTTGGCTATTTCCAAAAAATATAGACCATTCAGATTTGAAAAAATGTGGCTCCAACATCCTGACATTCTCTTGATAATTCAGGAGTGGTGGGGGATCAAGGTCCATGGGATCCTAATGTTCAAATTAAGTTCAAAGTTGAAGCATGTCAAACAAAATATGAAAACGTGGAATAAGGAATTTTTTTGGAACATTTTTTAGGCTAAGAGCATAATGGATCAATACTTAAAGACTATTGAGGAATTTATGAAGGTGGATGGGCTCAACCAGGCACTAAAAATTCAAGAGCAAGCCCTCCTCATTGATTACCTTGATATCCTGGCCAAGAAAGAAGTCTACTGGAAGAAAAATCTAGAGTTAAATGGCTAAAGGAGGGTGATAGAAACACTAAATTTTTTAACTTCTCTACCACCACCAAGTCAAATCATCTCAAGATCAAGGAGATCATGAAAAATGATGGTACTCTCACAGAAGATGAAATATAAATCAATGAAGTTATTGTCAATTATTTTAAGAACCTTTTTCTCCCTAGGGCTAATCCAAATAGAACATCTTGGGAGAAGACCCTCGGACTCTTCCAGAATGTTGTTTTAGATCAATAAAATAGAGATCTCATGCTCATTCCTTGGGAGGAAGAAATAAAATATGTTTTTTTTGATATGGAACCAGTTAAATCTCCTGGACGTGATGGGTTCCCCACCTTCTTTTTCCAACAATTCTGGGAAGTGGTCAAGAATGAGGTCATTGAGATGATCCAAAATTTATTCATGAATGGCCAACTTCTCAAACAAATCAACAATACTTTCCTAGTCCTTATTCCTAAGATGATAGGGGCCAAGGATGTGAAATATTTTAGACCCATCAGTTAAGGAAAAACCAACTACAAATTGATAACCAAAATTATCACTTTCAGGATCAGGAAAGTACTGTCCAATTTTATCTCTCCCAATCAAGGAGCTTTTGTTCCTGGGAGATAAATTCTTGACAACATTGTGGTCATCCAGGAATCCATTCACTCTATTGAAATTTTAGGAATATCGGCCACGTTTGTCAAGCTAGACATGCACAAAGTGTATGATAGAGTTTCGTGGAGCCTCCTTCGATCCATTCATTCTAAGTTGGGGTTTGATTCCTTTTTCATCAACATGGTTATGGTATGAATTTATTATGCCAGTTTCTCTATTATGATCAATGGAAAACTGAAAGGCTTCTTTCAAGTTGTTACAGTTCTTAGACGTGGAGACCCCCTCTCTCCTTTCCTCTATACGATTATGGCAGAAATTTTAAGTAGACTCTACAATTAGGTGGTTTCCCTTAATCTCTTGCAAGGTCTCAAAATTACTAATGGTATTTATCCTACCTTCCTCAACCAATTCGTAGATGAAAATTTCTTGATGGGGAAGGCATATATACAGGAAGCCTATATCTTCAAAGAGGTTCTGATGGAGTATGAGGAGGTTTCTAGCTAGCTGGTCAACTTCCTAAAAAGTGTTATTTTCTTCATAAATGTGGAAGAGCATTTCCAATAGAGAATGGCCCACATTTTTTACTGTAAGATAAAGAATTTTCTTGACTCATATTTTGAATTTCCCTCATTCACAAAAAATCAAATCATTCCATCTGGAACACCCTACTCGAGAGAGTCTCCAATAAGTTGTCTACTTGGAAAGGGATTCTCCTATCTCAAGTAGGTAAAATTCAAATCCTCCAAAAATCTCTTCAAGGTGTTCCAATCTATGTCATGTCCCTTTTTCGGCTTCCGGGTAAGATTTTGTAAGCTCTTTAAAAAATTCCAAAAAGGTTTCTGTGGGCAGGGGCTGAGGAGAAGTTCAAATTTCTGCTTGTGGCCTGGGAAAGATTGACCAAGCCCAAGGATTATGGGGGGCTGGGATTATAGAATATGAGACTCATGAATGAAGCTCTTGTGGCTAAATCTGGTTGGAGAGTGATAAAGGAAGAGGGCCTATGGGTTGATATTATCAAAAAGAAAATTTAAGGAATATTGGCAGAATAGAGACTTTCTTTTTGCAGGACAATATACCTAAGGGATCCTTTTTTGGAATTCTTTTCTCTCATCTAGGGAGATCCCGAGCAGGGGGATTAAATGGAATGTTAGGAAAGGTGATAGAATTCAATTTTGGAGAGATTTTTGGATCTATTATAAACCCATTTTTTAGGATGATTCTAGGAGAACTATGGTGCAACACTTTGAAGATAATGGTAAATTTTGGGCTAAGGACTATTGGAGGTTCTCCAACAATTTGGTTCTTTGGGAAAAGGTTCTTCCCCCTCCAAACTTCATTGGAGACACTCAATTTTTTGATGACCTCAATTCAAAGTTAAAAAACATGTATATTCATCTTTTCCAACAAAATGAGGACTCTATTATTTATAAGGAAGAGGATTATGGAAATTTCTCTGTTGAATTTACTTATCTCCTGAACTTCAAGAATTATAGTCAAAAATATTACTAGAGAAAACTTTGGGTAAAAGAAATTCTTCCTAAAGTTAACATCTTCCTATGGTTAGCTACTCAGAATAAAATCCTCACTATGGATAATCCTAGGAAATGAGGCATGATCCTCCCCAATAGGTGTGTCCTTTGTAAAAAAGACGAAAGTGTCAACCACCTCCTCATCTCTTTCCCCTTTGCTTGAGGGGTGTTGTCCAAGGTGTTAGAGCTTTTCAAGGTTTAAAGGGTCTTTCCTAATTCAATTGAAGAATGTTGGTTCCAATGGGATTTCTCTTTTAGGTATGCTTTTCTTTTGGCTATTTAAAAAATGGCCCTGCCACACTTTTTTTAGATCTTATGGAAGGAAAGAAACGCCATCATCTTTAGAAATAAGAAGGAAAACTTCAGAAAGGTCAGTGCTGGGATGATTTCATCAATTAAAGAGAACTCTAAACTCATTAAGGTGAATCCTAAAAGGGATGCTTATAGTAGATAAGAGGAAGTGCTCAAACAGTTCACCTTCATTCCATCTCAAGTCAGTTTTCCATCATCTAAAATTTAATGGTAAAAACCTGAGAGGGGGAAATTCAAACTTAATTTTGATGGGACGTCTAAAGGTAACCCTAGAATGGCTGGTGGAGGTGGCATAATTAGGGATCATAATGGGGATTGGATCTTAGCCTATGTTGTTCCTTTGGGTATGCAAAGCAACAATGTTTCTGAAGATTGGGCTCTCCTCTAGGTTGTTAGTCTTGCAAAGGAGAAAGCGATTAAACATATCCATATTAAGGGGGATTATCTTCTCATTTTAAATGCTATCAGTAAGACTAGTCACAAGAATTGGATCTTGGGAAATACCTTAAGTACTTTGATTCCCATATCATTACTCATATTCCTCACATAGGCAATTCTTGTGTGGATAGATTGGTGAATGAGGGAGTTCAAAATAGTGATTACAAGGTGTGGTAAAATGTTGAGGTCATACTTGAGCACATTAATGATATTATCAATCATGAAAAGTTGTAATCACTTCAAATTAAGTAGCATGAGGGAGAATAATGGGTTCATTTTCCAACATTGCAAAAGCATGTCTGGCTTAAGCTATTTTTAGGAGGACAAGTCTAATCTCAAAAATTACAGAGCTCAAAGTGTGGTGCATTGTTTGGCCTCCATGGGTGGGGATATAACCAGAGTCGATTTGTCTAGCCATGGGCGTATTGTGGAAGATAAGTCCATGTGGCACCTTTTTTGAATTGGGGGTTTTTGGAAATTCATCACTAGACTCCAAGGGCATGACCTATCACCTACTTTGGAGTTCAAGATGGTGTGGAAGGAAGGGAAAGTGGTGACTTGTGGCATGGAAATTGAAACATCAGAGGAATCCATTTCCCGTGCTACTGGTATGGACATTGAAGGTCTGAAAATATTCAAGGATAGGAATCAGAGAGAGTATGAAATCAATACTTTCTTTTTCGGAAAGAAAACTATCTATTACTTCATCGATTATATTTCTCATACCTACATTCCTGGGGTGTGGAGAGAGGTCTACCTACACATCATGAAGTATCTAAATTTTGAGGGTAAGTATCATAATCCCACCACTTTTCATTTATGAACATGTTTAGACATAAGAAGTTGCTCAATATTCCCTTCTATCAATTTATATCTCTAACCACCTCAGTGATGGATTTTCAATGGAATAAGGTGGAGTCTCCCATCCATGAGGGCATCATTACTTTCCTATTTCACAATGGGAATCCATCCTGGGATAAATAAATGCCCCCTATCAAAGAGGAGGAGGACATTAACCTAGCTGAGTGTCTATCCAAAATGAGGGAAGGAAATCTAGATCTTACGTAGATGGGTGATGGGAAAAATGGGAAAGGGATGGAAAAATAGGAACCTGGTTAGTTGAAGGGGAAGGATAAAGTTACCTTGGAAGGAGAGCATGGTATTTAGATGTGGAAGAAAAAATTTTAGTACTTAGAGTCGGTTGTCTAGGTCCTAGAAGAGACCAACTCGGTGGTGAGAAAGGGAATGATTGACAGCTAGCAGAAGCCACCACGAAAATTATCTTGGCCTAGAAGAACATCCGTGGAGATATCAAGCAGTTGGATTATTTGGTTTGTGAGTTGGGAGTTCGTCTAGATGCCATGGAAAAAGAGAAGCAGAAAAGGAGGTGGATTAGTTCTGATGAAGAGGAAGATGATTCTAAGGAAGAGGAGGGGTATGAGGAGGAGGAGGAGGATCCTAAGGAGGAAACTGAGGAGGGTGTCAAGGAAACCCCCCAGATGAAGCTGAATTCAGATTCTATCATAAAAAAGGAGATCAGGGAGGAGAATCTCTCCAAAAAGAAAAAGTAAAGTAAAGATGCCTTGTGGAACTTCTTTCAAATTGTCTACTGAATTTCAGGGAATTTTCTCTATTTTTTTCTTGTTTTATTGTCTTAATCTCTCCTACTCACTATTTTTTGGACCCCTTCTCTATTTTTGGAGTTAATTCTATTTAACCCTGGGGGTGATTTTATTTTCTTGTCTCACTTTTCTTCTATCATGATGTAATCTTTTGTACTCAGTGTCTAGGAGCCTATCCCTACTTTTTTACCCTATCTAATAAAAAATAAGGAGTTGAACCTCATCAAAATATCTCTTGTATTACATTCTATCTCTAGTTTTCTCACAAATATCCTCACCCATAATATATGGCTCACCAAGAACCCTGGCTCGTAATAATCTGAATGGGAACCCTATCAAAATGTGGTACTAGCCCCATATCTACAGCAATGTCACTGGACCCATGGTCTTATGTCCATGGTATGCTATGAAGTGTAAATCTAAAAATAAATGGGCTAGTAGGCATTGTCCCAAGTAATAAACCTTTATGCTAATCAATCCATGGATAACTCTGATCAAGCCAAGGGATAACCATGCACCAATCTTTTCAAACACCAACATGTCACTAATAAGAGACATCAAGTAAACAAGTACCCATGAAATTCATTGATCAGTGAAGCACCTGGTGATGTTAACTTACATACCCCAGCAGGGAATGTTAGAAACCTAAATATGTCACCAATACTCTATAGAATGTGACCACAATCACCATCATAGGTCACCATCTGACCCTAGATCGACACTTTGAAAAATGCGCTACACATCCTCTAAGGTGACACTCATCTCATGTGTCAGTAGGTGAAATTTCTGACTCTCACTCCACCATCTCTTAGATAAGGCTGTAAGAAGGATGTGATATAGAGATATTTGAGATTCATGAGATAGATTTTTTATGTCATAAGTTGTCATCTCTAAGAATGACAAGTTTATGATCGTAGTCATACTTGGGGGCCTCATATGAATTACAATAGCTCATGTCACTCCCACATCCCCAAGCTAGGTAGGTCCACCTACAGTATACAGTGTGTTAAGCTACACCTTGTTAGATGGAGGAGTTTTCCTTTAGTATTACATGATGTAAGTTGAGTCTAGTCAATGTATTAATCTACCCCTTCTTATTTGGATTTTCGTAATTTTTTCTAATAATGTGTTACCATGGTAAATGTGTTGTAAAGTTTTGCAAGGAGAAAGACTTTAAACAAGTGAAGCCCCTAGGGAAAGGGAATGCGGCTCTATTAGCATTTTTTAATGAGCACATGTGAATAAATCCTTTCCCACATGATTACGATTTATTCTCATGCCAATTGTGACCAATTTTCAACCCATGATTAAATTTCCATGCTTCATTTATGTGCCCTTTGTTATGTTTATGTGGTGTTGCACCCATGTATACACCAATATTTTTGAATTTTATTATTGCAGCCGTGCAAATAAATGCTTAGTACAAACACGCCCCTGAGCATTTTTTGACACACTTATGTGCCATTCTGGTCTTCACACGCAAATCCTTAAACTACAATAAATTTAATTAATTATAACAACATTCAATAATGCTTATTATGTTGCAGTACCTGGTAGGCCATCCCTTGGCAGAGCTATGGGTACTCTAACATTAACTACAGCTTGTAATGGTGGATGACGGAGATGAGCTTCTTAGGCATGTATTGCCATTGCTCAACGCTATATTAGAGTGTTATCCATGTAGTCCAAAACCATGCAGAAGGGTAGATCGAACAAATAGATATAATTTATTAGCGTCGGTTGCTTGTTACTCGCCCTGTGGACATTCAAAGAAGAAGATTTAAAATATGTTTATAATTTTCTTACCCCCACGTCATGTAAACTCACTCCCAACAAATCCTAATTTGGACCATTCCTAGATCCTCACAAATGACTTCTATGATAGTAAAATCATATGTCGACCTTGTAAAACAATTTAATACAACTGATTCATTTAAGTCATGACAAATGAAAAGCTGGGGAAAATTGTATAATTCTTTTGTACCTCTTGATACTATCTGGTGCAATATTTTTTCAATTGCGGTGAATTTTGACAAAGCCATATGACTTCATTAATCATCCCATACATGTTATTTTATTCATCATGTAACTTTCATGATACACAATAATTTAATCTTAATTCATAAGTCCAAATAAAAAATGTTAAAAGTGTCAATTTTTGATAGAAATCATTGTAAACGAAATATTACACAGTTGAAGCCTTTAATCAGAATGCATTATCCTTGATTTCCACAGTCAACGAGGATTCCTACATACAATCTTTCTGTCCATTTTTCTAAATATTATCTTGATGGTACAAAGGGACTCATGGTTAGATTTGGATCTACCTCCATTAATCAGGTTGGTTAGCTTATTATGACACATTACACATTAATATGTCACAATGAGTTATATCAGAGACTATATTTGTTTTTTTTAAACACGATTGATTTTCATTTTACTTTTTTTGTACAATGTTACTCCTCTTGCATCTATCTCTTAATTGGAGCACCATTGTGTAACCCTTTTCGTTAAATTTAACGAATTTTCTCATAATTGACAGCTTGTTAGCAACAACAATTGGTGCAACTGTCTCGATATGTTCTATAAATGAGCATGTGTACATTATACTTTTTTCTATGTTACATTACACATAGTTTACATTCTGGAAATAGCATTTAATAAAAAATAACTGCATGTAGATATTTGCATGATTGTTAGTCACCAAAAACAACCCTTAGTAAAATAACATGGGATCTAACTATAGAAACTTTTGTTTATTGTAATTAGGTCTTGACCTTGCATTTAAGGAAACAATCAACAATGGAAAGTTGTAATGATTGAAACATTGAGATGCAGGGTTTATTCCTGTATTCTTCAATCTATATATGTAGTACCACTACTTCATGTGGTTGGTATTATGATTTTTATCTAGGGCTAGTATTTATCTCTTCTTAACACATTATGATGTAATCATACTTGGGGGCCTTAATGAACTACACTATTTTCAATCGTGCATTGGTTTATGTAAGTATATAGTGTGTTAAGACTGCAAATGTGCATACGAAGGAGTTCTACTCATTTTTCTTCAAAATTTTGATTTAGTTGATGCTTGTCTACTATGTAGCTGAAATGGTGTCACCTTCTCCACATAAAACACACCGCATGCCTAATATCGACAGCATAAAAAAATACCATACTTTCACATGTGTATGCATTGGTGGGATCACGTGCGTCAGTGGTCACATCATTATTCTTACCTTGTTCTGTTATAACAAACTGATTTTGACTAATCAACTAAGGGGCATGTGGCAAGCAGAAGGCGGGTTGGTGGGGAACCTGTCTTTGAAATGTGTAGGTTGCGGGTTTGATTAACTGTTGGGTCTTTGTGCATTCGCTATTGAAAAATAAAGTCTGTTTTTCACATAGTGTGTTTTTCAACCAAACCAAAATCACAAATAAACAATGAAGTGCAAAGTATCATGCTAATGTGATCATTAGGTACTCTGTGCTCGTTGTTGAATAAACACACTATGTATTGGCTCAAACCCCTCTTCAAACTTTTCAAAATCACCCCAAAACTAAGTCTTGAAGACATCGTGCCACGTGGCAGCGAATGTACATGATGGTTGGGATAGCCTCTTAGTTTGACCCTATGTGGTGCATTTTCTTTGGGGAGAATAGTCCTCACTGTCATTGTATTTCTACCTCTTCTTATTTGGATTTCCGTTTTTTTTCAATAATGTGTTACTAGGGTGATATGTGTTTTTTTTGCAGGAGAAAGACTTAAACAACTTAAGTAGGGAATGGAAATAGTTATTAGCTTTGTTAATGAGCACATGCAAATAAATATTCAATCATAATATTATCTTTCAAAATGTGACAATTTCAAAAATGAAATTTAGCTTCATTTATGTGATTTTTATGTTTTTTTTTTATTATTGGCAAATAGTTTTTTGAAAGGGACTATACCCTTGAAAACAAAAGAAGGCCTGAGAGCCGGAATAAGAGTGAGAAATAGAGAGAATGGATCAAGATCCAAGTGTTACAATGAAGCTCCAAGTAGCTCAGAAACAGCTACTCAACCGAGACAAAACAACAAAATAGCAGCAAAAAAACAGCAAACCGACCATAGAGAAACAACAGAAAAACAACAAAAATCAGCAGAAGCTCCCAGAGCTACTTCTTGGTAGCTTTATCGATACTGATCTTGATTTTCTTCCAGGCATGAAACATACCCAAAGCAGTTTTATTAGTATATCATATAACAAATATGATTAAGATCTTTGCTTCCTTCTTGGATTAGCTTGCTCAATATTTGCATCCAAATCTTAATGTTGGTTAGTAAAGGGATGGCACTACTAATATTCAACAGGTCATGTGCAATCTCAAGTTCAAAAGGCTCCTTCCCCACAGCAAGAGTCTCAAGGTTGAGCCTCCTGGAAGCCCCGGTGATTGGTCTTTTAGAGGTAGAGGTGAGGTGGGTGATGGGAGCAGCAGTAGGGGGAATGAAAGGAGAAGCTTCTGCAGCCGGCATGTGGGTGGCAGCAACAGTGGCGGGGGCAGCAGCAGGGGCAGCATGAGAAACAGGGCTGGCAGCAGCAAAGCCCATCAAAGGGGGAGCCGGGCTAGGAGAGGAAGGAAGACCAGGGTACTACAATATGGATATCCAAATCTTAATGTTGGTTAGTAAAGGGATATACAATATGGCCTTGTAGCCATTGTTAGAGAGATCCTCTTACCATTTATGGAGTAGCAACAAACATAATTGTATTTCCCTTAGATCTAATTAGGTCTATGTTAATTAGTAATCATGTCACATAGTAAGGATGCTTGTAGATTATATTTTATTTCATTTAGTTTCCATTAATGCATGCTTTTAAGATTTTATCATGATGTTTAATTCTTAAACTTAAAGCTTGGCTCTAGGCTATTATGGTGTTATCCTTTGATAATTAGTCATATTGCAAAAGTTTGGTGTGTTATCACGTGAAATTACACATATGGGGTGGATCTATGGTTTACCTAGGAGGATAGTATAAAAAAATGGGAAGTTAAAGATCATGAATTTTAAATGGGCATTGCAAGGAGGCACAATACAATGTAACTAGATGTAATCCATAAGGGAATATTTTGAAGTTTATAATCTTGATACATGCTCGAAGTAGATATAATATTATCAATGGATTATTTAAGTGTCTCAATGAAATAAAAAGAAGAAACATAAGTATTGGAACATTCATCTATGAGGGATCACTTATCCATAGTGTGGCCAATTCAAATAAAAATATATAAGCTAGGATTTTCCACATAAATGTCAAGCTCGCAGGGAATCATGGAGCCAAATGGAAATTAAATACACAAATAACTACTAGTATAAATATTGGTTTGAAATAACATGTCTTCGCATTAGCGAAGGATTTTTTTTAACTGTGCAATGTAACATCATGCCTAAAGATGAGTAGAAGAGGAATATTCATAGTGAAGATGGATAACACGAGACATTTATGACGCTTAGGTGAGGTATGAATAAGATCGAGGAATGGGATTTGACTAAAGAGGTTAGAGATTTCTACAAGGGGGTACCAATCTTCTTGGTTGAATTGTGTAATATTATAAACCTATGAGATGTCAATATGAAAAGGTTGTGAATGTGTGAGGCTTGAAGATCAGTCAAGATTTTGTTAACATTTATATGGTATAAAAATGCTAGAATAATATTCATAAGGAATTATGGTGTAGGGACTAGAAGGGATAGGATTAGACAAGATCATCCATTAAGTAATACAAGGGTCAATTTTATCTAAGGTTGTTGAGGTAGAGACAAAGGATTGGTCGTGTAGAATAATTTACACAAGGGTTGATTGAATTTATGTGGACAAAGAATTAGGATTTGTTTCATGTCAAATTGATGTTTCTCGTCAAATTGATGTTTCTCTTATATAACATGGATATATGGTTCTGTAAGTTTTAGGATGAGAAGAAGAAGGATATGTAGGATCAATACAATTGATAATATTTTTGGAAACTTACATGTTAGATATGTTTTCTATAGATGTACTATTAGAAGTATCTGATGTACTAATAACATTATTGAATGAATTATTATTTCAAGTAGGAGATGAATTGGGTTTTATAAATTTAGATTGATCAGGGAGGGGTTATTATATACTTTAAGACATTCGTGGAATTTAGGAACCACCTCATGTGGATTTCATTATTGGTATTTATCATGTGCCTTGATGGCTTCATCTAAATTTTCTCTACTGATGGTTTTAGGATAATATTTAGAAACAAGGAAGAGGGTATAGGAAAAGGATCAAAGGACACACCAATTTTCCCAAGATTTACCCCATTTGGCATGCCATGAAAATAAATTATTTCACCATTGCATTAAGAAAGAGGTCAATATGGGTCTAAAACCATGATAAATGTGAGAATTTGGGCCAAGATCGAGCACTAAAAAATATGAATGCGTAACATGAGTAATGTTATGAAAGATAGGAATAAAACATGATAAAAAATATAAATTGTATATTTAATGTATGATAAGTATCTTTACAAGAGGTGTATAAATAATAAGTGGGGAAGTGTAACCGCCACCTAAAAAATTAAGATAAGTATAATTCTTATTTATCTCTATGACACCTAAGAAAGCTAATTGTATGGGTAGGGAAAATCATTAAAAAATATTAAAATCCTACAAAAAACACCCCTTTAATCATAGATTTGGCGTGTAAAATATTTGGGTCATGAAAATAACGCATGATAAGGTACCCAAGTACAATAACCCCTCATAAAGTGGAAAAAAGTAGAAAAACCCATCGAAAAAATTTCCTCCCCAAAATATTGAAAATATAAGTACTTAAAAAATAAATCTTAAAGGGTGGATGGTCAGATGGCAAGTAGAGGGGAAAAAATTATGGTTTTTTATAAAATGGGATGAAGTGGTGAAGATGGCTAGTAGTTTCAATTGAAACCCTAGTGATTCCCCTTCTCACCCAGGCACAACAACGATTGAGGGAAACACTGTAGATATACTTGGGGTGTGGAATGGTATGCACATCACCCAGAAGGATGTCATATGTATTAGGGATTTCAATAGATTAAGAGAGAAAGACCAGGAAATATTCTTATATGATTTTAAAACTAGTTTAGGGTTAGGTTCCAAGAGCCATAGCCACCCCTGAAATTTATATTTTTAGAATCTTCTTCCTGCCTCAAATGGTGGATCAAGTAGGGGTGTATCGAGGGGTGGTGGAGATGAACACCACGCTCAAGGTTTCATTAAGTAGGGTAGTGGGGGGTCTCATACAAATCCTACCACTCCAAAATTTTCCTCTTTCAAGGCCATCATCTAGCAATCTTCCCCCAACCCAAATGGATCTCATGAGTACATCGTCAATATTACAGAGGAAATTTCAATCCTAAGATTGGATAAGCCAGAAGTAGGAGCCCATATGTTATTATTATATTAGCTGGCTATTATCGGGATATTTAATGGAATGTGACTGGAGGAAAATTCCCTAACCCAGTGGATTTCTATAAATTGGACCACCAATTATGAGATCTCCTTCTTCTCCAAAGGCTTCTTAGTTGTCCAGTTTCAAAAAGAGGAGGAATACCATAAATTTATTTCGGATGGTCCATGGTTTTGGGGTAACGCTGGATTGCTCCCTACTCCTTGGTTCCTCAAGCTTGATCTGAACACCCTTTCTATAACAAAACTTCCTATGTGGCTTCAAATCCTGAATCTTCCCCTTCACCTTTGGCATTATCTTGAGGATATCGTCTATGCTTTGGGATATTTCTAAAGAAATATCATTCCAAGGTTATGTTAGGAATTCATAATTTAACCAAAATATGTACTCAAATCAATCTTAGCAAGGGAATACCTGATAAAATCATCTTGAAAGTGAGGAATCTATAATATGTACATTAAATAGATTATGAGAACATGACATTTCAGTGTCATTTTTGTAAGAATCCCTACCACTTATAGGCATCTTATCTATAAATCAAAAGGAAGAGAACTGTAAGGAAAAAGAAGATGCCACCTAGTAATGGTTGGAATAATCCTCCTATAGACCAGGCTTGAAAATATGAGGCTAAGGTTGATCATGGAGGGATCATGAAAAAAAAATAAAAAGAGAGAATGGAAGGTAAATAATAAAATAAGGAAACAGGTGGAGTGAAGAGAGGACATGAATCTAATAAATCAAATAAATTAGATTTTGACCAAGAACATACTTCTGATAAAACTGTACCTCCCACAGATCTCAATAGCTTGTAGATGGTATTTGTTTTAGATATATGTCCATGGAGTGAGGTTAGAAGGAAAAAAGGAAAAAGGTGGTGCTTCAATAATATGTTATATTATTATCCCTCGCTCGATGGTAGTTCCTCTTAGCATTTTTGTTGGGCATTTAGGGCATCATAGTTTTAAATCTAGTGTATTTTCATTACCTTGTCTGTAGTGGTTACTATTGAATATCATTCTGTGTAGGGAGGAGACCTAATAAATCTCTGGTTCAAATATTTGATCAAAATATTTTATCTATAAAAAAATAGAAATATCCCTTAGAAGAAAATCATCATAGAAGAACTTAGAGAATCCCCCCAAATAATAGATAGAGAAAGAAGATATGAAGAGAGGAATAGGAATCCTCCTAGAATATGAAGCCTCCTGAAATCCCAATAAATCTTATAGATTTATTGTACTGCTATCATAATAGGAATCAGTGAATATTAAATCCTAATAAGGAATTATATATATTATACCAAAATATTCTGGATGGAAAGAAGAGGCATGTCGAACATCCCAAAATTTTGAATGTGTTATTCTATCATATAAAGGACCAATAACCAAATAATCCACATCTTGTAGTGTTTATCAAGTCCAAATGGAACTAAAATTGATAATTTCAAAAGGAAGTATTCTAGAAGATTGTGACACAAGAGAAAGAGGACATGAACATAGAGAATTTGGAGGATATTCATATACCTCTCTGCATGACAATAAGAGAAGTGAGGAAGATTATTATGTGTGTAATTATCCTCTTAAACATGAATAGGATAGGAAGGATTTATTCCTCATCATTTATCTCACCCTATAGATTAGAATTTGGGTCCTTATCATCAATACTATCATCATTTTTATTCTAAGAAGAATCAACATGAGAATGCCCAAGTGAATCCAAATCCTCGTCATTAAAATCAATACCCAGTGAGTATAATTTGACTGGAAGTGAAGCATTAGTATTCAAACTGAAAAGGCTCTCCTCATTTTTAGAGGAATCATCATCAATTGAAAAGTGTGAGAAGATATAACTCGGGACTAGTGATATGTTCTCCTTACTACCACTATATAATCATTGTGTAACTCCTTGCTAACCACAAAATTTGGAGTGAACACAACATTATTATTTGAACCATGGTGTGTGATTTTATATATTAATAAAATATTAGTTGATAATGAATATATAGAAATAACATTATAAAATGTATCATTACCTATCTCAACATACCTTCTTCTATATACCTCATCATAAGTATAATCACCATCAAAATAGTTAGAGTAGAACATGGCTCTTGCAGACACTCAAATTTGGTAATTTACTCTTTAGTAACCATTTATTTGGTTATACACTCTTACTATGATAAATACAACTTCCCCATTTTTTCTTAGAACTTTCTAAGGTCCTTTGTTTATCTTGTTTATAGTTACACACTAACATGATGACACACCTTGAGAATATAATGCATAAAATCAATAGAGAAACATCATTTTATCATCCCTAAAATTTAGTTGGCACATTTTCTACTCACCACTAGGACCATACAGATTGATCAAGAACTTACATATGGTCCTGATATACTTGTATGCTCTTGTAGTAATATGTAGTCCAACTGCACTTTCAAATTGTCATATTTTTTTGGGTCTTATACTTCATCTGGGTCAGCCTTTCTTAGATAAATCATTTATGGAACCCTTTATATGTAAGTAAACTCTACCTCATTTGCTAACCTATATTTCCTGAGGTAAAGCACTAGAGAACTCAGTCCATACACTTGTAAAAGGTGTCCAAATATCCCTTAATATCATAATAACACATAAATTCATCGGGGAAACACCTGCATCAAGTCTAAAGCTACAAACTAGGTCAAGGTAGTCATATCTTTCATCTACAAGATCTAAAATATCCTCTCTCTAATTATTTTATAAAGATCCAATTCAAAGCAAGTTTGGTCACAAAAAATGTCAAATCTCATTGATCTATATAAATATCACATATTAGGTGGAGAATGATGTGTTTTTTAAGGCCTCATCAAAGTAGTTCCAATGTCAGTGGTCCACATGGGTACCTATACAAACCCAAATTTTCACGTGCTACATTTTCAGAAATGGTTTAAATGTTCCCAATGATGATTCATGTCTTTTCCAAAGGTTTTTGAGCCCCTTTACCTCTTTCTAGTGTATATTTGTAGCTTATATTACCTTACTTAGACTTTTCCTACTTTCACATGGCTTTCTACATCATTTTTCCTTAAGTTTTTGCCTTGATTTATACAACTATTTCATTGCCTAGGTGGCAGTTACGCAACCTCCACCCTACTTGGGTAGCGGTTACATAACCGCCACCTTGTGTAAAGTGGCAGTTATGTGTAAATTGGCTGATAATTCTTAGGTGTAATTTAGACTCATGTTAACTCACTCTAGTTCACCTTTTTTTGCATGTTTTTTAGATCAATTTAGTTGATTTTGATCTTGACTGATTTGTATCAACCTCCTCTTCCACTTCTAATTATTGATTGAGACTGTTAAACTCGCTCTCCTTATTGTGAATGTAGAATCCTCATTGCTGCCAAATGTCTTAGACCACTTCCTAGCTTGTGTTTTGTAAAACCACTACTTGTTCATAAAGCAAATGGCTGGATATTTTTAGTGTGTTTGTATTTTTATGTTTCTGAAATACTTACTAGAGACTGTACAAACCAAGTACTATTCTCTTGCGTTGTTCTTCCTCTACCTATATTGTCTATCTAAACTACTTGCAAGTCTAACATTACTCCAAGCACATTCTTCTTTGCTTCCTCTGTATTCCCAGTTCACATGGACTCATGTGGAAACATATTATTGGAAAATATAACTAAGGGGACACAAGGTGATACCATAACTTGGCATTCCCTTAGCACAATAATTTCTAGGTTGGGGTTGCTATTGAGTATCTTTATTTCTTCATTTACTGTATTTATTAATCTGTATGCACATTTATCTACTAGATTAGAAAAATTCATTTCCATTTTAATCATTGTAAATAGATATATCATTTTCAAAATATTTCATTTCTTCTATAGAAGCTTCTGGGGATAGATAGCTTCCCTTGCTTATCCTTGTGGGTTTGTGAGGGAAGTAATATCTAGATAGGAAGGCTTTCTGCATCACTATAGAATCAATTGTAACCTGGTCAAAATTCATTGGTAAAACCTCCATTAAATGCTTCTCATACTTCTATCGTAGAGAAGTTACATGGGAAGAAAAGCTTCTTACCAAGATTTCAATTCTTCCCATGTCTTTGAGGTACAACAGAGGATTTAAAATCCCACAATTATAGATTAGAAAAATCTTTGTTTAGTTATGATAGATTAAGTACACTTTTTCATAGATAAGTAGTTAAGTCTGACTATTTTTTTGTATAGGATTTTTTAATTATAAATAGGGGAAATTCATTTCTTCATTTCTTCATTTTCCTCTGTTAATTCCAGAAGGCTCAAAAAATACAAAAATAATTAGTTTAAATTAGATTAGATTGTTTTTATATTTTTTTATTTCTTTTATATTGGAAAATACAAAAATATAGCTATCTTTTATTTATTTATGAATAGCGTGTTATTTTATTTCATAGATTAAATTCCATTAAATGCACACATGACCATTGTCGAGACCACAACAAGAGAGAGTTTATAGTTGTGATCCTAGGGTACCCCCCAACTAAACGATCCTAAAGACCAATCATAGAAATTAGACACAGGATTACATATCACTAGTCTTTCAGAACATCCCCACTATCCGCTAGATATTATCTCAGACAGTCCTGAACATACTAAACGTCAAGATGATTGATAGAGAGCTTCATGAGTTCTAGTATGAACCTAGGATCACCATCGCATTTTAGGTCTAGCAGATTCCATAGCCTCTCTCACTTATTCCATGCCCTTGTATGGACATCTTTTATGAGAATCATGTTGATCAATTTTCCACAGCATTTTATAAATGGTTGAGATATTCTCACACACTGGACATTGATTCAAAATTATATGCGTGTGTGGATTCTTCTTGACCGTTCCATCACACCCAATCAAGGTTAGAGATGATTTTATTTACCATCAACGAGTGGGTTACCTTCAGTGCCTATAGATGACATTAGGTTTCCTTAAAAACCTATTTATCACATATTCATCACTATTTCCGCCGCATTTAGCCATCCATTCATTCTACATTGGTAGTCTTAACATGACCTCGGGAGGTCGAGTGTGACTGAAGGTCACATGTTGACTTTTCAGTCATATAAAGTGGTGAACCCAGAAATGAAGAGATAGTCTCCTTTCATTTCCATTTGTCTTACCTTATTTCATCCATCTTCTCTCCTCTCATATTATTTTAAAAGTATTTCATATACCCCTCGAATATATCGGGACAAGAATACGGAATCAACCCATTTTGGGTCTCAACGTGTATTAATATTAAATGGGCTATGCAACAGTCACCCTCACTATCTAGGTGGGATTGACAACTATTAAAAAAATATCCCTTTACCAAAAAATCCTCCTCCTCAACAGACCAATAATGGCTCCTTAGATCAGGATCAAGGAGATTTATCAACCTATACATGGGCCACATCCTAAAACTCTCCAATTCTAACAACATGATGTTCACCGGAGAGTCATGCTCTAATCCTCAGGTTTTTTTCAAATTGACAAATTAGTATGTATTCTCATTCTACTCTAATTATTAGATGAGGAATAACTAGTGACACTACGCCTGAAGTGAGTAGAATTCTTCAACCACACATAGTCCAGTCCTTCGAACAAATGTGATAATACATGTTGATGTTATTTTCTAGAATGACTCTCATTACCCCTCCTCCTACATGGAAACACATCCAAGGAGGGGTGGATTTCTAAAGATCAAGCTATAACAATACATCACGTACAGTTTGCCTCGCAATCCAGGCTCAAAATGCACCCAACCTTGAACACAACACTATCTGTGGGTGATGTAATTTTAACATTGGTAAATAGGGTTAGAGAACTAGAGCTTTCTCCAGCCCTCCCAGGCTACATCTTTCGCAGGGTATAGGTAGGATTCCATGAACATGCACAGAACTTTGACCCATGTACCCTTGGAACCACTGCAACCTCCGGTTTACATGGGTCTTTGTAGCCCCATAGATATCTCCTCACTAGATCAGGAACATGTTAGGTATGCCCCCTCACACATCGTATGGATAACCATCAATACCCACTGAGTCAGAAGTGCGTTCTTGAATGCCATCCCAACTGACAATGCGACATTCCTTGGTTTCATGCCTCCCACTCCATACCAGAGTAATGTTACCGCATATGTTCGCATGTGTATTCCAAATCTATGCATAGGGGGATATGTTCTCTTTTCCTGGCTCATATGCTTAGCCATAGGGCATGCCTTATGCCTCTACAAATTTTTACACTGCATGCCATATCCAGCCTCCTATGCCTACTCCACCTCCAAATCAGGGGTTCATCTATAGTAGAGTCATACGCATTAGGCACATGTATGTTAAATATCTTAAGTGATCCCTTGGATACTTTACTATGTGAATAGCATAATCCTTCCATGAACGCTTCCCTACTTTCAAAATTTTAAAGGCGAGAGGGATCCAAACACACATATTAAGGCATATGCAACTGTTGTCAGAGAGCTACTCCCATGATTATGCAATTTGTAGCTAAGTTATTTCCTAATACCCTCAAGGGGATCACTCTTAATTGGTATTACATGATATTTGAATCCTCCATAAACTCCTTGAAGAAAATCATATCCCATTTCATGCAAAGGCATTTGATATGATTTTTTTTTTAAGAACAAGAATCAGGGAACTCCTCCACATAAAGTAATAGCATGACGAATCTGCTGTCCAATTCATTAAAAGGTGATGGTCGGTTTTCTACTCTTCCTAGCGAGTACTCCCAATATGGATCAGATGGATAGCTTTTTGATCTTTTACTTTCATTCCCTTGACCTAGGAAACAAAGGACATAAGTCTAAAAGTTCCCCCTTAGGAGCTATGAGGAGGTAGTAGAGGAGTTCTCTCTGCATTGATCTAGATACGGAAGTAGATAGTCGGTCGAAATACCTATGGTTAAGATGGGAGACTGATCACTCTCTCCCAAGGTAAAATCAAATTACCCCAATAATTCCAACAATAATTAAGGACCTAAGGTCCTCAGTAAGAACCGTGGTGTTACAATGGACGATGTTAATTGATCAAGCTAAAAAGCCAAATGTTGTTAATAGTTCAAGCGATAAATAATGTCAATAATAATGTGAACCAAAATAATCAAAGGAGTAAAAATTTCACTCCTTCCATTAACGTGGTGTATTTTAATCATCCTCCACCGTCCACAACAATTTCATGCCCAAGGACCCTAATTAATATCTAAATGGGTATCAAAATCAATCTAAAAACCAAGGTGTAAAAGCCTACGAATTTTAATTATAACAACCATTAGTTAAACAACAACAAGAACTTCTGGACTATTATACAAAACATGAATCAAATACCTCAGGATTATGATCCCGACCTTTATTATGTCTTTCACAGCATTTAAGGGCATGATGCTAGAACTTGTCGATGACTTTAACAAGTTCAGACAACACCTACCAAGAGGACCAATGAAAACTCTTCATACAGATGTTTTTAGAAAATCCTATAGTGCACCAATGTAGAATGTTGAGCATGGGGCTTAGTTGCCCCCCTAAGAAAACTCCTCTTAGAATATTTAGCCACAATATTCCTATGCATCTTGAAAATGGAAAATTAAACCCCCATGACACAAAAAAGGGTAACACCAGTGGGAAACAATGACCATGAAGCTTCCACTTCTTCAAAACCATTGGTACCACCTCCATTAGAAAACTCAAAAACTAAACTACGATTGTGGGTATTGTCAAATTAGATACTGAACGTCAAATTAATGTAGCTACATGAACTTGTGATTACTCAATGTATGATTATTCCCATCTTCCCATATATGATGGATGACACTGCCAATATTTCTAAGGCCGGTAGGGACATAAGATCTAGTTACAAATTTAACCAAGACCATGTTTCTAACATCTCCTTATTGGATTTGTTGAAGAACTCTCCCTGCTCATCAAGCCACTTTGTTAGAAGCATTAGATCTTCGGTCACTAGATTATTGTTACCCCTCCATTTGAGGCACAAGTCAACCATATATACTTTGATGTCTATTCATTCTAGGAAGCCTGAAAGAAATGTTGGACTCATCTTTGACATTAGTAAAATGCCCATCGATGCCGAGACTGACACATAAGAGGTGACCCAACATTGTATTTATAGGTTTGGATCTATAATAATTACGTTAAATGTTCAATGATTGATGATGGGGCAACTGTTAATATTGTCCCCTTTTCATTCCTAGAAAATTTAGGTTACGGTGAAACCAACTATTCCTAAACTATAAATATGTTAAGAGGCTATGATAGACTCAAGGATCAATGTCCATAGGCACCATAATTCTCCCAGTGACCCTCTGGGCCCTAGATGGTTCTAACTGAGTTTTATATTATTGATAAGTAAACCAACTATAATATGATTCTTGGTCTGACCTTAGTATCCATCAAATGAAGGGAATCACTTCCACATTGTTCTAGGAAGTCAGATTCTTGCATTTGGGGATATTATTTGTCGCTCAAGGTGATCTAAAACCTTTATGATACTAACTCTATCCACACTTAAAGAAAAAAAATAGGGGTCCATACCAAGTTCTAAACTACCTACCAATCATGTGAACAAATACCTAAACATACAACGCCAGAATATAAATAGATTCCCACGATGGAACTATGAAACCTCCATTTTAATTAAGGGGGTTGTTGTCAACTAAAGATGAGAACTACTTGTTATTGAAGCATAGTATCAACAGGAAACTATTATCTAATATTGTCAAGTTGTTGGGAGAATTATTTTCCTATTCTCCTTCCTTTTGAATCCTTTGAGCATAGGACATGTTCTAGGGCTTGGATCTCACTTCTCAGTTGAATAGAGATCTACATGGTTGAGGTCTCATAAGTAGAGGAAGAATATACTATAAATGATCAAACATCATTGTTCCCTAGACAATTGTTTGATGCTCAACTATGATGGAGTGAAAGTGTCATTTTGGTGTTTGCACAAGCATGATCCTAAATTTCCCAAAAGGGAAGGTTATTCCTTTTTCCTTTAAGCTTAATTTTTAATGCACAAACAATGGTGTTGAGGTATGAGATTCTTCTTCTTAGTCTCATTTTAGCGAAGAGAATGGGTGCTTGCAATATTAGACTTTTAGGTGATTCCCAACTAGTCGCCATCCAAGTTTCAGAAGTTTATGGGACTAAAGCAGAGAACCTACAGCTCTATAAGATTGTCGTGACTTATCCTAGGAAAAGGTTCTGACTTCATATCCATTGAAGCTATCCCACATGAATAAAACCCTGTAACTGTTTTCATGGTTACTTCTGCTTCTTGCTTTTTTCCAAGCACAAATTTGGAAGATACTAAATTCATTGTTTTAGTCTGAACTAAACCCCTCAGTTTGAAAAATGCCTACAAATCCTAATCTCTGGCATACATTGAGACAAAGAATGATCCTGCCAATTTAGATTATATGCAGAGTAATCGACAAAGCAATACTAGGTTTCCTTAATGTCATACACTGACCTTCATTCTCACACATAACAAGAGGGGATTCACTCTCATACGTCACTCTTACGTCCTATTTTGGATATTATATGATAGGTTACTTCCTCATCGGATGACATTGAGATCTATTAGGTAGAGGAGGAAAGAGAACTATAACTACATCGCTATCCTCACCTGGGTTTGAAGAAGGCAATGCCTCTTTAATCGAAGGTAATATTGATATAAATATTGAGTACAAAGGAAGACCCTAAGATATTAAAACTTGGTTCTTCTTTAACTTCTGAAAGAAGTGGAAATTAATACAAATGTTTCTCAAGGAGACATTAAAAAGCCTTCAACATTCAGTTACATAGAAATGATGGGAATTGTTCCCCAATGTCACACTACACAATCTTGTAACCAAACCTGATGCCAAGCCCATCAAACAAAGGGTCAAGACCTATGAAGACAAAAGTGGATCTGATGGTCAAACAAGAGGTTATGAAACTCCTACATGTAGGAGGGATTTATAAAACATGTAGATTATTAAATATGGGTACAAAACATAGTCCATCATTCTCAAGAAGAATGGGAAAAAATTCATATATGCATTTATTTTTTAGGACATAAAACAAGGCATGTCCCAAGGATTGATTTCCTATTAACATCCATCGATGTTCATCATGGATTCAAAAAATAGATATGATCTTTTGTCACTCGTGGATAGTTTCATGGGTTACAATCAGATTAGGATCTTTAAGGAGGATCAGACAAAGAGAACTTTCACTACCCCTTGAGGTACCTATTTCTACATGGTCATGTTGTTCAATCTTAAGAACACTGGTACTACTTATCAATGGGAAATTACCTATATATTCCATGATCCTATTCACAAGATTGTGGAATTGTAGGTTAATGATCTTATGCTAAATCTAAGAAGCATTGCGATCACCACAAGGTGCTTCCTATCATCCTCTCTTGTCTCATTGAATATGGTGTCACACTAAATCTAAAAAAGTGTGTATTTGGAGTGATAGGATAGAATTTTTTGGGTTACATCATATCTACAAGAGGGATTGATGTAAATCTAGATAAAACTTGGGTAGCCTTAGAGATGAATCCTCCCACAAAGGAGTTAGGTTGGGCATCATGTCCTATCTTGGAAAGGCCAGAATAATGTGTAGGTTCATACCTGATTTAACCTGTGTTATTCATCTGAACAACAATTTATTAAAGAAGGATTGTTGTAACATCTGGAAAAATGAGTTCCATGAGACATTTGAATCAGTCAAGTGTTTCCTATTATTTTTTCCCACACTCATGCTACCTAAGGTGGATCATCATCTCATCCTGTATTCTTGAGCTATAGATGTCTCTCTAGCTTGCATGTTAGCACAAGAAGATGATGATAAACGTGAACTTGTAGTTTACTTCCTTATTTGTACCTTTCTAGATTATGAGACACGCTATACACAAGAATAAAAACAATTCCTTGCTATAGTGTTTGCAATGAAATGGTTAAGGCATTATATTCTTAACCAAGAAATGGGATTAATTGCCAAGACAGACCATCTTCAAATATTTCTAAAAAAGGTTTTCTTGTCCAATAAATCTAGATGCCTCATGACCCTAATGGGTGAATTTGAGCTAACCTTTGTCAACAAAAATTTTGTCAAAGGATAAATCATTGAAAATTGGTTGGAAGACAACCTGTTAGATGGTGGAGATCTAGTAGACTTGGATTTCCCTAATGAGTACGTATACTACATTGAAATAATACTTCCTATTGCTGGGTGTCCATGGTATTTAGACATTGTCAAGTTAATTATGGACCACTCATACCTTGAGGGGAAACCTCATAATATAGAAGATAACTTCCCATCATTGCCAAAAAATATGTGATTATAGAGAAAATTATTTATTGCAGAGCCTTTGATGCAATGTTGTTAAGGTGTGTCAATGAGGAAGAATCGGAAAAGATTCTCTTTAAATCCCACATTGGATTTTGTTGGGACACTTCGGAGGGCATGCTACTGCTCACAATATACACCAAATGGGTTATTGTTTGGCCCACCTTAGAGAACAACACTATGGATTATGTTCAAAAGTGTCACAAATGTTAGGAATTATCTCATGAGATTCATATACATCCCTATGCTCTACAACCTATTGCAACACCATGGCCCTTTTTCACAAAGGGTTTAGATTTGATAGGGAAGTTTTCTCCCTCATCAATGAATGACCAAAATTTCATAATTACCGACACACAATATTTCACAAAGTGGGTTGATGTCATGCCTCTTACCATCATTCCTAGGTCTATGATCACAAAGGTCATCTTCAATTAGATCATCTATAGGTACGAGGTCCCATAGGTCATTATCTCAAATAATGGCACATCTTTTAATAACAAAGAGGTGTGTGAGCTATGTAAAGAGTTCCATATAAACCACCACATGACCTCTTTATATTATCCTCAAGATAAAATAAATGTTGAGGATACAAACAAGATATTAAATTCCACTCTCCTAAAAATGTTAAGGAGAATAAACATGATTGGCATTTATATTTATTCCTAGCCTTATGGGCCTATATAAATTTGGTAAGAATTCCTATGGGGGCAACTCCATATTCCTTAGTGTTTGGTTCTGAAGTGGTTTTACCACTTGAAGTTAATATACCAAGCCTCCAAATAAAAATGTAAGGAATTTTAGGTGAAGAAGGATATCACGAGGCATGACTCATTGAGCTAGAAACCCTCAACAAAGCTCAGATTAAAGTTGAGCAAAGATGCAATGTTTACATTGATTGGATGAGCGGGTAGTATAAAAAAAGTTATATGAGAACGAGATACTAGTAGGGAATATGGTATTGATACTTGATAGCTAGATAGATAAGAAAACTAGTGAAGGAAGGAAATTCAAGTCCAAATGATTGGGCCCATATCGATTCATGGAGGACTACAAGAATGGGGCATATGGCCTGTGTACTCTAGAGGGTCAAGAATTTAGTTAATATGTCAAGTAACTTCACTTGAAACATTACTACGCATGATCCATCTACATTTCCACATGTACATTATTGCATCTGCACTAGTAATTTTCATTTACTAGGTCATATTGTAAAATTGTTGTTAGGAAACTTATATTTCAAGAAACTTTCAAAAACTTATAAACATGTTGCCAAAACATTCAATCACATTTATTCAAATATTTACAATATTTTTATTATGATTTATAATAATTCCATTAGCTCAACAATTTAATACAAAATTTTAACACTAATCCTACCAAGGTCATGCATACTTAGTTCTACTCGTAGTTTCCTTCCAGCTTAGGTATCTTTGCCCATGATTTAGTTCTAGAAGCTTCTTGGTGTCACATCTCTCCCCCCAGAAAAACTTCTTTGGTAGAAAAAGAATTCTAAACACTTTACCTTAATTGATACTTGCATTGTTATCTCAACCTTTGACTGTTGAGCCATCACATATTACTTGTTGTGTGGGGTTGAGGCTAGGGAAAGTTATCCCTCCCAAAATCACAACTCAAAGTTTAAAAAAATAAAAAATGGTATAAGTCAAATTAATCAAATAAATGTTAAAACATTTCTTTTACAAATGAAAGACCACACATTCCTTTCCCCACCACTCTTCAGTGATGAGCCCACATGTTCTTATTGGTGACGTGAGATTGGGAAAGGAGGGAAGTATCCCTTAGTCATCATATACCTTGTCTTCGATGATGAGTCCATTCTTCTTACTAGAAACATGAGGATAAGGTATAAGGGGTCTCTACAAATAAGTTAGTAAGTTATAGGCAATTCATTTAATAAAAAATGGTCTTTGAAATATTAAATCCCTAAAAGGTGAATTAGACGTTTATGTTCCAAAAGAGTTCAAAACCTTGAAAATGAAAATTTATCAATTAGGAGGGAATCTATAGGATCTAATTCTAGATAAAAATTGCAAGTAAATCACATTCTAGATTGTGTAGTAAACTATTTGTACAGAGTTAAGTTTTAGGTTCATAATTATATTTCTCATCAAAAACTTATCTTTCTCTCTTCACTTCCATTCATCAAAATCATATAACTCACGTCCCTTATATCTCTCGGTGTTGATCCATCACATCTTACAAGTTATAGTGTGGGGTTAGAAGCGGAGTTGGGGTAATTTCCTTATTTTATTAAATTCATCACATTTTTCCATCAAAATAAAAAAAGTATTAAACATTCTTGCTTAAAATACCAAACTTTAGAAATTGCATTTTGTGCACATAAACACCATATAAAAAAATACAAAAATAGAAGTCATTCTTTTAGCATATCATCATCCATAACATGCTATCCAAAAAGTGCATATAAAAACATTGGAGAATTCTGAGCATCTAAGAGTACACAAGCTGAAATAAAGCATAAATGAGTCAACTCTTATGCAAGAATGATTGAAACAAAAAGAATTATCTATGTATATATCCATAATAAGTTTAGTCTATATACATAATTCTATCACACTCTAGGTGTGGTCGAAATGATCTTGTAATGAACACAAAGTTAATAAAAATCATATATATGTCTCACAAAATGACATCGAAGAAATAAAGGCTTGTAGCATATCCCTCCCTATGGGACCCCTAAGAAGGTGCATGTGGCTAGAACTCCCATGTTATGGCTCCTATGGCATGTGAATGTAAGCCTCCTTATGCACTGAGTGATGAGAGTGACCATGTCATCTACCACTAGTCATAGCCTCATTGAAAGAGTGGCTCTAGTCTCTCCATCCTTTGATCTAGCTGGAAGTGTGATATGCTCGGTCCTTGTCTTTGAAAACATATTTGTAGCTTTCCAAAGTGGTGCAAAAATTTCCCTTTGACATCTGGATTGACCTATATGGGTTTCCCCATGTCTCTGTTAGTAGTTCCACTCCAGTCTTCCCTGTGGGGAGGAGTAATGAATCAATCTAAAATATAGAAAATAAGATATTTTCACCCATCACCAGTGGCTGAAAAACATAAGTAAAAGAAACACAATATGTAATTCACTAACAATTCTACCTAACAAGGTCAAGAGAAGAGTATCTACATAATTAGATCTCTTAGCATCTAAGAAGGGTTAGCTAGTGCAACTTGTTAGGTTGTGGAGCATGTTTTCATGTGTGAAAGTGTTGAAGACTGTACAGTAAGAGTACTGTACACTTTTCATGTATCTTCGCAGGGGTTTGGGGGCACAGCCCCCAGAAAAAAAAAATTGGGCGTAGATTTATTTTTTTGCCTCGAAAAAACACACCCGACATATCAGGAAACATGCTCTTCTCATATGGGTGAGATTTTTGACCCATAGGTTTTTGGGCTAGTTTTGGCCCATGGTTTTTATACCCATGCTATTGTAAAACTACTTAAGCAGTTGCCTACTTATATGGTTTTATGCATATGGTAGGGATAATGAAAAACATTGCAGATGTGCTTTAAATTAGGCTATGAATTCTGTAGAGTTTGTTGAGCATAGCTCCAAATGGATCTAGGTATTGTATTGAGAGAGTGGTGGATTGTAATAAAATCTAAGCAACTGATTCTTGGTGGACATAGCCAAAATTGGGTGAACCATGTTAAATACTATATCTTTTTGTTGTGTTATTTTATTCTTCAATTTTATTTGAGATTTGTAATAATTTTTGCATATTAGTTTCTACTGTTGCGATTCTGTGAGGGATTATTCTGCATATTTTATCCCTTATTTCCTAACACAGCTAGTGGTTGTGGAGCCTCTGTAGACACCTACTGAGCCTCACCCTCTCCTGAAGTGACATGATTTCCCATTATGGAATTCTCATCACCACCTCCCTTGTGAGAAATTATCTCTTTAAAAACAAGAGTCTCCTTCTCCACCTTCATCTCTACTCTCTCTACAATAGAGATCTCCTCTATAACCCACAACTATGTATCATTATCCTCTTCAAGATGCTTATACCCTCTAGTCTCCTCCCTTGTCTCCTCATTGGTCTTGCCTTTGGGATCTATCTTTGAATCTGTATGGGCCTCCTCCTCCTCCTCCCCATTGTGAGTGGGTGAGGCCTCAATCTGGAGGATGGCTACCAGTACTGTGGGAACTGGGATAATCTTCGTAGTGATAAGTACCCCAAGTGTGATGACTTTATAACTATGCATACCTTTAGGGAATCCATGAGACTCTCTGGTTCCACAATAAATAACAGGAATGGAAAGAAGTGCATCATTCTATGGTAACCAAAAATTTTGATGGAATTTATCTACAGGTTGTGCCTTAACTCAAGCTATCTTAACCACTAACTATGTCACTGTGATGCAAGCAATCAATATAGTCCTTTCAACACCCCATAACCTGATCACATCCTAGTATGTCCTCATAATGAATTCATTTGTATTCATTGTAGCAACAAGTTGATGCACCCCTCTAAGAGGGGCCATTATTTTCCACTTCATGGCTCTGATAGCCCCTAGATCTAATATGTCATCTCCCCTCTGGTAGGGGATGATCCTCTCATAGACCCAAGAAAAAACTAAATTAGGGTGGCTTACAGACTTCCCTATATCCTAATAACACATTACAATTCATGATAAGTAGCTACCAAGATATCCACTCCCCAAGTATAAATCATCCCATACTTCTCAATAGCCTAAATGATGGGAGTCCAACAATACAAGATCTTATCCCCACCCTTGTCTCCCACCAAATGCGAATACAAAATACCAATGATGGCCTTTTATATGGTGGATATAGGAGTGGAGACAACAAAAAGTAACCACATTTCATGCTTGGTGCTCGTATTGGGCACCTCATCATCTCCCATGTATGTTTCCCAACTCCTAAATAAGCCATTCGACCCTCCTGCACTATCTAATGTCAATCGTATGTCGGTCATAGGAACACCCAAAATCCTTTGAACATCCTCAAGACTAATGGTACACTCTCCCTTAACACCAGGAAATTATAAAGTGTTTCGGTCGACATCCCAATAGCTTAGTAGGTCACATAGTAAATGGCTGGTTGACATTATTAATGTCATTTGTGAAATCCTCTATATAACCACTTAGTGTAAAAATTCTATCTCCCCCTAATTCAACTGACTAATAATCCATGGAGGCCACACACACTCTCTAGATCAGCTCTAACAAACATACAACTCCTTCTACATTCAAAAAAATAAGAAAAAGAGAAAGTTAGCAACATGATTCAACACATAAGCTCCTAAAAAACAATAAAAAACAACTTAAAATCCAAAAAAAATATCCTAAGTTAGCTAAAACAATATTATTCCTTTATAATTATGAAATATCCTCACTATGCAGGGCAGCAGTTACGTAATTACCATGGCATTTGCACAACCACCGCCATGTGTAGATTGGTGATTGCATAACCACTATAATGTGTAGGGTGATAATTGTGTCCAAAATAAACAAGTCATCCCCTATGATCCAAAAACTCAAAAAAAAAAATGCAAAAATTGATCATTCTATAAAAAATGAAAGATAGACCCACTTAGGTGACCCCCTAGGGAAAATTCTAAGTCAATAATTTGTAAATCCCCATAGATGTAGATTTTATAAACTTTTATGTTTTATGTTTCAGATAAAGAAATTAAAAATACTAACCTTTCCCTTAGTCGTTGGATCTCTCACTTTTGGGGCCATGATCATGTCGACATACTCTTCAATTTGACTATATCCACACTCAAAGCGGTGACATGTAATCCAGAGCTCCAAAATCACAATGAGGATAAGTGTAAATGAATTTGAAAATGAATGGTTGTGTGTGTGTGTGTATGTTTTGTTTTAATTGTTTGTTGAACATGTGTGCTTTACAGGGATGGAGTGTTGGTGCAGGTATACTTCTATCCCCATGTAAATGGTAAGTCATCATGTCATTTTGTTTTAGTTTTTTTATTTTCGATATCATATCTATCTACACTTGATTCTTGTTTGCATTTTATAGGTAGTGCGAGCTTAGATGACGTTACTTCGACACACTGTCATGGTAGGTATAACTTGTAACTCCCCATTTTGAGAATTTCATACTCAAACTCTATGTTTTACACTTCTTCATGGCTAAAATGCTTCTTGAAGGGGGCAATATATACATACCAAAATTTACACGTGCTACATTGTCAGAAACGGTTCAAAAGTCCCCAATGATGATTCATGTCTTTTCCAATTGTGTTCAAGCCCCTTTACCTCTTTATAGTTCATATTTGTAGCTTAGATTACCTTACTTAGATTTATCCTAGTTTCTCATGGATTTTTTGCATCATGTTTCCTTAAGTGTTGACCTTTAGTTACACAACCACCACCCTACCTGGGTGGCGGTTGCGCAACCTCCACCCTACTTGGGTGGAGGTTTTCTAACCGCTGCCCTGTGAAGAGTGGAACTTCCACGTAAATTAGTCAATACTTCTTAAGTTTGATTTGGATGCATGTTAACTCAATCTGGTTCACCTTTTATGCACGTTTCTTAATCAATTTGGCTAATTTTAAGCTTGATTTATTCGTATCAACCTCCTCTTCCATTTCTAATTGTTGATTGAGAGTTAAACTCCCACTTCATAATGTGATGTGGCATCTCACTGCTACCAAATGGCTTAGACGATTTCCAATCCTATGTTCTATAAAACCAACGTTTCTTCTGAAGTAAATGGCTAGAGATTTTATTGTGTTTGCACTGTTATACTGCTGAAATCTTGTTAGATACCATGTAACCAAGATTTTTTTTCTTGTGTTATTTTTTCTCTACCTGCATTACTACCAAACCACTTGCAAGCCAACATTGCTCTAATGCCTTCTTCTTTGCTTCATTTGCATTCCCAATTTCTTGGATTCATGTGGACACAAAATATTGGAAAATATAACTGAGGGGTCATAAAGTGATACTTAAACTGGAATTGCCTCAACACTATAATTTTTAGGTTGGGGTTACTATTGAGTTTTTCAGTAGCTTTTCCCAACCCTTTAGCTCCCAAGGGCACTAATATATTACCCAACCTGAACTGGGTGCTTACTTGAGGCACGCACAAGTGCCGAGCCCCTCCGTTATGTGAGCTTTGCAAGAATGTTCACCATTAATGGATGAATAGTACACATACATTATATATAATAGATATAAAGAAGCTAAATCAAATCACAAATGCACTATAACATGAATGAAAACATTAGATCAATATAAAAGAATCAGATCTGACCCATGAACAATATAAAGAACACAAGGTTTTGAACCACTAACATAATTATTCATAACAACATCATCATATTCATTCATAAATGTTTACAGTAGATAGATATATCAAGTAATCAATACATGGACTAGGTACATTATTAGAATTTAAGTATTATCTTCTAATGGCTCTACTACATAAGTTACAATAGTGATCAAAAATATCTCTCCTAACTCTCTCTACCTTCTTGCACATACACCATTCTCTCTCACATCCCCCCTTCTTTGATGTCGTGCAAATCAATACACAACAAGAGACTCTAAGGAATATTCCCTTCCTACCTACTCATCACTCAGAGTGAACCACCTGCCAAATGTCATCATCTTTTACCATACTCAAGTATCCTTAGCATGCAAGGGCCAGCTAAACCATAACTAACTCTACTTTACATCTCTTAATCCCATCATGATAACCATATCCTGGAATATGCTTTCCTTGAGCTACAAGTTTCAATGTCTTAACCTTATCCATAACGCATTATGGTCATATCTCCACATGTTCCTATATCGTGACATTAACCTTGATCCAAAATATGGTTAAGTCCTAAGTTGTTTCTACCTGGGCATAAACCTCTGTTCTTTCCCAAAAGTTACTTCCCTACGAACATTTATGCCTTACTGCGCATAAAAATACATTCCACACGTTAGGTTCCTAGACTCCTTAGGGACCCAACATTACCCCACACTAGCTTGATTTCCACCCACAGAAATCCTTCACACTCACCAAACAAAACTCCACCGATCAAAAAATTATCTATGGAAAAAATGTCGTATCGTTCAACCAATTAAGTGACTAGGTAGAGAAGTTCAAGAAACTCTACATCTATCTCATCCTTCAACTTCTTCCATGCTTTCAATTTTACCAAGGCTTTTCCTAACTCCTCTCTTACCATGTTGGTTACTTGGTCTTGTGTGATTTCTTCAACCTTCCCCTTGAGCTCATTTATGACCACCACCAGCTCCGTGCAGAAACCCTCAACCTCATCCATTCGTTCTGTGATAGAGTCCCAGAGTTCACAAATGCAAAATTCTAGTTTCTAATTCTTGGTCCTAACCTTGTCCTTTTACATTGTGGTGACGATAATTAGTTGGGTGTGCTCACTTTTATTCATCAAGAAATTTAATTGCAATGACTTGAGAGTATCATCTTCCTCTACTACTTGCACATCGACTATGGGCTTGCATTTCCTACATCTATTGAAGGCCTTTTCTACCAAAAATTTTTCCTCATTGAGTTGGGTGAGAAATTCATCATACTATGCATCCTGGGATTTAATGGTAACCTTTTTATTTTCCCTTTCCTTTACAAGATCCTCAGATGTGGTCCCCATGCCTTTCTTGATGTTGGTCAACAAAATTCCCACAAGATATTCTACGTACTCCATTTTATCACTATAATCCATCCTGGATTGGCTCACCAAGGCTGGGCATTCACCCAAGATCTTATTCACTAAGGAACCAACTTGATCATTTTCCTCCTTGGTCCACGCATGTTCACCCTTTAATCTTTGGCATGGTCTTTCAATGTTCTTCTCCTTTCCCTTCTTTTCTATGATCGTGGTCCAAATAATTTCCCTCGCATATAAACTCCACTTTATTACCTCCATCAAAAAAATTTGTAATGCATTTCACACCTGATTTTCAGTAAGGTGGCTTGGGTCTAATAATTTTTATGTCAATCCTTCCTTATTCTTAAAGTGAATTGTTTTGATTGCGTGATCTTTGACCTAAAATTCAAGATCCTCTACATGACAATTTAGATTCTAACTTATTATCTTCTTCGTTCTTGTCATGGCCCCATATTGGTCCAATAAATACCAACTGTGCAATTTTTTTGGGGAAAGGGTGCTCTGGAGCTTGTGCACAACACCTTCATGGGATCATCCATAAAGTCCATGTGAGGGGACATAGGTGTCAACTTATTTCTCTTCACCTTGGAATTTGAGCATTGTTTCTTTTGGGTAGTTGTTCCTTTAGTGAACCCCTTCTCCTCCATGATAACAAAGGAGTCTTAATTATTTTTCTCTCCCAGGCTAGCAAGTTGGACAGGTGAAGTCACTCATGTTGAGCTCTTCACAGGATCCTCCACATTATGTGCTTCCTCTTCTCTACGTGCATCAGATACTACTTTGGTGTCTACCTCATCTCTTATCCTATCTTCCTCCTCAAGATCTACCTCAAACTCCTCCCTGAATGCAGTGTGTTCCTCATCTAAGCCTCTCTCTATCATAAAACTAGATACATCCTGCACCTTAGAATTTTTCTGCTCTGACTCCTCCTCTTCTAACTACTTAACCTCCTCACGTTCTGGCTGTAAAGCCTCGGTGTTACCTTTTTGTGAAGTTCCTACACCTCCACTCCTACTTCAGCACATATAATACTTTCTCTTCTGGGAAGTTTACAACTTTCCATCACTCTCTTCATCTTCTTCCTCTCCTTCCTCTCCTTCTGCCTAGACTACCTATATGGGTAGTGTTGGTGAGAAAATTTCTCTGGTGGAAAAACTTGTGGATTTCTTTCCAATGCTCTGGGGAATCTAATTCCCTCTACTTAACTAGTGCAGCTGCCATATATACATGCACAAAAAAATGTGAATTTTTGTGGTGGCCTTTTGACTGGGGATCCAACAGGGGCACTCCATTAACCCTGCGGAAAAGCTAGCAATCTCTTGCTAAGGAAATTTTTTTCTAAAGAGTGGGAAAGGGGAGTGAGAAAAGGGTAAGAGAACTAATGATGTAGGTATAAAATTAGATTCCTACACACACACTAGTTAAAAACTTCAACACATGCATTTATGGGAAGAAACAAATCTTCGAATAGCAACAAGACCAAATAGAATTCATTGATCACCAAGTATCAAGAAACCCCTTATTCAAAGAAAGCTAGAAACTCTTTCTTCTTGTATTGATTTCTCAAATAAAATTTGTACATAATGTGGGAATGGAGGAAATTTGAGAGTAGAGGATAGTAGAAGAAAATGGCTATCTCCTTTTCTTTGTCTAGTTACAATACACTATTGATTTTACAAGATCAATCACTAACCCTTTGAAATGGGAATGTTGTTACAATTTATAGAGTAGAATATGACTCTTCATTTACCCCCCAATACTTTTTCATATGTCCTCACACAAATTAAAACTTTTCAACTTCATAGGAAACTTTTAAGTCCCTTTTTATAACATAAAGATGAATTATTACATTAGGAACATTAGGACACATGAATAAGTGTAATCCCAATGTGAAATTAGAATATTGGAAAGTGAGAGAATGTTGGGGGGAAGAGCAGAGAGAAAGAGAGAGAGAGAGAGAGAAGAAGAAGAAGAGGAGATGTTGTTTCTGATGAAGTATGTTGATCCTCATTCATGGAAAGATCCAAATGTATTGAAACTCTAAATCTTGAAACTCCTTGCACACTATGAATCTCCTTCAAATCAGCTCGTGAATGCTTGCCAATTTGATTGAACTGTTCCACTAATGACAACAATTATGGTACCATTGTCAGATTGGATGGTTTGTCTCTCGGTCTCGTAGAGGAAGGAGTAGGATAGGACTGGCTGGAGACTCTACATAGACACTGGGTTTCCTGCAGCAACGAACAAGCCACTTGTGAATATTTGGTCTTTGATTCTCCTTCGGTCCTTCGAGGACATGCAAGTCTTAACGTCATTCAGGTCCATGTAAAAGACATCATTTTCTTCCACATCATACTCATAGGTGAAGGGTTGTGTCATCTTCTGACTCGTCCATTTCAGCTTCATGTCTCCCTTAGAAAAATCAACTTACTATTTTTAGTAAGTGTGAAAAATCAAGTCCTCGCTCTTCAACTAGATGGTGCGGCTTAGTTTTCCTATTTCTCACTATATTCCTCATTCCTTTTGGATCAAATTTATATTTTTATTAGGTGCTAGAGGGCCCACTTACTATTTTTATTAAGTTCCAAAAATACACGTCTGGTGAATTCTCAGCTGTAGTGCACCCCTAATGTCTTCCCCTCTTTCGCAGGTCCTTCTGTCGATGGATTTCCTAGAATAATAGTCCCTATGTAGTAGACCTACTATTTTTAAAAATTTGGATTCTAGAGGTTGGATTGACATGCAACAAAAATGTTTGATATGGGTTTTTGCCCAATATTTCCCGTCTACAATTTCGGGCATGCATACTTAATAGTCTAGGAGATTTTAAAGTTTCAATTTTCAGACCTGGCAATACTTCTGGATGTGGAAACCATTAATGGACCTCAAAATTATAGGTCTGTTTTTCTCCTTCATTTGTGGAAAATAAATTTCATTCTGATAGTTTTCTTCTTTTGATGCTTCACATGCAATTATACCTCATTTCACCCAACAATTTGATGGGAAATTGGATTTTTTCTTCGTTGAGCCAGAAGTGGGATTTCTTCATTGTGGATGCTCTGTATCACGAGTGGAGAGTTTGAAGGTGTCTTTTTGATGGCCTTGCATAGAGGAATGAAAAAAAAAATATATCTTGTTGTTTCACACATCCATTTGGGAGATTTCTTCAATGTTTTCGTTTCATGGCCATGGAGTTTTCTCTATGCTTCTCCTTCTTTGTTTAGTGCTTCTCCTTTTGTGTTTGCTCCAATTTTCCTTTAGGACCTACATGTATATTTGGGGTGGAAAAGGATTACCTCTGTGGAAGGTATGGTATGAAATTCAGTAATGGAGTAATGGAGGTGAGAAGTTATAGAGGAAGAATGGAGGAAAAATGTGCACAGGAGTGGAAGCACTGAAGCGACAGTTAGATTTTTAAGTTTTAAAATTATGAGAGGATAATCTTGGGTGAATTTTTCCATGCTTGATGTCACTAAACTCATGGATGTGAGGGACATCAAATTCCATGGTGGTCAAGAGGACGACACGTGGCATCGATTCGATGACAAGAAATGAAGGTCAAAAAGTTACTTTAAAGCAGTGGAAGCTTAAAGCAGGTCACATGGATGTTCAAAAGGCTCCCCATAGGGGATGGGCACATTTTTCCATGTATTATGTCCCTCACCTTAGGGAAATAAGGGACATCAGTTTCCACAATGGTCCTAGAGCTGACACGTGGTGTTTGATCTGACGGTAGGGAATGAATGCTCCAAAAATGCACCTGGGGGCTGAAAGTCAGTCACATGGATGTTCAAAAGGATCCCCATAAGGAGATGGGTGAATTTTTAAAGGTCTGATGTCCCTCACCTTAGGGACATAAGGGACATCTTTTTCCATGGTGGTCTTGAAGCTGACATGTGGTGCTTGATCCAACGACAAGGAATAGATGCTCCAAAAATACACCTAGGGGTTGAACTGTCAAGTCTGGAGGTCACATGAGGGTCCAAGAGGTCACATGGGGGCTGGAAGAATTTTTTAAGGGTTTGTGTACCTAACATTAGGGACATCATGGGAATGAAATCTCACCAGGATCTTGGTGCTGAAATGTGTCCTCCTAAAAATTGACTATGTCTTGAACTGCCTTTGAGAGGGTAACTTGGAACGATGATAAATTGAGCTCCCAATGGAATTTATTGGTGAAATTTTATATGATCCTAATTGGAAATGGAATTTTAAATCCAATTTCAGGGTTTTCACGTCTTTATTCATCAATCTGATCCCTAAAAAATCAGATTTGTGATTCCACTTATGCCTGATAAAAACTGCCTGCAAATCCTATTCCCCAAAGTGCTATGAAAAATATGATTTCACGATCATGTAGGTCTTGGAATCCTATTTCTAGAGATTTTGTTTTACTTCTAACTCCATTTGGAGCTCTTGGAATCTTCTTCTGAATCCCAATAATTTTTTGAGGCCGATGTACTGTCTAGGCTTGTTAACCCTGTTTTCACTCTAACTACTCCAAGTCTTTCAAAAATTCCCCAAACCTTCCAAAATAATTTCCATGATATTATAAGGTCTTCAATTCACCTCAATGTTGAATTTTTCCTTTCTTTTCTTCTCTAGGAGGGTTGATCAAGTCTTAGGAAGGCCATTGATATCCCTTTCCAATATTGCCAGAAGATAGCATCTTTACAGAACTTCCTAAAATCACCTAAGGGACCAATTTGACATCAAATAAGGGGTGACCATACTAACAAATTTGACCTGGGGTGCCTAGGAATGATAAAACATGAAAATTTTGGCACAGGGATATAGTTTTCGTGCTTCCAAATTTCCAATTTCCCTGTTACACATTTGTATGACAACATGTAGGATTGATGCTTCTCATGGCCTTAGGACGGTGAATTTTTTGACCTCCACCTCGAATCCTCCTTGTGTCTTTGGGCATAGCTACATAAATACTTGGTGGATGAAACCCTTGATGGTAAAGTTTATTTGTGGGTGTGAATCCAGAAAAATTGGCTCCAAAGTCTCTTTTTATGTTAGTCATGTCTCATACCTTTAATTAATGTGTAGAGTGTGAACATCAGCATCCACTTTGTCAGCATCAAAAATCATCTTTTGTGTGTCCTTCAACTGATTAATGGCACACTTCTTGTACTTAGCAGTGAATGAAAATATAAGTTTTCACCACGGCCCCATTTCTCCCTTGGCCATCATGAATTTCATCAAGAAAAAGTGTGACATACCTACAAACTTCACCTGATTACCTACAACTTGCAGCAACTCGTGTGGAATGTGCCACTCATTCTCAAAGGCCTCACATAGTCTTTCATACCAGTTGTTCATTTGGGTCTTGTAGGTACTCGAAATGGACCCATCACAAGTAAACTATGAAAAGTGCACAACAGGAGATGAGTGTGTCAGAGGGTAAACCCACACATTTGCATCAGGCCCGTTAGGGACACCAATATCCCAAAATTCAATTAACAATAGTATATATCCCCATGTAATTTTCACCCCAACCTCATTTTTCACTTGCGCCTCTTTAATGATGTTATTCACAATAAGATACATTAATTTTTAGTGCACTCACTTGGATACTGTACGTGCCCAAAATTGTAGGGTACTGCACCACCAAAACAACGTTACATGTGCCCCAATGATGATACAGGACTCCTCGCAAGGTGTTTGGGATCTAGAAAAATCTCTCCAAGTATACGTCAACATCCTGTATGCCCCACTTATCCCCTACATGCTTTTCTTTTTCCTTCCCCCCTCTTTTCTTTTCTTTTTGGTCTTCAATGACGAAACCGCCGCCCTACCTGGGCGGCGGTCTCGTGACTGCTGCCTAGGCAAGGCGGTGGTCCTGTAACTGCTGCCCTACTCAGGGCAGTGGTCCTTCACGTGTTTTTCAGAATGCTCTTTCAATGTGACTCACGTAAATTTTCAACGTTTACCAGCTTTTTTCACCGCCTTTGCTTGCATTTATGATTCTGGTTCCCTGGAATAGTGTTTTGGCATTGTTTATGGTTTAAGAGATCAATTTCATTTTCACCTTTGGGTAAATGGGATTCTATAAATAGATGGCTTGTGTTCAAGCAAATGGCCCCTCAAAATTTTCCTCTGAATTTCTCATTTAAATAGCTTAGCCTTTCAATTTTTCTTAGGATTCATAGTTTCATTTGTTATATGCATGGTTAGTATTGTTTAGCTATTAGAAAGCCACATATTATCCTTGTGAAAGTGTTGTTATTATTTCATCCAACCAATTGGAGTAAGATAGTTTGATTTTCAATAGGAAGCCATTAAAGTTGCAGGTTCTGATCGTCAAATAGGATAGTTTCAGGTTCTGGACATTTTATGTTGCATGACTCATAATAAATCCCGTTAGGAATTACATAAGCCAAGCTCTGTTCTCTTGCGCTATCCCTCTTCTACTCGTATTGTATTCAGTCTGCATCCTAAGCTGCCATTTTCTCATATCTGCTTCTACTAATGCTAGCATTACATGATTTTCTAGATCCACGTGAGCACGAAAGAATGAGGAAATCACACTGAGGGGACACGGCCACACACCATCGGATTTACCACTATTCTACAAAATCCAGGTTCAAGCTTTCAAAGTTCTAGTTAAAATCATATCAAGTAGAGTAGTCAATCATTTCATTTCAGTTAGTTTTACTTTCGATATTACCAGGGAAGCTGTGGGGATTGATATTTTATGAGAAACTATGATTCACTCCTCACTTCTGAGGTAGGATCGAGAGTCTTTCAAATAGATTAGATCAGTTATCTAGTTACTTAGAATAGATTCACAACTGCACAGACAAGTAGCTATACTCGGCTACGTTTTTTGTTTTAATTTCGTTACTAGTTTAGTTGCCAATTTTTAGATATATTGGATAATTGATCTTTTTTTAGTTTATCAAACTATCAGATTTAGGAATATACATAGATGTATATTGTGTATTCGATTTATTCTATCATTAATTAGCTTTATATCACTTCCTTTTGCATGGGACCTAGGGAGCCCAAAGAATACATATTCAAGCCTATCGTACCTCAACCCAATCTTGTCGCAGCAGTAACCGATATAGACTAGAATCTTAGAATCCAGGTCTTCCAAACAACAGACTTACAACAGATCAGCTCACAGTTAAGAGGGTTAAACATAGAAGATGATCAAGCACACATATTCTGGTCAAACTAGCCAAACTACAGGTTACCCTAGATAAACATCTGCATGACTGTAAAAGGGCTTGAAAGAGAGAAAACTTTTGGTTGTGATCTTTTGGTCCCACAACCAGATGCAACAGATATTCTCACTGATATAGACACTAACTTAAGAATTCAGGTTGCAAGAACGCCTGTAAGATACTCTAAAAAGATTACACAACTTTTAATTCTGAACATAGAAGCTGAAAAGGCATACGACTATTGGATACTAGAGATTAGAGACTGATTCCACACATGACCATAGCAGGTCCACAACAAACATGAATCTACAGTTGTGATTCACAAATCCCACAACCCAACGAGTCCATAGGTCAATCCGATGTTGACGTTGGTTTACGTACATTAGTATTCAGATCCACTCCACTTCTACCTATTATCATCACACAGTTATCCCTATTAGATATAATAGCTAACGAAGTTAAGGATTTCTAGACTAGGCCAGAGAATTGCATGTAGAATCCACCATATCCATCATCCATCCTATGACCCTATCTAGAGATATACATAAAACAATCCCAGGTCATTTTCCCCGTATCCCACAACCTATAGATAGAATCATGCCAGAGCTCAAAATTGATTAGAGCCTTCAAGAAATCATCCTCACCAACTGATATATCATGCCAGTTCAGGTTAGGAGGGCCTTCTTTGTCTTAGACTCACAGATTCCATTAGTGTGTGTTGAAGATATAATATTGCCTAACTAGTTTACCCATACCCCATGTATAGTCCATCCCCACCGGCTATCTCAGCACAACCTCAGGAGGTCGGGTGTGAGGAAGAGTTACTTGTAGATTCCCATGCTCGCTTGTCACTTTTCCATCATACAAAATTGGTGAACCCAACGTGAAACACACAGTGCTTCCCCTTTTCTTTATTACCTCTTTCTTCCACCTTCACTCTTTCCCATTATTCTGCTGGTATTCATATACCCCCCGAATATGTCAAGATTCGATGCATATGGTAGACCTCTCCTAGGTCTTGAGGCATACTACAGATAGTCATCACCCTCACTCTCAGTATGGGGTGAAAACTATTCAAATAACCAATTATCAACACAAGCTCCACCTCTAAGGACTAGATATAGTTCGTCTTTCCAAATAGAGGAGTTGGATCAACTCGTGCAAATGCAACAAACAAATCCTTTAGGCTCAAACAATATGACATTCATAGGATAATCTGGTACGTATCCTCAGGTGCTGCTTAAACCACAAATTAGTAGACAATCAGATCCATACCTGGTTTTAGATGATGATCCTTCAGTACGTTACGCCAGGAATGAACAACGCTCTGGGAGTATGTACCCACCTATAGGAAGTTTGCAAACACAACCCGAGGTCTCTTTTCAAGAAAACACCTCCATACCACTACCTATAGGAAATGCCCTCAGTGAAGTTTGGCAGGGCAACGATCAATTCATAGCAGGGTATCACATGACTATACAACCTCAGAATATACAAAAAAATGCCACCAAGGAAAAATACTGGGACTTCACCAAATGAAGTCATTTCAACTTTAGTAGAGAGAATTAGAAGGTTAGAACTTGCTCAAGCAATTCAAACATCTCAATTCATGCAGGTAGGAAATTCCAATCCTCCACATAATCCTATCCAAGTAGACCTCCTCACATAAATAGGCATGTTAGGCATGCCTCCTCAGTATTCACAACAAACACCAACTAGAACCACCACCTCCAACACCATTCAGGTGGAGAATATGATACCTCTCGGTCTTGTACAACACAATCCAATCTTGGGGAATTCTTCTTCATACTTAAACATGTACTCCAAGTCACAGCAAGAAGATATGTTCTCCTCTCCCGGCATGCTTGCTCAACCACAGGGGCTTCCTTATGCCCCTGTAAACGCATACACTATGCCGTATCAACAACCCATTCCACCTCCTCCCCCTCAATAGGCACCATCAATGGTTGAAACCTATGTGATAGGGACTTACTCAGAATATTTGAAAGAGCCCTTAGACTTCACCATATGAAGCGTCATGCTTCCGAGACCTCTTCCTGATTTTCCCAAATACAAAGGGGGTGGAGACCCGAATACACACATTAAGGCCTATGCTACAACCATTCGAGAACTACTTCCTTGGGATGGGGTTGTTGCCAAAATATTCCCCAAAACCTTGGAGGGCATCGCCCTCGATTAGTATTACAGAATACCTGAAGCTTCCATCCATTCATTTAAACAGCTAGTTTCAGAGTTCATTAAGGCATTTTACATGAACAAATTGTTAAGAATAGGAATCAAGGAATTCTTGCACATTAAACAAGAGCACAATGAATCTATCACTCATTTCATCCAGATATGGCGTACAGTCCTTTATTCTTCAGCTAGTGCTCCAAACATGGACCAAATGGAGCTATGTAATTTATTCCTTCATTCTCTCAGCAGAGAGGTGAAGGAAGAAGTCCAGAAGTTCCCACTAAGGACTTACAATGAAGTACTTGAGAGTGCTCTCCAAATAGATCAAGTGGCAATAGATAGCGGTCGCAAGATTTATGGAACAAACGGGAGGTTAATCACCCCCAACTAGAATACTATGACTTACCCTATTGCCACAAACGTCAATCAAGGACCTAAAATCCTTAACAAAAATCTCGGTTCAATAACCGATGGGGTAATTGACCAAGCTAAAAAGGTCAATGTTCTAAATACTCCACCGCTGGTTAACAATCAATGAAACAACGACTTTACCCCAACAATCAATTCGGTGGATTTTAATCATCCACAACAACAACAACAAAAACGGCGGATCCAAACATAGGGTCCAAGCCAAAACTCAACTGGATATCAAAATCAGAACCAAAACCAAAAACAACAAATACAAAACCTTAATCTTGATAGACAACGGTTTGATCAGAGTTTTGGACCACAATATATGCCAAACCAGCAACCTAGAAATTACAATCCTAACTCATATTGTAGTTTTCACAAGATTCGAGGCCACAACACTAGAATGTGCCATGACTACAATAAATTCATGCAACGTTTTCCAAAGGAGCAAAGACAACTTTTCATAGATATGTTCTTGGCAGATCCTATGTCACCAGCACCAAATGCTTTTACAGGGGTAGTTTCCCCTCAAAATGCTCCCCTTAAGATCTTTAATGATCCGCTCCCAAGTCATAATAACAAAAAATTAAATCTAAATGGGATGAACAAAGGTGTAATGGTAGGAAATAATGATTATGAAGCCTCAACTTCACTAAATCCACCTGTTACACCACAATTAGGAAGTCAACCACGGCCCAAGATAGTCAGTTTAGTAGAATTAGATACCGAACTACCTGTGGAAGCTATAACAAGGACACAAGAGTATTCCTCTCAGCCAAATCCAAGTTACTCACTAGAGACAGATAACATCCAACAAATATTAGTGAAACCCATAGGTGCCTATGATCTGATTAATGACCTAACAAAAACCTTCTCTCACATCTCCTTTTTGGTTTTGCTGAGGAATTCTCCTGCCCACAGGGTTGCTCTTTTAGAGGAATTAGGGTTAGGTCATTTAATTAACATCACTCCACCTCCCAAAACACAGGTAAACCATATACACTTTGATATCTAAAGTTCGGGGTAGCCGGATAGGGATACCGAGTTTATATTCGAAATAAACAAAATGCCAACAGACGCTAAGATTGCACGTAGAGGTGATCCGGCGTTACATTTGCAAGTGTGGGTTTCTAACAATTATGTTAAATGCGTAATGGTTGACGATGGGGCAGCAGTTAACATAGTCCTCTTCTCTTTCCTTCAAAAGCTAGGGTATGGAGAAACAAATTGTTCCACAACTCAGAATACACTAAGAGGCTATGATAGCCTTAAGGCCACTTCGATTGGAACTATAACACTAGTAGTTACCTTAGGACCCAAAACAATCTTAACTGAGTTTTATATTATAGATCAGGAAACCAATTATAATATAATCCTCGGCCGACCATGGATACACTGTATGAAGGCAATCCCTTCTACGTTATTTCAAGAAGTAAGGTTCTTGCACTTAGGAAAGGTATTCGTAGCCAAAGGTGATCCAAAACCATTCAATATACACCTAGCTGACTTAAAGAAAAGACCAAGCATTCACTCTGAGTTTGAACTCCCAAAAAACCAACTTAATAAACCAACCGATGTGAAACCAGAAGAAAATTTGGTACCTACAACAGATCTTGAGACTATGAGCCTAGTCAAGACTATCCCAGCCCTCAAGGATGAGACTAACATTGTAGAAATAGTATCATTAGGAACTACTGCGAAGATTTTCGACTTACTAGAACAAGATATACCAATTTTCCTACCATTTGATTCTATAGGTATGGGTTATACCCTAGGTGTTGGTGCTCTTCTAGCAGAGGATCTCTACATGTTAGAAGTAACCAAAGTAGAAAAAATTGACGTAGCGAATGTCCCAACATCCATCTTCCCAACTAAATATTGGACTCTCCATTTTGATGGAGCAAGATGTCATTATGGATTTGGGGTAGGTGTGATCTTTACTTCTCCCGAGGGAAAGATCCTACCGTTCACCTTTAAACTAAATTTCAAATGTACAAACAATGGTGCGGAGTATGAAGCCCTTCTCTTTGGCCTCATCATAGCTAAAAGTCTCAGTTTTAATGACATCAGGGTGTTAGGAGACTCTCAATTAGTAGCGAACCAAGTCTTTGAGGTGTATGAAACTAGATCTGAACACCTACAGCTCTACAAAATAGCGGTATTAACTTTGAGTAAAAAATTTGACTTCATATCTATTGAAGCAATCCCATAAAAACAAAATCTTCTTGTAGATTCTATAGCAACCTCAGCATCACGCTTCACCCAAAATAGTGAGTTAGAAGATACCCATTTTGTGTATCCCTTCATACTAAACCATTAGTGAAAACAATGTCAAACCCTCTTTTAACAAACATGGCTGAGAACAACTCTATTATCCTAGACCACATTGATAGTGATAGAGCCACTCTAGATTACTTAAATTCCTATGCAACGTTAAATCTCACCCATCACGAGGTAGATTCATCTTTAATCCCACATTCATCTTCCTACTTCGGAAATCCCATGATAGAGCTTCCCCCACAAAAAGAACTCAGCATGTACATATTAGAGAATGGAGATGATCTAGAATTACCTCTAGCCCTACCTGAGTTTGAAGAAAGGTAACACTTCTTTAATCGAAGAAATAATTGATATTAACATTGGAACGGAGGAAGACCCAAAGATCTTGAAACTAGGATCTTTATTAACTCCAGAAGAAATAGAAATACACACTCGAATCCTCAAAGAAAATCATAAGGCTTTCCCATTTAATTATAAAGAAATGACAGGGGTTGCACCACACATCACGGTACATAACCACATCACCAAATCAGATGCAAAGCCAGTTAAACAAAAATTGAGACCAATGAAACCCAAGGTAGCTCTCATGGTAAAGGAAGAAGTAATGAAACTCCTCCAAGTAGGATTCATCAAACCAATCAATTATTCTCAATGGATATCTAATATCATTCCCGTTCTCAAAAAGAATGGGAAGATATTCATTTGCATAGATTTCTGAGACATTAACAAAGTGTGGCCCAAGGATGACTTCCCATTACCATCCATTGACGTCATCGTTGATGCAACAGTTGGCTTTGAGATTTTGTCTCTCATGGATGGATTCTCAGGATACAATCAAATTAGAATATCCGAACAAGACCAAGCCAAAACCACGTTTATAACTCCTTGGGGAACCTATTGCTACGTTGTTATGCCATTCGGTCTCAAGAACGCTGGTGCCACATACCAACGGGAAATGACATACATATTTCATGATCTTATTCACAAGATCATGGAATCCTACATAGATGACTTGTTGGCCAAGGCCAAGAAGCACTGTGATCACCTAGAAGTGCTCCGTATCATTCTTTCACGTTTGATAGAATACAGAGTCACACTAAACCCAAACAATGCATATTTGGTGTGACAGGAGGGAAGCTCCTAGGTTACATTATATCGTCACGAGGGATCGACGTAGACCCAGTTAAAATCCGTGTTGTTCTTGAAATGATCCCACCGTAAAATGAATCTGGAATCAGGTCGTTTCTTGGGAAACTCAATGCAATCCGAAGATTCATCCCAGACTTAAGATTTGCCATTAATATAATCAACAATCTACTCAAGACAGAGTACAGTACCGATTAGACCACAGACTACAAGGAGGCTTTCGAAGTAGTTAAGTGTTTCCTATTGTCACCACCCACGCTAATGCCACCTAAACCAGATCACCCTTTAATCTTATATTCATGAGCTACCAATGTCTCGCTAGCCTATATACTAGCTCAAGAAGATGATGACAAGAGAGAACGTGTAATTTATTTTATAAGCTGCATGTTACTCGATTATGAAACACACTATACGCAAGCAGAATGAGAGTGCCTTACCATAGTCTTCGTAACCAAACGCTTAATACATTACATGCTAAATCAAGAAACGAGGGTCATTGTAAAAACAAACAATTTATGAACCTTTCTCACGTAAGGTTCCTTGTTTAAGAAGGCTGGACGCTTTATGACCTTAATGGGTGAATTTGAATTAACTTTTGTAAATCAAAAGTCCATTAAGGGACAAACTGTAGCAGTTTCGTTAGCTGAAAACCCATTAGACGAAGGTGATCTAGTCGATTTGGACTTTCCTGATGAATGCATATACTACGTCGAAACTAGACCTCCCATCTCTGAATGTCCTTGGTATACTGATATTATTGATTATATCATGAACCATACATATCTAGAAAGTGCTACGCCATAATAAAGAAGGTGGTTACACATTATTGTAGCTAAATACCTTATTATAGAACAAGTTCTCTATCGTAAGGCTTTCGATGGAATGCTTCTAAGGTGTGTTGACACAAAAGAATCCAAGAAGATTCTCTATGAATCTCATAGTGGAATATGTGGAAGCCACTTTAGTGGTCATGCCACCACTCGCAAAATACATCGGATGGGCTATTTCTAGCCCACTCTAGAACACGACGTAGTAGAGTTTGTACGCAGGTGTCATAAATGCCAAGAATTCTCCCACGAGATTCACATGCCGGCACAAGCTCTACAACCAATCGCTACTCCATGGCCCTTTTCTACGTGGGGGCTAGATTTGATAGGGAAATTATCTCCCTCATATATACATGGTCATAACTTCATAATCATGGCCACTGAGTATTTTACCAAATGGGTAGAGGCTATGCCTCTCACCATTGTACCAGGTTCCATGATCGCCAAGTTCATTTTGAACCAAATCATTTATAGGTACGGTATCCCACAAACTGTTATCACATATAATGGGACTTATTTTAAGAATGAAGAGGTTCATGAGCTATGTAATAAATTATAAATAAACCATCATACAAACTCCCTGTATTACCCTCAAGCCAACGGACAGGCTGAAGCAAAAAATAAAACATTGAAATCCATTCTACTTAAAATGGTGAAAGAAAACAAAAAATACTGGCATTTAAAGTTATACCCGGCCTTATGGGCCCACCAAACCTTAATAAGAAAACCAATAGGAGCAACTCCTTTCTCGCTGGTATTCAGAGTAGAAGCAATTCTCCTACTTGAGGTTGAAATACCCAGTCTTTGCATCTCATTACAAGGGATTTTGGATGAAAAAGCTTATAGAGAAGCACGTCTCTCTCAACTAGAAATCCTAGATGAGGCGAGGCTAGATGCTGAATAGCGGCACAAAGTCTATACTGACCGGATGTGCTGGTAGTATAACAAGAAGGTCTATGAATGAGACATATATGAAGGTTATCTAGTTCTAAGACTAGATAGCCAGATCGATAAAAAGACTGGAAAAGGGAGGAAATTCCGGCCCAAATGGTTGGGCCCATACCAAGTCATGAAGGACTATGGAAATGGTGCATATCTCTTATGCACGCTGGAGGGTGAGGAATTTGGTGAAACTGTCAATTCCCTACACCTTAAGCGATTCTATGCATAAGTGACTAGAACTATATATATAATTATATCAATATTACATCTTCATGTAGTTATGTTCATTTCATCCGCTTGTTTCGTACAAATCTTGTGATCAAGGAACTTATTCCCAAAGTAATTCATTACAAACTTTTGATGATATTGACATTAGCTTTCAAATCATACTTCTTCATGTTCATAACATCATCACCATTTCAGAATCCTTTCATCCATACAAAGCTAGATATGACAAAGTCTTAATGGTAACCATACCAAGGTCTGCATGCTTGTTCTCTCATTTGGTTTCTCCCTAGGATAGGTGTCTTGCCTATGGTCTATTCTAGAAGCTTCATCATGTCACATCTATCCCATGTGCATACCTCTTTGGAAGTAAGAACATACTTACATTTTTCTCAAATAAACAAGTCAAATATAGATCAAATAGAAAATTTTATTTTTACACATTTCCTTGCCCTACCAACCTTCAGTGATAAGCTTACGTCTCTTACTAGTGACGTAGGGTTAGGAAAGGATGGGAATGCCCTTACTCGCCTATACCTTGTCCATGGTGATAAGCCTGTGCTTCTGAATAGTAGCATGGGGCAGGGTATGGGGGGTCCTCTTAATAATAAATGTTGAAGGTAGTCAGCAAACAACTCAAACAAACCTTTGAAATCTTGAGTCAAAAATGAATGAATCAGATGTCCAAAATTCCAACAGAGTTCAAAACCTTAAAACCTAGATTCTGTCAACCATGTGGCCATCTACGGATCTAAGTCTAGATAAACCACAAAGCAAGTAGCATTCTAAACTATGGAGTCACTTGAGTAGAGTAGGTTTGTAGCATCCTAATTTGGTTTCACCAAATCTTTATCTATCTCTCATCACTACCATTCAACAAATTTCACAACTTGTGCCCTTTCTAGCTCTCGGTGATGAGCCCTCGCATCTTACTAGTTGCGTGGAGATAGGAATGGGGTAAGTTCATCTGCTCATCATACCGGTTTATCATCTCATTTTTTCAAAACAAAAATGAAGTACCAAAAATTTATTATAGAAACTAAAGTTCAAAATCACGCTGTGTCTACATTATCATACATTAGCATCACGAAATACAAAAAGAAAGAAAACATTTGTATCATTTGTTCTCCATTGCATACATTCTAAAAGGCATATAAAAACAACATTGTAGTTTACATACAAAAGCAAATCACAAGAAAATTTATACCAAGAGTCTAATCCAAACAAGAATGTCTATATATATATAATCAAAGTTTCTTGTACAATGCCATCATGCGCTAAGCATGGTAAAAATGCTCAAAGAGCCTAGAAAATACAGAAACATCATACAAATGACCTCTCAACCCCTATGAGATCCCTCTAAGGGTGCACACCCACGTCTAGGACTCCAGCTACGCCGGCGCTCTGAGTGCACAAAGGGCTCACCATCCTGAGGAGAAACTGTGGCCTCGCCATGAGAGTGACTCCTCATCAGGCACTCTACTATCTTATACCCTGCCAGCTCGAGTATGGAGGGAGGTCACCATCCTGGCCACATGCTAGACAGGGGAAAAAATGTCGGTATGCCTACCATCTATGCTGAGGGCTCCCCTGCATCCATGGATAACTCCACACAGGTCTTCTCCATAGGGATCATCAGGGTATCAGTGCATACTTAGCGAATCAGGTCTCACCACTCATCAACAGTCTCTGCAAGCAAAGGAGAACAACAGAAATTATAGAAACAAATAATCAAGAGATAGAAACAAACATTAAAATGAAGGATGATAACTCACTCGAATCTCTGGCCTCTAAGATGGATCTCTAGGGTCGGCACCTGCCACAGATGTCGTTGCTGACTGGTGTGCTCCTCCTGTGCCTGGGGCCACATAACATCCTACTACGGACTCATCCTCTCTGCCCAAGCCCTGAGAAAGTGGCTCCTCTGAAGCTAGGGTCACCCTCTCTGCACTCTGCTCCGCCCTCTCCACCTGTAAAATATCCTGAGTGTCATGCCACTCAGGATCGTTGTCCTCCTCTCCACCTGACTCACTGACCTCAGCCTCCGTCTCCTCCTCCATGTCCCCCCCTATGAACTCCTCAGACTCAGATTCTATGTCAATGGGGTTGTCGCTGCTATGGGTGGGACTAGTGGCAATTTGAAGCAAGGGTGCCTAAGGAGCACCGGCTCTCCCTTGAGCTCGTACTACCCTCCTAGATGCAATGGGGACACCAATAGTAACAACTAGCCAACCTCAACCTCTAAGACCTCCTCTAGCCTCCTGGAATGATCTATATACCAGTACCACTGGGGGAAGCCTACCCACGTACGGAAGGCCAAACTGCTGAGGCACTCAACCAAATGGATGTATCTCCACCCTCCCCATTCTATCAACAAGCTACCCTGTGGTGGAGCAAGAAATCAAAGTAAGAGCCTCCTTTCCCCATAAACCTGCCATGGCCTGATAAGGTGTGGCCTCCATGTCATCAGTGGTCAAGGAGGTGATTGGTTGGTGAGGTGCTCTGAGCACCGACATGTCTGTCCATCTAGCTGCCCTCATAGCTCTGGGATCTACCACCTCTACACCTCTCCCATAAGGGATGAAACGATCATAGATCCAGCACATAACAAGGGTTGGATGGCTCAATGACTGCCCCAGTAAACGACCACCTGGTACAAATCATGATAGGTGGTCCCAAGAATGTCGGCTCCCCAGGCATAAATCCGGCCATGCCCCTCAATCTGTACAATGATGGGGGACCAGAAATATAATAAGGTGTCTCCTCCCTTGTCCCTGATTAATCTCGAGGCAAGGATCCCCATAATGGCCTAATGAATCAAGGGGATAGGCAGACTAGGAATAGATCGGACCCTCACCCCCTTCTTCGAACTAGTGGAGATAACTGCATCTCCCATATATGAGGCCCATTGTGCTGACTGAGCCCATGACCCTATTGTCTTAAGAGTAAGCCATCTCCTAATAATCGGGACCCCCAAGATATGGTAAACGTCCTCCAAAGTAATGGTCCACTCACCCCGGACCCCTGGTAATCGGAAAGTGTTTCGATCTGCATCCCAATATGAAAATAAGTCACAAAGTATGTGAATAGATGGTGCAACATGCAGGACCCGTGAAATGCACAGTATACCGGCCCTCTGAAGAGTGTCCTGCTCATCCTAAGAAAGGGCATCCAATACTGCTGGAAGCCAATCACACTCCCTCTCCCAACTCCATCGGATATACTCCTCCTTCGCTTGCATACACCCAAAAACACACAAAACAGAGTAAGTTAGTATCCAAGTGACATTAGAAAAATCATGAAAGAAGGAAAGGATGCTAAAAATGCAAAAAAAAATTCAATAAGTATTATTTATACATTATGTGTAGGTCCACCGCCCTGAGCAGGGCAGCGGTTCCATAATTTCCACCTTAAAGGCGGCAGTCTTGTAACCGCCACCTTGATCAGGGTAGCGGTCTCATAACCGCCGCCCTGCTCAGGGCGACGGTCGTGTCCTGAAAACCCACGCAGGTCATGTGCCCTAAAAGTGGCTAAAATGCAAAATAAAGACCGTTTTGACTCAAACAAAGCCTACCCAGTAGGCGCCCCCCTAGTTGACTCTACTAAAACTAACATTTTCAAAAATAATCCCCCCATGACAAAGATTTCACCATTTTAACATTTTGGGGGAAAAAATGGTAAATCAAGAAAAACTAACCTGTGATCTCATGGGTCAGTGTTCTGCTCGTGGAGGCATGATCACAATCTCATCCCGAACGTTTTGACTATACTCACATGAGAAACTGTCAATGTGGGTCCCAGAGCTCAAAATCAACCAAATCAACATGTGCAAATGAATAGGAAAATGGGCCCACTTTTACATATATAGAAACCTAACTTGTTTTGAATGCCCTTTTCACAGGTTTGGAGCTCCAACGGAGGTAAGTTCTTATCCCCGCACAAATGGTACATCCTCATTTCATATTATTTTAGTATTTATTTTCCGATCTATTTTTTTCTATTTGCACTTGAGTCCTCCTTTCATTTTGCAGGTGGCGGGAATTTTAGATGGCATCATTTCGACACATGGACATATCAGGTATAACTTCTAACTTCCCATTTTGGGACTACCATACTCAGACCCACCGTTTTACACCTCTTCATGGCTAAAATGCTTCTCCGAGGGGGCAATATGTACGTACCCAAAATTATAGGGTACTGCACCACCGAAACAATGTTACACGTGCCCCAATGATGATACAAGTCTCCTTGTAAGGTGTTTGGGATCCGGAAAAATCTCTCCAAGTATGTGTTAACATCCCAATGCCCCACTTAGCCCCTACATGCTTTACTTTTTCCTTCCCCCCTCTTTTCTTTGTTTTATGGTCTTCAGTGACGAAACCGCCACCCTACTTGGGCGGCAGTCTCGTGACCGCCGCCCAGGAAGGGTGGCGGTCCTATAACCGCCACCCTGCTCAGGGCGGCGGTCCTTCATGTGTTTTCTAGAATTCTCTTTTAACGTGACTCATGTAAATTTTCAACGTTTACCAGCTTTTTTCACCATCTTTGCTTGCATTTATGATTCTGGTTCCCTGGTATAGTGTTTTGGCATTGTTTATGGTTTAAGAGATCAATTTCATTTTCACCTTTGGGTAAATGGGATTCTATAAATAGCTGGCTTCTGCTCAAGCAAATGGCCCCTCAAAATTTTCCTCTGAATTTCTCATTTCAATAGCTTAGCCTTTCAATTTTGCTTAGAATTCATAGTTTCATTTGTTCTATGCATGGTCAGTATTGTTTAGCTGTTAGAAAGCCACATATTCTCCTTGTGCAAGTGTTGTTATTATTTCATCCAACCAATTGGAGTAAGATAGTTTGATTTTCAATAGGAATCCATTAAAGTTGCAGGTTCTACTCATCAAATAGGATAGTTTCAAGTTCTGGACATTTTATGTTGCATGACTCGCAATAAATCCCACTAGGAATTGCATAAGCCAAGCTCTGTTCTCTTGCGCTATCCCTCTCCTACTCACATTGTATTTAGTTTGCATCCTAAGCTGCCATTGTCTCATATCTACTTCTGTTGATGCTAGCATTACACGCTTTTCTAGATCCACGTGAGCACTAAAGAAGGAGAAAATCACACTGAGGGGACAAGGCCACACACCATCGGATTCGCCATTGTTCTGCAAAATCTAGGTTCAAGCTTTCAAAGTTCTAGTTAAAAGCATATCAAGTAGAGTAGTCAATCATTTCATTTCAGTTAGTTTTACTTTCGATATTGCCAGGGAAGCTGTGGGGATTGATAGTTTATGAGAAACTATGATTCACTCCTCACTTCTGAGGTAGGATCGAGAGTCTTTCAAATAGATTAGATCAGTTATCTGGTTACTTAGAATAGATTCACAACTGCACAGACAAGTAGCTATACTCGGCTTCTTTGTTTGTTTTAATTTCGTTACTAGTTTAGTTGTCAATTTCTAGATATATTGGATAATTACTCTTTTTTTAGTTTATCAAAATATCATATTTAGGAATATACATAGATGTATCTTACGTAGTTGATTTATTTTGTCATTAATTAGCTTTATATCACTTCCTTTTGCATGACAATTGCGGGACCTAAGAATCCTAGAGAATATGTATTCGAGCCTATCGTGCCTCAACCCAATCTTGTCGCAGCAATAACCGATATAGACCAGAATCTTAGAATCTAGGTCTTTCAAACAACAACAGAATTACAATAGATCAACTCACAGTTAAGAGGGTTAAACATAGAAGATGACCAAGCACACATATTCTGGTTAAACCAGCCAAACTACAGGTTACCCTAGATAAACATCCGCATGACTATAGAAGGGCTTGAAAGAGAGAAAACTTTCAGTTGTGATCCTTTGGTCCCATAGCCAGACACAGGAGATATTCTCACTGATATAGACACTAACTTAAGAATTCAAGTTGCAAGAACACCTCTAAGATACTCTAAAAAGATTACACAACTGTTAATTCTAAACATAGAAGCCAAAAAGGCATACGACTATTGGATACTAGGGATTAGAGACTTATTTGGCACATGACCATAGCAGGTCCACAACAAACACGAATCTACGGTTGTGATTCACAAATCCCACAACCCAACGAGTCCACAAGTCAATCTGACGTTGAAGCTGGTTTACGAACATTAGTATTCAAATCCACTCCACTTCCACCTATTATCATCACACAGTTATCCCTATTGGATATAGTAGCTAACGAAGCTAAAGATTTCTAGACTAGGCTGGAGAATCGCCCGTAGAATCCACCATATCCATCATCCATCCTATGACCCTATCTGGAGATATATAGGAAATAATCCCAGGTCATTTTCCCCGTATCCCACAACCTGTAGATCGAATCACGCCAGAGCTTGATATTGATTGGAGCCTTTGAGCAGTCATCCTCACCAACCGATCTATCACACTAGTTCAGGTTAGGAGGGCCTTCTTTGCCTTAGATTCACAGATTCCATTAGTGCCTGTCGAAGATATAAGATTTTCTAACTAGTTTACCCATACCCCACGTATAGTCCATCCCCACTGGTTGTCTTGGCATGACCTCAGGAGGTCGGGTACGAGGAAGAGTTACTTGTAGATTCCCATGCTCGCTTGTTGCTTTTCCATCGTATAGATACCATGTATGCGATGTACATGAATCTATTGTTTATGTTTGTCTATCATTTAGACGCACCTAACTTGTAGGTGATGAGTCAGGCTACGGGTCTTAATGTTAGATCATCAAGGTCTGAAATAACCTAAGAATTTACTCCCTTCTCATAGTTCAATTGCTTTGTTAGTTCCATGATTTTTGTAGTAGCACATAAATTAAATTCCATATCCTCACCATTCTTCCACATGCATGTTACTGTTCTAATTAAATTTCCTATTATTCTTATTCTCCTCCCCACAAAGTATAAGAATTCTTTATGTACCTGTGACATTAACCACCTAAAGATTGGGATGGGTTTAGAGAAGAAGGGCAGCTCCCATAGCTGCGAAACCCCAATCTTCAGCAACTCCCGGTGCACCGAGTTTCCTACCCTAGGGTTTATGTGCTCATCTACCCCTAGGATGCCCTTGGCTAGATCCTCCCACATTAACTTGTCATTTTCAGTTTATCTATGGTTAAATTCACTGATCTTGCACCTATACAGCTTTGAACTCTACTTTTCTATCTTTATCATGCCTGGGGAGTACTACATTTTTGAGTAAACCTCAACGGGTTCCTCATTTCCACCACTGCTTTCTTGGTTCATGTGTTATTTAGTTTCATTTCTATTTCTTTACTCCATACCCTAGGTGTTTTCATTCCTCCTTAGATGCCTGAGTTCTTTGAATTCAATAGCTTCACTTCCACGTAATCCCATGCTAGCCTACTATTTTCTTTCCCCCTTGCTACACCGTAATATTTTTCTATAGTTCACACAACTCCACTGGTTCTTAACAAGTAGCTCACTTCCTTAGTAAACCCTCATTGCACTTCAATCACTCGGGAGCACAAAAATTAAAATTTCTAAGGGAAAGGTAGTTAGAATGACTATCCCCACTCCCTATTTATACTTTTTCAATACCTTAGTGTCTTTTTGACCCACGTGTCTTAACATTACTTTTTAATAATGTACTTTTTCCACTTAATTCAACTTCTATGACTCCACCTCACACTCTACAATCATAACCTTCTGGCATGCTATCATTAATTTCCTGCCACATACCTCCTCCACATGCCTTACTGCATTTAAGTACTCAACCTTTATGCCTTACAGTAAGTAATCTCCATGTTTTCACCTACCTAATGGAATACTGTACGATCTTTATTTCTCATTTGCATGGTCTATAATAAACTTCAATTTTTCTCAAAACACCTCCAATAAAGCACAAATCCAAACACCTTATATACTGCACCACTCATTCTTCTACCTTTGCACCAATCAAACCAGAATGGTTCTTCCATCAATCCAACTTCCTTAAAAACATGCCATTATTTTCTGAATTTCTACACTAATCCACTACACATTAAAGGTATGTGTGGTCCTATGCATAATGGAATCACTTAAAATGTAATTAACTATTGGTGTACCATGCATGACACAACAACAAACCAAAAAGACAAAGCATAGTGATAACGAAAGGAAACCCATATAAAGGAAAATTCTTTAAAGGAAATCTTAAACTAATTGGAAACACTACCTTATTACAAACACCAAGAAGCCTTATTTATAGTATGGATTCAACCTACTCCTATTAAAGAAACTAGACAACCATGTATATCCAAATCTTCTAGCTGGAAAAGTGCCTGAGTCAAGTATGAAGGTCATGACATATGGTCCCAACCAATGCACTTGGAACTTCCCAGAGTGGCATAAGAAATTGGAATCATACAGAAGGACCATCTATCCCACCTCCAACTTCTCTTTTTAATGTGTCAATCATTTCGATCTTTCTTTCTCTATCTTCTAGATCCATCAAGCTATGGAACACTTCTCATCCAACTACATTAATTTATCTATGCACTCTTCTAATGCTTGTTCGTCGTCCAATCCTCCTATGCACTCAATACATAGGGATGGTGACATGACCTCAACCGGTAGTACTACTTACATGCCAAACACCAATTGAAAATGTGTGGCCTTGTTTAATTGTTTATAATTCATGCGATATGCCCATAACATTGTAGAGACTTTTTCATCCCAGTCCCTCCTTCTGACATCATAAATATTAGTTAATGTGTGGCTCAGTATTTTGTTAAATGCCTCAGTAGTTCCATTAGCTTTTAGGTGATATGGTGTAGTCTTATGATGGGCTACCATAAAATTTTCCAATAATGTCCTAACAGTCTCATTCAAGAAATGAGTACCCCTATCACTTGTTAGACTCAATGTACATCCATACCTGCTTATTATATTCTCCCAAGGAACCTTGTTGCGGTAGCTACAATGTAATCCTTTATTGGTATTGCCTTTGTCAACCTAGTAAGATAATATATACAAGTAATGATGTAGTGTAAGCCTGTCCTACACTCTGGTGGGGAAATATGTCCTACGAAGTCAATTTCCCATTTTTCAAATTGTTTTGTAATTTCTATAGGCCTTAATGGAATTTCATCTCTGTGTCCAAGATTCCCTATTTGTTGGAAATGATCACATACCTTGGCATATTATGTGCAATCCTTGTATAATGTCTCCCACCACAAACAAGCCATCGAAATATTACAAGCAATGGCTCGTCTTGCATAATCTCCACCATAAATTCCTCCATGAGCCTCCTCCATAATAACGACACCCTCATGTTCTAGTACACACCAGTGTAAAACCTCATCCTAATAAAGTTTGTATAGATATCCACCAATTAACATATAAGGTGTGGCATGAATGGCAAGTTACTTCCTCTCTATAGTCTTCATTCCTTTAGGTGCCACATCTGTCCATAAAAATATAGAAATATCTTCCAAATAATAGGGTGTGCATTGTAATCTGAATAAGTTTGCATTCAAAATTGTGTCCTCAATGATTTGCATGTCCTCACCTGAATCAATTCTTGAAAGATTAGTAGGTCCTAAATTGCACCTTATTGGTTTCATTACAACCAAAAAGTCAACCTCCTAAAATAGAAAGACCCAACGACATATGCACCCTTGCAACACGAGCTTTTTTACCAAATAATTAAGCATCATGTGATCTGTGTAATAGATAAATGGAGTATCCAAAAAGTACTACTTAAAATTATTCATGACATAAATCTTACACAGTGCTTTGCGCTCCGTTGTTGTGTAGTTATGCTCATCTAGAGTTAACTTTCTGCTTGTAAAACATAAAGGGTGATCAACAATCCCTTCTCAAGGTTGTATTATAAATGCTCCAATTTTCATCCATGATGCCTCCACATGCATGTGAAAGGGCTTGTCCCAAGAGGGAAATCACAAAAGGGGTGCATTAGTAATATTATCCTTCAACGTATCAAAAGCCATTTGTTGCACCTCATCCTAGTGAAACCTTCCTTTAATAATTCTTCTAAAGGCGTGGTGATCCTAGCATACACCTTGATAAATTTCCTGTAGTAACTCATATGCCCTAATAATCCACACACTACACTTTGATTGGTAGGCTCCTTATAACCCAAGATAACAACAACTTTGGTAGGATCCACCAATAAGCCCTCCTTACAAATGATATGACCTAGCAATGTACCGAAAGGAGTATCAAAAACACATTTCTTAATAATCAGTGAAATACTTAACTTCCTGCATCTCTCAAACATCAACCACAAGTTTTCATAGTGGTATTTGACCAATCCATACTCTATTTAATCATCTAGGTAAACTTTTATAAATTTATGAATAAAATCTTGAAATACATGTACCACAATACGCGAAAATACTACAGGCACATTATTAAGTCCAAAAGGCATAACTGTATAAGAAAAAATTCCCCATTCAGTGGTGAAATTAGTCTTCTCTTGGTCCTCCTTTGCAATCCTTACTTGATGATAACCTGAGAATCCATCTGTGAAAGATTAGATCTTGCACCCAGCTATGCCTTCTAAAATTTACTCAATAAAATGTGTTGGAAAAGGATTGATCACACACGCATCATTCAAATCTCTATAGTCTACACATATCCTTACCCTCCCATCTTTCTTGATATTAATCACCATTGGGATAACCCATTCAGACTCTTTAATAGCCTCAATGATCCCAAATTCCAACATTTTTACAATTTCTTCTTTAACTTTCATGCTTAAATTAGGATTCATCCTATAGGATCTCTTCCTAATCGGGCATGCACCTTCCTTCAAACTGACCCGTATCTCTCCCAAAGAGGGATGAAATCCCTTTAATTAATGGTATTTATGTGGGAATAGATCCTAGAAGTCACGCAGTAGTTCAGTTATCCTTGAGACCTCCTAGTTTTTCTGGTAATCACCAATGATAACATGTTTTGGTTCTAATTTGGTGCCAATGTTCACCTTCTTTGTCTTTAAAGGATTATGGTAAGCACATGTTTTCTCATCCGAACTATCAAAGATGTTGTACGTACCTTCTATATGATCAACATCTATATTCTTGACTTCCTCATCATCTATCTGGCCCACCATCTTTCTTTTCTCTTTTTATAGGAAAGCGTGCTCAAACTATACTTAATATATTTCTTCATCTTCCTTAAAGCACGCCGCTAGTTTAGGATCTCATAGAAAATATTGAAAGAGGTCCTTAGCTTTGTAAATATCTCCAAAATTAAGGAACTTGACTACCTACAAGGCTTCACTCACCAATGGTCTAGAGGATATATACTCAAATGTCTAAAAATGTCTATCGTCAACTCTTACCAATTCCCTATCTAACGATACAACTCTGAATGGATATACCATGCACACACAAAAACCTGCAATGTGGAATAAAAATTATGAAACCATAATGAGAAAGGTAAAGCCTTAGATCCTTTCATCCAGGCCTTCTCACATGTCAGAATGTGGTACAAGTTTGATTCCTTCCAATGATAGTCATGTATCTTTGAAGGTACATTTCTCCAGAGAAATCTAACAGAGAACGAGATTCGTTAATTCATGCCAATCCATAAGATTATCCTGATGGGTTGTCCACCAATGCGCTACTATCCCACACAAGGTATAAAAAATCATATTCCTCTAATCCACGACACATGTCCACTAGACCTCCATAGCATGCAAAAAGACATCAGGGTTACCTTCTCCAATATAACTTGGTAACTTTCTTCCTCCCAGATGCCTAACCGAATGTGATTTGACAACATGAGTCAAATTTCACTTAAATTCCCTCCCAGTTAACTCATAAGTTCCATGCACCCAATTATCACATGCAATGCTAGTCATATTGCTCATGGACTAAGCGTCATACCACTAAATGACTTCTTCTCTTGATGGCTCAGTAATCTATGGGTCCCTTATGGTGTGCACATAAATCCTATTGATATCTTCTTCCCCCAAAGGATTTACATAAGGTGTAGAAATTCCATTGGTTAGTGGGATAATAATGTGTTCCTTATTATTATCAAAACTGATGTATCCCTTATTTAAGCACAAATCAACATTATTCGCATAACACCAAGGGTGTCTGAGTAATGTTGGGAAGTTATCTACCTCAACAAGTGATAAGAATTCAAAATCCCCAGTGAACTTGGCCCCTTGAATGGTTATAGAAGCATCCTTCAAGACTCTAATGGGTGTAGCTTTAGTTCTATTTTCCATGTATAACACATTTGAAGATGGATGTAATGGTGGTCACCCCATCTGATTCCATGGATCAAAATTAAGAACGTTAACCTCTGCACTTGTATCAATTAATATGTTACTCAAAATCCATCCATCAACTACTACATTCAATGTGATCTCCTTGTCATAATCAAGAATATGAGGGGTAAAATTAGTGTACTATATCTACCTCTTGCACTCGCATCCAGCACACAATAGATTTTTTATCAATCATTCTCCTAACAGGGGAATGAAACTCCCCTGACACAACATCTTACATACCTTTCTAACATCAGCATCATCATTCTAATGGAACTCAACATTCTTCACTTGTTCCAACTTTTTTGAATTCTCCTTCAAGCATTGGATCTCCCCTTGCAAACTCCGAATCAACACCATACTATCCTGGAAAACCTCCTTCTGATAAGTCTCATTAGGGTACTTCCCATGCAATACCTCTTCCCTACTAATGAGGGGTATTTCCTTCGGTATTTCTCTGGCATGTGTAGCTTCAATGTGTGTAGTTACTAATACAGGTTCTAGCTCTGGATTAGAAGCTATCATGGGCATGAACAAGGGTTCAATGCACTGTACACTAACCATGCCCACACCCTTGTCCTAATTCTTGTGATTTTAAATCATTTGATCATAAATATCATGACACTCCTCATACTAATGTTTCTTACCACACCACGATGAATACAAAAAAATTGGGAACTCACGCTTATAATGATCTGTAGATCCACAATTTAAACAAGTTCCATGGGGAAACTCACTCCTTCCTCTTCTACAAACACCATGGCCCCTAAAACCTCTGTAGAATATTTTTTCCCTACCTAAACCATCTTCACAGCCTTCATGTTGGTGCCCCTTGTTCTTAGAGCCACTCACAACACTGGTCTGGGGCACACCAATATCAATTGCATCATAGATATGGTTTATTAATCGATATTCCTTAGTGTCATGAGTAGTAGATGTACAAATCTTACAATAGAAAGACACATTCTTACAGAGCACACGTTATAACAAGGGGCATCTACTTGGATCATGATCCCCATGATATATTTCATAGTCTATTACTATGGTGTGCACTGACTTTCAAGGGTAACTATCCCTGGTATGTCCTTTATTATGTGAAAGATATTATATGAAAGGTTTTATCAATCCACCCATGAACCATTGAGCATGCTAAGATGGATGGATATCATAAGACAACATTGACAAGAGAGTCTTAAATCATGAATCATACTTCGACACACTCTTTTCCATACCTTGTTGAATCTCCTTGAGTGTGCTGATGTCTTTTCCTACAACTCAAGAATATGAAATTCCACCAAGAAGGCATCATGTAGCACATTATAAACCATTGTTGTCTAATCAGGGTCATACTTCCAGTGACATTCATACGTGCGCCCTTGCAACATGGTTACAAACTATCTTGCCTTTACTTTGGGGTAGTGCTCCCCTTGGCATGCCATAGTAATTCACAGTTGTGTACATTCTCTGCAGCATCCTCAACACCTTTATAATTAGGTAAATAGAGAGACATATCATAATATATCTGTTGATGGGGTTGTGGTCCTGGTCCACCAGATCCAGAACTTTTATTTCCTCATGTGTTGCCTCTACCACTAGTTCCACTAACCCCTAATCCTCAAAATTCACCAAATCCTCCCGATCCTCCTCATGTAGCAAGTACAGGTCTTGAATTAGTGCTACTTTACATTCCCACTGTTGTACTAAAATGAGCTCTAATAGTTTATAAATTTGAACTACTTCCAAATGTGATTCATGTGCTTTGTGCACCCACACTTTGTCCAAATGACATGTTTGAAAAAATTCCTCCAAACATAAGAACTATCTGCATGGCCATAGATACATTTAATGAAAAATGACATGTACCTAATGTTACTCACTCACCAACACCAACTAGACTAAAACGACTTGTCCAAAAAGTTGGAAAACTAATCATAAGGGCTAGGTCACTAGGTTGGTTTAGATGCATGCCTACAATCCTTCTCCTTCCTTCATCTAATGAGATCTCATGATAAACTGAGGGTCTTCTTCTCTTGCACTTTCCAATATGGGGTAACACATACTACTCAGGCTCCACATCCTCCACATGAACCTCAGATGCTTCCCGTAACGTCTACCTCCATACATCCATCACTCCCACAATCTCATGTTGTTTCGCCAATTCCCTCTCTCGCACTTCATTATAATTGATTAATCTCTCCTCTCTTTCCACTTCTATCATAGGATCCACCATCTCTCACAACATTATCTTCCACTCCCTATGCCTAATGGGAGTTTAGATAGCCATAGGAAACACTTCTAATATCATAGTGATGATCATGATCTTAATGGCTAATGGAATAACATGTAAGAAAGATCCTCTCAGTTCTTGTAAGAACACAAACTCAACAACCTTTAGGAAAGAATAAGTAGACACCATGCACTCTAATGTATAACTAGTCAACACAACACTCCACCAATTATCAACAACACGTGTCCAGATCAGATCAACATCAAGAATTCATTGCTAATATTATTGGGTGAAACACGGGCTCTACAACACCAACTATTCCTTGAAGCATATGCCAATAGGAATTCATATAGATCTACTAGAAAACAAAAAAATAATGTCTCATAGAGCTCATGGTATAAATGCTCCTCGACCCATGTACATGCATCAAACTCAGGTCAAGTATCAAACCTCTATGAAAATTCATCCTCCATGTTCTTAATCCAAGTTTCTACATTGTCCAAGGTCGAGTGTTCTGCCATCATACACCATTCTTAAACCAGCTCCAAAAGAGGTCCCAACAATGGAACCAAGATCTAGTCACTTTTCCCAACCCTTTATTTCCCGAGCACATTGACATATCACCCAGCCTAAAATGGGCACTCACGTGAGGCATGCACAGGCATGGATCCTCTCCTTTATGTGAGATTTGTAAGAATGTTCACCATTAATCGAGGAATAGTGCATAGACATAAATGCATACATTCTATATAACAGAGATAAATAATCTAAATCCAAGCATAGATGCACCATAACATGAATGAAAACATTAGATCGACATAAAGGAATAAGATATGACCCATGAACAATATAAAGAACAAAAGGGTTTGAACCCCTAACATAAATATTTAGAACAACACCATCATATTCATTCACAAATGTTTATAGTAGCCAGATACATCAAGGAATCCATACATGGACTAGGTACATTATTAGAATTTTAGTATTATCTTCTATTAGCTCCACTATAGTAGTTACAATAGTGATCACACATATCTCTCCTAGATCTCTCTACCTTCTTGTTCATACACCATTCTCTCTTGCATTCTCTCTTCTTTTTTGTCGTGCAAATCAATATATAACAAGGGACTCTAAGGAATATTCCCTTACTACCTACTCATCACTCAAATTAAACCACCTTCCAAATGTCATCATTTCTTGCCATAATCAAGTATCCTCAACATGCAAGTTCCAGCTAAACCATAAATATATCTACTTTACATCTCATAATCCCATCATGATAACCATATCCTCGAATATGATTTCCTTGAGATGTAAGTCTCCATGTCTTAACCTATCCATAACCAATATTGGTTGCATCTTCATGTGTTCCTTTCTAGGGACATTAACCATCATCCAAAATGTGATTAAGTCCTGAGTCTATTCTACCTAGGTGCCAACCTTTGTGATTTTCCCAAAATTACTTCCACGTGAACCTTTGTGCCTTACTGGTGAATGAAAAAACCTTCCGCACCTTAGGTGGCTAGACTCCTTTGAGGCCCAATGAGTTTCTTTATTTCTAAATCTATACTCACACCTAGTAGAAAAATTCATTCCCATTTCAATTATTGCAAGTAGATAGATCATTTCCAAAATATTCATTTATTCTATATAATCTTCTGATGATAGATAGCTTCCCTTCCTATCCCTGTCAGTTTGTAAGGTAAGTATGTCTAGAGGAATGATTTTGCACTAATTTAGAATCAACTGCAATATAATTTCATTTGTAAAAACTCCATTGAATCCTTCTTTATTTTTTAGGGGAAGTTGCAGGGGAAGAAAATATTTTGAGAAGCTTTGATTTCTTCCCATTCCTCTAAGACAGAACAAAGGATTCACATTCCAAAATTACATTTTGGAAAAGCCTTGTTTAGTTAGGATAGATTAAATATACTATTACAGAGATAAGTAACATCCAACTATTTATTTGTATAGGAGTTTTGAATTAGAATTAGAGGCAATTCATTTCTTCATTTCTTTGTTTCCTTTGTTAATTCCAGAAATCTTAGAAAATACAAAAAGATTTGTTTTAATTAGATTAGATTATTTATATTGCTTCATTTCTTCTATATTGGAAAATACAAAAACATAGGTAGCTTTTATTTATTTATATTAGCCTTTTATTTTCTTTCGTAGATTAATTACACAAATACACACATGATCATTCCCAAACCACAACAAGAGAGAACATATGGTTATGATCCTATGTTCCCTCAACCGAATGGGCCCGAAACACTCACATACATAGATACAATATTATGTATGCTAGTTTTCTAAACATCATCACTACCACCTCATATTATCTCGTACCTGACCATCCTGAATGTTAAAGCTAAAAAATCTTATGAGTTCTAGAAAGCCCTAGCTAATCGATTTTAGATTTTTTGGTTCCATAGACTCTCTTGTTCATTCCATGACCTTCTCTAGAAAATTTTATGAGGATCCTATAGATCATTTTCCACAGATCTCGTAACCTATTGAGAGATTTTCCCACAAGCACATTAATTCACTTTTACATATGTGCTTTCTTCCTGACCTCTCCATTACACCCACTTATGTTAGAGAGGCTTTTGTTGTCCTTGACGAAAAGGTTCCATTATTTTGCATAGAGGATATTAAATTTCCTCAATATCATGTTTGACCATCTTAATCACATTACATTACACATAGCCATGTGTTCCTTCCACATTGACTGTCCCAACACGACCTTGGGAGGTTGAGTGTATCTTAAGGTCACGTATTGATTTTCAGTCATACAATACCCACAACCTTTCTAATGTTTTTATAGGACCCCTCATCCATGGCTAGGTTTTGATATGATGATAATTCCATTCAGAGAGCCTCATTACATATGCGAAAACTAGGGTTTGTAAGTGATAGATAAATCCAAAAAGGTTACCAATGCAGAAAGATATGGACATTGATTCTTATTAGGTCCAAGACCATTTAGTAGGGTCAAGACCATATGGTATGGTCCTAGAAATTTGGTAATATTTTTACCCATGTTCATTTATAGTAAGAGGTCCAATTGCAAAGGTTGTATAGGTTAAGATCTCCTAGTTTCATTATTGCATAGTCCCAAATCTCTCTAGAATTCATGTAAAATCAAATAAGTGCCTTCATACACCTATTTTCATATTGCAATTACATTTTGATTTGATTGGTGTGTGTAAATTATTTAGATCTAATCTAAATTTTCAATTTGAGCTAGTATTCATATTGTAACTTCTTTATAATATTATAGTTTTTTTAATTGGGGATGTTGGAGAGTGAATTGGTTTTTCCCTCCACTTCCCATGGTCTGGTTGGTAAACCCTTTTTGTATCCTCAGTATTTTCTTGGCAATACAGACCCCATTGTACTTGATTTTCCATCCTCCACTTGTGAAATCAACATCAGTTTTGTTTCCACCCTAGAAAATAGTGTTGAATTTTACCTAAAAAGTTGTGATTACAAAATTTAAAGGCGGATGGCTCTCAATGTATGCCATCCAATCTTGGCATGAACATCAATGGGGCAACAATTTGAGAATTGTTTTCCTTTCTAAAGGATTCTTCCTTATTATGTTTAGAGTAAAGCTAAATATCTAGAAACCCTTTGATGCCACAATGGGTACCTGCTCCAATTTAATATTTTTTTGTGCCCCTGGATCCAAAACTTTGATCCATTCAACTTTTTCATTGAATACAACATTATTTGGGTACGCTTATATTCTCTCCCAATGGAATACTAGAATCCCCAACTTCTAACAAAAAATTGTAGTTATCTTTGTAGATTCACTCGCATCAATATGAAAACCCTTGATGGTAATGGTTGCCTTTTCCAGAATCTACATTTCATTTAGCACCAACAAATTTTTTCCTAGTTTCATGAAGATTTCCTCACCCTTTGGTACCTAGTTCCATCTTGTGGAAACTGAAAAACTAATCTTTTGGTGTTTCAAGTGCAAAAAAATGGGTCATACTCAAAAATATTGTCTCCACCAATGGAATCCTTCATAGAAGTATATCTAGGTTCCCATAAAATATAAACCCTTAGAACAATGGCTAGGTTTTTTTCTTATCCTCCCATTGTCCCACGGCTGTCCCTTCTCCTTCTTCATAAGTTGTTCCCCCTTTCCCTTCACTTTCTACGTGAACCCTCATCACCCATAGTAAATAAGTCATTGTTGACTCTAATCTCTTTCTCAATCTTCTTCAAGAAGGTATAGAAGTGGGCTATGGAGCTTCTATTGAAAGCCTTAATAGGTGGGTTTTGGAAAAAGAAGCTTTAATACCATATCAGTTTTGTTTCGACGAAGCTAGGATTTCTGAGGGTGATAAAGAAGATATTAACATCCCCCTCCTTCCTCTTTTTCCTTAGACATCACTGCTAGTTTGGGGAGATATATGGTTTGTGGTTCTTTTATAAAACCCAAAACAATATCTTTCAAGGAACATTCTCACGACAAAGTAGAAATAGGTAATAAAAATCTCATTAGCTCCTTCAAAACTAAATTTCCTTCTCCCCTCACGATGAAGATCATCTCTTGGAATCTTAGGGGCTCTCATGCCCCTAACAAAAAACATTTTTTCAAGAATTGTGTGTTAGAACAAGAAGGAGATATCTTCTTGAACCAAGAAACTAAGATCCTAAGTTATGAATTAGAATCTATTTGGCTCAAAAAATGGAAAGTTTTGAAAGGTTTATTTATTGATGCTCATGGTGCCTCTGGGGCTTTGGATGTTTTTCTAGAAATACTCCAAAGTTGATATCTCTCTTTTTCACAAGGATGCCAACATGATTTTGCGTAAATCACATATCGTCCACTTTTATTTCAGTTTCAATATCTATAATGTTTATGTTCCACACTGTATCTTAGATAAAAAATGCCTTTGAGATTCTATCGAGAAGGAAATTTCCTTTCTCCTTGAATCTCTAATTCTTATAGCTGGAAAAGTTTTATGATTCAATCCTCTTTGTTTTATATTAAACTGAAGAGTGTATGGCATACTTGTACCAACCACTGGATTGGGTTCAGCCACATTATAGAAATATTGGATAGGTTTTTCTCCAATGAAGAATGGTTGGAACATAATATCTTCCTAAATTTATGTGTTCCTCCTCTCTCAAGATCTTATCACTTTCCTATTGATTTGTAATTCACAACGAATTTATCCCCAAAGAACTCCCCTTCAAATTTGAACCCATGTGGATTCATAATCCCAATCTTCATAACTGTATTCAAAATTAGTGGTCCTCCTTTGAAGTGTAGGGGATCTAGATATGTGTTCCTTCTAGGAATGTTCTTTACTCAAAGACAAGCTCAAGTCTTGAAATATCTCTCATTTCAAAATATATTTATTTAAAAATATCGTATTGAAGCTTATCTAAAACCTCTTAAAACCTACATTTTCTCTCATGGTATAGGCCAAAATGAATTTTTTCTTGAAGAATATCTCCTAGCTGAATTAGGGGAACTTATCCTCTAAGAAGAAACCTACTGGAAGCAAAAATCACGTGAAGCTTAGCTTAAATATGGGGACAAAAATTCCAAATTTTTCCATGCCTGGGTAAAATCTAAATGAAGCACCAACTAAATTTGTAATATTTTTCACTGCTGATGGTAGGGAATGTACGTTAGGAAATTAATAATAATGTTTACATTATATGTTTGGGTGGTTAGTCATATTTAGTTAATTAAGTAATATTGTTAATTATAATAACAATATTATGTACTTGGTTATTTGGTTATACCCGTATCACTATTTACAGGTTTATTATTTGTAATACATCCTATTTTATAGGATGTTTTGTTACCTACGTTTATGGTTATTTATTAGCCCAATGTAATGTATGATGTATTGAGATTTGAGATTACTCTGATATCCTCCTATGACGGTCTGGACTTAGCTCTATATTTGGTATCAGAGCAGGTATAGGGGTTGTAGCATTGTGCTTCACCTCTAAGGATGAGAAAAAAATAATTTCTATGAGATTGTGTGGATAAAATCATTTAGTCCACATCGTTTATTGATTTATTTTTATTGTGATCTCTTCCATCATGATAGTTCTGGGTTTTAAGAATTGTAGATTGATATTTTTTGTGTACATGCAATTCTATTCAACGATTATGCACTTTACTGATCTTCATCTAGAAAATATTGTATTGAACAGCGGAGTGATTGGTGTATTATGTTCATTCAAACTGTATAAACTCAGCTTATGATATACGAGGAAGATTCGACAGGTCAACACTGATTATCAACAGAGGTGGAGAGAATTCATGCCTTGATCCCTACAATTACTACATATCCAATTGTTTTGGTGGGTCGACTTCGTATCCAGATTGGTATCCCATCCTGAAAAATACGTGTAAGATCAGCATTGTCTAAAACAATGATCCAACTATTCAGGCTATATCATTGTCAAGAATTTTGCATATTTTTTTGTTTAACTGAATCTTCTCAGTCTGCACTCATATGAAAATTAGCACCGACATTCCAAAAAATTTGCAGATCTGTTAGAAATAGCATCTGAAAATTTGATAACAAATAATATCTGTTCGATTCTTCTCCAGACGGAAAATTCTTCATAATGCGTATCTGTACACGCTCAAACGGATCATATTCTCCATATTGGTTGCATCTTTAATGTATTGTTCATAGTTTCATCTCTCCACGGTGCACCTTGTGTATAGTGTATAAGAGACTTTTTCACACAGCCAACCACAACAACTACGACACTTAAGGTAGCAGTTAGCTTACAATCGAAAGTTATTAAGGGCAAATTTGTCACTTTCCTGCATGCATGATCGATCCATCTACGAAACAATTCTTCCACCTTAGACGGGATCAGATACTCTCACGACAGGCGTAAGAGTAAAAATATGTTGCTACATCTTATTAAATTTTCATTGAGTCAATTAGGTATCGTTGTTTAGTCTGTGTAGTTTGAAAAATAATATTTTATTTATCTTGTCATTAGAATTATATTAAAGTCCTTTTAAATTTCATTGTGTAGGTAGTCGAGATTAGGAAATTTAATATTATTTATTTTGGAGGATTCACAAAAATTGCTTACAAGTGTCACCTAAGACTTATTGTCCTTTTTGTCCAAGTCACTGGTCAATATTTATTGTCACGTGTAGCATAATTTATCATTTTCTTGTCATAGTGTCTTTAGTGTTTATTGAATAATTCTTTTCAAAAGTCAGTCTGGTATAGCTTGTGTGAATTATAGGGGTAAAGTTAGTTTTTTAGTTTTTTTTGTTAGTGTTGTATCCCTTGTCTACTTAGGCATGTTAATATAGGTCTCATTGTGTCTTATGTCAAAATTATATTCAATGTCTTTACGTGTTATTAGCATCATTGTATCAGGTGATTTTAGGATATTTGATTATTGTCTAATCAAAGTGTCAAAATTTGTAAAAAGTCTAAAAAATAAAAAAATTGCTTCACGAACACATTTTCAGTGTTACCTGACGTTCGAAAAAATAAAGTGTTTCACATTGCGAGAGGAAAGATATAATAAACAATGTGGAAACAATTGAGATTCAAATATTTATTTAGCTGATTTAGCAGCACGTAAACTAGAGGATGGAGGCATCAGAGGCTGGAGGTCAGATAACGACCTCTTGTCAGTCACTAATGACAAGGCCACACGAAGCTATGGTGGCACATTTTTTGGTGTGAGTGTGCTTTCAGTATTTGATGTCTAGTGTGATTATTTTTCAGAGTTCATGTTTTGTGTTGAATAAGTGAAATGTTCACATTGAGAGGGGAACATGATCAGCATGATCCAATGTTCCATTTTTAGTTTTTCAGTTGAGTATGTGGCTATTCCTATTTCCCCAAATGCAAAAACATACTGCAGAACAAATAACACAGTGAAACACATCATCATGAGGCTTGATGAGGTAGAACAGTCAGATGTGTTCCTGTTCGTACCTAGGTTTGTGGTTAGCCTCCTAAAAACCATTGAAGGTTGTTCAGATGTGTTCTTGCTTGAGTTCCCACACTACTAGGTCAAATTTGTTCCATAGAGTGATTGTTTGATAAGCAGATGATTCCTGAGTGTGTTCCCATCCTCATTGGTCAGATGTGTTCCTGACAGTGCTTGGTCGATAAGAAGTTGATGTGTTCCTCCTACCTTCAGTTTGAGTGTGTGCCAAGATCATGAGAGCGTAGAGGTGGTAGGCTGCAAAGGAAGTGTGAAAGTTCTAATGTTACCATGTAAACATTAAGGGGGGAATGTTAGGAAATTAATAATAATGTTTACATTATATGTTTGGGTGGTTAGTCGTATTTAGTTAATTAAGTAATATTATTAAATATAATATCAATATTATGTACTTGGTTATTTAGGTATACCCGTATCACTATTTATGGGTTTATTATTTGTAATACATCCTATTTTATAGGATGTTTTGTTACCTATCTTTATGGTTATTTATTAGCCCAATGTAATGTATGATGTATTGAGATTTGAGATTACTGTGATATCCTCCTGTGATGGTCTGGACTTAGCTCTATAATGTACTAATCAGAATTTGATTGGGGATGAAGAATCTTATTATTACTCTAACTTTCATCATGGAGAATCATATTCTAATCTTTCCAGTCATAATCTTCTTCTCCAAGACTGCATCCCTCTCATTGATGCTTCCTCCAACATTTTTTTTGGCCCCATTTTCAATGGAGGATGCTTGTTTTGTGGTTTTTTCCATGGAACGTGAGAAGAATATAGGGCCTAATGGTTTCAAAGCTTCCTTTTTTCAATATTTATGGAGTATTGTGGGCAATGAATTTTGGCGGCTATTGAAGAATCTAGGAATTCCAAAAAAATCCTTGGTGGCTTGAATCATACCTTCATTTTCTTATTCCCTAAAAAGGAACAATTGTTGACCTTTGATGATTTCATACCAATACCTCTTTCCAATACCTCCTTTAAAATCATCTCCAAAGCCATTCTTGTAGAATCATACCTCTTCTTAACAAGTTAATTTCCAAGAAACAAAGTGGCTTTATTCTAAGGCGCAATATTACTGATGGTATTATGTTAGCTCATGAACTCATGTGCATTCTCTTGTCAACAATAAAAAACCTAGAATGTTTATCAAAATTGAATACATGAAATCCTATGATAGAATTAATTGTAGGTTTCTTATTCTCTCATTTCTCAAATTGGGATTTTTCAACGACTTCTATAGTTGGTTCTTCGGATGCATTGATTCTCCTCATTTCTCCATTGTAGTTTATGGTTTTGTGGAAGGTTTCTTTCATATCAATAGGGACATTCATCTAGGGGATTTTATTTCTTTATACCTATTTCTCTTGGTCATGAAAGATCATAGTAGACCCCTTAAATTTGTTGGATCTCAGGGTGAAATTTGTGGCTTGATGGTTGTTGATGATATAACCCCTCTTTCCTATCATCAATTCAACGAAAATACATGTATTTTTTGTGTCTCTTCCCTAAATGAAGCTAGATCATTCCATTTTGTTTTGGATATTTATGTTAGTGTTTTTGGTCAAGTTATCAATCTACATGATTTGGTGATATTCTTCTTCAACACTTCCCTACTTTTATAGAGGCGCATTCATCTTGTCCTTGGCTTTTAAGCTGGTTCTTTGTCTCACATCTACCTTAGCATTCCTATTTTTGTAGGACATGGTTATTCTTCATTGTGGGATAATTTTTCACCTCCATAAATAATTATCTTCATTTGTAGAATGGAAAATTAATCTTTCTTGTTGGGTGCATTCTTCTCATTCATTCAATTCTATACATAATTCCCTTATATATGTTCTCTGTTATACGGGTGCCAAAGATGTTACTTTTAAAGATTGAAAAAAATATTTTTTCTTTCCTCTAGAAAGGATGTTCTCATGAGATAAAATCTCACTTGGTCAAGTGGAACAGCGTTAAAACCCCTAAATCTCTTGGTGGCGCTAGTATCTTAGATCTTGGTCTTCAAAACATAGACTTAGGATCCAATCACATATGGAACTTGTTATCCAACCCTGGTAACATGTTGGATCAAATACTTATCAAAAAATATTTGGGAAATAATTCTCCCCATGTCATTTTATCCACTCTCATGTTTCGTAAGGGATTGCACGTGTGGAATGTCTTATCCTCCTGTCATTCTCTCTTTTCTAACCACATTTCAAGTTAGGTCAGTAATAGAGCCATAGAATTTTTTTGGAAGGACTCATGGAATGGTTGCACCCCTCTTAGAGAAATACTCAAGCTTACTTAAGTTAGAGATATCACAAAAAACTCATGTGGTACTCATGTCACAGAATATGGTCTTCAAGATGATGACAATTATACCTCTCTTATCTCAAAATATCTCTCTAATCTGAATATCTATGAAGCTTCTAAATATATCTTCATCTTGTAATTGCATACATGATGTTTTCATCCTCCCACTATAGGAAAATATCCTACGGTTGAGCTCTAAATATAGTCATTATTATGAAAATTCTAGTTACTTGGAGTTGTATCGACATGAAGTAATTGATTCCCCCTATTGGTTAGGTTACTAGGACACAACTTATCTTCCTCAAGTGGGTGTTTTTTCTTGGATTTTTTCAAAGGAAAAAATCATATTTATAAAGAAGGAAATTATGGGGGTTACAAGCCCCACTCATTGTGTCCTATGTTGCAATGCAAAAGAATAAAACAATCACCTTTGTTGCATTTTCCTTTCTCATCTCAGTGATGGTATTAGCTTTGAAAGTTTGTAAATCTTTCCTGGGTTCCCAGTGAAACCATATCCCTCACCATCTCCTCTTGACCTAAATTTGGTACCCTATCCTCCCAGTTCTTGATTTGTATTTTTCTTCCCATCCTTCTTCTATGGAACCTTTCATCGAAGTGCAAACTTAGGATATTTAGAGAGGAATCCTCTGACATTCCTAGCTTCCTCAACAAACTAGAAGTTTCCATCTCATAAAATATCATTTTGGATTGAAATAATATCTCCAATTTCTCTAGCAAGGATGTTGACATTCAGAAGGATTGGATACTCATTCAGCTTCCTTCTCCAAGTTCTATCTATAAATGCAGACTCTCCAAAGTGGAAAAAATTATTTAAAGGAAAAATAAAAATGGTTCTCTCCCCCTGTGTTCTACAAACTCAACTTCAACGGTTCCTCTACAGTAAATTCAGGCTTATCAAGGATAGTGTGTATTCTTAGGGATGACAAAGGTAACTTGATAAAACCATGATCTGTTAAGCTTAGAATGTGCTCTTACAATACATCAAAAGCTAAGGCTCTCCTATTTAGTATTACAAGGGTCATCAATCTAAGATGCTCTAAAATTTGCATTGAAAGTGACTCCTAGGTCATCATTTAAGTTATTAATAAAAGTAAATCAAAGGAATGATAACCTTATTTGTTCATTCAGATCCTACATTAGTTATCATTGGTGGAAGATCCAACATTCCTTTAGGGAAACCATTTCAGCGGGATATTCTCTTTCCAATTTCGGTTTCTTTCAAAATATTGACACCCTCACTTCTGATAATGACGATCAATGGGATTTTATAGATGTCATAATTTCTCATGATAGTTCTATCTTCAATCAAAACGTGTGAGGGATATTTTACCTCGTGGGAATTTCTTTTTATAGGTGAATTCAGTGGTGAATTTCCCATTCTACTTCTTGTGTCCCCCCTTTTTCTTTGTAACATTGTGCTTCTTGAATGTTCTCTCCTTCATATTCGTGATGAAAATTAAAAAGTCACATTCTTCTCCTCAATTTTCCCCTTTCGAATCTATAAAATCTTCCACCTTGACTCCCCTACAGTGATGAAATCCATTGAAAATATTATTGGTTCAGCATATCTTTAGATCTCGAGTCATGTCAGGGTAAATTCGTAGATCAAAAATGACTTCATTTCTTACCTCATCCTTAGGAATCATGACAAAGGCATCATTCTCTCTATTTCTCTCCAATTCATCCTTCCTTGTCATTACTCTGGCTTGGAGGAATCTCTAGAATAAGTATGTATCACCATGGTTTTTTGTACTTGTTAGAAACAAGGGGAATTTTGAGGGGGGTGAATTGGTATTCAACAATTTTAATTTTTTTTCTATAACTTATTTATTTTTCCACACTTAAAATGATATTGAAATCTGAAAATAAAATTAAAGCACATACACAAAAATAAAATGCATATAACACCAGATATACCGTGGTTCACCCAATGTGGGATATATCTACTAAAAATAGACTTCTCAGATCTACTATCCAAATCCATCTAAAATAAAATAGTGTTTACAAAGTGTAAGCACCCACTCACAAAAGAAACCAATCTCTAATCCAAACACTAATTCATCCCTTGAATGTAAACACCACTGACTATGTAATCTCTGTCTCGAAGCACCAATTTCTACAGACACCAATCCCCAATACGAAGAACCCACTCCATAAAATATTCAATACATATCAATAACAATTCTATTTCTATATTTTCTCGCTCACATACTCATACTCACTTAAGATATTTACAATATAAACTCATATACATATCACACCATACAAAATGCTCTCTTCATTTTTGCACTTTAAAATGTGCACACAAAACTTGCTTATATAGGAATAACAAGAAGAAAAACCAATTGTGGTTTCCCTAAAACCATGTTCCCATACCATGGGCCAATTTACTTAAACAATGCACCATACTTGGAATTAACAAGCCACATCACTTGGCGGTTACAAAACTATTGAATATTTTCTCTAAATAGCAATATTCTTTTACACGGTCAAATGTAACTCATATTTTTCAATAAATACACATGTCCAACTTCCCTTACACGTCCTTAATTCTCCATATGTGACACAATCTACCCCATAAAGATATATTCTCTCTTTAAATTTAATTTTGTAACTCCTCCATGATTTTAGAATCAATTTGTAACTCCTCCATGTTATAACTCATCACTAATGCAAATGTAACTCCCATTTTGAATTCAAACATTTATCATGCATTAAGTAACCTTAATTTTAAATGTACGTCATTAAAAAAATGTTCCATTACACATCCCTCCATGTGGCATAATATTCCTTGGTGATGTTGAATATCAAAATATTCAAATTTTGACATCACACTAATTTTGACATGGATAAATATTTTTACAAACACTAATGTTGTAATATTGAATATTTAAACAAATTCAAACCCCAATATTTCCATCAACAATAATGTTTTACCTTTGACATTAATGAAAAAATACTCAAAAAACTCCCCCTTTTTCATTGATGGAAAACCCCTACTAAAATTAGTCGTGAAAACTTGTTTGCTCTAAAATCCAACTTTCTGCCTTTGAGATCTTTTTGTACTAATTCATTGTACCTATTCTATGCAAATCTTCCCCATGCTGAAATTATCCCCCATTTTTCAATTCCCCCCCTTTGACATCAATGGAAAAGGGAGAACTGAACCTGTCACCTCAAACTGTACTCAAAGCTAAAGATACTACAATGTGTAGCTCCCCCTATGTCCATACTCCCCCTAAGATAGTCAATGAGTAAGAGTGACATAAATCACTCCTAACTTATATCTAAGTGAATCAAAATATTCCTTCGGTAGGGGTTTTGTAAATATATCAAAAATATTACCCATATTCCCAACTGTTATCACAAAATCGTTGCACCCTCTCAATAGCCAAATTGTGAACAAGATGTTTAATGTGACTGGTCACCTCTCAAGCTATGGGACTTGGACTCAAGGTGAACCTCCAGAGAAGCCCAACTTCCTCTTCCTAAACTAAGTGATGTACTACTCCTAGTTTAATGAAATGGTTATTTAGACCTATTCTCATGTTTCATGAGTTTTAGGGAAAGAGAATTGCAAGAAATGAAACTATACTAGGAATCATGATGCACCAAATAAAGGGTGCTGTCAAAATTAGGAAGGGTTAATTTGAAGAGTGTGTGTATACCGTAAGTCATCTTCACCAAATGTAACTTAGAGAAGATACAACGTACCACAAACTACGAAGCATGCGCTCCCTTTGTCAAACTCAAATTACACATAACAGATAGACCAAATTCAATTGAAAATAAAACCAATCACCATGATGATATAGAATTGGCGCATGTCTAACATCTATTCCACTTATGATAGTTAATGATAATAAGGATTTTATAACAGAAGGAAAAATAACCTTTCCATAACTAATATTCAACAATTATATCACTTTCCCACATAATGAAATAAGATATTCCAAAATAAAGTAAAGTTAACCACTTATACTAAGGAATTGTACATCCATAAAGCATACATTAATCAACCATTAACACAATAAATCAGATTCTTCATGGCAACATATCACTCTAAATGTAATTGAAAGGTTTTAAAATATTTAAAGCACTCTTCCATGCTTGAAGAATAGCTTCACCAAAAATCTATATCTCTCTCAATCTCATGAACTTTACTATTTATAAGTTCTTTAGGCTAAGCCATTATAGATGGGCCTTAACCAAAAAATTACTATAAATAGAAATTTCATTAAGTTCAGGGAACATTCTCCCATAAAAATATCAAAGTTTGTTACAAGGGTTTGACTAGGTCAACCCTACAATCTTGACCAATCCAGAGCTTGGATCTGTCCTCCCATGGCCACTTAGCTGTTGGCTTAGCTATGCAACATCTTCTCCAGCCCAAGTTTCCTCTTATTACTTCTCCCAAGCATCCATCTGATGCTTTTATTCGATGAAACGCTTACTAATTCCCTAAAATTCACCATCCTCTGGCCCACACGTGTAGTGATTAACCACATCTGTCATCTTGATCTCCCTTGCTACTTTTTTTGGAACTCTTTTGAGTTTACTTACTACATTCTTCAATCAACCAATGAAATTTTGGCATGAAACCAACCTATCGATGGATTCACTGCATAAGGTTCTAGTCACTTCATCATCCCTTTTTACCAAATCCTTGAAAGTCATCTTGATCTGATCTTACAGGAAGAGCATCGATGTTCTCATTGAAGAACTTGCAATTGATATTATCAAACTCCTCTGAGATATTGTTTAGAGCATCCATTATCTCTACGTGACTTGTTCATCAAATTTCTTAATTAGATCCTACAAAACCTGGGACTGAAACTCCATAGATTTTTTATATTCAAACAATTTAGAGGCATCATCTATTACATCTTCTTAGAGAAGCAAATATGGATTCTCTTCTCTAATCTCACTCCACGTAGTCAAATTCAAGTTCAAATTATTATTATCTTCAGAGAAGGCTCCATCCATTCTATGAATTGAGGCTCTATCAGTGTGAAGATCATTACATATGTTAATTGCTTATTTTATCAAAGGATTGGCTTCTTACAATATATGATCCATCCATCCATTTACTGATCTTCCCTTTTTTCTGATCTTCTCAATATCATGATAGGAAATATCATCCAGAGTGGAAGAAACCATCAGAGCAGTGGTGGTTGAAACCTCAGTAGATGGAGAAGGTTGTGTTACCTTTCTCAATAATGCAGTGAGCTTCTCAACCTTGTTTTTAGTTCATCCTTAGAATCCTTATCCTTTTCTGTATTTCTCCAACATATTCCCAAGAGCAGTCTGCACATGTTGTTTGGCCCCTTCATGTGTTGCTTTTCCTAGTGAAAGTCTAGAAATTCGGTAGTCAGCTATTGTAATGGTTTCCTTGGTTTTTTCCTTAATGGGAGTAGTAAATTCTATGAATCACTCTCCAGATTGATTCAATGATAAGATGGAGACAATCTTTGTTTCACTTGGCCTATCTTTTAGGAGTGGATTCCAACACACTTAGATCTATAACATCCACCAGAGGCACCTTCTTCTTATGTTTCTGAGTCTGATGAAATAGCCATTCTGGAATGGTAGATGCTGATGGGAGTGAAACAACTAACTTGATACCTAAAGAAAATACAAGAGCACTAGTAACATTAGTTGGCACTAGAATGGAGGTGGCAATAATGGATGGGGTGGATGTGAGGACAACCATAGGAGTGGATACAATGGGATTAGAAGATGAGATGGAAGGAAATGAAAGTGTTAGAGGGAATGAAGTACAAATGGGTAACCCAATCATTTCCCCTACCGAGAGAATTGGGAGAGATGAGAACAATTGGGCCATAGAAGGAGATGGAAAAGAAGAAATGATTGTGGAAGTGGAAGGAAATGATGTAGGAAGTGATAATGGAAGAGAAAGAGGAGATGATAGGTCTTGTGAGACACTTAGAGAATCAATAACTTCAACTATTTCTGACATTGGCATTACTGGAGATATGGACTTGGAAGTAGGAGCCTTAGAGAGAGAGGAGTTATCAAAAAGAAATAAAATCATTTTAGGGACTATATGGGCCCTTTATATTGACCTTTTTCCTTTTGTAGGTGTTGGTAGATTCATGGTTGGTTGGGATTATGTACTTGTAATTTGATCTAACCCCTTGGGTTAGATTCCCAAGTTAACCAACCAATTATAATTTATTTGTAGAATGGGCCCTACCCTCTCCTTGGTATTGCAACATTCTTCTATATACCAATCAATCCATGATAAATGGTTGATTGGAAACATTATTATTTTTATATGCTGCATCGAAAACTTCTTCTTCATCATTAATCTCCTTTGGAATATCTGCAGTACCAAATTTTTGAACCTCATCCAAAGTTAGCCTCTCATAATCTCTTTGTTGGATGATGAAATCATCCTAAAAATTAATCCAAATATCTTCCAACTGGGGCACATGGGGAATAGACAGACCTGTTTCACTAAATTTACCCCTATAGTCAAAATTGGTTCTGAGGATGGAAAGTATGCAAAGTTACTTCTAACATTTCTACATCTACTTTCTTCACCTTATGAATATTTGCACAAGTGTATTTACCAATTGAAATGGGGAATTAACTCCCACCTTGTGTTATTTATTCTGAATCTTATGATAGTCCAAAAATTGCCAAACCAACTCTAGCAAAACCCACTTGTTGGTGGAGCATCTTGGTAGCTTACTAGGAGCCCCTACAAAATAAGGAATTCAAATGTATGTAAATGTAGGGTATTTTAGGTAAATAGCTCCCCACTCACGTACTTAGGCTTCATCGGAAATCCTTATTATATAAATATTTATCCCTACATCATTAATCCTACGGAAATGTCTACTTCCAGTTGGAGAAGGATAAGAAATCATAGATTTGTGAAGCAAAATCCTTTGATTATATAAATATTTATCAAAATGATACAGAATCAAACATCATTAATCCTGTGAAATCTTCCCCATAGTGTGAGTTGTGGATGCAATCATAGACCAAGAAACCCTTGAGGTCAACTAGAAATCTCCCATAGTGGTTGCATTAGAGGACAACACCTTGCTTAACTGAAAGTAGATGGAACTACTGATATGCTCCCCCCATATGATAAATTCCTTTTCTTTCTTGATGGTAGAAATATTCAGGAACATCCATTCTTGAAATTCCTTTGCAGAGGCAAGGCCCAAAACTCTACTCAGTAACACAATAATGTCATTGACTTCTTAGATGAAGTCTGATCGATACATGGTCTTGGGAAATTTGGTGACACTCTTGGCTAGATAGCTCTTTAACATAACTTTTGTACATAATTTAGTCTCCTTATCCCAATGATTCTACCACCAACTCTAGTGAAATTTTTGCATAATCTTCGATGTCTGGGAGTTTGAATAAATCCTCAAATAAATCTGGGTCTAAGTGGATTACAATCTTGGCCATCAACATCCTTTACTACCCTGGATTCTTCATCAAAGTGAGTTGCTACAGCTAAGAAAAACTCAAGGAAATGCATGGATGTGAGAAAGCCAACAACAAGAACAAGTATAATGTTGTATAGGGATTGCATCTAGGATTTCTTGTTTGGGGCTTTCACCCTTTCCCAGAATTCTGGAATATCAATCTTTCTGAGATCAGTGTCTCCTATATTTCCAAATTCTGAGGACAAACAAGAGTGGGGAGAAACTCTGAGGAAAGTATACTTCATCTTTTCCTTGCCTTTGGCTATATAATTTGACATTAATTTTTTGATTTCTAGAATCAGGTCTTCAAAAATCCAAAAGTCTAAAAATAATTTAGCTCCTGAGTTTTAAAACTCAGAAAGGAAAAGTTCCAAAATCCTGAACAAGAAAAAAAAACACAAAAGTTCTGAAACCCTGAAACCAAAAACTCCAAAATTATGAAAGGAAAAAGTCCCGAAATCCCAAAAAGTTATGAAACTTCGAACACCCATGAGCTATAAAACCCAAACTCTGAAACTAAAAAAAATCAAAATTGAAATAAAAAGTTCCAAAAATACCAACTTTTCCAAAGGCACGGAGATCCGATCAAATTTTTTGGGAGGATCTTGAAAATTATGATGAATTATACAATGGATGCCTGTACGGAATTGAATTTTTCAACCATTGAGGTCAAAAGCACATTCAGACAAAGCATGGTGAGAAATGAGGGTTTCATCTCCAAAATAAACAAAGGAGAACAAAAAAATAAAATGAACAAAGAAAAACAAACAAGGAAGATCTTAAACCAAAGAGAAATAACCCAGATAAAATACCGTAAAAATGATGTCATGAAATTACAAGATACAATAAAAATTAGATCATCAGAGAAAAATGTTGGGTAAAAATGACAGGTAAAATTGTGAGTTTAAATAGAAAAAACTTGACATTAATTCCTGAAATTTTACACGTATAGAAGTTGGTGAGAATTAAATGCACGAAGAACTCCAAAATTCTGAAACCTGAAAGTCTGAAATTCTAAAATTTTAGAATTTCAGAGTTTCTGACTTTGGAAATTAGGAGGTGAAAATCATGAAAAGGTGACGAAAAAATCTGAAACTTAAAAGTTCCAAGTTCTGAAATTTCAGAACTTCAAACTTTCAGACTTCGGAAGTCTGAAAGTGAAAATTTGAAAAATGGCTGAGAAAGTTCTAAAACCTAAAAGTCTGAAGTTCTAAAATTTTAGAACTTTAGAGTTTTAGACTTTGAGAAATCCAAAGAATATTTTTCAAAAAATACAACCTGGGATTCTGAAACTCAAAACTCTAAAGTTCCAAAAATTTTGAACTTTAAAGTTTCAGACTTCGGAACTCCAAGTTAGCAAATTTCAAAACACCAAAGGAGATCTCTGAATTCTGAAAGTTTCAAATTTTAGGTTTTTGGATTTCTGAATTCTGAAATCATAATTTTGATTCTTTTCCATTTAATCTCTGAAAGGGAAAATCCCTAAAATCTAAAGTCTAAATTTTTCAGATTTTTCAGACTTTCATAATTTAGATAATTTGGAGAATCAAAAGAAATTTCAAGGTAGATTTAAAAGTTAACATTTTTGGTGATCTCTAAGGAATGCTTTCCTAATAATATTTTGGGCTAGTAGCCTTATACCAACCATTGGGAAAAGGAGTCTTGAAAGAAACATTACATCAAAGCACACACAACAAAAGAAAAATAAAAAATGAAAACAAAACAATGTGCAAAAGCACTTGAAGAGAAAGACAAGGATCACTACACAGGGGTGAAACAATCTCAAAATAAAGCTTTGAGATGTATCCCATTCACGTGAATGGGAAAATATTCTCCATTGATTATGGATAGACAAAATGAATTTGTCTCTTTACAACTTGTGATGATATACGGTCTGCTCTAGAGAGCATCAAACTTGGCATGCCTACCTAGTTTGGCTCTATCTTTGTCCCATTTGAGAACCAAATCTCCCTCTCAAAAATTCCTATCAGAATATTTATTGTCAACGAATTTCTTAACCTAAGCCTGATGTTGTCCTAAAGTTTTCATGGCCATGTTTTCCACTTCTTCCAACTCCATGAGTTCAGGAAACCTCACTGTCAAGGAGTTATTTTCCATAACTTCAAGCTAATGAGACAACTCCAAATAAGGTAATTCCAAGGAGAGCGGGATTTTTTCCTCCTTTCCATATACAAGCATGAAAGATGAATTTTTTATGGATCTTTTAGGTGTAATTTTATTGACCCATAAGGCAGTCTTAAGCTGTGTATGCTAGGTTCTTTTGTTAGCCTCCATCATGTGTTTGATAATTCTTATGAGATTCTTGTTTCGAGACTCAACCAATCCATTTCCTTGTGGATAGTAATTGAATGATGTCTTGAGGTATACCCCATTCTTTACCGCTCATTCAATCAACTTCAAACTGAGAAAAGCCATTGCATTGTCAGAAATGATTATAAATGGGACACTGAATCTTGTCATTATATTTTCCAAGAAATTGACTGCTTTCTCGTTACTTTCTTTCAATGTCATTACCTCCGTCCATCACATGAAGTAGTCTGATATAGTAAGAACCCATTTATGTCCATCATTGGATGGAGGATTGATCATCCTGATGAAATCTAACCCCCATTGAACGAAAGGTTGATCCACCTGAATTGGATGAAGGGGAAGAGCTGGCAGCTTCTGTTTACCTATGAAAAGGGCACATTCCTTACATTTCCTCAGCTAAAAATGAACATATTTGAAAAAATCTATCCAATAGTAACCATCTCACATAAATTTGGTGGTACTTGGCTGCACAGAGTAATGCCCTCTGGATAGACCATTATGGAATTCTTCTAATATTTTATCCACATGTTTTGACTTTTTGGAAAAGAATATATCCACTAAGAGATATGGAATAGACTGGAGATGGATAGTACGTCTTTGGAATTTATCCATATTTGAATGATAATCCCCCAAGATAAGGAAATTTTTCATTCTAGAAAACCAATCAAATTGATCACCACCTTCGTCAGGTATTCAAGAGTGTAACCTTCTCATTATCTTTAATCTCCATGTCTACAACCAGCTACTGACATAAGCCCTTACCTCTAACAATTTTAGTAACTTTGTTGTGCACATCATACTCCATCACCTTTTTTATCCATACTGAACACTTCTCATTCATCTCTTTATTGAAAAAAAAGTCCTTGACACCAGGATGAGATACCATCAGGTGAATTTTGTTGTTGGACAACATGTGTTTGAATTTATTTAGAGCTCGAATAACTGCAAAGAATTTTTTTAACAAAGGACTATTTGAGCTCATATTCTTTATGGGATTGGCTGAAGAAGGTAATTGGTTGCTCCATTAGATCATCATTTTGTTGGGTGAGAATCCCAAAAATAGTTCCCTAACCTATAAAATCATAAAGAATAAAATATTTATCGAATCTCAGATTTACCAGTGTGGGAGCTTGGTAAATGGCCATCTTGATAGCTTCAAATCTTTCCATCCCTTCCTTTTTCCATGAAAATGGAATGTTCTTCTTCATCATGGTTGTTATTGGTTTAGCCAATGTTAGGAATTGAGGAATGAATCATCGTACAAAATTTATGGTTCCCAGGAAACTCTGGAGACCTTTCTTGTGACTTGGGAGAGATAAGTACATAATTTAATGAATCCTGGTTAGATTGATAGATAGACCTTCAGCTGAAAAAAGATGTCCCAACAAATTTCCTTCTTGCACTGCAAAAATACACTTCTTGGGGTTAAGTGAAACCTCAAATTCTATACATCTTCCAAAAACCTTTCTTAGATGGGTGATGTGATCTTCGGCATGCTTATAATATATAGTTATATCATCAAGGTAAACCAAAATGATATAATTGATTAGTCCTCTAAATGCCATGTCCATGGCTCTTTGGAAAGTAGCCCCGACATTGGACAATCCAAATGGCATTTTGTTATAAGCACACGTGCCCCACTTAGTAGTGAAAACTATTTTGAATTGGTCATATTCTTGGACTAGAATCTAGTTGTAACCCAAATATCCATCGAGCAATGAGAATATTTGAGCTCCTACCACCATTTGCAGAATTTTCTCCATTGATGGAAGAGGATAATGGTCTTTCAATGAGGCACAGTTTGAATCCCTGAAATCCACACACAACCGGATCTCTCCATTCTTCTTCCTTACTGGCACTAGATTGGCTACCTATGAGGAATTCTTGATTGGGAAAATTATACAAGCCTCGATGAGTTTTGTTAACTCTTTTATCATCAGTGGCTCAATTTTGGGATTAACTGGCCTCTATTTCTGGCAAACTGGTTTAGAATTTGGATCCAGTTTAATGGTATATTGTGCTAGACCTAGATCAAAACCACATAAGTCTTTATAGATCCATGCAAAAAAGTCATGATATCCTTGACAAAATTTGATGAAATATTTCTTCTCTCTAGTAGTACATACCTTCCCAATCTTTTAAAAAAATTACTTGCCACCTCAACCTCTTCAAAATCTTCTTCTTTGACCACCATGTTCGTGTTTTTTCATTTGGCTTGATCATATTAATTGAAGATGGATTTTAGAGTAACTAAACCTTTCAGTAGCTTATTTCCCTTCAACTATATAATTTGATCACCATATGACTTTTGCAGTTTATCTTGGTGTTTGGCAGTAAATTCTGCCTCTTCCTGCAAGAAAAATAATAATTTATTTGTCACTATCAAACACTTGCCAGCTACTTAAATTATCTAGCACTACAGGGTGGACCACCATTTTATATATTTTCTCCCCTTCCTTCATGATATATATAGGTACGTCATACTGCGAGCTAATGGTAGTAAGCCTATCGGCATCCTAATTTTACTTTCTTAGAACTATATGAATTCCAAAATCTTTGAAATCTTCTATCAAGTCCCAAAATTGATTCTAATACGATCTTAAGAGATTGTTTTTGATGTGTTGTGGGCCGTCACTTTATGCACAACCAACTTACTATCCCAGAAGATAGTAAGATCCTTGATTCCTCTCTTATGAGCTAGTTGAATCCCTTGTATGAGGGCCTCATATTTGATGACATTATTGGTGCAACTAAATTACAACTAAAAAGATGAGAATTATTTATCTCCTTCTGGAGAAATTAACATAACTCCTGCACTAGATCCATTTCTACTTCTTAAACCATCAAAGGACAATTTCCATAGTCCCTCAATTTTTTTTTATGTTTTAACCAATTGAGGTATGATTGTACCTTATTCATAGATGCAGTCTGTACCCAATCTAGTTTCCTCTAAAAATAGTAGTCTAGATTCTTCATCCGCCAATAAATCAGCGTAGGGATCAAATTGATTATCTGTACTTACCTCATCAAGAAATGTATTTGGGACCTCTTCTATGAGATTAGTTGGTTAATGATTAGCCTCCTCCTCTTCGTGGTCACAAATAGCATAATTCCCATTTATGGAATTAGCACTGTATGGCTCCACATGATTATGGAAAATCAGATCTACTCTTATAGTCAATTTTGTCCCATAACAAGTTCTAAGAATCATATGTGACCAATCTAATGACAAGTAACCACCTATCTTGGTAGTGAAATATCATGACAGGAAAATGGTGAAGAGAGGAGGAAGATAAATAACAGATATGGCATGTATAAATGATAAGCTAGGACATGCATGAATGGTAAGCCGAAGTCCCTTAATAACTCAAATAGTCTTAATAGTTGTGCCATCCAGCTAAACAAATCCTTTTCCAAATGGCATGTATTGTATGCCTAGTACATCTGCAATCTGTTTAGGCATAACAAAACTAATGGCTCTAGAATAGATCATACAATTATGCACCAAATGATCACCAATGATCAGGGAAATATATAATGGTGGTGGTTTATTGGCCTTATGAGTGCCTTTCCCTTCTATTTGACACAAACTCATTGCTATTGCTGCTTTATGACCTGATGATCTATCAGTTTTACCAAAACTGTTCGAAGCCTCCCGCATAAAATTCTGTTAAGAAGGAATTGAGAGTGCGTTCCACATTGTGACGTTCAGGTTGGTCTTCTTTATTTTTTCCAATATGCTAAAGGGAATTTCTCCTACTCTTTTGAAACTTCTTTGGGCATTGGGATCATCCTTTAGAAAATGTTTGTTGGGTATCGTGATGCCTTATGAACCTTCTCGCTTCGCAACTTGGCTAACAGATGTTTCTGGTGGTTTATTTCTCACATCTTTATCAACTGTCGCTTCTTTATGAGGATGTGAAGTGGATGTTTGATCAGATTTGGAAGATTGAGATACCATTTCTCTCTTCTTGGAATGAATTTTTTCTGCCATTGATGAGGAATTTGTATTCCACCCGCAAAAATCTTCAATTTTCTAGTTTAGAAAAGTGACTTCTTCAAGTGCCTACAATTGATATGTTGTTTCTTGCGTAGATGAATTATCTGTTAAATCTGAGGAGGCAGATATGCTTTGAACCATAAGGGCCTGCCTAAGAACTCCACTAGGAAAAAAAATTTGATTGTGGGGTTGAGAACAAGGATAACACCATCTATAGTCTTGAACTAGATTATTTTGAACAGGTATTATGGCTCTAGATGAGCTAGCAGTAAGAGGGTTCCGAAATTTCAAAGGCCTGACATTTGTAGCTTGATCTACAGTATGATTTTGAGGTTGTTTTTTCCCTTGAAAAAGGAGGACGGATAGCCTGATACTGTTGATTTTTTGGATGATATAGACAATTATAATGAAATGGTTACCTCTTGAGTGCAACAAGCTCACTCCCAAAATTTTACAACAATGACTTGACTTCAAATAGATCATTTGAAGAGACAAGGTCAGATTGAGATGGTTTATCAAAGGTTACTAGAATAGGAGCAATGATAGGTTAATTGTTTCTAATATATGGAGACAACGGCATTAGCAGTCGTGGAGCTATCTTTCCAGCATGAATAAAGGAATTTTCCACTCTTATGGAAACTTTGTAAGCATTAGGTAATGTATTCACTCCCATGGACTGGATCATAACTGCTACATCACTATTTAAGGCTCTCAAATAGTACAAGAATGCATTTTTTATAGAAGGCTTTATGAGTGTCAGAATCCTATTCCAGGTCCTGTGGAATTAGAATTTGAAATCACCCATGTGTTCTTGGGGAGCTCTCTTCATAGTAGTGAGCTATTCTAAAATTGATAGGTGACCACTCTTGTCTTCGAACTATTTACAGATATTTTCTCCTAACTCATCCCAATTGGTTATAGTGCCAACACTTAACCCTAGAAACCATTGAAGTGATTTTCCCTTGAAAGAGGTAAGAATAAGTCTAACCACAACGTTGTCCTCTGTGATATTATGTACTAAGAAAATGTTGAATACATCAAGAATATGTTCCACTGGAGTAACGTGAGTTTCCCCTATGTAAAATGGTAAAATTTTGAGTGTCACAATAGGTATAGGGTCACGTTGAACCAAAATTAGAGGACTGATTACATTAAAAGGGGGAAAATTGGTGTTTCGTGCCATAGCAACAAGAGGTTGATTGTTCCTTGGTGGAGGAAACCTTTTGTGTGGAGGACTTGAATGACCCCTTAGAGGTAAATATGTAACTAGTGATGTTGAAACACCTCTTCTTCTTCTCTTTAGAGGAGACAAGGAAAGTTTGATATGGTGATAATTTTCTTTCTTTGAAGAAGCTCTTGTCTGATTTTTTGTATAAGTTAACGCACTGATATTTAAAGTTCAGAGCTATAGAGTTGCCAAGTACTTTGACTTGCGTAAGTGAGAAGAGAAGTACCAACACCTCCCATCGGGTGTGCCAAAAACTATTTTCACAAAATCATTTCACCCTCCGAATAGCCAAACTATTAACATGACGCTCTATGTGACTGTGAAACATATCACTTTGAATGTAATTTAAAGGTTTTGAAATATTTAAATCACTCTTCCAAGCTTGAAGAGCATCTTCACCAAAAATCTATATCTCTCTCAATCTCCTGCACTTGACTATTTATAATTTCCTTAGGTTGAGCCATTACAACTGGGCCTTAACAAAAAAATTAATAGAAATATAAATTTTATTAAGTACAAGGAACATGCACCATAAAAATAACAAATATTGTTGCAAGGGTTTGACTTGGTCAACCCTACAATATTGATCTATCCAGAGCTTGGATTTTTCCTCCCATAGTCGCTTAGCTTTGGCTTGGCTCTGTAACATCTTCTCCAGCTCCAGTTTCCTCTTGCTCCTTCTCCCAAGTAGCCATATGAATCTTGTATTCGATGAAATGCTTAATAATTCCCTAAAATTCTCCATCCTTTGGCCCACATGCATAGTGATTAAACACATCTACCATCTCATTCTCCCTTGCTACTTTGGTTGGAACTCTTTTGAGTTTACTTACTACCTTCCTCAATCAACCAGTGAAATTTTGGCATGAAACCAACCTATTGACGAAGTCACTACAGAAGGTTCTAGTCACTTTGTCATCCCTTTTTACAAAATCCTTGAATTTCATCTTGATCTGATCTTCAGGAAGAGAATTGATGTTCTCATTGAAGAACTTGCAATTGATATTATCAAAATCCTCTCAGATGCATTTATAGCATGTATTATCTCTACACATTTGCCGTCCAATTTTTTAATTAGATCCTGCAAAATCTTGGATGAAAATTCTATAGCTTTTTGATATTCGAACAATTTAGAGGCATCATCTATTACATCTTCTTGGAGAATAAATTTTGGATCCTCTTCTCTGATATCACTCCATGTACTCAAATTCAAGTTTAAATTATTATTATCTTCAGAGAAGGCTTCATCCAGTCTATGAATTGAGGCTCTATCACCCTAAAGATCATTATATATGTTAATTTCTTCTTTTATTAAAGGATTGAATTCTTTCAATATACGATCCATCCATCCATTTATAAATCTTCCTTTTTTTTCAATTTTCTCAATATCATGATAGGAAATATCATCGAGAGTGGAAGAAACTATCAGAGCGGTGGTGGTTGAAACCTCATTAGTTAGAGAAGGTTGTGTTACCTTTCTCAACATTGCACTAAGATGTTGAAAATTTATTTTTAGTTCATCCTTAGAAGCCTTATCCTTGTTTTATTTCTCCAATAGATTCCCAAGATTAGTCTGCACATCCTCTTTGGCCCCTTCATGTGTTGTTTTTCCTAGCAAAAATCTAGAAATTTGATAGTCACCTATTGTAATGGTTTCCTTGGTTTTCCTGTCAATGGGAGCAATAACCTCTAGGAACCTATCTCTAGATTGATTCACTGATAAGCTAGAGATAATCTTTGGTCATTTGGCATGTCTTTTAGGAGTGGATTCTAACACACTTAGAACTATAACATTCACCAGAGGTACCTTCTTCTTATGTTTCAGAGTCTTACAAAACAACCATTTTGGAATGGAAGATGCTGATGGGAATGAAACAACTAACTCGATACCTGAAGAAAATACAAGAGCACTAGTAACATTAGTTGAAAATTGAATAGAGGTGGCAATAATGGATGGGGTGGATGTGAGGACAACTAAAGGAGTGGGGCATCTTTGCAGCTTACTAGGAGCCCCTACAAAACCAAGAATTTGAATGTATGTAAATGTAGGGAAATGTAGGTAAATAGCTCCCCACTCATGTACTTTCTTGAAGGATTCATCAGAAATCCTTAGATTATATAAATATTTATCAAAACAATACAAAATGACAACAAAGAAGGAATCATTAATCCTACACAAGTGTCTACCTCCCTTATCTAATGTGAGGTGAGGATAAAAATCATAGATCTATGAAGCACTTCAAATACCCTTGGTGTTCAAACCAGTGAAATCACCCATAGCTACTGCAACATAGACCAAGAAAGAGGTCATGTAGAAAATATTAGAACACAACACCTTGCTTAACTGAAAGTAGATAGAACCACTGATATGCTTCCCCCATCTGATAAATTCCTTTTCTTTCTTGATGGTAGAAATATATAGGAACATCCATTCCTGAAATTCCTTTGCAGAGGCATGGCCTGAAACTCTACTCAATAAAACAATAATGTCATTTACTTCTTGGAAGAATTCATATCGATACATGGTCTTGGGAAATTTGGTGACACTCTTGGCTAGATAGATATTTAACATAACTTTTGTACATAATTCAGTCTCCTTGTCCTAATGCTCTACCGCCAATTCTGGTGAAATTGTTGCATTATATTGACGTCTAGGAGTTTAAACAAATCCTCAAAAAAAAATATGTGTCCAAATGAATTACAATCTTGCCATCAACATCCTTTACTATCCTAGATTCTTCATCAAAGTGAGCTGTTGTAGCTAAGATGAAATCAGGGAAATGCATGGATGTGGGAAATCCTGTAGCAAGAACAAGTCCACTGTCGTATAGGGCTTGCATCCATGATTTCATTTTTTGGGTTTTTCACTCTTGCCCAAAAGTCAAGGCTCGATATCAATGTCTCCTATATTTCCCAAGTCTGAGGACAGACAAGAGTGAGGAGCAACTCTAAGGAAAGTATACTTCACCTTTTCCTTGCCTTTGGGTGCAGAAGTTGACATTAAATTTTTTATTACTGAAATTCAAAGGCCTTTAAAAATCCAAAAGTCTAAAAAGAATTTAGCTCATGAGTTCTAAAAATCTGAAAGGAAAAGTTCCAAAACCCAAACAAGCAAAATTACAAAACAAAAAAGTTCTAAAACCCCAAAACTAAAAACTCCAAAAATTCCAAAATGAAAAGTTCCAAAATCCAAAAAGTTCCAAAATCCGAAATGAAAAGTTCTAAAACTCCGAACACCCTTGAACTCCAAAAATCCAAAATAAATTTCCGAAAATACCGAATTCACCAAAGGCACTAAGATCCAATCAAATGTTTCAGGAGGATCTTTAGAATTATGATGAATTTTGCAATGGATGTCTGTAAGAAATTGAATTTTGCAACCATTGAGGTCAGAAACATATTTAGAGAAGCATGGTGAGCAATGAGGGTTTCATATCCAAAATAGAAAAAAGAACAAAAAATAAAATGAACAAAGAAAAATAAACAAAGAATACCTTAAACCAACAAGAAATAACCTAGATAAAAATACCTTCAAAATGACGTCGTAAAGTACAAGATACAATAAAAATCAGATCGTTAGAGAAAAATGTCAGGTAAAAATGACAGGTAAAATAACAAGTTTAAATATTAAAAACCTAACATTAATGCTCAGAATTTGACACATAAGGAAGTCGGTGAGAACTAAATGCACAAAGAACTCCAAAAGTTTAAAACCCAAAATTCTGAAATTCCAAAAATTTTGAATTTCAAAGTTTCGGACTTTAGAAATTAGGAGGTGAAAATTATGAAAAGGTGACATAAAACTTCAAAACCCAAAACTCCAAAGTTTAAAAATTTCAGAACTTTGGACTTTTGGAGTTCGGAAGTCCGAAAGTGAACATTAAAAAAATGGCTGAGAAAGTTCTGAAACCTAAAAGTATGAAGTTTTGAAATTTTGGAACTTTAGAGTTTTGAACTTCAGAACTCTAAAGAAGATTTTTTCAAAAAATACGACTTGGGATTCCGAAACCCAAAATTTTGAAGTTCTGAAATTTTGAAATGTCAGAGGTTCGAACTTCAGAACTCCAAGTTAGCAAGGTTTAAAACACCAAAGGAGATCTCTGAATTCTGAAACCGAAAGTCTGAAATTTCAGACAATCAGGTTTTTGGATTTTGGAACTCCAAAATCATAATTTTGATTCCTTTCCATTTAATCTCTAAAAAATAAAATCCTCGAAATCGGAACTCCAATTTTTTTAGATTTTCATAATTCAGAGAATTTTATCAATTCTTTTTTTAAACACTTCCATGTGAAGATCTCAAAATTTTATTTTGATCAATTTAACATCTATTTCTCAAGGTAGATTTAAAAGTTAACACAAACATATTCCAATATCACTTTCTAATCTAAAACTTTCTCTCTCATGAAATAATAGTTAATGGGAATGTGCTTTGTCCTGGAATGCATGACTGGATTTTTTGAGATGTTAATAGCACTCATATTGTCACAGAAAATAGAAATAGGATTCTCATACTCTACATTCACGTCCTTCAATGTTTTCTTCATCCAAATCATTTGTGTACAACATACCAATGATACAATATACTTTTCCTCTACTGAAGACAATGAAATTGAGGCATGTTTCTTGTTGAACCATGACACTAATCTGTCACTAAGATAAAAATCTCCCCCACTTGTACTTTTTCTGTCATCAACACTTCCTACCCAATATTCATCTTTGAATGTTGTGAGATTGAAATCGTCACTCTTGGGACACCATAAACCATAATCCAGCGTAGCTTTCAAATATTTGAAAATTATTTTCAATGCTTCCACATGAGTTTCCTTTGGTGTAGCCTAAAACCCTGCAACTAATTCAACATCCTACATAATATCTGGTCTATATGTTCTGGTATATAACAAGCTACCTATCATGGACCTATACAAATTCTAATTAGCATAAAGAGAATCATCATTATTACTCAACCTACAACCTGTAATCATGGGTGTACTAACTAGATTATAATATTCCATTCTAAACTTTTTCAACATCTCCTTTATATACTTAGTTTGTGAAACAAAATAACTTGACTAGACTGCTGAATTTGCAAACCAAGAAAATAAGATAACTCACCAAGAATATAAATTTCAAACACCTTCTGCATCTCTTCTGAAAATTCTTTAGATAATCTCCCACAACCACTTCCAAAAATAATCTCATCCACATAAACCACAACTATCACCTGATGTTCTCCTTCTATCTTGATGTGTAATTTTTTATCCGCAATTCCTTTTATGAATCCTTGTTCCTACAAGTGCTTGTCCAATCTAGAGTACCAAGCTCTAGGAGCTTGTTTCAAGACATAAAGGGCCTTTTTTAACTTACATACAAAATCTTAATTTTACGATAGAATGAAACCTTCAGGTTTCTCTATATAAATTTATTCCTCTAAGTTTCCATTCAAGAATGTTGATTTTACATCGATTTGATAAACTTTAAAATCCTTGAAACAAGAAAATCCTAGGAACATTCTTACCACCTCCATGACAGAAACAGGTGCAAATGTCTCCTTGAAATCAATGCATTAAACTTGTAATTACCCTTAACACACTAATCTTTCCTCGTTTCTGAATTTTTCTTCTTCGGTCATCTTGTTTCTAAAAACCCATTTAGTAACAATAATGATCTTGTCCTTTGGCCTTGACACTAACTCCCATGTCTCATCCTTTTCTATCTTACTAAGTTCCTCTTCCATGGATTTTATCTAAAAATTATCCTTGTTAGCTTCATCAAAATTACTCGGTTCAACTTTTGATGACAAAGAAAAGTATACCTCTTGTTGTGAACTTGCTAGTCTCCTCCTTGTCTGCACTCTAGTATCTTTGTTTCTAATGATTTGATCTACTAGATGATTATTATAAAAGGATCTGGATGGTATCTTTGTGTCTTCTTGTTTAGAGTCTTCTTCTTCTTCTTCTTTTTCTTCTTCTTCATCTTTCTCAAATTTAATTTCTTCATCCTCTTTCTACACCATTGAGTGTCATGTTTTATTCTTCGGCTTCCAGTCATCAACTTTCACTTTTATACTTTCCACTATTTTCTATAGTCTCTTGTTATAGCACCTATAAGCCTTGCTTCTCGATGAATAACCAAGGAATATGTTATCATCTTCTCTGGAATCAAATTTTCTGATCTCATCTTCATCGTCTCTAATGATGTAGAACTTACTTTTAAACAATTTAAAGTGTTTCACGTAAGCTAGTCTTCCCTTCCATAGCTCATATGGTGTCTTTTCTATATTTAATCAATTTTTTTCATTGTTCATAATATACATCATTGTGTACACTGCCTCTCTCCAAATAGTATATTGTAACTTGGACTCATTTAGCATTGTTCTAGCCATTTCCTGCACTATTCTATTTTTCTGCTCAACTACACCATTCTGTTGTGGTGTTCTTGCTGTAGAAAATTGTCTTCAAAAATCTCATCAAACTCATTAGACATAAATTCACCTCCTTTGTCTGATCCTAAACACTTGATCCTAGATTTTGTCTCATTCTCAATCAAAGATTTAAATAATTTCAATTGATCAAAAGATTTTGATTTTTCCATTATAAAATTAACCCATGTCATTGTACTAAAGTCATAAATTAATAACATAAAATAAGAATCACCTTGCAAGCTTTGTTTTTTTGTTGGCACATAGAGATCAGTATGAATTAACTCTAATGTCTTTGTTGTAGATTAATCCTTTGTAATGAATCTGACCCTTGTCTACTTCCCATGTTGAAACTTTCTATAGATAGTACTTTATGGTTTTGTGATCTTAGGTAAATCTCTCACTACTTGTTTTGAGCTGATTTCCACCATGTTATCAAAATTAATGTGACCCAATATCCTGTGCCACAACTAGCTTTCATCAATTTGAATCATGCAACGCTTTTCTCCCTTCACATCACTCAACATATACAATTTGTTCCTTGTTCTATTTGCATCTTCAATCCATTTACTTGTATCCTTCTTTCTAATTTCACAACCCTCAACATAACACGTTAGTTAATAAACTTGATCACACATTTGACTGACACTCAAAAGATTATGTTTTAATCCTTCAACAAGTAAAATATTTTCAACTTTATTTTAACCATTCAATTTTATGTTACCTCTTCCTTTGATCTTGCTTGTAGTGTTATCTCCAAACTTTATTGTACCTCTACTATCCTTTTTAAGCTTCAAGAACTTGCTTCTTTCACCCTTCATATGGCTGGAACATCCACTATCAATGTACCAAGGTTGTTCGTCATCTTGTGCATAGAGTTCCATTTGCACCAACATAGCCTCTTCCTTTTCTCCCTCCTTTTTCCACACTTTCTCATTGTTGGCTCTCTGTATGATCTATTTTCATTCTTTCTTTTACTTTGGCCTTTCTGTAATCTTACTCCTACAAAAAATTTCTATGTGGCCAACTTGGTTGTATTCATTAGATATTATCTCATGCTCATTCAAATTTTATAATGCAACAAAAGAATTGAATTTTCTAGAATGAAATTTCCGATTCCAACTCTAAAACCTCGATCTAAAGTTTATCATCTTATGAACATAATTGTGACAAGAAAAATAATAACCATGAAAAGAATAATTAGTCATGTAGGGCTGCATTTGATAAGATGAACTTCTGAAACTTATTATTGGAACTTTCTTCAACTTGTTATCTTCTTTGTTTTTGTTTTGTGGAGGATGATCTTCTAGTTTCTTATTGTTTTCTCCTTTACTGGAGCCTTTTAGGGCATCTGCATAGCTGGCTTTCTTCACTAGTTCTTTGGTCTCTTTCTTTTCTGATTCATTAAATCCAATACAACCTTTGGCTGATTTTTGTTTCTGTTTACTTAGAATGTTACTCAACACCTCATAATTCTTTTCAAACTTGAGTCTCTTTATAAAAATTTTAGTTTCTTATCTTAGTGCGATAATATAATACTCTAACCTCTCGCATTCTTCTTCTTTCAATTTCATTTGTTCTATGATCACTTCCTCTATTATTTTTACCTCTTCAACTTGGGTCTTTAGATCAACAATAGTCTTCTCACATTATTTGTCAGCATGAAATTTTTTCTTTTCTTCAGGTTCTTCTTTTTGAGTCTTTTGATATCACCCAAGGCACAAATGAGTTATTCTTTAAGGTTTACCTCACCTTCTTCATCAACTGCATCTTCAACTTTCACTTCTCCATCTTCAAGGGCCATAAACAAAATTTCTTCAATGTCACCCTCTGAACATTCTTCCTTTGAGCTATCATCTTCTTTACTTCATAGATTATTCTTGTTTCAGTTCCAGCTGTTTTTATTTTCAAACTTCCCTTGCTTGAATTTTTTTTTAGAAAGGCTTCCCTTTCTTTACTTTGACAGGCTCTTCATCATCACTTTCAATTTTTACATGCAGACACTTAGCTGCAAAATGTCCAATCTCACCACAGTTAAAACATTTAAAAGGAACTTTACCTTTATAATTGTCGGATCCTCTTTTCAAAATTTTCACCAATAGGGATTCTTCTTCTTCATCGAATTCATCATCTGATTCAACCTTCTTCTCCTTTACTTTCGAAGCTTTGACATCATATTATCTTTCCATGGCTTATCTGGTTTTGTTCTCATCTCATAAGCCATGAGTATTCCATGTAACTCATTTATTTTGATTTTATCTAAATCCTTAAGTTCTTCAATAGCTGAAACTTTAACATCAAATGTAAGAAGTAGAGATCTTAATACCTTTTGTACTATTACTGGATCTTCCATCTCTTCACCCAAGCCTCTGATCATGTTTATGGTTTCGTCCACACAGAGTAGATATGCTGCAATTTTTCTCTTCCTCATTCATATTTAGACTTTCAAACTTTCTTCTATTTTTCTAAAAAAAAATTGATCTTTAATTTCAAATCTCCTTCATATAAAATTTTGAGCTTATCCCACATCTCCTTGGCATATTTTCAAAGCATAATATTTACAAACTTTGAATCTACTACACTACACAAAATGGAATTAATAGCTTTAGCATTATTTCACATGCTCTCTTACCCACCTGATCTGTCGGTGGAGTTGTTGGTGCCATATAAGCATTCTAAACTGATTGCCAAATATTGTTTCTAAGATAATTCAAGTAGGTTTGCATCCTTATGCTCCAAAAGGCATAGTTTGATCCATCACACAACAAAGCTTTGTTTGTGGAGATTATTTCCTAATCTTCCATCATGATTTCTAATCTACCTTCTAGATGTTAAGATACTCAAAAGGAACCTGCTCTGATACCAATTGTTAGAATCATGGGAATAATCTAAGGGGGGGTAAATATGTATTCAACAATTTTTTTTTTTTTAAAATCCAACTTATTAATTTTTCCACAGTGAAAAAGATATTGAAATATGAAAATAAAATGAGAGAACAAACACAAAAATAAAATGCATATAACACCAGATATAACGTGGTTCATCCAGTGTGGGATACATCCACCAAAAAGAGACTTCTTGGTTCTACTGTCTAAATCAAGCTGAAATAAAATAGTGTTTACAAAGTGTGAGCACCCACTCATAGAAGACACCAATCTCCAAGTTGATCACCAATTCATCCCTTGAATGTAAACACCACTGACTGTGCAATCTCTTATTCAAATCACCAACTTCTAGAGACACCAATCCCCAATCCGAAGCACCCACTCCATAAAATATGCAATACAAATCAATAATATTTCTCCTTCTGTATTTTCTCTCTCACATACTCATACTCACTTACAGATATTTACAATATCAGATCACATACATATCACACTCATACAAAATGCTCTCTCTTTTTTTCGCCCTTCAAAATGTGCACACAACACTTGTTTATATAGGAAGAAGGAGAGGAAAAGCTAATTATGGTTTCCCTAAAACCATGTTCCCATACCATGGGCCAATTTCCTTAAAAAAATGTGCCATATTTTGAATTAGCAAGCCATGTCACTTGGCGGTTACAAAAATATTGAATATTTTCTCCAAATAACAATATTATTTTACGTGGTCAAGTGTAACTCATATTTTTCAATAAATACACATGACCAACTTCCCTTACATATCCTTAATGCTCCATATATGACAAAATCCACCCCATAAAGATATATACTCTCTTTAAATCTAGTTTTGTAACTCCTCCATGATTTTAGAATCAATTTGTAACTCCTCCATGTCATAACTCATCACTAATGCAAATGTAACTCCCATTCTGAATTCAAACATTTATCATGCATTAAGTAACCTCCATTTTAAATGTACCTCATTATAAAAAATTTCCATTACACATCCCACCATGTGTTGTAATATTCCTTGGTGATGTTGAATATTAAATATTCAAATTTGGACATCACACTTATTTTGACATGGATAAATATTTTACAAACACTAATGTTATAATATAGAATATTAAGAAAATATTCAAACCTCAATATTTCCATCTAAACTAATGTTGTACCTCTCACATCAATGATAAAATACTCAACAGTATTGTGGATTTATCATCCTTATCTCAATGGGATGATTGTGGGGTTTTTTAAAGAAGTAGAGCGGTGGAACCAACTTCTGATGATATTTTCTATCTCTATTCACTCTGTCTTCCAAGTTAAAGTAACGATTCCTTCGTGTTTCCCACCCCTCAATCTTACGTATTTGTAAATCCCATTGTTCGTCCTCCTACATGGCTTCATCAGTTTCATTTTCATGTCATCTCTTCCATATCTTTCCTAGCAAGGATCGCCAAGCTTGGTACCAGTGGAAAACTAGGAGCAAAGAAGGTTGTGCCATTTGAATTCAAGCCATTAAAAATAGTATAAATTTCTTATAACTAATTTTTCTCTTGTTTTTGTAATCTCATTTCCTTTTTGTGTAAAGGCACATCAACTATCTTTCCTCCATTTTGTAATTTTTGTCTAAATCATACTTCTAGTCGATAGACCTCTTATAGTATGTTTTTCACTCTCCTGTAAGGGTGGAACCCCATTCAACCCCTGATTTAAATCTCTGGTCAAAAGCATTTATCAATAAAAAATATGTGTAATATACGTAATCAACTCTAATATAATCTAGATCTAATTAAATTGACCTAATATTTAATTACACGGCTTAAACATTTTGGTGAACCCATTTTTAATCGAACCCTACACCTAATTTAGTATCTTCTTAGTTCCTTATGTATTAGGCCTATTGATATCTAAACCCTATCTTCCTTAAGGTTTATATCTATATTTTATCAGTATATCCACTTCTGATTTTCATCTATCATCTAGTATAAATCTAGTTTGCACAAAATTTCCTAGGGTTTCATGGTCATCTCTACCCCTTGGGTCAGTTTCTAGGGTTCTTAATTGTTGAATTACACTTTGTATTATGTGTAAAGTATAATGACTCTATTTTCAATTTTCTTTGAGGATATTGTTAATTTTTATATATTTAATGAATACCTCTTTTTGTTTGCCCTAATTTTTTGCATAGGTTTTGGAAATCTAAAATTATTATTTATATTAATGAGGGCATAATTCGAAAACCATACACTTTTGGAAAAATCCTTAGGAGATTTTTATTTCACATAATTAGATTCAAAAATACATATTTTTTGTTTCATAAAATTCAAACTATTTTAATATACAGTTTTTTATTCATTTCATGACAATCACTTTTTTCTAAAACATCATTTTTTGGTCTTATCTCCATGGTCTCTTTATCATCAAACCTACATATATTGATCATTATCCTTCTCTATCTATTTGTATTTATCTCTCACATTTTTTGACCATCATGGATCATGCTAAAATTGTCAAGTCTCCTTGTATGATTTTTTTCAACATCATTGCACATGTAGAACTACCCTCATGAAAAATAACACAAGTATTAATGCTCCCTAATAATATAACCCCTTCCCATGTGGATAACATCCTCATTTCAAAATACCAGAACAAGGGATTTTTTTTTTTTTTTTGATAACGTTCACTGTTATGAATTATAAAATTCAAACACACGTTCAAGTTTTAATAATTGTTCTCTGCCCAAACAACACAGTTTGGATCACACAATTTCTTTTTAAAACGAATGTTCCCTGTTCGCATATTTACAATATGGAACACACATTCAATGCCATTCAATCTTATAACAGATTCTATATGCTGCTGTAAATGACTCGAGGAACTACCGATCTTCCATTTTCATGGCTCGGAGTTTCAACGATCCTTCATTTCATGACTCGGCAACAACCGATCCTTCATGTTCATGACTCGGCAACAACCGATCCTTCATGTTTGTTTATGCATGGTATATTCTATATACCTGTTCTCATAACCAATTCCGGTTATCGAAGTGATCCATTTAAGAAGCCTATCTGAATATCTGTTACTGATATTCATCTGACATCCTGCATCTTAAATTAAGTGATAAGGACAACGCAACCAGCAATTGCGATACTTTGGCCAAAGATTTTCACATGCTTTGCATGATCATATTCCTGGATGTGATACACATCTACGGAATACGTCCTTCACCTCACTTCACCTGTTATCTAGAATGGTCTTTCCTGGTTCCTACCAGTCCTTTTCGTTTAAGGTCAGTTTTAAACTTTCAATTTAACCAATTAGAATATGAACGAATATAAGAAGGCACTCCTGATAACTAAAGATACGCAGACATACGGTGTCGTTACCCCACGACTCCATGTGTCTAATTATCTTTAGTATTCCGGAGTCACTCCGTATATCTGATCATACTCTATCCCCTGCTAAGAGTTACACATTCAGCCTATGTATTCTAAATGTTTTAATTCAGGAGGGCATTGCAATATGTCAGCTGCAACAGTGTGTCGTCATGAAGACCCCGTCTTCATGGAGACACCTTGCTGTAGCTGGCGTATGCCAATGTCCTACGGAATTCTCCCATCGAGAATACACATCCTGCTCAAGTGCTTCGGATATGATTTTAATAATTAAAATCAACTTTCAGCATCCACGCTGATCTCTTGATCCTCGTTTCCGTTACAGTTGTATAGGGCTAAGAGGGACTAAATCCATCCATTGTCTTGCAATGCATCTTCTCCTTCGTGTCGAAGGGCTGCATTTCCTTACTTGGTTTACTTCTTAATCATTGGATTAAGCAGTCCGTTCCGACGGACTTGATAAGTTTAACCTATTAAACTTAACCAAGATTTTCTCAACTGCAACTAAATTCAGAATTTTAACTTATTAGACGTCATTTAAACGAGGTCTAATTCCCAAGAACAGTATTCATTTGTTCTCCTTAACGTTATATGGTTAAGGTCCATTAGTTACGGATATACTTATCCTATATCCATTATTCTGAATTTATCAAACGGGATCATTAATGGAGTTCGAAAGCGAAGTTCGATTACTCCGGAGTTGATTGATATTCCTTAGCTCCTAAGCTAATCATGAATACCTTCCGATTATGGAATCATATTCTTCTTAATCCTTTTTAATGTCAATTAAAAATTCATCTTTACCCAAGTATGAACTAATTGCAATTTTCAACTTAAAAGTTGCGTTTAGGTAAGAATAGATATCAGTTTCCATTTAGCATCCATCCAAGGACAAATGAAACAATTCCAAATCAAGAAATAACATCATATTTCCAGATTAAACAACAAAATCAAACTGATATAACTATTGAAAATATCACACTTGTAATTGTATTCAATAATTCAAGTCATAATCTGTACATTTGCCAATCCAGCTGATTGGGCATAGTTTATACAAAACATCCATACAACTCATGGACAGAAGAATATATTTTCTTCTTTTCACAATTCCTCGAAGAGGAAATAAAGCAACAATTACAATTCATCCTTTATTAATCAAGAAGCATCAGAAAACAGCCATGTCTTCATTCTAATCAAATTCCATCTGCAAAATGATTTGCACGGGTCAGTTCAATGAACTGAGCATATTAAGCACTTATCCTTAAAATAAGGTGCTTCAACTAACTGTCTCAATAAAAGAACCCTGCTTTTATGAAACGACAGTTAAACATCAATCACAAAATAGGCACAAAAGAAAGATCAGCATAACAACTGAACTATCAAAATATTATCACAATCAGCAATAAGACTGCTGTCCTGTTTCCACATAATTTTAAACATACTGTTATCCTTTCCACGCCTTTCATTAATAATAAATGCAAAGGATGAAACTAACTGAAATGTAACTCATTACTTTCCTTTCAGTTCGTGTATTAAATTCAAAGCAATCAAGTACAGACAAGAAAGCGAACAACAATGCATATAGTTGCTCCCATCTAAGAACTATAAAAATTCATTAATCACGAATTCCAGATTTCCAACTGAATGAAAGAAGAAAAGATCATTTTTCCAAGTCATTCATTCATATCTCTATTTCTTTCCACATGTCTATCCTAACAGTGAAATCCAAACGAAAGACAATTCAAGATAACAGTTCAGAGTGAAACTTACAAAATCCATTCGGAATTCACTTTCCGGCAGCAAGAATAATTTCATTTATAATCCGCTTAAAATGAAAACAGGGAAGAATTCATCATCCATATCCATACTTCATTTGAATCAGACTCATATGAAAATCTGAAACAGGTTAGTACAACATTATGTTCATCTAAGCTTAAACCGTACAAGGATGCAAACCATATTTTTATCATACTAAAAGAAACTATATTTCTTTCACTGTATGCTAAACAGACAAACAGTATTTCAATCATGCAGTCAATTAATCACATGATTTCCTAATTCTATGAACGTATCCCGTTCAGAATAACATTTATTCATTGCTGTTACCTACAACAAGTCCAATATTCACATGACTATGAATTTCACCAAGTTAGAACAGCAGGCAGAAGAAGGATTCCCTTCCAACAAATGATTCTACCCAATCCATTTTCCAAGATCGTAATAGTATGCAAAACTCCAGAATGCAAAATCAGATGTCATTACCTTTAGCAAGGTAAACCGTACAGGGTGTCATTACACGAATCTAGTACAGTCAAGACATCCCACACAGCAAGACTAACTTTCTATGCATTTATTCTTTGTACAACAATCCAAGATTAAGACATAATCACCAAAACAATTCGATCATAAAGGACCGATCAGCATTAATAAACACAACTAATCATCATACCTTCCTAGCAAGAAACAGTATGTTTCTCTATGAGTTCAGAAGGAAAAACTATTCCCTTTTTCCAACTCTCACGAACGTTCATATAAAATTTTAATGTCCATTCCTTTAAAATATAAAATACCATTTCATCATAATCCCGAAACAGCAAAGGAAGAGAGAAGTCTTATCTCTTTTAAGCAAGAAAGGAAAAGAACAGCCAAAACGTGTTATCTTTTCTTTCCCCAAGGCCATTCGTATACTCATAAAGAAAACAATGTTGTATTCATAATAATCAACACAGCAGAGAGAAAAAGGAACTATTTCCTTTCCAAAAGAAGTTTCAGTATAGAACGACCTTAAACATCTCATACATCTTGTACCACCATATCACGAAAGCCCGTATAACAAAGAACATTCACACAGTAGTGAAAACAACCCACACTGTCTACCAGATCCTTATGTAATACATAAATAGTGAAGTAATCATTCCTTAGAATTCGAAAGGAAATGCCATGCCTTTAAATCCCGAGACAACAGATAGTAAACAACAAAAGATCTTATTTCCTCAATGAAGTTTTAACACAAAAACGACATCAAGCCGCGCACACAACATTCACTATCTTATCACCAAAGTTCATGTGACAAAGACAATCATACAACAATAAGATGACCAATACTACCTGCACAGTTCCATTTCGACTCCATCTAACGTCAAAAACTAGCACAGCATGGAGGTATTCCATTCAAGAAGTGCAAGACAGATAAACACAGCACAGGGAACAATTTTCCTATTATTCCAAAAATATCAGCAAGGGTCGACGAACCCAACTCACAGCAACACTTCTCAACTGTATTCTACTTCCATTTACATGCAAGACAGTTCCAACACAGCAACATGGAGACGATTCCACAGAAAGGGAACGATCACACAACCTGTTCTAATTTCCACACAACATGTACAGAGAAAGAGATTGTCTATTTCATTCCACAATACTGTCTACAATCACTACAGTAATTCACATTTTTACTCGATTCGTGCAAAAACGCATCAAGGCCGAGCAACCAGAAGCCATTTTTCTTATCATTTCCCAAAGAAAAGAAAGCAAGAACCAACAAAATCCAAATCAAATCGATTCAACAGCAATCATACAATCCAAACCCAAGAGCAGGGTTGTTTTAATGAGACACTTAAACAAAGCAAGAGTTTTTAAAGAGAAGGGCTTAACATGCCTGAAATCCCTTTTCCTGAACTCGAAGAAAACTTTGTTTGCCGCGTTTTTCCTTCCACAGCGACAACACAAACTCTCCAACACTTCCTTCTTCTTCAGGCTTAGCAACAGCCTCGAAATCTCCAAGAAAATGTCAAATGCCAAGAGCTGGTTCGACTGAACCAGACCAGAAAAACCAAATGCAGAGCAACTTTGCCAAAAACCAAACCGAAACAATGAAAATCAAATTCCCTCATACACTTTCCAAGGCGAGCTGGTCGCGAGGACCGAAAACAATCAATGCATTAAAGGCTCTGCCTTTTTCCTTACTTCCCACGCCACCGCCACTTGAGTTGGCGAGCTTTTAAATTTCAAATTTCCATGCAAAACTGAATTTGGCTCTATTTCTAAATAGATGCCTCTAATTCCTACCTGCCCTACCAAAACTGGCGCTGTCCACGTATGGACTGTTTTATTAAATGCCAATGAATGCCCTTCCTTCATCCTTATCCCTTTCCTCCCAAGGGTCTGCGCACCCCTTAGATTAGGATTAGTTTAGGTTGCATATAGTATTCAACCTAGGTCTTAGTTTAACCTTAGGTTTTAGAACTTAGGTTTATTTTCCCCCTTTTTTTTTAATTTAAAAATCCACTTAGGGTAGTAGTGTAGGATGCATGTTAGGACTTAGGATTAGCTTAGGTTTAATTCACACTAACCACTAACACTAACAACTTCCATCCAGCCTCCCTACTAACATTCACGTTAATGCAGAGCAGGACGTTCCGTCCCTCAGATTACGTGCCAAGGCCACCCGTGTCCAGGCATTTCTTGCCTCACGAGGTCCCAAGTTCGACAGTACAGGGTTCAAGAATCGAACCCCTGTCGTTGGCATCTACGTGCTAGCTGTTCACACCTGCAATCAGGCGCTGCACGTTCATAACAATCTCGGGTTCGGTTCAAGTGTGAATCGACACAGAAATCACAAGAGGACCTCAGCATACTTGGATCAGTGAAATTGATTCAAGGTATGCTGTCAATCAGCAAAGAGAGTTTAGCAAGTATACGACAATTTGTCGTCACATCAGCAAACACACAAGTACAATATTTGTTGTCCCATGCAATAAATCACAGCATGCAAGAATCCAAGTTAGCAACACATTCTCTTAAGATCAGAACATATCTTAACATGTTTCTTTCATTTCAGAAGTTATAACAGCATGTAAAACATTCATCAAGATAATTTGCAAAATCAGAGTGTTACATTCTTCCCTCCTTAAAGAATCATCGTCCCGATGATCAGATTAAACAAATCAAGAAGTTCCTAGGACAAAGTTCAGTTATTGTCCTTTCATTCATAAGTTCATACCAAAAACAGATTCACTCTTAAAAACAACGTTTTAAGACAACTGTACAATAGACTAATAATTGTCTAAATTTGGTAGAATTATCAGTTCTTGAATTTCAAATTCAATTAAACAGGTGTGGAAAAGTAGATCTCATTTCTTCGAGATTCTCCCAAGTTGCACTTTCTTCGCTGAACTGGTCCCACTGGACCTTACATTGGTTCACTTCGCGATTTCTCAAGTACAACTGGCGAGTTCCCAACACTCGAATGGGCTTAACCACGATTATTCCTGGGTCTTGGACCTGCAAGGAATTCCAATTTAGCACATGTGATAAATCTGTCACGTATTTCTTAAGCAAAGAAATATGAAAAACATCATGCATTTGAGACAAAGCAGGAGGTAATGCTAGACGATAAGCTACAGGGTTGATTATTTCAACAATTTCAAAAGGTCCCACGTAACGTGGCGACAACTTGGCAGCCTTGCCAAAAGTTATGGAGCTCTTTTTCGGCTTCACCCGAAGAAAGACCTTCTCTCCAAGTTTATAATGTCTGTCAACCCGCTTCAAGTCTACATAGCTCTTTTGCCTATTGGCAGCCTCCTTTAGATGTTCTCGAATCATTTTGATTTGCTGTTCCATTTCCATAAGGATTTCTGGCCCAATTACCTCTCTGTCCTCAACGCTGTCCCAGCTGACAGGGGTTCTGCATTTTCTTCCATACAATGCTTCAAAGGGCGCCATTTTTAAAGAGGCATGATAGGTGTTATTGTAAGCAAATTCTACCAGCGGAAGGTATTCCTCCCATTTATACTGCTGGTCCATGCAATACATCCTTAACATGTCCTCTAAAACCTAATTAACTCTCTCAGTCTGTCCATCCGTTTCTGGATGATATGCAGAACTGAAGTTCAATTTAGTCCCCAAGGCCGCGTTAAGCGTTTGCCAAAACCTTGATGTCATCCTCGGATCTCTATCCGATATGATTAATTCTGGTATTCCATGCAATCTGAAGATTTCATGTACAAATCTTCTTGCTAGCACTGGTGCATCATCCTTCAAATTACCAGCAATGAAGTGTGCCACTTTGGTCAATTTGTCGACTACTACCAGGATAATGTCATGCTTATTTCTTGACATAGGCAATCCTTGAATGAAATCCATCGTTATCACTTGCCATTTATACTGTGGGGATACAATAATCCAGCGGGGTGCATATGTTCCGCCTTAACACGCTGACATTCCAAGCAGTGTGTTACAATTTCTACCACATCCTTTTTCATTCCCTTCAGAAGTATTGCTGTTTAAGATCAGCAAGCATTTTTGTAATGCCAGGGTGTCCAGAAAAAGGTGAATTATGGAATTCAGTTAACAATTTCCCTCTTAAGTCATTTGCCACAGGTATATATACCCTGTTTTCGAACCTTAGGATTCCTTCATTATCAAAATGGAATCCCTTATACCTGATGTCCTGCGGGTCTGCAGCAAGTGCTGATTTGACTTGCTGGAAATAAGGATCTGATTCCAAGGCATCCTTCACCTCATCCTTAAACTGAGTCCTTAACGTTATAAGAGCAGAGATATGCTTCCTTCGACTCAAAGCATCTGCTACCCCGATTTTCCTTGCCCTTAATGTAGCTTATATCGAAGTCATACTGAGACAGAAATTCTAACCATCTTCGTTGTCTTGCATTCAAATTTGGCTGAGTAAAAATATACTTCAGCCCCAGATGGTCTGTTTTTAACTCGAAGGGCTTGCCTAAAAGGTAATGCCTCCATATTTGAAGTGCATGAACAATGGCAGCGAGCTCAAGATCGTGTGGAGCATAGTTCTGTTCATGTAACTTTAGTTTTCTGCTTTCATAAGCGATGACATGGTTATTCTGTAACAGAATACCTCCAAGGCCTTCTCCTGAGGCGTCCGTTACAACCATAAAATCTCCATTTGGATCAGGTACAGTCAAAATAGGTGCTGTAGTTAACTGTTCCTTTAACTTTTTAAAGGCAGATTCACATTTGTCTATCCAGACAAATTTCTTTTCTTTCTTTTGCAGCGAAGTGATTGGGGCAGCAATTTTTGAAAAGTCCTTAACGAACTTTCGATAATATCCAGCCAAGCCCATGAAGCTCCTCACTTCGTGCACGTTCTTAGGCACAGGCCACTCCGTTATAGCTGTGATCTTTGAAGGGTCAACAGCTATCCCATTTTTACTTATAACGTGTCCCAAATAATGCACCTCTGCATCATAAAAGGAACATTTGGACAGTTTGCCATACAACTTCCTCTTTCTTAAGATTTCCAGCACTATCCTGAGATGTTCTTGGTGCTCTTCGACATTTTTAGAGTATATAAGAATGTCGTCTAAGAATACAAGCACAAACTTGTCTAAGTATTCTTGAAAAATATTATTCATTAGATTCATGAAGGCGGCAGGTGCATTAGTCAGCCCAAAAGGCAACACCGTGAACTCATAATGCCCATACCTCGTTCTAAAAGTTGTTTTATGAATATCTTCCTCTTTTATTCTCAGCTGATGGTACCCTGATCGAAGATCTATTTTTGAATAAACTGATGCTCCTCGCATCTGATCAAACAGATCATCAATCCTTGGAAGTGGGTATCGATTTTTGATAGTTGCTTTGTTCAGCATCCTGTAATCAATGCACAGCCTCAAAGTGCCATCCTTTTTCTTTACAAAAATTACCGGCGCTCCCCAAGGTGAGACGCTCGGTCTGATCAGCCCCTTACTCAGAAGTTCTTGTAACTGAGCCTTCAGCTCTACCAACTCAATGGTAGTCATTCTATAAGGTGCCTTAGATATGGGTTCCATTCCTGGTTTGATCTCTATTGCGAAGTCAAACTCAGGTTTGGGCGGAAGACCTGGCAATTCCTCCGGAAACACATCACGAAAATCCCTCAACAATGGATATCTTTCCATGAAATCATTACCTTCTTCTGTATTTTCTGTCATTTTTACTGCATACAAAGTGCAGCCTCTGTTTTTAGCCCTCTTTAGTTGCATAGCCGTCAGTTTCCTAACTGCAACTTCCCGTTTTACACCTTGAATGACTGCTGCTTTCTGCAGGTCATCGAAGCAATAGATTTGTTTTTCATAACAGTCAACCTTTGCCTTATGTTCAGCCAACCAGTTAACTCCAATAATGATATCATATGATCCTAGAGGAGTGACATACAAGTCAACCTCGGTGGAGAAACTAGGCAGATCAAGAATTGCCCCAAAAAGGCACATTTCGACTGTATGGACATCATTATTCCCATAATGCACTGTCCATGTTTTATCCATTCTTGCAGCCTCTCTTTTTAATTTCATAGCAAGTTTAGCAGAAATAAAACATTCTGTAGCTCCAGTATCAAAAAGTACAACTACAGGTTTACCGAATAACTTACCCGTAACTTCTATGGGCGTCACTTGCTTTTCAGCTTGTCTGTTAGCCACTGCAGCATGTATCCTATGCTGCTGTCCGCGATCATCCTTCTTCAGAGGATAGTGATTCACATAGTGGTCCTTTCCACAGTTGAAGCATCCTCCAGCTAGCCCTTTTCTAGGCTCAAATTTATTTCCAGCCTTAAAGTTATCATTCTGGCTTCCATAGAACTTCTGTCCAATGCCATTAACTTTTGTGAAGCTGTTCCGCACGCTATTTACAGGTCTATTCATCACAGGTTTCTTGTTGTTATCTACAACAATTTTGTTTTTCACACCAAACCTTTTCCAAGGTCCCCTTTTTGGTGCAAGAGACGAAGAAGGATTGGGAATCTTCTTCCTTATCTCTTCCCTGTGAGCAGATATTGCCCTCAATTTCTGTTCCTGTCTGATTTCCTTTTCGACAACTCCATCCATGGTGGTTGGGCCGTGGACATCCACTTCGCCACCAATGATGGGATTCAGTCCCATTATGAATTTCCATATTCTGAACTTCTCGTCAGCTTGGTACTGCGGTACATACTTAAGGAGTTTAGTAAACCCTTCCCAGTATTCCGTCACCGACAGCCTTCCTTGTGACCAGTTCTGAAATTCAGTCATTTTCCTATCAAAATAGAGTTGAGGCAGCCATCGTTGCCTAAAATAACCCTTAAATTGATCCCAAGTTATGTCTGATTCGACAATATTCAGCTCAACCTTACGGTTGTCCCACCATGATGATGCTTCATGAGAAAGCTGATATGCTCCCCATATCGCTTTAGTCTCTTCAGAGAAGTTTCTTATCGCAAAGTATTTCTCCATTTCACTGAGCCAGTTCTCAGCTCCGTCCCCAAGAGTTGTTCCATCAAACTTTGGAGGACTTATTCTCTTTATATCATTTGTAAGTTCAGCTGCTAATCTTGCCCTTTTATTTTCAGGGGGATTAGGAGCAATTACATTATTATCATCAACACCCGGATTCCCTCCGTTGATGTTGTCCACAGGAGGCAGCTGATCATTTATTTCAGCTTCATTCCCCTCCTCTTCATTGCCCATTGACTGCTGTTCCAGTACAGTCAAACGATCCCTCGTATCAAGTAGGGCAGCAAGGATTTCATCCAGCTTTTGGGCAGTTGCTGCTTCTCCACCCTGCAACGGGTTATTCGCAGCATTCCCTCTTGTCCTGACCATTTTCTGTTCAATAAGAAAATGTAAACCTTATTAATATCGTGGACTCATTAGGTCCAAGAGCTGCAACCTTCAGCTCTGATACCAAGATGTAACATCCTCATTTCAAAATACCAGAACAAGGGAATTTTTTTTTTTTTTTTTTGATAACGTTCCCTGTTATGAATTATAAAATTCAAACACACGTTCAAGTTTTAATAATTGTTCTCTGCCCAAACAACACAGTTTGGATCACACAATTTCTTTTTAAAACGAATGTTCCCTGTTCACATATTTACAATATGGAACACACATTCAATGCCATTCAATCTTATAACAGATTCTATATGCTGCTGTAAATGACTCGAGGAACTACCGATCTTCCATTTTCATGGCTCAGAGTTTCAACGATCCTTCATTTCATGACTCGGCAACAACCGATCCTTCATGTTCATGACTCGGCAACAACCGATCCTTCATGTTTGTTTATGCATGGTATATTCTATATACCTGTTCTCATAACCAATTCCGGTTATCGAAGTGATCCATTTAAGAAGCCTATCTGAATATCTGTTACTGATATTCATCTGACATCCTGCATCTTAAATTAAGTGATAAGGACAACGCAACCAGCAATTGCGATACTTTGGCCAAAGATTTTCACATGCTTTGCATGATCATATTCCTGGATGTGATACACATCTACGGAATACGTCCTTCACCTCACTTCACCTGTTATCTAGAATGGTCTTTCCTGGTTCCTACCAGTCCTTTTCGTTTAAGGTCAGTTTTAAACTTTCAATTTAACCAATTAGAATATGAACGAATATAAGAAGGCACTCCTGATAACTAAAGATACGCAGACATACGGTGTCGTTACCCCACGACTCCGTGTGTCTAATTATCTTTAGTATTCCGGAGTCACTCCGTATATCTGATCATACTCTATCCCCTGCTAAGAGTTACACATTCAGCCTATGTATTCTAAATGTTTTAATTCAGGAGGGCATTGCAATATGTCAGCTGCAACAGTGTGTCGTCATGAAGACCCCGTCTTCATGGAGACACCTTGCTGTAGCTGGCGTATGCCAATGTCCTACGGAATTCTCCCATCGAGAATACACATCCTGCTCAAGTGCTTCGGATATGATTTTAATAATTAAAATCAACTTTCAGCATCCACGCTGATCTCTTGATCCTCGTTTCCGTTACAGTTGTATAGGGCTAAGAGGGACTAAATCCGTCCATTGTCTTGCAATGCATCTTCTCCTTCGTGTCGAAGGGCTGCATTTCCTTACTTGGTTTACTTCTTAATCATTGGATTAAGCAGTCCGTTCTGACGGACGTGATAAGTTTAACCTATTAAACTTAACCAAGATTTTCTCAACTGCAACTAAATTCAGAATTTTAACTTATTAGACGTCATTTAAACGAGGTCTAATTCCCAAGAACAGTATTCATTTGTTCTCCTTAACGTTATATGGTTAAGGTCCATTAGTTATGGATATACTTATCCTATATCCATTATTCTGAATTTATCAAACGGGATCATTAATGGAGTTCGAAAGCGAAGTTCGATTACTCCGGAGTTGATTGATATTCCTTAGCTCCTAAGCTAATCATGAATACCTTCCGATTATGGAATCATATTCTTCTTAATCCTTTTTAATGTCAATTAAAAATTCATCTTTACCCAAGTATGAACTAATTGCAATTTTCAACTTAAAAGTTGCGTTTAGGTAAGAATAGATATCAGTTTCCATTTAGCATCCATCCAAGGACAAATAACAATTCCAAATCAAGAAATAACATTATATTTCCAGATTAGTCAACAAAATCAAACTGATATAACTATTGAAAATATCACACTTGTAATTGTATTCAATAATTCAAGTCATAATCTGTACATTTGCCAATCCAGCTGATTGGGCATAGTTTATACAAAACATCCATACAACTCATGGACAGAAGAATATATTTTCTTCTTTTCACAATTCCTCGAAGAGGAAATAAAGCAACAATTACAATTCATCCTTTATTAATCAAGAAGCATCAGAAAACAGCCATGTCTTCATTCTAATCAAATTCCATCTGCAAAATGATTTGCACGGGTCAGTTCAATGAACTGAGCATATTAAGCACTTATCCTTAAAATAAGGTGCTTCAACTAACTGTCTCAATAAAAGAACCCTGCTTTTATGAAACGACAGTTAAACATCAATCACAAAATAGGCACAAAAGAAAGATCAGCATAACAACTGAACTATCAAAATATTATCACAATCAGCAATAAGACTGCTGTCCTGTTTCCACATAATTTTAAACATACTGTTATCCTTTCCACGCCTTTCATTAATAATAAATGCAAAGGATGAAACTAACTGAAATGTAACTCATTACTTTCCTTTCAGTTCGTGTATTAAATTCAAAGCAATCAAGTACAGACAAGAAAGCGAACAACAATGCATATAGTTGCTCCCATCTAAGAACTATAAAAATTCATTAATCACGAATTCCAGATTTCCAACTGAATGAAAGAAGAAAAGATCATTTTTCCAAGTCATTCATTCATATCTCTATTTCTTTCCACATGTCTGTCCTAACAGTGAAATCCAAACGAAAGACAATTCAAGATAACAGTTCAGAGTGAAACTTACAAAATCCATTCGGAATTCACTTTCCGGCAGCAAGAATAATTTCATTTATAATCCGCTTAAAATGAAAACAGGGAAGAATTCATCATCCATATCCATACTTCATTTGAATCAGACTCATATGAAAATCCGAAACAGGTTAGTACAACATTATGTTCATCCAAGATTAAACCATACAAGGATGCAAACCATATTTTTATCCTACTAAAAGAACTATATTTCTTTCACTGTATGCTAAACAGACAAACAATATTTCAATCATGCAGTCAATTAATCACATGATTTCCTTATTCTATGAACGTATCCCGTTCAGAATAACATTTATTCATTGTTGTTACCTACAGCAAATCCAATATTCACATGACTATGAATTTCACCAAGTTAGAACAGCAGGCAGAAGAAGGATTCCCTTCAACCAAATGATTCTACCCAATCCATTTTCCAAGATCGTAATAGTATGCAAAACTCTAGAATGCAAAATCAGATGTCATTACCTTTAGCAAGGTAAACCGTACAGGGTGTCATTACACGAATCTAGTACAGTCAAGACATCCCACACAACAAGACTAACTTTCTATGCATTTATTCTTTGTACAACAATCCAAGATTAAGACATAATCACCAAAACAATTCGATCATAAAGGACCGATCAGCATTAATAAACACAACTAATCATCATACCTTCCTAGCAAGAAACAGTATGTTTCTCTATGAGTTCAGAAGGAAAAACTATTCCCTTTTTCCAACTCTCACGAACGTTCATATAAAATTTTAATGTCCATTCCTTTAAAATATAAAATACCATTTCATCATAATCCCGAAACAGCAAAGGAAGAGAGAAGTCTTATCTCTTTTAAGCAAGAAAGGAAAAGAACAGCCAAAACGTGTTATCTTTTCTTTCCCCAAGGCCATTCGTATACTCATAAAGAAAACAATGTTGTATTCATAATAATCAACACAGCAGAGAGAAAAAGGAACTATTTCCTTTCCAAAAGAAGTTTCAGTATAGAACGACCTTAAACATCTCATACATCCTGTACCACCATATCACGAAAGCCCGTATAACAAAGAACATTCACACAGTAGTGAAAACAACCCACACTGTCTACCAGATCCTTATGTAATACATAAACAGTGAAGTAATCATTCCTTAGAATTCGAAAGGAAATGCCATGCCTTTAAATCCCGAGACAGCAGATAGTAAACAACAAAAGATCTTATTTCCTCAATGAAGTTTTAACACAAAAACGACATCAAGCCGCGCACACAACATTCACTATCTTATCACCAAAGTTCATGTGACAAAGACAATCATACAGCAATAAGATTCCTTTGACCAATACTACCTGCACAGGGAACAATTTTCCTATTATTCCAAAAATATCAGCAAGGGTCGACGAACCCAACTCACAGCAACACTTCTCAACTGTATTCTACTTCCATTTACATGCAAGACAGTTCCAACACAGCAACATGGAGACGATTCCACAGAAAGGGAACGATCACACAACCTGTTCTAATTTCCACACAACATGTACAGAGAAAGAGATTTTCTATTTCATTCCACAATACTGTCTACAATCACTACAGTAATTCACATTTTTACTCGATTCGTGCAAAAACGCATCAAGGCCGAGCAACCAGAAGCCATTTTTCTTATCATTTCCCAAAGAAAAGAAAGCAAGAACCAACAAAATCCAAATCAAATCGATTCAACAGCAATCATACAATCCAAACCCAAGAGCAGGGTTGTTTTAATGAGACACTTAAACAAAGCAAGAGTTTTTAAAGAGAAGGGCTTAACATGCCTGAAATCCCTTTTCCTGAACTCGAAGAAAACTTTGTTTGCCGCGTTTTTCCTTCCACAGCGACAGCACAAACTCTCCAACACTTCCTTCTTCTTCAGGCTTAGCAACAGCCTCGAAATCTCCAAGAAAATGTCAAATGCCAAGAGCTGGTTCTACTGAACCAGACCAGAAAAACCAAATGCAGAGCAACTTTTCCAAAAACCAAATCGAAACAATGAAAATCAAATTCCCTCATACACTTTCCAAGGCGAGCTGGTCGCGAGGACCGAAAACAATCAATGCATTAAAGGCTCTGCCTTTTTCCTTACTTCCCACGCCACCGCCACTTGAGTTGGCGAGCTTTTAAATTTCAAATTTCCATGCAAAACTGAATTTGGCTCTATTTCTAAATAGATGCCTCTAATTCCTACCTGCCCCGCCAAAACTGGCGCTGTCCACGTATGGACTGTTTTATTAAATGCCAATGAATGCCCTTCCTTCATCCTTATCCCTTTCCTCCCAAGGGTCTGCGCACCCCTTAGATTAGGATTAGTTTAGGTTGCATATAGTATTCAACCTAGGTCTTAGTTTAACCTTAGGTTTTAGAACTTAGGTTTATTTCCCCCCTTTTTTTTTTAATTTAAAAAATCCACTTAGGGTAGTAGTGTAGGATGCATGTTAGGACTTAGGATTAGCTTAGGTTTAATTCACACTAACCACTAACACTAACAACTTCCATCCAGCCTCCCTACTAACATTCACGTTAATGCAGAGCAGGACGTTCCGTCCCTCAGATTACGTGCCAAGGCCACCCGTGTCCAGGCATTTCTTGCCTCACGAGGTCCCAAGTTCGATAGTACAGGGTTCAAGAATCGAACCCCTGTCGTTGGCATCTACGTGCTAGCTGTTCACACCTGCAATCAGGCGCTGCACGTTCATAACAATCTCGGGTTCGGTTCAAGTGTGAATCGACACAGAAATCACAAGAGGACCTCAGCATACTTGGATCAGTGAAATTGATTCAAGGTATGCTGTCAATCAGCAAAGAGAGTTTAGCAAGTATACGACAATTTGTCGTCACATCAGCAAACACACAAGTACAATATTTGCTGTCCCATGCAATAAATCACAGCATGCAAGAATCCAAGTTAGCAACACATTCTCTTAAGATCAGAACATATCTTAACATGTTTGCTTTCATTTCAGAAGTTATAACAACATGTAAAACATTCATCAAGATAATTTGCAAAATCAGAGTGTTAAACAATGTGTATGTTCCATGAGATCAACCTCTACGATTTGACAATAATTTTACACAACAAGATCTCCTATCTACACTACTCAATAAAAATGTATCACTTTTTTTCCACTCATTATTGTGCATACTTTAGGCTTGAAAGAATCAAAGGTCAAACATTTTTCAACTATTATATAGTTAATGGACATCACGACAATGATTGTTATGCTTTACAATAAAAAATCTAACAATTAGAGTGTAAGATATTTATTTCATTTTCAACACAACATTGTACTACACACTCATCTCAATTTTATAAATCTAAATGGGTGCCTAAATCTGATCCACCGATGTATGGTGAACATAATTCAATATTTAATTATGTAACTTTTGTAATAATAAAAGAGCCACCTATTCAACAAAAGGATAAGAATGACATGCCTCCTTCAGAAGAACCAATATTAGTAGAAAAATTACATCTTACAATTATGGAATATATGATTGAACTATCCCCAATAAATAATTCACAATTACACATCTCATCAGAATAATTAATGAATACAAAATCCCAATAAGGGGGAAACATAACATTGGACTCTACAAATAACTCTAATCTTTCACAATGTACTAACATAGATTCTTATTCGGATAATGATATCCCTCATTCATTTGATATGTTAGATGAATATTTTCACATCTTGTATTTCAATCCAATTAGGGTATTTGACTCTAATTCAGATGCCATTAATGATGAACAACTTGATATCCCAAGTAATCCTTTTGTGGGTATCTCTATTTCTCCACACCCTACACAAAGGTAATTTATGCAACTCCCTGATGTTCCACATATTTTCCTTACCTAATTATTTGATCACAATATTGTGTCTCTCCCTCAACCTCTTCGGGTATATTTCAGCAAGTCTCTTAGTGATATATTTGATGCTATTGTTTATTTTAACTATCATCGCACCATTGGTCACTTTACTGATAAATCTATCTATCTTCACCACATCATCCAGTAACTCATCAACTCTAATGCAATAAAATGGGATGAGCCCACTGAATATTGATCATGCTCTAATCCCTGATCTTAACTATGAAGAGTGTACTTTTAAATTGCACCATTCTCATCATATGATACCAACTATGCCATATTAAAATCACCCTTACTAACAATAATATATGCACTTTCAAGCTACTTCACACACTACCCATACTTCTACCTAGAAACTTCATCTTGGACACGTCATTCTATACTATCTTCTCCAATATTCAAAGGTATTATCAGATATACCTTTCTTATTTTCCAAGAATAGTTTTCCATGCATGTCCCTATATAATTTGGTAAGGATAACCTTTCCCACATGTTTGTTAATGTTCTTAATACTATCCCTAGTCATCACAAGATGCTCCACCTAGCCCGCACTAGTTGCTCCACCTCTTCAGGAGGTTCTCATTAGATAGATTTCTTTCTACCCACCTATTTTATACATAGTTATCAACTAAGATAATATAAAAACATTCAAATATTGTAAAAAATACAAAATTAGAACCTTTACATCTTATTGTATTATTAGCACTTTACATTACACGTGTTGATCATCACTTTGATTTGGTAGATAAAATGTTTTATTTATTTACACACATGTGCTCACTTGGGATATTAAGATAGATGCATGACACGCATATTGGTACATGCTTATAACATCACTCAGGTTTCCTTACATTATCATCATTTGGGGGAAATGCTCCACATTTTGCAGGAGTTATTGTTCTATTATATTTTATTTGCACTTCCCCATTTACGCTCAATTATATACACTATGCACTTTCTTTGTTTCATACTAATATGACTAAGTTGTGTGTCTTGTGTAGATTTGACATCTATTGTTTCATATATTTCACTCATGTTGGTTACTATATCATATTATCATGGCTTGACATGTTTTTTTCATGCATATGTGTTTGTGTGTGTGTTATTGCTTGCTTGTTTTCCTTTCTTGTGTGTGTTAGGGCTTGTTATTTTTCCTTGCTCATGTCATATGTGTCTTTTTGTCTTGCGATATTGTGGGTGTCCCATATTTTTGGAATCATGCCTATTTTGTTTACAAATTCTTGATCTTTTTTGTAGGACTAGGGGCTTTGATTGTCTTGTGATACCATAGGTGTCCCATGTTTGTAAAAACCAAGCCTTTTCTACACTTTTGTATGGCATTGTTTGTAATTGGATTCATTGATGGTGTTCTTTATCTTCTCTTACATGCATTGTTCCTATTTGTTAATTTAGTTTCTACAATCATTATTTGTCACTAGCATTATTTTTATTGCATGTCACGGTTACCACCATACAAAAACACCTTTCCTTTGGTATTAAAAGTTCTCTAAGGTGGCCACACATTCAACACTTTACAAAAATTCTCATACATTTCCTTTAGTAGTACACACCTATTTATTTTTATCAGAATTCTCAAACATGGTTTTCATAAATTCCTCAAAATAGGGGGCATTTATTTGGGTTTAATCTACATTTTCAATAGATACAAACATAACTTTGGGGGAAGATGTAGGTATATGGACTCAGAAAAGCAATCAAACACAAAGTTTTTGCAAAAACAAGATAGGGTCAAAATAGTACATTTTGGTCAAGATGGTATGGTATGAATATAAATTTCTAATGTAAGAAATTTTTCTGGTATTTTCATTTTTTACCTATGAATACATGTTTTCTACAAATTTTCACATCCAAATTACTTAGTTTAGATCAATACAAGGGGCATAAAAAATTTTCATTCCTTCTTTTTACTAACACTTGGCTTCAAGCTTAGTGTTAGGAATCTAGGGGCATGGATCTACTTCTTATTTAATCCTCGTTAGCACATTTTTAGCATATTTCAGAATTTATTTCAATTCATACTCATTTGTTTAGAATATGTGGAGATTTTTGTGGAACATATTCTCTTTTGTATTTTATGTCCTTATTTTCAAAATTAGGTCTAGATCTATCTATAGTGGTGTGATCTGTGGGGTTGTGGATGGTAATGAAGCATCTACGGGATTCATGGAAAGTATTTCCTCTAGTATTACACTTAAATGAGAATATATCAGAGTTGTTAAATAATGTTGGTACATGGTATTTTTCCTTCACATGGTTTCAGTTGTGCCTCTTTTTTCTTATCTCTCTTGCACATTATTGTGTTGGGTTGCATGAACCTAACACTCTGTTTTCTCCTTGGCACTAATTAGGAATTATTCCCCCATAATAATTCATCAATAAATACAAATATATAATAAAAATAAAAGCACGAGAAAATAAGTGTATTTTTTCCTTGTTTACATCTTTTCATTTCATATATATGTAAATTTGATCTAGAGATCAATTAAGTGGAAAAAAGTCTCCCTAAATATACCAAAATTATTACATTATGGTAGAAGAGTCAGTGATATTTTTGGCACTTAGTTGTATGAGTAAAAATAGGGGCAACTAACCAATTGGACTGTGACACGTAGCAAGTGCAAAAAATGATAAAAAATGGTAAAAGGGTGTTTTTAGTTTTTCTCCTCTCATCTTCGACACTGAAATGTAGATAGGTGAGCCCTACTATTTGCTGGATGAGGGCCCTTAGCCAAATTCAACACACTCTTTTCTCGAAGGGATTTTTTTTTTTTTGTAACTTCATATTAGTATTATCACAATTTTATATTTTAATGCCACATATTGTAATAGTAGGGTGCATGTGGGACTAATATTCCAATTTTAATTATTTAAATTACCATGCACCGACCTACTCTAAGATTTACATTTTTTGTTACTAACGTTGGGGCTAACAAATTTAACTAAGCCCATTATATTAAGTCTAGGCTAATTTCCATTTTGTTGCCCACATAAAAATATCCCAATCATAGCATAACGACCGTGTACCCAATCCAAATGAATATTCCACATCCCACTAAAAAAAATTAAATTTAGTTTTAAAATGGGTATTCATAGCCTAAACCACGTGAAAATTGGGTGACCAAAGACTTAATAAATCATATGTTTAAACTCCCCCTCACGTAGTGTGGGATTTAAAAAATAAGTAAATGCATGTGAGGTGGTTAGTTGGGGTGGTTTTCTCCACCAACCACATCCATCTAAACAAATTCCCAACTGTTAGGACATAAGGTGGCCACAAGTTTATTTAAGTGTAAATTTGTAAATGAATAAGGTCACTGATATGACTCTGTATTGACAATAACAATGTGGTTTTTAGAAAATTAAATGTTTGAACAACTTAGGAGCATTTTCTGACTTTGGTGTAAACTTAAAAGCTGTCCATAATTCTAAGACACTCTTGTTACATATCTCATTTTCAAGATTTGGAGCTATTTTTGATGTCATCTTAAGGTATGAAAGTCGTTGTTTGAAAGAGAATGAAGGAAAGAGGTTATGTAAGTGCTTTAGGAAGGTGGAGGACAAATATTGAGCATTACCAATATTTTTAAGGTTTGCTTTCACAAATTTTCAGGTTTTGGATCTATTATTGTAAATTTTAAGTTTGATTGTACTTGATGTTTTGATAATTTTGATGGATCGGTTCGAATAAACCTAGATGTGTAGGCAATTGTCGAACTCCGTAAAAAATTCTTGTGTCTTCTACTTACTTATTTTGCATTTTAATTTTCTAATTTATTTCCAAATTTAATTAGTCAAATTTTTATTTAGATAAATAAATTTAAATCACTTCACGACATTTGCAAAGAATTGGTAATAGTGAAATATGGATTGTTTGATCGAACAAATGGTTAAGTTGAGTTTTTTGAATCTTAAAATCAGTTCTAGATCAATCTATAACAGTTAAAATTCAAATTTTGACCAGCTTTAGATTCATTATAAATAATGAAAAATTGATAAATTTAAAGGATATGTTGAAAAAAATTAAAACAATAGGGTTTTATTGTTGTTTACATATCAATTTTCAGTATCATATCTGGTTGAATTCATTGGCTTGCTTCTAGTTGCATTTTATATTAGTTTGAATTTCATAATTTTGTCATATTTGTAGATTTTATTGGCTTGATCTTCCATTTATAGATGGCATTGTTTGGAAGTACAGGTTGTTTGTATTTAATGATAGGTAAAGCCTTGAAGAGAGAAAGGATGGAAGATATTGAAATTATCAATAGAAAAAATCAAGAAAAGAATGATTTACTGAGATGCAATCTCTATTCCCTTGAATACTAGATTGAATGCTTAATATCAGAACTATAATCCAAGGATGAGATCTTGATTAGATTCTAGTGTGGTGAACCAAAGAAGGATTTTCCATCCATTACAAATGCAGAAATCATGACAAATGAGTGCACTATAAATTTTTCATCATGTTTTTCTTCCTCACATTAAGGTTCAAATTCAGATTTAGGTAATGTGTTTGGTGAATTTGAAAAAAACACTCAGGGCATTGGATCTAGTTTGTTGTTTAAAATAGGATTTGATGAAAGAGTCCTTGGTAAGAATGAATAACGTATTTCTAACCCAATACAAGTTGAGGATCGTCCTCATTTTACAGGTTTAGGTTATCCTAATGTGAGAATTGAAATTGGAGAGTGCTCCAAGAATGTTGAAGGAAGACAAACTTCTGAAATCCAAGAGAATACCGCACTAGTCATGCAGGAAGACTTTGTGAAGGAAATTGGTGATTCTTCATCACAGGAAGGATTGGGTAAGAAAAAGTTGGTTTACAAGGTAAAATAAGTTGTTACTCCACCAGTTGAGAATAAAAAATCCTTGGATCTATCCACATATTGTCCATAGATGATTCCATTTTATTTTGATATGGATAACGAAAAATCAATTGTTTTAATGGATAAATTTATATAGCATTGCTGGTACTAATGAATAGCATGTTTTTTAATTCATTTTATTATCTTTTCTTTTGGGATTTTGATTAATTATGGTAAAGGAATTAAACCAATATTTTTATAAAGCATGTTAAAAGGGAAAATGAATTTTTGGAGTTATTAGATTCATGAGAGGAACTGGGAGATATTTTTATCATGCTCAATATCTTTTTATATTTGAAAATTTAAAAATACTCCATTTAAATCTCCTATTTAGCATTTTGAGTTCCAGATATAGTTTGGAAATTAAAGTCATAATTTTAGCTTTAGAGATTCTTAACATTATTTTCTATAGGTTATTGGGCACATTGGCAGTGTTCAGTTTACATAATTTTCATAGTAACTTGTGTTTTCGGGAATGAATTTATTTTTGGCATGTATATGTTTGATGCGTTTTAAGACCTGTATTTTGGGCAGTGTTTGTAATTTGTCTCACAATAAAAAAATTTATTCTTTCCATACATATAAATCACATGTCCATGTTGCCAATAAATGTGATTTATAAATATGCTTACAATGTTAGAGTGCATTTTGATTACACTGACAAACATACTTGTAGTTGTAGTGATCTAGAAGTTTCACAGGGTTAGTGGAGATTAGCCTAGTTGTTGGATTTTGGTATATATATATATATATATATATATATATATATATATATATATATATATTGGTGAGACTGTATTTACATAGATTGACCATGTCATAGGGAATCATTTTTACAGTTGCCTCTTTTGGCGTTGATTGTCTATTTTTAATCTGATCAATTTTTTTATGAAAATTTAATTAATTGTGTATGACACTTCTACAGGGATTCAGTTAGATATTCACCTATCATGGGTATTGGTTTTTCTTTTTAAATTAATATATGTTTTTTGCAAAGATTGGTAGATCATCGAAAATTCAGTTAGACTCTAGCTTCATGTTTGCATGTAGATTATCCATTTTTAAACTGCTTATTTTGGTGATATGATTTTCAAAAAATTGTAGTAAATTTTTCCTACAATGTCATTTATATGGATCATGTGTGTTTGTGAAATGTAGGAAGATGATTGGCAGTTTCAGTGGGTGAAAACAACTTTTTGTGGAACAAAATCCTTCTTAATGGGGAGGCATGATCCGAATATCAATTCAGTGGACTCAGTTTCTCTAAATCTCCAAAAATCATTATAGTATGGTAAAAGACTCTAAGAGATTTCTATTTCTTATTTGCAGGAAAAAAATGGACTCTATATGAGCAATATATCGTCAACAGAAGTTCCCAGTTGGAGGAGCAAAAATAAGGGCAACCGACCAATCGGCCTGCGACATGTTGTAAGTGTAAAAATTGATAAAAATGTTAAAAGTGTGTTTTTGGTTTTTATCCTCCACTCTTTGACACTCGATTTTGGATATGTGGGCCCTACTATTTTCTAGATGGGGACCCTCAACTAGGGTTGACTAAATATTTTTGTGGAGGGGTTCCTTTTCCTCCGTAACTTCATATTACCATTATCACAATTTTTATTTCAAAGCCACATATTGTATTAATAGGGTGTATGTGGGACTAATATTCCAATTTTAATTATTTAAATTACTATGCATCAACCTGCTCTAAGATTGGCATTATTATTACCAACGTTGGTGCTAATAATTTTAATCAAGCCCACTATATTAAGTTTGGGTTAATTTTCATTTTGGCACCCACATAACAAATATCCCAATCACAACACAACCACCATTTTCCCAAGAAAAATATGTATTCCACGTCCCACGGGGACATATTAAATTTGGTTTAAATGGATATGTGTGGCCTAAACCATGTGAAAAGTGGGTAGTCAAAGGCTTAATAAATCCTATGTTAAAGCTCCCCCCATGTAGTGTGGGATTTAATGGCCACATAAAACAAAAGAAGGAAATGTGTAGGAAGTGGGCGGTTGGGGTGGTTCGAACCCCCAACCACATACATCCAAAAAAATACAATTTCGTTAGGTCATAAGGAGGCCAGAAGTCTATTTAAGAGAAAAATTATATTTGAACAAGGTCACTGATATGACTATATATTGGGATTAACAAGGCATTTCTTAGAAAAGTGAAATATTGAGCAACTTAGGAGCGTTTTCAGACTTTTGTGTAAATTGGAAATTTGTCTAGAGCTCTAAGACGCTATGGTTTCATATATCATTTTTGAAATTTGGAGTTATTTCGATGTCATTTTTAGGTGTTAAACTCACTATTTGACAGAGAATGAAGCAAAGAGGTTCTGTAAGTGCTTCAGGAAGGTTGAGGACGAACATTGAGCATCACTAGTCTTCCAAAGGTTTGATTACATGAATTTTCAGGTTTTAGATCTATTATTATAAATAGTAAGTTTGGTTTTACTTGCAATTTTGACAATTTTAATGGATCGGTTTGAATGTACCCGGAGACATAAGCAATTTCCAAACTCTATAAATAATTTTGGTGTCATCTACTTACTTATTTTTCACTTAAATTTTCTAATTTGTTTATGCATTTAATCAATCATATTTTAATTTGGATACGAAAATTTAAATATGTTCACAAAATTTACAAAGAATCAGTAAAAGATAAATCTAGATGATTAAGTTTAATTTTGTGAATCTTAAAATTAGTTGTAGATCAGTCTATAACAGTTAAAATTCAGATTTTGATCAGTTCTAGATGATTATAAATTACGAAAATTGATAAATTTAAAGAATATGTTGAAAACAAGTAAAACAATAGGGGTTTTATTATTTTTTACAAATTAGAATCTAGTACAAGTATTTTTTATTACATGTTTTACTTGAGTTATGATCAAATATCTATCACATACATTGATTACACTCTATGTTATAGGTTTCCTCATAAAACATGCCAACACCAAGCACAATAATACAATTGTGACATAAATATTCAAGAAAAGGAAAAGTATTTTTACACACTTAGGTACGATTTCCTTTAAGCGTGCAATTTTTAATTTCATACTTAAAGGGGGTGTAGACTCTAAAATTTGGTAGTTTATAATTTAACAATCCTTAATTTTGATATGCAATATTTCTATTATAATAAATAATCCCCCATTCCCACTTTGAACCTTCTGAGGTTCATTGTCTAGTTTATGTATCATTATACACTAACATGACAATACATCCTGAGAATACAATACAAAAAATCAATATAGAAACATCACTCTATCAGCCCCAAAATTCATTTGGCACATTTCCTACTCTCAGTCAGGGCCATAAATATTTTTCATGACCATACATATATTCTTGGCCTACTTGTATGGTCTTATACTGATAAGTCTTCTAATTGCACTTTCAAATTGATATCTTTCATTGGATCTTACACTTCATCTAGGTCAGTCTTTCTTAGATAAATGATCTATAGAAACCTATAAAATCAAGTAAACTATCTCATTTGTTAACCTGTAACTCCTAAGGTAATGCACTAGAGCACTCACTTCATATACTTATAAAATATATCAAAATCTTTCTAAATCTTATAATCACACATTGAAATCATTAGGGAGGTACCTAAATTAGGTTTAAAGCTAAAAACTAGGTCAAGGTAGCCATATCTCTCATATAAAATATCTCAAACATCCTCACTCCAAATGTTCTAGTTGGAACCAAGTCAAATCAAGCATGGTCAAAAAATGTGAACTGTGATTCTATATAGATATCACATGATGGGTGGAGAATGACGTGTAGTTTGATGCCTCTTCACAATAGTGCCAAAATTGGTGATAAAAATAGGTTCCCTTAACCCTTTAAATATTGATTTTATAGGAATCCTCATCCATTGATAGGGTTTGAGATGATGATTAGTCCATTCAGATAGTCTCATTACATGTACGACAACTAGAGTTTGAAGGTGACAAAAAAATTTAGAAAGGTAACCCACCTAGAAAGTTATAGAAGTTAATTCTGAGTAGGTCCAAGATAATACAACAAGTTCTTGAACCTACCTACTAGTTTGGTATAGTTCCAATCCAAATACATATATTATCATGATTCTAATTACAAAGGTTATCTAGGTACATATCTCCTAATTTCACTATTGTAAAGTCCCAAATCTCTCCAGAAATAATCTAAAATCAGTTAATTTCCTTCACACATCTATTTTGATATTTTAATTACAAGTTTATTTAATTGGTTTATGAAAATCCTTTTTATTTTATTTTATTTGTAGCTATGAACTAGTATTCATATTATAACATCTTTGTGATATCTACAATCAACTCTAATCTAATCTACACATAATTAAATTAACATAATATTTAATTAAGGGTTAATAATCTCTAAATGAGTGAAGGAAACATGTGATAATTCCATGTGATGTGAAGCACACAATTCAAAAACCCGTGTGGTAGGTTGAAATGTAACTACCACAAGTTTTTTCCCTTAAATTTACCGTATTTTCATATTTTACCTTTATAAACTCCGAAATTGGTGAACTTTGTATGTCTAAAATGATAATCCTAATATTGTTCTGCTCTAGAATGTGTGTTAGGTGATCAATATTTTTCTTCATACACTCATGTTCATCATGTCAACGTTTCCTACAATAGTAAAATTTGACCATCTCTTTCTTAGGTTGGATTAAGAAGATGAGGATTTAGTAGTGGGTTTTAGATCCTTATTTTTCTCATAGTCTTATTTTTTATGTTTTTTATCCTTAATATTTGAAGACTTTTATTTTTCATTTCTAGTAAATAGGGCATGTTACTTATAAGACTTTAGAGTACCCATATGTATGATATTTTCTTTCTCCCTAGTCAAGGAGGTAATGAATTCATGTAAGTAAGGAATTTTCCATGGGGCTTCAAGGGAACTCCTAGTGGTATAGAAATTAGAAAAAAAAATGCATATTCATGATCCAACTTGAAAATAATAGAAAGAATCAACTACTCATCCTCTTTTTCTATCTCAAATTTTTTCAACTACAATCTAAGTGATTATAATTTTGTGAAGAATTCTTTTATAGTGTCAGAGTTAGATGGACTCAAAAACTCATTCTTCAATTTTTTAACCCTCATTACATCCTGATTCTAAAATATTCCTTAAATATGGTCCATATGTCATTGGGTGTATTGAAAAATTCTATGTGAAAGAGTAAATTAGGAGATAAATATAGATATAATAGACTGTAGACCTCATCACATTGGTTAACCACTTAACTATAGTTGCATCTGATGTTGGTTCACTTTTAAGACCCTTTGTAAGCTAATGTAAACCCTAACTCCTCAAGAATATTTGTATTTTGATTTTCTACTCATCATAATTAAATAATGTCAAAACAACATTTTGATCCATAATTTTAATTAAATTAGAAATGAAAGTGCACAAGAAGCCCCCTAAAATTATCAGTAATAACCCCTTAAGGTTGGCACTTTATAATTTGGTGAATATACAATCCTTCAATACCGATTAAATATCCAATAAAATCCAAACGAGGATATGAAAGTTCCACCAATGCGAAGAAATAAAAAAACGTAATTGTTACCCATTTTCACCTCCCAAGTGAAAATAAACAACTAAGCAAGCTTGCATTGAAGCAGTTGTCAATGAACCCCCATGGTCATTCCAGAACATGCAGGAATGTATCAATGTGTTGAAGGCATCAACAAAGTTTCCAATAACATGTTGAGATCGTAAGAGGTTTTTTTTCCTCTTCTAGGTTTTGAAGCTCAATATCTCAGTTCAAAAGATGAAGAGAAGCCTTGGTGGGCCCTGCAAGTGACGAAGGTAGGAAAAAGAAATTGTCCTCCTATAATCCCATAGTCATATTTTCAACCTCTAAGTCTGAAAGGATCCCCAAAAATGTAAGAAATCAAGACATGAAGTGATTCGGGGTCAAGTTTTGTCTAAGATCCCTGCCAACTCAATCGAGTTGATGGGTGAGTTGAGATGAAATCTATCAAGCTATGTAGGTGAGTGCGAAGGAAATCTTGCCAAGATACTTTATGAGATGGGTGGGTCACAGTGAATCTAAAGCAGGTATGGGGGCTCATGATTGGTGCACCAAGATCGACTAAAAATTGCATGTTGTGGATGATGCCTAGAACTAAGACTCAGTTGAGAGCTCATGGAGCCATGACATGGAGACAATGGTCGAATTCAGTCGAGAAAGGCTAGGGCACTCAAGCTCACATTAACAAGCAATACAATGAATGGAGGTTGAGCCAACAAGCTAGGTTCGAGCTCCCCAAACTCAGTTGTTTTAAGGCATCATTGAGTGATGCAAGGCCATCATATGAGCCAGAAATGATAAAGGAAGCAAGCTTGAGACTGGTGATGAATTTTGAGATTAGGGTGCAAAATTTTCATGCATAGGGAAGAAAAGGATGGGGCAATCATAGGGATAGAAAAGTTTAGTTTAAACTCAAAAGGTGAATCAATGAGTGTAACTCATCTCAGGGTCAGTGAAGCCATCAAAAGAAAGGGGTGTGGAACTTAGTGAAGAGGGAAAAGGTTTAAAGTTAGCTCAATGAGCCAACTCGAAGAGCCACAGGCAAGTTCTCGGTGGTAAAAGTTGAGATATGGGTCCAATGAGGCCTGCATGAACTTGGGCTTAGTGTGTCATGTATACCTTCTCTCACCACAATGCAAAGGGTCAAATGACACATCATGGGTGAGAGCCACTTTGCATGTTTGGGGTGGTTTGGCGACACATGGTTCAAAGGTGTTAGGAGGGCCTGATAGATCTAAATTGGTTGCACAAGGAATTGAAGAAACAAGCATAGATTTGGGTGGATTTCCATGGATAGATGAGATCCATAATGTATTGTTGGGATACTTAGATGGTGGGTCGGTGATCCATGTGGCACCTAGTTGGAAGAAACAAACTCTTGTTGAGTTAGATTGGATGTTGAGGTGGATGTTGACTCGCATGGTTGAGATGGCATGCAAGATAAGGAGACTGGTGTAAAGAAATGAAATGTGGGGGGGGGGGGTCGATGCACAAAAAAAGAGGTCAGAAATATAAGGGAAGGTTCAATCTTGGCGAGCTGGACAAGATGGCCCTCCATGCAAATTTTAAAACACTCCACTCTCATTAAAAAATACAAAGGGATATATGGTAGCCCCTACATAACATTTTTTTAATGCCCCTAAATATTTAAATGATGAAAAAACATTAGAGAAGAGAAAAATTAAAATTATTACTCCCAGACACTTTTTTAATGCATGGTCCTATGAAATGGACTATAAGCCTGGAGATGCACAGATAGTTGATCACACTCAGAAGACCATAATTTTTTAATTTCTCAACTAAATCATGAAAAATTGGAATCGTTTAAATCATGGCTCTAATATCTATGCACAAAAATAATGAAATTTAAGTATTATTGGAGTTTTAATGCCAAAAATTTCAGAAAATAAGGTTTTTTTCAAAAAATGACTTCTAGGTGATTGAAATAGCATTTAATGTGCATAAGCAGCCTTTTTCTTCTTTTACAAGTTATGGGACAATATGGAATAGATTTTTGAGGTTACACATCATCATTTGTACACATTTATGGTACCTTGCAAGTGGTTAGAAGGGGAAATCCGGAATTTGTAACTTCTCTCTCCTCTTCCTCATTTTCTATAAATTAAGGTGACCTCTCATTTGAGAGGGGGAATTTATTTTGTAACAAAACTCTTCCATTTTTGTTTTGGAACAACAATATTCTACAAGCCTTCAAATTATACTTCTTTCATGATGATCTAGACCTTTCTTTTACTCTATAAATGGGCTGTGTGAACTCTTGAAGTAATAAACTCAAATTTGTTGATATCTCTCTTCCCTTGTTTCTGTTTTTTGCATTCCCTTGCCTCTCCATATTCAGTTTCAGGTGTATTGTGTTTATTTTTCTCTTCTTATAGGTGTATTATTATTATGTCTCTATGGTAATAGTGTTGTGAAAGTTTTTGTTAGACTTTGGTGACTGTATCACCCTATTTAATCTGTATTTCCTTCCATTTCCAAACATTAGAGAGTATTTTCCACACCCTTATCTTGGTGCATCACCCCTTTTAGTGTAGGTTAAAGGTAGTTAATAAATTTTCTATTCAGTAGAGTTAGTTGTTGCATTAGTTTAGGAAGAAGAACTAGCCTTCTCTAGAGAGTTGCTTCAACTCTAGGGTCCCACAGTTTGAAGTAATTCCATGTTACACAGTCATACTAATTTCCTTAACACACTCGCATGTTAAGAAAATAGAGGGTGATGTGATTCAGTGATAACAATTCTAGCACACTTGGTGGGACCAAAAGAAGTCTTAATTTTATTACAACAATATTGGTGTGCTATTATTTTAAATTTCAGCCTTTAAATATTTTTTAGTAGCACATCTAGTGACTCCAAGGGAAGAATTTAGTTTTTTTGGTATCCCAAACTTGTCAAATCTATAATAATGGTTCAAACAAGGTCTAAAACAAGAGAAGAAGGTGTTTTTGAGTATTTGCAACTATATGTAGGTAGAGAAATAAGGGGAAGAAGAGTTCAAAGATCTCCATCTCCACTAATTACAACATTATCAACACCTCCACCTAGCAGGCCTTTTATTCAATCAACTAGAGTTCTATGAATAATAAGAATGGCCCATCAACCTCCAAATCCATTTATGAATTTAATAGGAAATAGTCCACTTGTTCTCAATGCACAAAATCCCATTCTAATGGAAGCATTGAAGAATATCCCATACTTCATGCGAAAAAATCACACAAGTCCCAGCCATCATATTCAAGACATTACAAATGTTTGTGCCATTCATGAGAGCAATGACATGGATGTGGCAGACAAATTATTATCCTCTTCTTTTAAAGGTAAGGCTTTATAATGGTTCAGGAGCTTGAAAACATGATAGATTTAAAATTGGAATCAATTTTGTTTAGCTCTTTGTAACCAGTTTAGAAAATGGGAAGTTAATATTTATTTATTGGAAAATTTTCCCCAATCAAGAGGGCTCAAAATAAACAAATGGCATATTTTAACTTCCATTTCCAAAGAACATGGGATAGAATTCCTATTCCAGTGAGACCAGTAGCTGAAGGTGATTTTATCTACTTCAAAAAATCCCCTAATTCTGATATATCCATGATGATACAATCTATGGGAGGTAAAAAATTACCCGTAGCTTATGCGATAGGTATTAGAGATGAAAATTATTTGATTCAAGTTGGTAAACTTGCACCTAGGCCACATATTCCTCTTTATCCAGAAATGGGGAATTCAAACTCTAGTCAAGCACCCACATTAGCTCTCATTCATGATCCAAGAAATCAAAATTCAAATGAATCTTATACCTATTTCTCTAGCACCTCGAATAAGATCCAAGAGGTCATGAAAAATTTGAAAAAAATAGGAAATGAGTTGGTAACAATTAAGAGGTAGCAAGATCAAAATTTCAAATCATATCATCCTTAAGCCCAACCCAATAGACCTTCGTATCAGCCAAATATACTACCGGCTCAATATACTAATCAAAAGCAAAGACAACCTCCGACTAATAGACCATTTCAGCCTTACAATCCTAATACTTCCTCCTCATCTAGAGCCTTAGTACTAGTTCAAATCAATATGGAAAAATATTATGAATGGTTTTTCCTGTGTAATCAACCTCACAATCAGGGAATATGTTTCAATGGTGCTTTGAATCAAGCATTGATGGTGCATACTTTTTGTGTGTCTCAAGAAACAAACCAAGAGGAAAACAAGTAGTAGGAAACTACTCAAGAAGAACCTTCAAATGAAACTATGCTTATAAACTGGCAATCTAAGGATTTTTATGGCATAAATTAGTCTTGTTCTCAGGGCATTTCAACCAAAACAAGGTCTAAGAAGAGGAATTTAGAGGAAGAAAATTCATCTAATCCCATAACTTCTCAACATGTTATCACTCTAAAAGGTGTTAGCAATAAAAGTGTAGCTCCAAATGTACAGAATCATCCCAAACCAGCTTTTAGACCAATTCATGTACCAATTTTAACATCTCATGTGTAATAAAAAGTTTTGTAATGAAAATGGAAGAATAAAGATAGATCCCCCCCTTTCAATATCATAGATAAAATGAAGAAAATGAATGTAAAAATATCAATGTGGGAGTCATTAGCTATACTAGGCCAAATGGATATATTGCAAGTGGCCATGGGAAACTACTCCGCATTAGATGAACAATCTAAATATCAGGAGAAGGTTCTCATCAATACAACTCAGAAAGAGGTAGGTCAAGGAGGTAAACAAGGTGAAAATATGAAGCCTCCTTTTTTTTATATTTATCTAATTGTGGGGAGAAATATTGTACATAATTTATTGATTGATTTGAGAGAAAGTAGGTTCGTTATGCCCAAGAAAATAGCTGAGTAGTTGGGCCTTAAGTATGATCCTATAAAAAAATGAGTAGTGAAATTAGATGGGATAGTAGTGGGAATAGTTGGAGTAATTAGAGGATTGAGTCTTACACTAAATGCATGCCCAAATGTCACGGTCTTGCAAGATGTGTCAAGTATTGACCTTCCACCACTCTTTGCATTGTGTTTATCAAGAAACTTCATCGCTAATTTTGGAGGCTACCTATTTGCTGATTGGTCACACATGCTATAGAGAAAAATGTATGGAGCTAAGCCTATAATCATATTGGAATCAATTTCAAACTTTGATATATATCCTCATGTACCAAGCCCAATCAACATAAATTGCTTAGATTTTGATCAAGAAGATTGTCCAAGCACTCAGGAAGCTAATATCAAGTTAGGAAACATTCCATACTTGACTCTTGATGAATGGGGAAAAAAATGCATGCTTTTGATCCATACACATAGATGGAAGAGGATGATTTGGGAATCTATTGCTTGCATGAGTAAAATCCACCTCACCCTAGCATTGCCAAAATAGATGGAAAATATGATAATGAATTTTTGAAAGCTATTCTTTGATGGCTCGAGGAGTACGCAAGGTGATGGAGGAGGATAAATTCTTGTTTCACCTCAAGGTATTAAATACTACTCATCTTTCCTCTTTCAATTCAATTGTTCAAATAACAAAGATGGCTATGAAGCTTTGATCCATGGATTGCATTGGGAAAGGAAGAACAATATTAAGAACTTATATGTTTTTGGAGATAGTGAGCTAGTTTTAAACCAAGTAAGAGGGCTCAACGATGCTAAAAATGATCTTCTAAATATCTACAAGAACCGAGTATGGGATCTCATTGAAGACTTTGAAGCTTTCAACATTGTTTCCATCCCAAGGAAGAAGAATGAGGTTGTGGACACTTGCAAAAATTAGTCCATCCTTTAATGTTTGTGACAGTATCAAGAAGGAAAAAACTTAGCCTCATATTAAGGTGGTTGTATGACTAGTTTTCCCAAAAAATAACACACGTCAGAAATTATTTGAAATTCATCATAAAATCATCAATTTTCTACAAGAAAAAGATGAGTTCTCCACAAGGAACCAAGACAAACTGGAATAACAATATGGAGATCAAGTGGTTCATCTGAGAACAAACAAAATCCCAAAAGTCTTGGTAACTTTGGAATCAATCTTCGACCCCAATGACCAATTCAGAAAAGAGAAACAAAATATTTAAGTCAAGGGTGAATATTCAGAACCTATTTTAGTAGGTGAAGGTATGGTACTACGAATTAGAAAGGTGAGTACTCAACAAAAGAAGTATGCTTTTATCTAACTTTGTTAAGAATTTTCAGATGTATTTTCTTGGAATTATAAAGATTTGAGAGGCTTTAATCCAAAATTGGCACAACATAATATTTAATTAGATCCAAAATCCAATCCCATCAAGAAGAAGAAAATACCAGTGAAACATCACATTGAACCTCTCACAAGAAAATAATTGAACAAAATCATCAAGGAAAATATCATTTTTCCAATCAAGCACTCAAGTTGGTTAGCAAATCTAGTGCCAGTGTGGAAGAGAAATGGATAAATTAGGTTATGTGTGGATTTTCAAAATTTAAATAGGGCTTGTCTCAAAGATCATTATCCACTTTCTTTCATGGAACAAATCTTGTAGGTAGTAGATGGCTCAGAAATAATATCACTATTGGATGGATAATCACGCTACAATCAGATCATGGTAAAAGAGGATGATCAATTAAAAACAACCTTGACCACTAAGTGTGGCACATATGCCTATAGGAAGATGTCATTTGGGATATCAAATTCTGGAGCTACTTTCTAGAGAGCAATGTATATGGAATTCAAAGGGTTGAAAAAAATGGTGTCAGTTTATCTTCATGACATCACTATCTTATCCTAAAATGCAACAAACCACCTTTTTCACATCAGGAAAGTGTTCTAAAGATGCATAAGATTTAGAGTTTCCTTTAATCCAAAAAATGTATATTCTTGGCTCATGAAGGCAAGATATTAAGCCACATGGTTTTGAAGGAAGGCCTAACTGTTATTCCTGAAATAGTTGAGGCTATCCATGTAGTCCCTTTTCTTAGTCATAAGAAGGATCTCCGAATCTTCTTGGGAAGGATAAATTTTGTCTGAATGTCTGTGCCCAATTTTTACACTCTTGCTAGACCATTGACTATGATGTTGAAGAAAATTACAAAAGAGGGAAATGATATTTTCGAGGCCATCAAGCATGAAATGTCTCAAGATCCAACCCTCATTTAAAAGTAATGATGAAAAAATCATACAAAACCACAATGAACTCAAATGTTAATTAAACACCATTCTCAATATGATGAAATTAATTCACCAGAATAGCTTTACATAAACCTTGCAAATAAATGAGTAGCAATATCATATATTATTATGGAACTCAATGAAATACAATGAGAATGGGCCTTACTTATATAGGAAAAGAATATCACCTTAAGAACCATTCAAGGTCGTAGATCAAGCCATAAATCAAAGAAATAACTATTCATAAAAGATCTAGTCAATACCATAGATCAAGGAAAGAACTATACCTAACAACTAGATAATATCTCCCTAATATCTCAATATAATAAAATAAATATCCACACACATAAGCAGGTGAGGATAAATACAATAAAGGTAAATAAAGTACCTAAGTGAACATGAGCTATAATAAACACCTACTCTAATACCCCCTTCAAGTGAAGCTAGGGGCCCAAAATAGAAGTGGCATATCCACAGTATGAGTCTCGACAACTAGGCATGATCAGGTACTCATGTACAATATATCAATGAAGAAATATTGAACAAAAATTAGGAAAGAATCCTTCTAGAAGGAAAGAGAAAGAAGAATAATAAGGAATATGTTCTCATGAACATCCCTAAGAACAACTTCTGAAACCCTAAGCATGTAATGTAACTCAAGGTGGCGAGGTGATGAAAAAGGCTTTATAAATATGTTTGTAACATAGTGCTGAGTTGGAATATACTCTAAGAAAATAACTCCATTGTGAATGTGTTGACAAATGAAGTATATGTGTATCTCAATATGCTTGGTCTGTTGGTGCTCAACAGGATTGTATGAAATGTGAATTGTAATTTGGTTGTCACACCAAAATTGCATTAGATGAATCCCATGGGAATCTAAACTTTGTCAATAACTGTCAAAGCCAAAGAATATACTGACTCATTGTAAATGTTACCTTATACTCTTACTCTGAAGATGAAAGTGCAATAGCCTATTTCTTTTTGCACACCCAAGTAACTGAAAAACAACCAAGACAAAAAATCTAGCCATAAATGAAACGCATGTCATCAATAGACCCTACCAAATTTGAATTCTTATATCCAACTAATTGAGTATAACACCTAGTTTAGTGTAGTCCAAAGTGGGAAGTTCCCTAAAAATAGTACAAAATCCTTTTAGTAGGTTTTAAGTGACTACTATGAGGAGAATGTACAAACTAAGATACAAGACCTACTGCAAATGAAATATCAGGGCAAGTATGGGTCAAGTACATGAGACTTCTAACCAACTACCTATACAAGGTAGGGTCACAAAGTGGTGTGGTACTTGTGGAAGTAAGAATAACCCAATATTGAAAAGGAGATGGACTTGGCTTGTAATCAGCCATATCAAAGTGTTGAAGAAGATCATGGGTGTACTTTTTCCAACTCAAATGAATCCCTGAATATTTCTAAGAAATCTGTAATCGAAGGAAATAATGAAATAACCTAAGATCCATCATGTCAAACTATGTAGAAAGAGCCCATTGAATACTCTAAATGTGGGAAGAAGAGTTTCCAGTAGGTAACAGATCATCAACATACAAGACAAGTATCATAATATCCTCACCAACATGTTGGAGATATACTATATGATTAGAGTGGCAACAAAAAAAACTAGTAGATAGAAGAAAATAATTCATCTTCTCATACCAAGCATGAGGGGCCTGTTTGAGACCATAGAGAGACCTTCAAAGTATACAAAGAAGAGAAGACTCCTAAAAAAATACAACATGCTGCTCCATGTATATTTCCTCTTCTAAATCTCCATGTAAGAAGGCACTCTTCATTTCTATCTGGTATATGGGCCACCCCAGTGATGTAGTAATAACAAGTACAAGGTGTACAAAATCCATCTTGGAAATAGGTAGAAAATTCTCATATTAATCAATACCTTCAACATGTGAAAAACCCTTTGTAACAAGGTGAGCCTTATACTTTTCAATGGACCCATTAGCTGCATATTTGGTTTAGTATACCCACTTAAACCTAACCATATTTCTTCCTTTAGGAAGAGATAAAAAATATCAAATACGATTCTTCAAAAAAGAAGAATACTTATCTTCCATTGCATAATCCCACTCTTATATCCCATGAGCCTTTGAAAAATACTATAGATCCCCAGAAACTACCCTAACTCAAAAGCATAGAATTGGGAGAATGTGCATTATGTTTCCTAGTGGGTGCAATATCTTATATAAAAGGTGTTTCCTTAGAAACTGTAGTACAAGCCCACTTAGACATAGTGACAACATCAGTGGGAATAAGATCCTTTTCAACATCTATAACCTCCTCGTCATCATCCTCAAAGAAAGGATCTTCAAGATGAGATAAAAAAAAGAAGTAGGCATGGAAGATGATGAAGAATTGGAAGGTGTGAATCACTTATCAAATTGAACACATGTTCAAAAAATAACCTCATGAGTATCAGGATTTAAAAGTGGATAAGATCTCATGTCCTCACAATACCCTACAAAGATCAAGGATTTTATCTTCTTAGGTAAAAAGGCCCAATCATGGCTCCCAAAGACTTGAAAAAATGATACATATGGCTTAGTATTGGAACAAGATTCCTTTGGAGTCAAATGCTGAAGTTTTTTGCTTCATGTGCAATTTTGAATATAATTAGCACAATTAACTGCTTCTACCCAGTATATAGGAGGTAAATCTTTGGAATGCGTCATAAATTTAGCCACTTCCTTCAAATTTTGATTCTTTTCATCTGTTAAGCCATTGTTTTGTGGAGTATGAGGTAAATAATGTTGGTGAATAATGCCATGATTTTTCAAAAGTTTAGAAAAATCATTGTTGAAGAACTATCCCCATTATCAGTGTGAAGGTTCTATATGGAACTAGAAGATTTTTTCTCGACAAAAGCCTTGAAGATTTTGAAGTGTGAAAAAACATCAATTTTATACTTGAGAAAATAAACCCATGTAAACCTCGATAAATTATCAATAAAGGTAAGTGCATACTTATCTTCATTAAAAGAGGGGGTAAGAAAAACCATCAAGTCATTATGCACAAGCTCAAGTGGTGAATAATATATCTTGGGAAAATTCTTAGGAAATGGATCTTGGTGCTATTTCCCTAATGAGAAACCATGACAATCTCTCTCAAGACAAGAAACTATAGGAAGACCATCAACCATACCATGAGTGCTCAACTCCTTCAAATATATGTAATTGATATGTCCAAATATTTTGTGCAAAAACTTACTCTCTGAATCTGCATGAGAAAACAATTCTCCATATAGAGTAAGTGTCATCAAACCCCTCAAAGTGATATAGTATAGAAGTGTGATCAAAAATACCTTGAGAAACAAGTTAACAAGGATCCAATAAAGTTCCTACTTTTGCCCCATGTGGCGTAAAATTCACTTTTTTTCCTTTACCAGAATGACAAATTTGATATACATAAAGTAAATTTGTAGTGATGTTAAGAATATATAGTGCATCTTGGATACTGCCACCATAAAGGTTTATGTCACCTTTTCCTTTAACATAAAGAAATGAAGAATCTCCAACCTCTATTTTGGAATTAGAACTCAAACCTAGAGATACAAAAGACTCCTTGGAAAAATTCATTTGATGAGAAGCACCGAAATCTATAACGCAATTATCTGCAAGTGGTGACTAAGATCTCCCAACAACATTAAGTGATTCTCCATGTTTATTAGGAGGTTGAGTGGAGATATAAATTTTGTGTTTGTTGATTGCATCCTCTAAGGCTTGCATTCACTTATAACACCTATGTTCTTCATGACCAATACCCCCAAAAAAAGAGCACAAAAGGCTATACTTATTATTGGATTTAAAAAATTCCTTGGGTTTAGAGTTGTTTTCTTTTGGTTTAGGAGCACTTCGAGATGGAGAAGGGGTAGATTTTGTTTTAATTTTTGGTTTTTCATTTCCCTTAGGATTAGATGAAACTAATGCCTTTTGAGAGGTGGAAGACTCAAGGTTAGAAAAATTGGATTCTTCTCTAGTAAATCTTTCACAAAATGTTTCTAAGTCAGGCATTTTGAATGTGTCACCTAAGGTATCCATGCTAGAGAAAAAGGTAGAAGAAAAGATTTGGAATTATCATCTAAACATAGATAGAATTAATTAAAAACACTCTCCATCTTTCTTATCTCTTCCACTCCCCTTCAATTGTGTCAACAAATTCTTGAACTTGGTAATAAAGTCTATAATTGATGGAAAATATTCAGGATTAAGAGAGGTGATCTCAATTTCAAGTTGCATGGCTCTCATGTGGTCCACCTTACTAAATAAACCCTAAAATTTCTCCAATATTTTGAAAGGAGATTCACATTTTTATAAATGAAACAAAATATTGTCACTTATATAAGTTCCTATCAAACCCATACACTCATCAAATTTGCACTCGTACTAAAATTTCTCATATTCTCTAATGGATACTGGTTCTTATGAAGAAGTTAAAGCCCATAATCCTTTCCACTTAGTGATTGTTTCCATATGTGATAGTTATGTGTTTTTAATGGCTCAACATGATTTAATTTAAAATTAGATAAAGATCTCATTCAAAAATCACCAAAAAAATGCAAGAACCTAGCAATGTAAAAAGACCCCCAGATTTCGGAACTCTATAATTGAGTGCGTGTAACAATATGCCACTTTATAATTATAGTGAATTTCTCAAAATAAATAGGTTTGATGGAACAGATAATGGAAAAACAAGAAATTTTGCAAAAAAATGACACTTGAATCCGAGTTACTGATCAAAAGATACAAGCTTTTCAATTTTATACTCTACTATTTATTTTACTTGCCACTAAAACAAAATAAAATGCTCCTACCTTCACCACACAAATAAAATAAAAATTGGCTGAAGTTAAGCACAAACTTAAGCCCTCATATGACCATACCATATGACCAGGTGCTAAATATTTCAATGGGTTTTTGTTCAAATTACCATTCTGCATTCAATTGCTTCTTCTAAAAAAACTTGTTAATTCTGGACTATGTCAAAAATGACCTTCGCCACCCAAAATAGCAGTGCTCATATTTTCTTGAAATGGAAAAAAAAGTTCACAATACCCCATGACCTTCCAAAATAGGAAAAAAATACCCCTTTAGAAAAGCCTCCTCAACGTTAACTAGAAAATCTACACCATAGAAGAAAAAATACCCAGTCCAGATCTTGAAAAACCCAGAAAAACATAGAAGGCTCTATTTTACATAAAACTGCATGTAGAGAAAAAATATGAACAAATCCTAAATATATTAATATAAAAAATAACTTATTTATAAAATAAAACTTACAAATGAATTTCATTAATAGTCTCTAACTCGGATACCATAAAAGGAAAGATAAATAGATCATACTAAACCATGAAGAAATCAGATGTTAATTTAACACCACACTCAATAAGATGAAAGTAATTCGCCAGAATAACTTTACATAAACCTTTCAAACAAATGAGTAGCAATATCATATATTATTATGGAAATCAATGAAATACAATGAGAATGGGCCTTGTTTATATAGGCAAGGAATATCAATCTAAGAACCAGTCAAAGTCGTAGATCAAGCCATAAATCAAGGAAAGAACTAGTCCTCAAAGAACTAGTCAAGACCATAGGTTTAGGAAAGAACTAGTCATCAAAGATCTAGTCAATACTATATATCAAGGAAGTAACTATACCTAACAACTAGATAATATCTCCCTAATATCTAAATAAAATAAAATAAATATCCACACACATAAGTGGGTGAGGATAAATACAATAATGGTAAATAAAGTATCTAAGTGAAAATGAGCTAAGATAAATACCTACTCTAACATCATTAACCCAGATTTCTTACAAGACTTCATCTTATATGTCTTTGGTGGATCAAATACAAATTTATCTATCTTGGTACAACTGAATAAAGAAGGTTTGGAGCATCCCATAGCTTTCTTCATTCAAATCTTGAAAGAATATGAGGTGAGGTACTCTTTTATTTAAAAACATGTCCTTGTTATTATAAGACGATTGAAGAATTTCACACACTTAGTCAAAAACAATAAGATTCAATTGCTGGTGTCTCATGCTAAGGTCAAGGACTTTCTTTTTAATAAGGATCTCATTGAGAAAATGGAAGGTTGGATGCCTTGTGTTATGGAATTTGACATAGAGATCAAGGTGACTAAGCTGGTTCATGGGAAGGTTTGTGTGATTAGTTATCTTCCAAACAACATGTTGAGCTAAATGATGAGGGAGAAGTTTTCCTCTTAGTACAAAGTGATTAGGGATGACAAGGTGATAGTGTACCCACTCCATTTTGGACTCAATATATGGTGCATTATCTTCAAACATGTCTATGTCCTCCAAATTTGAGTAAAGCAAGGAGAAGGTATTTTAGATTCCATTCCATTCAATATTTTCTTATTGATGGCATATTGTTTAAGAAGGATGTGAATGGAGTTCTCCTAAGGTGTGCCCCAAAAAATCAAAATGAGAAAGTGCTACATGAGTTCCATGATGGAGAAGCTAGAGATCACTTTGCTCCATGAGTAACAGTTCTCAAGATCATGAAATCTAGTTACTATTGGCCCACAATGTTTAGTGACTGTTATGTATGGATCAAAATGTGTAAAAATTGTGCATTCTTCATAGGCAAGGAAAATCTAGCAACACTACCACTCCACCCAATTTCAGTGGATCAACCTTTCATGCACTAGGGATTCGACTTCATTGGGATTATTAGTCCAAATTCAAGGTATGGCCACAAATGGATTCTCACCTCAACATATTATTTCACTAAGTGGACCAAAGTAGTGGCACTCAAAGAGGAAAATTATTCTAGCATCTTATACTTCTTATGAGGGGATAGTTACCAAATTTGGAGTTCTAGCCACCATCATATCAAATAATTCTTTGGAATTTCTTAGCACAAAGATCACTGAGTGGGCTATTAAAATGGAATATATCTTAGAACTTAATCTAATTATTACCCCCAGGGTAATGGGAAATCTGAGTCCACGAATAAGAACTTTCTTAGAATCATAAGAAGGAATCTTGATGAAAACCATAGGACCTAGCACACAAAGCTCAAATAAACCTTATGGGATGATATAATCACACCCAAGAGGTCTACAGGAAGCTCTCCATACAAGATAGTATAGGGAAAAGAGGAAATGCTACCTAAATCACATGAGTTACCTGCATTGGAACTGCTCAAGTAGCTAGAGTTCGCTGAGTTTGAACCCATGGAAATCAGGTATTATGAACTCATGGAGTTGGAAGAAACAAGAGAGAATGCATTACAAAGCATGAAAAAATATAAATTATTAATCAAGAGGATATTTTACAAGAAAGCTAAGGCCAAGACATTACAGGAAAGAGACTTAGTCCTGAAGTGGGATGCAGATCGGGTAAAACTAGAAAAGTAGTCCAAATTTGACGTAATATGGAGTGGTCCCTACATGATCATGGAATGCAAGAGTATTAATGTTTTTTAACTTGCCAAGTTGGATTGTGAAGAATTACCTATTCCAGTTAATGGAATCTATCTCAAGAATTATTACTAGAAGGAATAATTATCACAATTGTACATATTAGATTAGTATTTTCAATCCTCCAAGTGCTTGTGTATATTTTTCTCCTATTAGAATAGGTTTCAATTTCCCTAAGTGCCTTGAGCACATATTCTATTGCTTCTAGTGTTTTTTATACAATTCACCATGCTTCTAAAAATAATATTGTAGCAATAAGTTCATAATTGTAAGTAACAATTTATATCCCTAAGAAAATTCAAATTCAAAACAACTAAAATTAGGTTAAAGAGAAAATTTCATTGTTTTATTTCCTTTACTTCTTTAGATAACATCTAAGTTTCTCATTCCATCCACCAAATCAGAAAATCAGTCTTGGGGTAGTTGTGGTATTATAGAAGATGATAGGTTTTGATGCCTTGTAAGTTTCCAACAGTTCCATCCCTTCAACAATGTTCTGAGTAGCCTATTCAGAAGGGAAAATCATATTTTTTAATAGAGTTCCATGATGTCCAAAATCAACTTGTGTCTCTGAAAGTTCTATAATGCTCCATCTTGTCAAGAATTCAGTTTTTTCTTCCTACATATTTGCAAGAATCAAATTTGGGACAAGTTTAGAAGTCCATCATACAGTCTCATAGATTAGATTTGTAGAGGAATGAAATGGAGAAAGGAACTCAAGATCAAATAAATTTTCCACTGTGACAAAACAAACTTCAAGAGTTTCTTACAAAGAGTGGGAAAATGTAAGCATGTCAGTCAGCTTTAGTATCAAGAAAAAATGTTTCAACAAATCAAGGTATGTGTTTTCAATTCAAATCAGCTTAGGATGATTAGCAATGACTCAGTGCCAAATGGATAAGGATGAAAGTCAATGGTCGGCCCATCTAGCAGGAAGGTATCCTCACGAGTCGCCAACATTTTTATTCATTTTCACCTCCCAAGTGAAAATGGACAACTGATCAGATATGCATTGAAGAAGTTTTCAATGAACCCCCATGGTTATTCTAGAACATGCAAGAAGATCTCAATTGTTTTAAGGAATCACAAAAGTTTCCAGGAAGGTGTTGAGATCCTAAGAGGGTTTTTTCCTCTGCTAGGTTTTTAAGCTCAGTAGCTCAGTTTGAAAGATGAAGAAAAGCCCTGGTGGGCCAAGCAGGTGACCAAGGTAGGTAAAAAAAATTGACCTCCTATAATCCCATTGTCATCTTTTTCAACCTCCAAGTCTGAAAGGATCCCCAAAAATGCAAGAAATCAAGAGATGAAGTTATTCGGGGTACATTTTTGTTTAAGAGCCCTTACATCTTAGTTGAGCTGGTGGGTGATTCAAGACAAGATCTATCGAGCTATACAGGGGAGTGTGGAGGTGAGATCGCCGAGATACTCGGTGAGTTGGGTGGGTCACAATGCATCCAAGGTAGCATGAGGTCTCATGATTGGTGCACCAATATTGATTGACAAATTGAATGGAATGGATGAGGTATAAAACCAAGACCAAGATGAGAGCTTGTGGAGCCATGGCGTAGAGATAAAGATTGAAGTTGGCTGAGTATGGGTAGGGTGCTTGGACTCATATTAGTGATAAATGTAGTGAATGGGGGTCGATCCAGTGATTTAGGGCCGAGCTCCCCAAGCTTAGCTATTTGAAGGCATTGGTGAGCAATCCAAGGCCATCACATGATTCAGAAATGATTAAGGACATGATCTCAATCCTGAAAATGAAGGTTAAGCTTAGGGAACAAAATTTACATGCCTAGGGAAGAAGAGAATGCGGTGGTCATAGGGATAGAAATTTTCATTTCAAACTCAAAAGTTGAATTAGTGAATTCAACTCGGCTTGGAGTCAGTAAAGCCATTACAAGAAAGGGGTGCATGACTTAGTGAAAAGGGTGAAGGTTTGAAGTTGGCTCATAGAGCTAACTTGGCAAGCCACAAGAAAATTCTCAGTGGAAAAAGTGGGGAATGAGTTCCCACACAACCTACATGAACTTGGTCTTGGTGTGCTATGTAGACCCATTTCACCACAATGTAAAGAGTCGAATGTTACATCATGAGTGGAAGCCACTTTGCACATCTTGGCTAGCTCAGTAGTACATGAGTGAATGTTCTAGGAGGACCCGATGCAGCCACATCGGCCATACAAGGTAATGAATATATGGGCATGGATCTGGAATACTCAAATTTTCCGTGTCACAATGAGACTTGTAATGCATTTTTGGGATACTTAGATGGTGGGTTGGCAATCCATGTGGCGTCGAGTTGGAAGAAAGGAACTCCCACTGAGTTAGACTTGATGTTGAGGTGGTTATTGACTTAGTTGGTCGAGGTGGCATGTAAGATAAGGATCTTAGCACGGGGAAATTAAATTCAGGGGGGTTGATCCACAAACAAAGGGGTCAGAAATGTAAGGGAAGGTGTCACCTGGGTGAGCTAGCTGGTGAGTTGGCCCTTAATGAAAATTTAAAAAAAATCCACTCTCATTCAAAAATACAAAGGGTTATATGGTGGCCCCCAAAAAAACATTAATGCCCCCAAATATTTAAATGATGCAAAAACATTAGAGAATATAAAAATTAAAATTATTTCTTCCAACTACTTTTTTAATGCACAGTCCCATGAAATAGAGTATAAGCCTAGAGATGCACAACTAGCTTATCATACTTAGAAGGCCTTTACTTTTGCATCTCTCAATGAAATCATGAAAATTTCGACTCATTGGAATCATGACTCCAATATCTATGCACAATAATCTAGAAATTAAAGTATTGATGGAGTTTTGATGTTAAAAATTGTAGAAAATGAGTCTAGTTTAAAACAATGACTTCTAGGTGGTTGAAATAACATTTAATGAGCATGGGAAGCCATTTTTCTTCTACTGCAAGTTATGGGACAATATGGAATGGCTTTTACAGGTTTCCCATCATCATTTGAACACATTTATGGTACCTTGTAAGTGGTTAGAAGGGGAAATCCAGGATTTACAACATCTATCTCCTCTTCCTCATTTTCTATAAATTAGAGTGACTTCTCAGTTGAGAGGGGGGGATTGCTCTTTTAATAAAAAATCTAAAATTTTTGTTTTGTAACACCAATGTGTTGCACCCATTTATATTGGACTTCTTGCATGATGATCTAGGCATTTCTCTTACCCTGAAAATTGAGTGTGTGAACTTTTAAAGTAATAAACTTAAATTTGTACATATCTCTCTTCCCTTGTCTGTGTTTTTTGCATTCCATTTCCTCTCCATATTCAGCTGTAAGTTTATTGTGTTTATTTTTCTCATCTTGTAGGTTTATTATTATTCTGTCTCTATGGGAATGGTGTTGTGAATTTTTTTATTAGACGGTGGTGATTGTATCACCCTCTTTAATATACATTTCTTTCCATTTCCACACATTAGAGAGTATTTTCCACGCCCTTTTCTTGGTTCATCACCACTTTTATTGTATTTTTCTTTAATTTTCATTTTATTTCTCTCTCCTTTGTCCCTCGGAAACTCTAGGTTAGAGGTAGTTAGTAAATTTCACATTCACTAGACTTAGTTGTTGCATTAGCTTAGGAAGAGGAACTAACCTTCTTTGGAAAGTTTCTTCAGCTGTAGGGTTCCACACCTTGAAGAAATTCCATGTTACACAATCACATTTCTTGCCTTAACATGCTCACATGTTAAAAAATTAGAAGGTGTTTTTATTCAGTGATAAGAAAACTTTTAAAATAAATTACACTTTAAAAGGAGTTACCCATGAATATTTGTTCCTTGTAATTTTATTTTTCTTGCATATTTAAAATATTACCAAAACACTTTAGGAAAAAAATTAAACCCTATGTTAAGCCCCCTCGAATTGGTCATGACCAATGGATAAAGACCATGTGACAAGGGACTAAGGCTATGAAAAGTGGTGGGGAGCCCTTCTCTAAATTTCAAAACTTATGCAAAGTGATGTCATGTTTGGGGGGGTGCTATGTTGTTTATCAATTCATGTGATAAATTATCAAAAATCATTTCCCAATCCCATTAGAACTAGGGCATGTACACCCCTAAACTATAAACATGTAGGTATCAATGTTTTCAACTACAAAGGTAGTTATATAGGCACAATTTTTATCCAGTAATAATGCAATTGCATAGGTACACATGTTGTTATAGAGGGTATAGCAACAAGTTCAAACATCCAAAAAATATGTCAAAATACAGAAAAAAATGGAAATAAGGTTACTCTCAAACTTTACCATGGTACAAAGTACCACTAAAGAGCCCAGAGATGACTCAAAAAAACCTAAAAAAGAATTACGTGGCCTTATTCACAACATACTCAAGTTTAATATTGATCTTAGGGTTTTGGCACAATCCAAACTCAATGGAATAGTTTGTTTCTCTAAAAATTACAATGAATGTAGATTTTCTTGTAAAATATTTTTATATGAGGATTTTTCCTTATTTTTTGATTATATAGATCATCCAAAGAAACAAGAGAAGAGCATACTCAAATTTAAAATAACTAATTTAACAATCCTAAAATAACTCAAGATTCCACCACAATAAACACAATAAAATAATGTAATTTGATTATTATAATGGTATTTGATACCATGTGATCATGTGGGCTAAGATCGAACATTGATAAAATCTAAAATAAAAGAGGGAGTAATGTTGTGAGAGAAAGTAACCAAACATGATCCAAAAGATATATTATATATTCAATGCATGAAAAAAACATTTAAATACTTATATAAATAGGAAGTGGGGAAGTGTAACTACCACTTTAAAAGGTGGGGAGGTGTAACCCTAATGACACCTAAACAAGATAAATTAATTTGTAGGAAAAAACATACAAGGGAATAAAACCCCACACTTAAAGTAAATTTTTGGGGTAAATGTCATCTCAAACCCTCCTTAGAGAGAGTTTGGTGACTTTAAATATGGAAGGAATAATGGGAGTAGGATCCTCCTTTTGGTTTAGGAGTTTATGATCAATGTTATGGATGATCCTATTAGAACGGGTGCCTTGAGAAAGAGTTTTTGTGACTTTTTCATCAGTGATGTTCCTATTTTTAGGACACATGAGAAGATCTGTAAATTTGGGAAGTTGTTTATTGAGGGAAGGCTTTTAAAATACCTTGAGTATATATTCTTGGCATTAATATTTCTCAAAAATTTCTTCTAATGTGGAAGGAGAGAAATATCTCACCTTGTATTGAAGTTAATGCTCGAGGGCTCCCAGGAATAGTTGAAATAGATTCTCATTAGGCATGTTATGCTCAACCTTATTAGATAAGGTTTTTCATCACTTAATTGAAGCTTGTGTAGATTCAATTTTGGCTTGTTGAAAATTAATGGAAGCATTGATATTATTTTTAGGAAGGTCATACTCTTGGAATTCATTCACAAGAGCAGTAACTAAGATTTCAAGCTCAACAATAGAGTTGGTAGGAAGGGTTTTCTATCTAGATAATATCCTATGATATTTTTGATAGATATTAGTGGTTGCATAGGAATTATCTTTGACCCATTAATTATAAAGGTTACCAAAATATTTTATATAAAGGATAGGTTTTGTGTATCCATCATAATAAATAGATTGTGTGATTCCTCCAATATCCATGAAAGAAACGTAGGGAGAAATAGGTTCTATTTGAATTGATTGAAGTACCATTTTTTGGATGGAAGGTTGGTTTATAGGTTCTCAATTTATAAAAACTATGAGGGGAGGTGGTTTCTTTTGTTATTCATCCCACAAGAGACCATTATCATTTGACTAGTGAGTTGAGCTATCTCATTTTACATTTACAAAAATTGATTGGTTGTTGCAGTTTTTTGTTGGCTTAAGCAATCAATAAGTTGAATGTTTAGTTAAGTAGGATCATTAGATGAAGGATAAATAATGTTGTTGTTAGGATCATTTTTTATTTTTTTTTCATGAGGCTTTATGAGATTAACATCTAATTCTATTTTTTTGGAAAGGTAATATTCAATGCACTTTTATATCATATCAACTATTTACATATAAATCAAAGAAGCCTAGAGATGGCCAAGGATATGTTGAAGATGAAAGAAGTTGTGTTCCAGATTCGTGATGTCTATCTCCTCAATGTTAAGAGCACCATCCACCATCTCAAGCTATTAGCTAAGATGATTCATTCTATGGAACTAGCTAAGGAAAGAGAAAAAGAAGGAAAAGGCCCCAAAGTGGAGATCCTCGAACCAAACTATAAGTTTTGGAAAGCTGCCATTGATTCCCTTGTCAAAGAATGGAATGGTTATATGAACTCAGTGGAGGATCTGATAAAAGAGTGACAAAGAAAACGGGATATTGGTTTATTGCTATTAGTTCTAAGTTGTTTTGCTGTTAGTTTCTTAGTACTGGTATTGTTAGTTATTTCTCTATTTATTTGCTATTTGGATACTTTCCTTTATGTTTGTATCTCTTTGTTGTTGGTCTTGTGTTGCTTTAGGTTTGTGGTTGGGCTTCAATGGTATATCCCTTGGCCTTTTTGTAAGGAACTGGTAACATTTTTTACAGGGTAGGGTCCCCTCAACCCTTTTTTACCTCTAATCAAAAATAAAATCAAGGAATTGCTAGAGAATATTATGGATGGTAAGAGGATAATTATAACCAATAATATCCTCATCTTTACTTATCTCTTCAAGATCAAATATAATATTATTAATACTAGAATTGGTGTTAATATGATGGTTTTTTTTGTTTTTGCTTCTTTTTTTAATAACTCCTATAGCCAAAAAATTAATATAATAAGGTATGAGCTTTGTAAAATTATCAACTTAACTTTTAGTGTCACCATATAGGTATTATTTGGAAGAAGAATTAAAATAATCATCAATCATATATTCTATTGATGGAGGTGTATAAGCTAAAAACAAATGAAAGTGAGATTCTAGAAACATATTTCAACATAATGGTCATGTAGATAGAAGGACAAAGGGATTGATGGCATCAAGGTAAAATTATAAGAAATTATCTATGAAGAAAAATGGATCAACTATGTATAAGTTACACAAGGGCTAATGGCATTAGGTCAGAGAGAATAAACACTATGGAAAATAACTAATGGGATCAACTGTGTAGGTGTTACATAGGGGCCCATGGCATAAGGTTAAGGAAACTAAGGCAAGAATATGATTAGTCATGTATATAAATTTACATAGTGGTTGATCACATAAGTAATGTAGAGAAAAATGAAAACTCGTGGGGAATCTAACTTGATCTAAGGTAGAGTAAGATTCGTGTCGGGTTCACCAAAATATATGAGTATAAGATGGATCCCCACCTATTATTTTCTATTATAGATAAAATTTAGGTCTACACATGATATGTGGATGCTAAAGGTGCTTAAGAATCACAAGGGTCATAATTCTAGAGGATAATAATACTAACACTAACGTAGTTATAGATTTCCAATACCTATACCCAAAGTAAATAGAATTATCCTATATGGATTTAGAATATATATAGGTAAAAACATGGATAAATCCAAGTGAAATAACATAAATAAGGAAAATAAATAAATTAAAGAAAATACACATGTAATCTAATATATAGAAATAAAATATCAACCATCCGCATAACAATAAACATGAAATAAAGGGTAAATAAGGGTTATATATGCATACCTTGTTGGCCATTGCCTCTAAGTGTTTTCATTAATGTTAAGTCCATAAATTGAAAAGGGTATGTATGTGCCATATGAGTACCCATGAGGTTTTATCCAAGGTGAATTCTGAAGGTTTAATTGGTAGTGTCATGTTTTGGTGTTCTATGAGGTCCTAAAGCATGGTCTAGAGTGTATGGTCATAGTGAGTCCTCCTAAGTTGGTTCAAGAGTATCATGAGGTCAAATAAGGTCTTAGAGGTGTGTTACAGGTGTTAATGAGTCTACATTTGGTCTTCATGGTCATTTCATGGGTTCTCATGGTTATGTCAACTCTTTTTAGGCCTATTCCTAGTGCTAGAAATTGAAGAATGAGTTAGAGGTATGATTTTTTGAGTTCATCAGCCTTATTGAAGCATGGTAGGAGATGATTTTATACAAATATAATTTTACAATCACTAATAGAATAAAATAAAACATAATACAAATGTTAATAACTCTAATGGTGCAATATTGTTAGAAAATAGGAGAGATAGAAGAATTTGCTTATTTATGCTTATTTTGGAATAGATGTTAACTAGAACAACTGATGAACATGATGGGAAGAGGGTCATAAATGTTCAATATTAATTCTACACTTCAAGGAAAGATTTGGGTATGAGCGCCTTGGCTAGGTTGGTGGTGCTTGGGTGCCAAAGACCTCATCTAGGCATCGATGACTACACAAATACTTGGGATCTTATTATGTCTCTAGGGTTTCACACTTATTCACTGTTGATCACCTGTTATTTGCACTTTGATTGATGAGGGTACCATTAATCTACAAAAAAAACCCTTAATACCTACACAAGCTCAAAAACACATCAAATTCCAATGAAATATGTAATATGTTAAGTCAAACTGACCTAGGCGGTCACTTGAAGAGTGAACTTATGACTGATCACTACAAAACATTTCAAAATCCATGTAGTTATTTTTGAAATATTACCCCTAGGTTTCCCTTACACAGATGACTCCAAGATAGCACGCTATGGCTAGAAAATATGTAAATGTGTGAGATGGAATTCAACACTCCCCCTTCCTATGAAGTGTATACAGAGTGTTCAACCAAAAATTGTAGTCCCTTTTATGGTAGTGATAGTATGTAGATGAGATTTCCCCTTAGAATTGTTTGTCTGTTTAATAAAGTGTATGTTATTATATATATGGATCTCTTTTTTAATTTTGACACCAGTGACACGACATGCCGAGTATGACATCAGGATAAGGATTAAAAAAACTAAAAATACCAGCTACAAATTTCAAAAATGTAAACAAGAACAAAGAGGACAGGAGCACCCTAAATGGACGGGAGTGACTTTGTGCAAGTGTCTAAAATAGGAGCTAGTGTCCTAGGATAAATGACTATAGATATAGAAAGATGAGAAGAAAATGATATTTGTGACCTGACCAAAAATGGGTAAAGAAATGACATGTGTGGGAGACAAAGACAGTAGAAACAACCAAAGAAAGTGGATGGAAAAGGGGTTGTGTCATTAGTGAATAATTTTCTTGCTTAATATACATGTATATAACAACATACTTGATGGCATAATAAAATAGTAATATGTGCATGATTTTTTGTCTACATTTTACCCCCTTTTATGTTATTTGAATGAAATTCAAGTATTGTAAAATAAGTAAGGAACATGCATGTTAATAGTCCAAAGAAGCCATGTTGCAAAGTGTGTGTTGAGTGTAGAAACTTGTAGCATGACGAACCATGAATCAGTGTTTTTATCCATATGGCGTAAGTGGAGAAAATGAACCAATGTAAGGAGCACTTGGAATTATAGTTGAAAATTATTTTTATATTTTGGAGCTTTTGATTGTTTCCAATGGAGATTGAAGAGGTAGGGAGTAATCAATTCCCAACTTGATATGATATATTTGAAAATGGGATAATTTGGGTGTCTTGCTACTAGAGGAAGAGTGTTGGAAAGAGATTTCTAGCTTTAATAGCCATCCATGAATACATCCCTAAAAGGTCTAGCCCTTGCAGATGGATAGAGACCAAATTTAGTTTTATATGATTTTTTATTGTTTTGTGTTGTGCCTGATTGAAGAACCTGCATAGAAGAAGTATAGGAAAGGAAATGACATCTCATTCCACCCACTCCTATAGTAAGGGGTGTTCCAATTTGAATAATTATAGATGGATTCCAAGTTAGGTCATTTGGAAGTGATAGAAATGTAGAGTGACACCAAAGTTAGGTCATCTGGAAATGATAGTAATTGTGATGTATCTCCTAAGTTAGGTCATTTGGGAGGGATATTAAAGTATGCTTATTGTACCAATTGATTGATTTGATTTAAATGATAGAATATTTCTGTAAGATTGTGAATGTATTAGATTACTCATGGAGAGATTTGTTTCCTTTTCCCAAAGATTAGGTCATTTGAGGGAAATAGATTTGAGACAATAGAAAGTATGTGAATGTTGAATAGAATGATTTGTAATATTATTCACATAGAATATGAGAAAAATATGATAGTAACGTGTTGGCAATATCGACTGATTGTATTGTAAATTGAGAGGGATTATAAGATAATCCCAATTATATGCCCCCTTTAGGCGAAAGGGTGAGGGGTTGAGAAATGAGAAGTGAGCCGAAAGTAAGATGTATATGAAGTTGTAATAGTAAATGATAAATGGTATTGGATGGTATAATTGTAATGTGAATAGAATAGATATTTAGTAGTATATGTGTCAGATGTGTATATGAGATGGTGAATTACATATAATACAGTGCTAGAAAAGATAATTATCTTTATGGAAAAAAATGAGAAAAAAAAGTTACGAGGCTCAAGTTATAAGCAAAATAGTGCAACGTGTATAAGTGTAAAAGTGGTTGCAAATAGTAACTATAGTATAGTAAAGATTGGAAGTCCTATATAATAATATAGAAAATTGAATAACAGTTCATTTGTATTGAAATTGATTGAAAGTTATAGCTCTAATCTATGAAGATGATGCATGTTAGAGAAACAATTTTGACCATATTCGAGAGGTTTGTGGTGGTCATAGTTGTGCAGGAAACCGATGAGTGGGTATGTATGTGTATTTGTAGAAAATTGTGTGAAATATGCCTGTTTTTGGCAATTTTTGGAAATTTTGCATTATTGCGTTTTTTGGAACTTCTAACCTGGGTGGGAGCATTTTCCTAGATAGTTAGGTATTTCTTAGGATCTGCACCTAGATTCACATGCATGGGTGAGAGCTACTAGAGCACCGAGATGACCAAGACTGAGGCCATGTCCTATAGGAGAATAGCTAGTTCATGTGGCCATAGAGCTGATATAGGTTGATGATGTGGAGTGCACCCAAGCATATTGTGAATGGTGGGAAGCAAACCAATTGGTTTTATTAGTTCTTGTTGTCATAGGTATGGTGAGTGAGCTGGAAGTAGGATTAGTGAACGGGAAAGTTCTTTCCCCTGATGAAGATGGCCTAGTAGCGGTGTTAGCGGAGTATAAGTATTACTCATTGTTATTTGTGAATTGTTATTTGATTGTTTTATAGTGTAAATGTATAGTAACTGATGTGGTTTTGTATGGTTATAGGTGATTTTTATTGGTTATTCATCGATACACACATTGACGTGAAATGTGCCTCTAGATGTGCTTGTGGGAGGCAACATGTGAGAATGACTGGATGTTATTGTAGGTGAGAATGACCATTTATTTGAGCTGGTGGATATAGTAGTAGCCATGCGTATTGTTTTATTGAGCGAGCTTGATGAGGCTCATGCATAGATTGAGTGAGCTAAACAATCTATTGTTTAGGATGTATTTGTGAGATATTTGGAGTTACAAGGCTGATTCATGGAGAAGAAGGCCAAGGTGGCTATACTACAATGAAATTTAGAGAGATATATTGGCCACAACCAGTGACATCGATTGAGTAGTAAAGCATATAGTTTTAGGGATCGTGCGATTGTATATAGTGATAGTGAGGATGGTATATGATGTATATGGTTATAGTGATGCATGGGGGCTTTCCCCCCAGCAATTTTATTTTTATAACTATGATTTGTGTCGAGGCATACATATATATATATATACATGTATTGGAAATCATATGCATTGTCCACTTGCATTAATATATGATGTGATGGTTGTTGTGTTCATTTTGATTTGTGATGTTTGACATGTACTCGGTGAATGATTGTTGTGATTTGAAATGGATAATGATGTAGAAATAAATTGATAAATAATGGTGAAAAAAATTGTGTATGTAAATGAGGATGAAGCGTATGGGATGTGATGAATGGATGTATGTGATGTAATGTAATAGATAATGGGAAATAACTATGTTATTGAGACAATATGAAATAATATAATGATAGATTATGAGTTGTAGGATGAAAAAAATGTAAAATAATGCATGTAATTGCATGTGAGTATGATGAAGATGGGGGAAGAAGAGTGATTCCCCCCAATGTATGTGTATGAAAATGAGTTTCATTTATATAAGACCCCTCGACAATCAAGAATGAACCATATAACAACAGTGAATCATTGGGAGATGGTTTGAGAGTGTATGCTAGAAAGATAGATCATGATGTGTAGAGCATGAAGAGTGAGTGAGCGGAGGTTCATTTTATAACATATCCCTCAATAGTCATGTAAGAACCTTAAAAACATAAGTATGCAATTGAGTAATGAGGTGATCATATGGATGTCACCTACCAAAGATGGAGAGACTTGTGAGGGATGATGGAAGCATGTGAAGTAGTAGTAACATGAGTGTAAGAGATGAACTGAATGTTAGATGAAATGGTTCTAGTGATGGGACGTATAGCAGTGGGAAGAACATATGCCAAAGGATTAGGATGTTAATGGGATATAGGAAAATAGTGAGGAGGGAAATATGATGCAGCAATGGATGAAATAGATGAAGGGTGTGGATGGATAATTATCTTAGGAGGTAGATGGATGAAAACCTTATAAGTGGGTGGAGGAGACAAGTGAACAAATGTAGAAGCATGCTTGTGTGGAATGGGATAAAGGGACCACTCACAAGAGAAAGAGCCAAAGGAAATGACACCTTTTTCTTCTGATTGTTGTAATTTATCATGTAGAGTATACTAGTCATTCTCATGGTGGCCATTGATGCAGTGGAAATTACAATAAGGGTGATCATGTTGGTGATGCAAGAGATGAAGAGGAGGATGTTGATTAGAATGCAATCAGATTAAGTGATTATTAAGAAAAGTATGCAAGACATCATGAGGTTTAGCAGCATATGTAAATTGCAATGATTCATGAGGAGGAGGTGGAGAAGACTTAGGTGTAGACCGACACAGTGGAGGTTAAGGAAGACACTTTCATGGAGGAGGAGATGGGGACCATGAAGGACGCTCAATAGATGGAAAAGGGAAATAAGTAGAAGGAGATGGAATAATATGTGTTGCAATTAAATATTGTTTTATATAAATAAATTTATAACAAAAAATCATAAGATATTAACATGTATCATACAATAGTTTTTCTTTTAATGCATGAATTAAGCTAAAACAAAAGATAAAATAAATTTCTAAATCAATTGGCTGAAATAATTACTGATGCATGCAAGAATTGAATTGTAAGATGTAATCTATAATGGTTCTTTATTTCCTTTATGAAAAGTAGTTAAACAATCATATTTAACTCTACTACTATTCTTAACCATAAACCACCTTTAAAATCATCCTCCATATTAGAGCAAGTGCTAAAAGATCCAGAAAGAAAATGAGTGTACCATTAAAGAGCATGGTAAATAAGACTATGGCAAAAATCTTTCAAGAGCAATCATTCATTAGAATACGAGGTCATTTCTAAATGATAATGCTTGAGATGAAAATAGAGGTTTTTGGTGTCATTAAAACATGTAAATGTAGGCATGATGAAATCATTAGGGAAAGCTGAATTGTGAATTTATTAGGTATTGGATTTCCTGGAAGATAATTATGATCAATGGAAGCATAATAGGATTTGTTTTCAAGAGTGAGATAATGAACTTGATCTTACAAATTATTGACAACATCCACAAGGTATAGAACATCATGTGAGGGGATGGTATAAGAATTGAGAGGCACATTGAGAAGTTGAAATTTTCCATTATGAGTGATCATGGGACATGAGAAGGAGGAGTGGGTGTGGAAGGAGGAGAAGATGGTGGGGAAGGAGGTGATGAACAAAGAGGCTATATGGGAATACTATATGTAGACTCATAAGTCACAATGAGAGTTTCAGTAATGGAAGTAGGAGAATCATTATGAAGAATATTAGAAAAAACCTCATAAGTAGAAGAGAGGAGTGGTAAATTCACATTCAATAGTCCTAAGAGAAGTAACATCCTCACTAACATGTTCATTATCAGAATCCTAATCACCATTACTTTCAATAAAATTTTCATTAGATATCGATTCATTAAAAGATCCATCAACATATAGAGAAGTAGCAAGAGAACTATCATGGTATTTGTCATTACAATCATTAGAAACAATTTTAGAAGTAGAAAGAGTACGATATACAACTTTGTATTCATCTTGACTACTAGTAGCAATTACATCATGCACATGTACATTTTCAACATTAGAGGTAACATTATTAATATTTACATAGTCACAAACAAGACCAAGAAAATAATCTACAATAGTGATATCATGTGATATAAGAGGAGTAGAAGAAGGTGGAGCATCATGGGTGACTATGGAAGAACAAGGAAAAAATGAAGTGAAATTTTGGTCTGGCGAGACTATGCAAATGCTATAGTTATGAAAAAAAGTGGGAATGGTGGTTTTGAATGTAAGAAGTTGTTGGAGAATGTCATAATCACATTGAGCATTGTGATAGAGAGTACTAAGTTCAACTACTACAACATCATCAAGGATTGTTTGCACACTAATATGCTCCATAGCCTATTTGGGAAAAGAGGATCTATTTTTAGCTATGATGGTTTTGGAGATCCTAGGGAAAGGAGATCGAAAAAGATATGGGTTCACCAAATGATTTAATAAAAACTAAATTAAATCTAATTTCAGACTCACTGATATGATAAAATACAATAAAAGACAAGTGTTAAGCACTCTAATGATGTAATATTGTAAGTAAATAGGAGAGATAGAATACTTAGCTGATTTATGCTTATCCTAGAACATATCTGAACTGGGATGACTAATTATTAGGCTGGGAAGAGGGACATAAATATTTGATATTAATTCTACACTTCAATAAAAAAAAATATGGACATAAACTCTTGGGCTAGGGAGAGGGCACCTAGGCACCAAAGGTCTCTTCTGGGAACTTATGAGTGTGCATATACTTGGGATCTGATTTTTCCTGTGTCGTGAGGGTTTCACATTTATTTATTGTTCACCACCTATTATTCTCAATTTGATCACCAAGGATACCTATAACATGCGAAACAAACCCAAACTACCTAAATAAGTTCACAAACACATCAAATTGAAATGAAATATTCAATATGTGAAGTTGGAATGACCCCAAAAATCACCTGAATAGTGAACTTACGATAGAGCATTGCATTATATTTTAGAATCCATGTAATTATATGTGCTTGTGTGTGAATATGTTTCCCTAGGTTTCCCTCATGATATTTATGCTAAGAAAGCAGGCTATTGTATTCATTTTTACCCCCATCACAAAGGAAATAAATCCCATGTGCACCGACCTATCACCCAACGGGCACTGGGTACTCACTTGAGGCACGTACGGGTGTCGAGTCTCTCTTTTATGTGAGCTTAGTGGGAAACATCATCTATGATCTAATTTTAAGATATTTGAAAGGAAATAAGACATAAAAGCACCATAGAGCTCAGAATGGATTTTAGATCCTTGCAGTCATTCCAGACATAAAGTTCTTAATAGATAATAAAACTTACACCAAAATAGAAAGGAAGTCATACAAGCATTCATACTTAGTTCATAAACATAAATGGAAAATAAATATGAAGGATGTATGCATCAGAACCATTAATGCTCGTATTCATATAAACTGGTAACCTCATTACATTCATCAGGACCATTACAGAATGTCACAAAAATGCAAACCGTAGTCATGCATTATAACTGGATTCATGTAACTAGGCCCTCAAAATAAAACTTATAACTCCCCAAACCATTGATACATCCTTTCCTACCCTTATTTACCCAAGCTAATAGAGTCCTTGTAGTATTTCTGTAGAGCTCCATGCTTTATCTATGTCTCTCTATCTGTGTTTCTTTTACTTCTGTAGGCACTTATATATATATATATATAACCTTTTTAAACTTCCAACTCATTCTTTTGCAGCCTCAAATCTTTTGCCAAGTGTCTGAATGTGGTCATCCATGGGTGCATGCTCCTCTAGGCCTAAGCTCACCACTCTATGCCATGATGTCCTTCTAGAAGCTTCTAGTGCAGGGAATATTCCTTCCTGGGCCAACCTGTCACCAGGCTAGCACCTTATCCACTCCACATGCACATTCAAGTCACACTTTTCTTGTATCCTACCCAAAATGACCAATATGGCTAAGTCCTGAAACCTTGGCTCTGTTCGCACATGTGCCATGGGTTTCCTTAAACCCTTCCTTACACCTTGTGCCTTCTCCTTACACGTTCCTTTCTTCAACTAGGCCTTGCATGCCTACGCGCCTTTTTACACTTAGCCAATATTTCAAGGGCCCAACATCACCCCACACTACATTTGTTCTTCATCCACGGGAACACTTCTAAAATGGATAGGGAATCATAATAGGCTTATACCTTAGAAAAGGAATAAGGGGATGAAGAATTTGGGAAAGAAGAAAGAATGGGACAGTGATGGCATCACTGCAATAAGCTAGGAAAATCTTTTTGTAAGTCATCCTCCAACTTGTTCTAGGCATCGAATTCATTTTGTGCTCTCTGGTAAATATCACCCACTAGGGTGCTCACCTGATCAAAACCTAGCCCATCCCCTTGTGCGCTCATGCTGTCAACAATATTTTCTAACTCCTTGCCTATATCCTCTAGCACATCCATCCTTCATGTAATCTGTGGGTATAGTTCCTTCAACTGGTTTTTAATTGAACCCCTTAAGGTTTCAATGGCCTCAAATTTCTTTTTGACCTCAGCTAGGATATTTCCCTCTCTAGTCTGTTCCCCTTTTTCTTCTCCTAGAACTCTTTACATTCTGCTTCATCATTAGCAACCAACATGCTCGCCACTTTGTCTCTGTCTGCACAGTTGTCGTACGCGGCCTCAACATTCCAACAGGAAATCTTTACATTAGCAAGGACCTTGTTGTATTCTACTATGAGTGCCATGACTTTCAACTTATCCTCCTTCTCTAAGTGCGTGGCCACTTCTTCTGTAGACTCCAAAGCTAGCAGCTTCCTCTCCATGGTGAGGGTTCTAGTTAAGTCCTCCAGGAATTCTAGGGTAGATGCATACTTCCACGTGGAAGGTGCTAGGTTCAGATGCTTCAAAACTATGGCATCTGTAATGGACTCCACCTTTTTGTAAACTTCACACACTCTAGCCTTCTCGTCCCTTAACTCTTGCTGCCACTAGGCACTGATCAACTTTTCTTGACTTAGCTCCTTTATCCTCGCAGCTAGCTCTTCCTCTTTCTTCTTCAGTTCATCCTCTAGATCTTTGATTCTATCATTCCACCCAAAGAGTCTAGCTTTGACCTCAACAGAGACCTTTGTTGAGTGCATTGCACAGTTGTTCATCTGAGAGCTACTGAGCATTCACCAATGGGTTGTCTCCTTTTGATTCTGGAAATTTTATTATTAGCCCATGGCTTACTTCAAATTCTGGTTCATCAATATGGGACTCAAATGCCCATGAGAGCATCTTCTTTGTCTATGGATAAGCAACCTCTTTATCAAAAGATGACATCGCCACAATCTTATCTACTGCAATTGTTCTTTGGAACCATACGTGCAACACTTTGTTGGGATCATCACTATAACCCATCCCTAGCCTCTCCTCCCCCACTCGCTTTCCTCCAGTGTGCATGCCCTAAGGAATAACTACATTTAAAGTGGGGCCTCCAGTGCTGCTGTGGTCCTTTTCTATGCTCTCTTCCTTATCCTCATTCAACACTAGCTCAGTGCTGTGTTCCAACTCCTCTTCCACCAAGGTCTCAATGATCTTTGTTTCTTCTCCTTCTTCCACCTTGGTTATCTGTTCCTACGTAAGGCTTGGAGCCTTCTACTTCTGCATGTCAGTCTCCTCACTTCTTCCTATGTCCTAGGTGCCTTCCCCCTCCTGACTACCCTTGTGCTGCATGAAAAGGAACCCCTATTCTTCTTCTCTGCCTTCTTCTTATGAATCATGCATGTTGAAGACAAGTGGCTCTTGATCTCTTCTAGGATCATCTTCTTCACTATCATCTTCCTCATCGTCATCATCTTTTTCACCTATGTACCTCTCCAAACTCCTAGTTTCTTCCGAGGCGGTCTCCTCTTCTACCCTCTACTTCTTCCTAACTGGGGATTTTGGTGTATGTGACTTTGTCTCTGCTTCTTCTGATTACTCCTTATCTAACAGACTCTCTGGCTCCGGTGTATTCTCTTTGATTATGGACTTCTTTTTGTGTGAATACATACTTGTTCTGGTGCTTTTCCCAGGGGAACCTATTACCTATGTATCCACTACACTTGGTACTTTCTTCTCTGGTTCTTTTTCCTCCCATCTGGGCGGGGGTCTTTTCCTACCAGTTGGGTCCTTAGGTATGGACATCTCATTCTCTAGATATGCACCCTCTCAGATTTGGGTCTTATGCAGAGGTATACTCATGCCATGGATCCTCCTGCAATGGGAAAAGTCATGGGTCTCACCATTTGGACCTCATGCGACACGTACCTCTCCACGTACATGTGCTTATTTTGGTAGACCAACCCTTTGTGCATTTCCCTATGGTCTTGGTTTAGGTTACCAAGGTCTAACCTCAACTTCTTGGATTATTTGAACATGTTCACTCCTCGCTCGGAAGTGTTGAGTTGTGAAGGAAAAAGGGAGCTTGCACCATGGGCTCCATGTCTCATCTATCAATTTAAATCTGTCCAAGGCAGAAATGTTGGTACACAACAAACTTAGCCTCTCCCTTGGTGGTTACTAACAGTTGTTTAGGGATCCTCCATTCTTCCCTAAATGCATTCCTCAGGTGTGTATACCACTTCTCCAGGTGCACCTTGTGCATGGCCATCATACTGTCACAGGTGTACTTTTCAAATCTCTTCACAGGTGAAGGGTATTCAGTAGGGTACTCCCACACAAATTTTTCTAATGCATCTGGCACTCCAATCTCTGAAAATACAATGGTTAGCAGGACATTACCAAAAATGATTTTATCACCTTCCTTCGTGTTGCTGACAATGTCATCCGCGATGAATGTAGACAAGTTATAGATGGTGCCCTCCAAAATTTTCCTGCAAACATGCAACCAGGCCTTGTTAACATGGGTCCATCTCTCTTGGCCATTTATCTTTGTCACAAGGTGTGCAGCCATCTTCATCACTGGGTCCTTGATGTCCATGATATCAAATTACCTTGACCCCCTTTTGTACACATAGGCAATAATAGTCTCCTTAATTGCCTCCTTGTCACTTAGGTCATCCTCCACACTATCTCCTTCAAAGATGAGGTGTGAAATGTGAAATAAGTTGAGAGGTAATACACATCTTGCACCCTACTAAGTGGAAGTAATATTCATGCACATGCAACATCAACCATTGATATAGGAACTCATGCTTCCCAAAGTAGGGCAACTCAAAGAGTTGCTACAATTCTGACTTCTCCAACTTGAGTTTTGCATCATTGTTATAGATGGGAAAACCCTTTGGTGTCCTTTTATTTGTTGGGCACACTAAATCCAGTGCCATTTCCTTCTCGATTGTGCTTGAGCAATGATTGTAATCATTTACTATCATATTTCTTAAATGGGACTCCCAATCCTTCCCTAGTAACACTCCATCTGGGTACTGCATTTCTATGTACCACTCTTCATTTTTATGCGCGACAGTTTCTTGTTGCTTGCCCTTGCCCTTTCTAGGTGTGTCAACTAGTTTCTTGGGTGCCATTGTTTAGGTCCTCTTATCAATTCAATCACTTCTTGTTACTCTGTTATTCCACTCCCTTCAACCTTAGATCTCAAACTTGTGAGGAAAACCCCTTAAACCCGTGACCTAGTTCTTCAAACCCTAACAGGGATAGTTCCTTCACAAGACAACGCCTTCTCACAATTTCTCTTACACAGGTAAAATCCCTTCTTTATGGTTTGTAAATCCAAACTAGTTACTCACGCTCAACTCTTCAAATTTTTCTTCACATGGATTGGTTCTGAAAGACCTAATTTGTTAAGATGCAAAAGTGCTTCTTTTTCCTTATACGTAAACTAAATAATAAAATTCCCGAACCTTTATTTATAGTTTTTCCCATTTTAAGCATTAAATGCTACTTCACCTACCACTATACTTTTAATTTTTAAAGTGGATTTTTCAAAAAAATCTTGACTTCTGCGCCCCAACTCACACACCCAACCCTACATGGATAATCTCCAACCTTCTTGCATGCAACCAATCCATCTTGATAAGAGACACTTGCACGTGCGTCACTGCTGCTGAAGGCACTTCTTCTGTCATGATTTTTGCTCTTGCCTACCTCATGTTGTTTATGCGCTTCTTCCTTATTTGTGCGTGGGATCTAAAAGTAGCCTTATCTTGACACCAACCATCCTTTTCCACCTTTTATTTCATGCACCTCTTTCAACAGGGCCATTCAACTGGGTTTTCCAATAGAATCCTCCTTAGCACTTTACCCATGCTTTCCTTCACATCACTCCACCCCACACTTAAACGATGCGTGGACCTATGTGCATTCAAAACCCTAAAAAATTAGCAAGGTTACCAGCACCTACGGTGTAAAACAAAACAACAATGTGAAAGGGAAATACAAGAAAAGGAAATGCATAAAGGAAATTCTAAATTATCTGGCAAAACTGCCTTATTTATAGTAGGGCTTCAACCTACTCCCATTGAAGTGTCTAAGAAATTTTATTCCATCTAGCACTTGTAACTAGCACATGCCTGAATCAAGGATGTACTAGATTGTGTAGGGACCCAACCAATGGACTTTCAACTTCCCGGGATGGCGCAGAAACTTAGAATCATACATTAAGACCATCTATCCAACCTCAAATTTCTTGTTCCTAAAGTTGCGATCATGCCATGCTTTTTGATTTTATTTTTCTATTGTTTGGCTCCACCTGGCGAGTGATCTTCTTTCATCCAGCTTCATCAATTCATCAATTCTCTCTTCTAGAACTTGTTGATCAACCAACTCTCTTACGTGCACTATTCATAGAGAAGGTTTCATGAACTCAACCGATAGAATAAATTCCACGCCAAACACCAATTGAAACAGTGTGGCTTTGTTCAGCCTTTTATAAGTTTTCCTATAAGCCCATAATACGGTTAATACCTTGTCATCCCAATCTTGTCTTCCGACATCACAAGTTTTTATCAGGGTATGAATCAACATTTGGTTAAATGCTTCCGTGGTTCCATTTTGTTGTGGGTGATAAGGTGTAGTCTTGTGATGAGCCACCATGAACTCTGCTAACAGGATCCTCATGGTCTCATTCAAGAAATGTGTACCCCTATCACTGATTAAACTTAAAGGGTATCCATACCTTGTGATAATGTTTTCCCACAAAAACCTTACTGTTGTAGCTGTTGTGCAATCTTTAGTTAGGGCTGCCTCTACCCACATTTTCAAATAGTCTGTTGAAGTGATTATGTAGCATGATTCAGTCCTACCCACTACTAGTATAATAGGGCCTACAAAGTCTATTGTCCATTTCTCAAAAGGTTAAACACTAGGGATAACGCGCAAAGGAATTTCATCTCTCCTTCCTGGCTTGCTAACGCACTGACAATGGTCACATGCTTTACAGTAGTCCTTGCAATCCTTATGCAAAGTTTCCCACCACAAGCCTGCCATTAATATTTTATGTGTGGTGGCATCACCTGCATAATGTCCACCTGTACTTCCTCTATGATAGTGAGGTGCTCATGCTCTAGTACACACCTGTGTAAAACTTCATCATGCCCTAATTTGTATAAGTCCCCACTGATCAACATGTAGGGTGTGATGCGTATGGATAGTTTCTTTTTCTCTAATGTATTCATCCCTTCTGGTGCCACACCTTCCTTTAGAAATACTAAAATTTCCTCCAAATTTGAGGGCACGTGCCACAACCTAAATAGTTACACGTCTAGCATTGTCTCTTCAATGCTCTACGCGTCCTCCCCTAAATCAATCCTTGACAAATGATAAGGTCCATAGTTACTCTTTCTAGGATTCACAACTACCATGAACTCAAACTCTTGAAATAACAACACCCACCGACATATGTGCCCTTGTAGAATGGGCATGTTCACCAAGTAATTTAATGCCATGTGGTCAGTGTAAAATACAAAGGTAGTTGCTACAAGATACTGTCTAAACTTGTGAAGCGCATAGATCATTGAAAATACTTCTCTCTCAGTCGTAGTATAATTATGCTCTGTTGGTGTCAACTTCCTACTTTCAAATCATAGGGGATGATCAACAACTCCCTCACCAGGTTGTGCAAGCACTGCCCCAATGGTCATTCTGGAGGCATCCACATGAACATGGGAGGGCTTATCGCAAGAGGGAAAAAGTAATACAGGTGCGGTGACAAGCCTATCCTTCAATGTAACAAACGCCTTCTACTACACCTTTCCCTAATGGAAGGAACTTTTATGTCTGAGTAATTATTTCTAAAGGCATGGAAATCTTACCATACCCCTTGATGAACTTCCGATATTAGCCCACGTGTCAAAGAAACCCATGCACTACGCTTTGGCTAGTAGGCTCCCCCAATCCCACAATCACTGTAACCTTGGCAGGATCTACTAGTAATCCCTCCTTACATATGATATGCCCCGATAACGTTCCAAAGGGGGTAGAAAAGACATACTTCTTAATGTTGAGGGATATCCTCAACTGCCGACACCTCTCAAACATAAGCCTTAAACTATCACAATGGTCTTTTACTATCCCATACACCGTCCAATCATCCAAATAGACCTGAAGAAATTTGTGGACGAAGTCCTAGAACGGCTGTACCACTATGCATGAGAAAACAACATACACATTCTTCAACCCAAAGGGCATGACCATATATGCAAAACTTCCCCATTCAGTGGTGAAAGTTTTCTTCTCCTGGTATTCCTTTGCAATCCAAACTTGGTGGTACCCCAAAAATCCATCCGTAAAGGAATAGATTTCATGCTTAGTGACTCCCTCCAAAATTTCTTTAGTGAAGGGGGTTGGAAAGGGATCAATGACATAAACTGTGTTTAGCTCCCTATAATCCATGCAGATCCTAATCCACCCATCCTTCTTTATGTTGATTACCATTTGAATTATCCATTTGGATTCTTCAATAGCTTCAATGATCCCAGATGCTATCAATTTTTCTATCTCTTCCTTTACCTTCACGCAAAAATTGGGATTCATCTAGTAGGGTCTCTTCCTGATTGAGCATGTACCATCATTCATCTTTATCCTCATTTCCCCCAAGGAATGGTGGATGCCTTGAGCTCATGGTACCCACATGGAAATAAGTCCTCAAACTTGAGCAAAGGATCAACGATCTTAGATACTTCCTTCTCCTCCAAGTAATATATAATGATAGCTTCCTTAGGTTCTTCTCCTGAGCTAATGTTAACCTTTTTAGTTTTTAAAGGTTCATGGTAGGCGCACACGTGATTATTAGCATTGTTCACTACCGTGTGCATCCCTACAGAATGATTAGCATCCAATATTTCTATTTCCTCCCCATTAATCACATATACAAGCTTTCATTTCTCCTTTTTCAAACACTCGTGCTCAAACTAATCCTCCTCTATTTCCTCTTTTTCAAACTGCTCCCCTAAACCTGGTTCACCAAGTAATTCCAGTAGCCTATCTTCTATCATGGCACTATCCCCCATGGTAAGGCACTTGACAACCTGTAATGCCTTATCAAATGATGGCTTGGTACTTTGATACTCAAATGTTTGAACTCGGTCAACCACTAGTTCTTTCCAATTCCCTGTTTGGTGGCTTATCTCAGAATGTATGTACCATGCGTACACGTAACCCTATAGGGTAGAATATAGTTTGTACACTTAGAGGGATGGTGGAAAAGCTTTTGTGCCTTCCTTACAGGTTCTCTCACAGGCTTGGACATGGAAAGAGGAAGGATCCTTACCATGGTAGTCCTTGATGGCGGTGGGCTCATTGCTTCTAGAGAAATGAGTAGAGAAGTCAATTCTCACTTCATGCCATTCCAAGAGATTATCCCAATGTGTTTCCCACAAGCACGTAGCAGTTCCTAGTAGGACGTAACTTAACATCCCCCTTCTTTCATTTTCATCCTTCCACTGAGCTCACATTTTCTACAAAAAGACCTCAGGGGAGGCTCCTCCTAAGTACTTAGGTAGCTCTTTTCCTCCTAGGTGTTTGACTGTGCACACCTTTGTCACCCACCCTCTTAAATGTCATCCAATCAATTCATAGGTCCCATACACCCAATTATCACATGCTAGACTAGTGGTGTCACCTACCGACAGAGCATCTTCAAATTGAATAACTTCGTTGGTAGGATGGATTATCTATGGATCCCTAATTGAGGGCACATATATTCTATCCAAGACCTCTTCTCCCAAAGGTTCAGTATAGGGTGTTGATTTCCCATCAACCAGGGGTATGATGACTAATTCCTCCTCATTTTCAAAGCTGATGTACCCTTTGTTGAACTGAAGATCCTCATTGTTCTTGTAACACTATGGGTAGCCAAGTAGTGCTAGGAAATTTTTTGCCTCAATGAGTGTCACGACTTCCAAATCCCCAATAAACTTACCTCCCTGAATGGTGATAGCCGCATCCTTTAAGACACCAATGGGAATTGCATTTGTTTTGATTTTCATATACAGTACATTCGATGATGGCTGTAAAGCAAGCCTTCCCATCTGATGCCATGCATCCAATGTGAGAACATTGGCCTCCATGAATGTGTCAATGAGGATATTACTCAGCAGCCATCCATCCACTACTACATTTAGCGTGATCTCCCTATCATATTCAAGGTTGTGAGGGGGAAGGTTTACATATAGGACCTACCTTTCACGCTCTTCTCTAGTGTGTGGTACCTTCTCCCTCAACCATGCTCCTAGCAAGGGAATAAAATTCTCTTGACTTATCATTTTACATACTTCCCTGACATCATATAGGTCATTTCTTGGCATCTCGACCTTCCTCCTTTTCTCCTCCCTCCTAGACTACTCCTTTAGACACTGGATTTCTCCTTGTAAACTCCAAATGATGTCTATGGTATCTTGATATACCTTATTTTGATGAGCAAGATCTGGGTACTTTCTATGCACCACTTCTTCTCTTGAAACCAAAGTCCTCTGCCTTGGTATTTCCTTTGCGTGCATGGCCTCTACTCTTTTTTTTTACTAAAACAGGTTTTAAGCCCACATCACATGTTACCCGTGGCATCCATTGTGTGTCCATCTTCTTAATGCTTACCATTGCAGTGCTCTTGTCTTTCCTTTGCTTCCGATTCATGTGCTCAAACAACTCAAGCCACTCCTCATACTTGTGTTTCTTCCCACACCATGAGTACTGTAATAGGTCTAGGCACTCTCATTTTTAATGCTCTATAGACCCACAATCAAAACAAGTTCCATGTGGGAACTCATTTCTTCCTCCATAATGACCATGACCATAGAATCCTCTGTGAAATCCCCTTCCACGTACGCCTCCATCTGAGTGCTCCTCATAACAACAATCATCACCTTTAGAACTATTGGCAATGTTGGTCTAGCACACCCCATGATCAATGGCCTCATGTATATGATCAATAAGCCTACAATCCTTAGTATCATGGGTTGTAGAGGTGTAGATCTTATAGTAGCAAGACACATTCTTCTAAATTGTGCATTGTAACAAGGGGCAACTACTTGCATCATGGTCCCCATGACAAATATCAAAGTCTACTATCATGGTACGTACTATCCTCAGGGGAAACTATCCTTGACATACCCCTCTACTTCACAATATGTACACCATAAACCACTGTGACTCTCATGGGTTGAGTTCGCAGACAATTTTTCTAGCTACTTAGCCATAGTAGCAATCCAAGCCTCCAAAAATGGGCTAATACTAGTATCAACACTTCTAACAGCCTCAATGCACAAAGTAGTTTCTAACGCCTCGCATAGGTCCATGAAATTTTTATGAGATAAGGACCTTCTAAAAGGTGTGATCAACCCTTCAACAAACCACTAAGCATGTTGTGAAGGGTGAATATCATATGATAATTTAGATAAGAGAGTTTTAAAGCACACATCATACTCTCGCACACTCTCCACCAATCCCTATTGAATCTCCTTCAGGGCATTGATGCTCTTCTATTTAAACTCAAGGATGTGGAACTCTATCAAGAAGGCATTCTTTAAACCAGTATAATCCACCACTATTTGATGAGGGTCATATTTCCTATACCAGTTATGCATGTGCCCCTGCAATGTCATTGCAAATTGACTAGCCTTCCACTCTGAGGTTATGATCCCCTTTGCATGCCATAGCAGCTCACACTTCTGAACATGTTCTGTAGCATCCTTAATACTTCTGTAATCCAAAAAATATAAATACATCTCAAATAAGACTGGAGGGGGTGACTGGGGCCCTTGTCCTCTTGATCCAGAGCCTTGGTTCCCTTCAGTGTTCCCTCCGCCACCAGATCCATGAGGTCCTGATCCTCTTGAGACACTAGATCCATCAGATCCACCAGGTCCTATTCCTCCTAATCCACTAGATCCACCAGAACCACCAGGTCCTATAGTGGTCATGCTAAGTGTCCCCAAGGTTCCACTGAATTACATGTCAATGGTCTATGATACTACCTCACTACCACTAATGTACCCCATGCCACTCCTAGATGCGAGACTGAATACTTGTGTACTTTCTCCTTGTCCAAAGACTCCTATAAATATTGAAAAATGCGGAGCCATAGAAGTGGGAACTAAAAAATTGTATCTCCTAGGTGCAGATCTGTCACTTCCATTGATACCAACTAGGTCAACGATACTCCTTCCTTGATCTCAAAAACCAAGCACCAGGGTTTGGTCACTAGGTGGGTTTAGATATGTTCCAATGACTCTTCTCTCTCCAGGTGAAGAACTCTCATCAAAATCTGAAGGGGTCTCTCTTATGCACTTTCCAAGATGGGGTAGCAAAGACTGCTCCAGTTCCACATCCTCTGCATGAACCTCAACTCCTTCCCGCAACGTCTGCTGCCATAGATCCATCAAACTTGAAAGCTCGCGTTGTCTAATAATCTCCCTTTCACATGCTTCACTATACTTAAGTTGTCTCTCCTTCCTTTCTTTCTCGGTTGTAAAATCTTCCATCTTCCTCCACCCTAGCTTCCTCGCCCAGCACTTAGAATGGTTTATCCAGCCTTTAGAAATGCCTCTAAACTCAAAATAACAATCAAGATATTCATTTCCAGAGGGATAGCACACATAAATGATCCTCTGGGCTCCCACATAAATTTAAACTCAGCAACTTCTAGAAAATAATATGTGGAAATAACGTACTCTAGAGTGTGGCTAGCTAACAAACCTTTCCACCAACGATCCACAACATGAGTCCACATTAGATCTACATCCTACATCCTCTGGTATTCTTCTTGGGTCCATGCACATGATCTATAATACCAGCTTGATATAGATGCATATGTTGAGAGCTATTCATACAATTCTACTAGGAAGTAACAGAAAAATGTTTCATACAAATCATGGTAGAGATTCTCTTCTACCCATCTACATGCATCAAACTCAAGTCCAGTGCTAAATCTCTAATCAAATTCAATCTCCATGCTCTGGAACCATGATTCAACACTTTCCAAAGTTAAACACTCTATCATTACTCATTACAGATCATGATGTATGCTATTTCCCACTACAACTTCAAAAAGAGGTCCCAGAAATGGAACCAAGAAGTAGTCATTTTTACCCCCATCACAAAGGAAAGAAATCCCATACGCACCGGCCTATCACCCAGTGGGTTCTAGGTGCTCACCCGAGGCATGTGCGGGAATTGAGTCTCTCTTTTATGTAAGCTTAGTGGGAAACATCATCTATGATGTGAGTTTAAGAGATTTTAAAGGAAATAAGACATACAAGCATCATAGAGCTTAGAACGGCTTCTAGATCCTTGCAGTCATTCCAGACATAAAGTGCTTAATAGGTAATAGAACTTACACCAAAATAGAAAGGAAGTCATACAAGCATTCATACTTATTTTATAAACATAAATGAGAAATAACTATGAAGAAGGATGTATGGATCAGAACCATTAATTCTCATATTCATATAAATTGGTAACCTCATTACATTCACTAGGCCCATTACAGAATGTCACAAAAAGGCAGACTGTAGCCATGCATTATAATTGAATTCATATAACTAGGCCCTCAAAATAAAATTTATAGCTCCCAAAACCCTTGATACATCCTTTCCTACCCTTATTTACCCAAGCTAACAGATTCCTTACAGTATTTTTAAAGAGATCCACCCTTTATCTATGTCTCTCTATCTATGTATCTTTTACTTCTGCAAGCACTTGAATATATAACCTTTTTGAACTGCCAACTCATTCTTCTGTGGCCTTAGATCTATCACCAAGTGTCTAAATGTGGTCCTCCATGGGCGTATGCTCCTCCATGCCTAAGTTCACCACTTCGTGCCATGATGTCCTTCTAGAAGCTTCTAGCGCAAGGCATATTCCTTCTTGGGCCAACCTATTGCCAGGTTGGCACCTTATCCACTCCACATGCACATTCAGGTCACACTTTTCTTGTATCTTGCCCAAAATTCCCAATATGGATAAGTCTTGAAACCTTGGCTCTATCCATGTATGTGCCATGGGTTTCCTTAAACCCTTCCTTACGCACCTTCCCCTTGCGCACCTTTCTTTAAATAGGCCTTACACGCCTAGCACCTTTTTACACTTAGCCAATATTTCAGGGGCCCAACAACTATGGGTAGATAATATGCAAATGTGTGAGATAGAATTTAGCACTTCCCCTTCCTTTGTAGTGTATGCAACCCAAAAATGCAGTCCCTTTGATGGTAGTGATAGTATGTAGATGAGATTTCCCCTTAGCATTTCTCGTTGGTATAATAAAGTGTATGTTGTGCATATATATGGATCTATTTTTTGAATTTAGACACTAATGACATGGCATGTGGAATATGACTTCAGGATAAGGATAAGAAAACTAAAAATATGGAGTAAAAATGTAAAAAAATGTAAACAAGAACAATGAGAACAAGAGCACCCAGAATGGATGAGAGTGCTTGGGCTCTATTGTCAAGAATGGGTTATAGTGTCTTGGGACAAATGACGGAAAATATGGAAAGACAAACACACATGGATCCCTATGACCTAACTAGAACTAGGTACTAAAATGACATATGTGAGAGAGAAATATAATAGAAACAACCAAAGCAAGTGGATGGACAAGGGGTTGTGTCATTAGTGAATACTTTTCTCTCTTGATATATATATATATATATACTTGATGGAATAGTAAAATAATAATATATGAGTGGTTTTGTGTCTACAAGATCATGGTGATGGTTTATATGACGTGTATGATGAGTTTCAGGTCAGTTCTCATTGGTTGGATGGTGTTTCATGGACCTTAAGAAGCAATAAGGTGAAGACAGGCTTAAGAAAACACAGGTAAGTCACTGTTGTTGGAGAGTTACAAGAATATTTGAGAATGGTGGTGATTTTGATAAGTGAATATGTTTTTAGGATGCTTCATGAAAAATTCCAAGTCAATATGAAGTAATTTTGCAAGATATGTCATTTTTGGTAAAACAGTGTTTTGAAGAAGTCAAAACTAGCTCAAATTGGAAACTTCATATGTTCATTTTGAACTATGTGATTTACATGGGACCTTGAGGTTTTAGGGGATGTTTTTCCATTGATCTAAGATTTTTTTTCAAAAATAATGAGGTGTTTTGATCGTTAGGTTTTTTTATTTATCGTAAAGAAGGTAAAGTGGTTTAAAACCCTATTTAAACCCTATCTAAATAGTGACTTGGAGGAACTTGACTATACTGATCCATAATTTATTATTATTGTAAAATTTATGATTTTAAATTTTAGAGGACTTCCCTCAGTTTCAAATGAGGTACTTTAGAGCTCATGACATTATGTGGATCCCCCTCAAAAATACAAGTTTCCAGATTTTTTCAATTTATGCAAAAGATGTACATTGAACCTAATGTGTAAATCACCATTTATGGAATCATGGGAGTTTTATTACATTTCTATGATATTTTTAAGTCATCGTTTATGTCCTAAGATGCAAAGCATTCCCTATCTTTGAATATTTGTCTTTGGGGTTGAAAAGGAAGTTTTAAGCACTTGTAGAGATTGACCTGGTTAAAGACATTCCACTACGAGTTGGAAAAAAATGTAATATTTAATTAATATTTTATTTAAAGAAATTTCCAATAGTATATTGTTTGTCTCTTTATTTGGTTTTTTGACAAGTGAACCATCTTAGTTTTTTAGACCTAGTTTTGGGGTCTAGAAGCCGTTTTGGATCAAATGCATAGATTGAGTTGTTTGGAGGTCTTCCACTAAGATCTAGATGAAAAAGTGATTTTCTATGGAAAGTATACTTAGATATATTTCCAATGGTATATTAATTGAGTAATAATGAGGAGATTTTGTATGCTAATTTGGTCACTCTTCAAGACTGAAATTTTGGGCATTAAAGACCTAGTGGGGTTTGCATGCGTCTTGGTGAGTTTAAGGATGGAGATGGAATTTTCAGTTGTTCCCGATCATGTTGATTATTATTTGGGGAATTTCTCATGTTTCATGATGATTTTGGATCCATGAATTTTTTTTTGAAGATGTGGGAGTTGTTGGACCATTCTTTGGTGCTTTAGGAACTTATTTTGAGCTTGCTTGTGTTCTTGGATCTCATTGGAGATGTTATGACCCCTTATGACCCTATTTGTCTCTTATAATGTTTTTATATGATGGTATTATTATATTTTTTAGTTGAGGTGACCTACCTACTTTGTCATGGCTTACCCAAGATTGTTTTAAATTTAATTCATGTATATAAAGCATGTGATGTTTATTTATTGTGACTAGTTGTGCATGGGGGAAACATTCAACCCTTAGAGGAGTAAATGAGAGTGTTAAAGGGTTAATAATAGAGAAAATAAGGGCCGTTAATACCTAAATAATATTTAAGACCATATTTGCAAGCTATATTGATACATTGAGCCCATGAAGAATATAGATTGTGCAAGTTAGAGAAAAGCTTGTTTGGATGAGGGTTTGGTGTGTTTTAAGAAATTTGGAGCTCAAATTGGATCAATATCAGTTATGTGAGCATAATTTCATTAGTGATAACTCATTTATAGGTGGTTGAGATGGTTCTTGATCACCTTAGGGGGTGCTATCCTCCTTGTGGGGTTGGTGCCTCACTAAACTAGGGTTTAGTGCTCCTTGTAGGGTTGGTACTCTACTAAATGAGGGGTTGGTACTCCTTATGAAGTTAGTGTTTTTGTTGGGCCCCATAATATTGGCTAAGTACAAGAAGGTAGGTGTGCATGTGGGACCTATTTTTAGAAGGGTGAGCATGGTAAAGGTGTGCAAGGAAGGGTTCTAGCTAGGTTTTATAGAACACACGATGCATGCACAAGGCAATACAGGTTGTGGGACTTAGACATATTCGGCGTTCTAGGAAGCACATGAGAAAAGTGTGACCCATCTAACATGTGAAATGGATAAGGTACCAACATGGCAGCTATAGGATCAAAAATGGAATATTCCATGCATGTGATGGAAGGTTCTAGAAGAACATCATGGCACAGAGTGGAGAGCTCAAATCAAAGCAGACATGCTCCATTAAAGGACCACTTGGAAACTTGGCAGCTGATCTATTACCTCAGAACGCATGGCGGTGAAGGTAGAAAAGCTATATATAGAGGTGCACATATAGCATAAAATATATATATAGAGAGAGAAGTATATATGCCATATAAAGCTATATATAGTGCTGAATCATCCTCCGTGCTCATAGATTCAGCACTAGACTTGAGTTCGATGCACATAGATGGGTAGAATAAAAACCTATACCATGAGTTATATGAGACATTCTTTTTTTATTTTCAAGTAGAACTATATGAATGGATTTCAACGTATGCATCTAGATCAATTTGGTAATATAGATCATGCGTATGGACCACAGATGATTATCAGAGGTTACAGGATGTAGATATGACTTTGACGTGTGTTGTTGATCACTTTTTAAAAGGAGTGCTGACCAGTTATACTCTAGAATGTGCCATTTCTATGTATTCTTTCCCAGAAGTTGCTAAGTTCAAGTTTCTCAGGGAGATGAGAGGATCATTTATGCATGTTATTCCTTTGGCTATGAAGATCTTGTCATTATCTTAATTTTAGAGGCATTTCCCATAGTTGGCTAAGCTTCTCTGAGGGTTGTGAGAGGAAGCTAGGGTGGAGGAAGATGGAAGATATTGCAGCTGAAAAGCAAAGGGATGAGATACAACTCAAGTAAAGTGAAGCTCATGAAAGGGATATGACTAGACAACATGAGGTTTCAAGTGTGATGGATCTATGGAGGAAGACTTTGCGGGAAGGAGTTGAGGTTCACCTAGAGGGCATGGAACTTGAGCAGTATATGCTACCCCATCTTGGAAAGCATGGGAGAGAAGCCCCTTCAGCTTGTGATGAGTGTTCGTCACATCGAGAAAGAAGATCGTCGATACACATCTGAACCCACCTGGCAACCAACCCCTAGAACTTGGTTTTCCAAATCAAGGAAGAAGTATTACTATCCTAATTGATATCCATGGGAGTAACTAATCTACACCCAGGAGATATAATTTCTTATTTGGAACATTCATGGCTATGCAAACCATTCTGGTATTTAGAGATTTTTTTAGACAAGGTGCAAATATACAAGGTTTGTGTATCACATCTAGGAGTGGCGTGGACACATGACTAAAAGTGGGATGATATAACAAATCATTGGCATGTAATTTATTGGGATGTTGGGAACACTAGGTGCAACCACTTCAGGCCATTTTACGGCTGCAAGAGGTGGATCTGGTGGTATAGAAGTTGGAGGACCTAGTGGACCTAGTGGATCTAGAGGATCTGGTGGGTCAAGAGGAATAGGACCTGGTGGATCTTGTGGAGGAGGAAACAATGGAGAGAACTAAGGCTCTGGATCAGGTGGATAAGGGCCTCAACCACCTCCACAAGTTTTTTTTGAGATGTCATTACACTTACCAGACTAGAGGGGTATTTAATATGCTACAAAGCACATGCACAAGTGTGAATTACTATGGCGCATGAAAGGGATCACTACCCTAAAGCGGAAGGCAAGCTCGTTTGCAACAATGTTATAAAGACACATGCATAGTTGGTATCAGAAGTATGACCCCCATCAAATGGTGGTAGACTACACTACAATTAATAACACCTTCCTAGCAAAATTCCATATCCTAAAATTTGAGTAGAAGAGCATCAATGCACTGAAAGAGATCCAACAAAGAATGGAAGAGACTGTGCAGGAAAATGACACATGTTTCAACAACTTCTTGTCAAAACTATCCTATGGTATTCATCCTTCTCAACATGCTCAATGGTTTTTTGGATAATTATAACACCATTTAGGAGGGATCTCTCACACAAGACTTTCACATACCCACGCGAGGCCTTGAAAGCTACCATATGCGTCGAGGCTATTTAGATAATTGATACTGGTGTTATTCCCTTTACGGAGGCTCAAAGTGCCACAATGGCCAAACAATCAAATAAGATTTCTATAAACTCAACGCATGAGGTTTGTAATGGGATTTGGTGTACAGACTGTGAAGTGGAAGTGTATGTAAAGTATAGTTTCCCTTGGAAGTTAGTACGTACTATGATGGTAGACTATGAGATTAACTATGGGGATCATGATGCAAGTAGGTGCTCTCTACTAAAGTGCACAATCCACAAGAATGTTTCTTGATATTGTAATATCTATAGCTCTACAATCCATGATACCAAGGATTACAGACAGACTGATTAGATTCATGATGCTATTGATTTTAGTGTGCATCAGACTAGTATTGCAAGAAATTCCAAAGATGATGATCATCCCTATGAAGGGTGTATAGATGGAGGAGTGTGTGGAATATTTTTTCTCAAAGGACGAAGTGAATTTCTGCGAGGAACAAATTATAATTGTGGATCTACATAGCATTACAAGCATGAGTGTCCTGATCTGTTACAATGCTCATGGTGTGGGAAGAAACATAAATAAAAAGAGTGTCCAGAGCTTTAAGAGCATATGAACTAGCAGCACCGGAAGGACAAAGGTGTTGGGATAGTGAGCATCATAAAGGCCAATTTATAGTAGATACCAAGAGTTCCACATGAGTCAAGGCTAGAACCTGTACTTGTGAAAATGTGAGCAGAGGCCACCTGTACTAGGGAGATGCCAAGATAAAGGACACTAGTTCAAGAGAGGAAGTGGTACATGGGAGGTATCTAGACCCTTCTCACTAGAAGGAAGTGTATCAAGAGAATATATACGTGATTCAGAGTTTGCAAGGGGAGATCCAATGTCTAAAGGAGAAATCAAAATAGTTGGACTAAAGGAAGAATGTCAAGGCTCCAAAGGAGGATTTGGATGAAGTCAAGGAAGTATGTATGATGTTAAGGGAAGAGAATATTATTCACTTGCTAGGATAGTGACTAAGGAAGAAGGTACAAACACTAGGGAAAAGTGCAAAAGACTAGTTTTGCATACAAACCTTCCTCCTCATAGCCTTGCCTATGATAAGGAGATTACATTGAACGTAGTAGTTGATTGGTGGCTTTTGAGTAATATCATCATCGACATGGGAGCAAAGGTCAATATTCTTACCTTGGATGTCTGACATCAAATGGGAAGATCCAAATGACAACCATCTTCGAATGTGTTGTATATAGAAAACAAAACAAAGGAAATGCCCATTGGAGTCTTAAAGGATGTGGCTATCATTGTTCAATGGGCCAAGTTCACTTGAGATTTTAAAGTCTTGGTGTTCGCCGAGGCAGAAAACTTTCCAATGTTGCTTGGAAACTCTTGGTGTTATAAGAACAATTCCAAACTGTGGTTTAACAAGGGGTATATCAGCTTTGAGAACAAGTAAGAAAGGGTGATTGTCCCTTTAACAAATGGAAATTCAACACCTTATACTGAGCCTTTAGGAGAGGATGTCCTAAATAGAATCTATGTGTGCTCTATTAGAGATTTTGATATAATTCATCCCATGGAGGGAGTTATCCAGTTTGAAGATGCTCAGTCCTTGTGTGATACCACTAGTATGGCATGACAAATTGGGTGCATGGTACTTATGAGTTGATTGAATGATAGTTGAGAGGATTTGTAACAAGGGTAACAAAGGAGCATTCACTCGAGTGCCTAGGAAGGAATAAGTTTCCAAGATACTCTGGAGGAGCATACCATGAATTTTTTTTACGATAAATGGAGGCTCAGTGGAAGAATGAGGATGAGAGAAGGGGAATGCTCAGTTATAACCTACTCAGAACTGCAATGCGCTGGTGGGCTACACATCAGGAGAGCCTCCTAGAATAGCACAAAGTAAGAATCACATTTTCTCTAAGGTTCTCTAGAAGCAACGCTTCCACTTTAATAAAATACTACCATGGTAAAGATACCACCTCATTTCATATCCAAGTGTGTGAGAAGGCCTAGATGGGAAGCGCAGAAGCATTACCACCTTTTTTATGGGTACATAATTTGTATTCTACCTTACAAGGTTGTGCACGTGCATGGTATATTCATTCGGAGATGCATCGTCAAATAGGTAATTAGCAAGAGTTGGCGGCTGATCTCATTCAAGCATTCAAGTATAGGAGTACCATGCCATTAGTGGATAAGGCATTGCAAGTAATCAAGTGCCTTACGATGGGAGATAGTGTTATGGAAGAAGATAGGCTACTGGAATTTTTGGGTGAGCCTTATTTGGAAATGTTCCTTAATGAAGAAGAATAAGAGGAAGTATAGCTTGAGCACACATGCATTGAAAAAGAAAAAGAAAAAATGGTCTATGTAGTAGATGGTGAAGAGATAGAAACTTTGGATGCTAACCATTCTGAAGGTACGTGTAAATACATAGATATCACTGATGAGTAAGCATGTGCCTACCATGAGCCCTTGAAAACAAAGAAGGTTAACATTGGGACATAAAAGAAACCTAAGGAAGCTATCATTGGGGACTATTAGTTGGAAAAAGAAGTTTCAAAGGTCATTGATCTATTACACAAGTTCCACTATTTGTTCCCTCGTAGGTACCATGAATTCTAAGGCATCCACTATTCCTTAGGGGAGATGAAGATCAAGTTGAAGGGAGTTACGCACCCGATCTGGAAGAGGCCTTATTGGATGAATCCAAATTTTCCTATACGAGTCAAGGAGGAAATAGAAAATATGATAGCATCTGGTATCATTGAGGTAGTGGAAGAATCAAAATGGATAATTCCAATGGTCATCAGTATTAAGAAGGAAGGGAGGATAATAATCTATGTTGACTACAGGGATCTGAATGCAGTATGTGTCATCAATCCTTTTCCAAACCCCTTTACTGAAGAAAATTTTGTGGGAGTAACTAGGCACAAGATCTACTCTTTTGTGGATGGGTTCTTAGGGTATCACCATGTCAGGATTGCAAAGGAAGACTAGAGAAATAAAAATTTCACCATTGAATGGGGAAATGTTTCCTACATGGTTATGCCTTTTGGATTGAAGAATGTGCCTACTATGTTCTCGTGCATCATGGTACAAGCATTTCAGGACTTCATCCATACATTTATTCAAGTTTACCTGGATAAATGGTCTATGTATGGGTTGGTAAAATACCATTGTAGCAATTTGAGTCTGATGTCTGAGAGATGTTGGAAATTAAGGATAGCCCTCAACATTAAGAAATGTGTCTTTTCTACTCTATTTGGAACCTTGTTAGGACATATTATATGCAAAGAAATACTACTAGTGGATCTTTCCAAATTTACAGTTATTGTGTGATTAGGGGAGCCTATTAGTCAAATCATAGTGTGTAATTTCATTGGGCATATGGGTTTCTACAGGAAATTCATCAAGGGTTATGCCAAGATCATCGTGCCCTTAGAGGAATTACTAAAACAGAAGAGTTCCTTTCATTGGAGAGAAGCACAAGAGAAGGCATTTGAAACTTTAAAGGATAGGCTTATCACGGTGTCCATACTACATTTTCCTTCTAGGGATAATCCTTTCCATGTGCATTTTGATGCCTCAAGGAAAAATATGGGAGTAGTACTAGCACAACCTGGTGAGGGAATTGTTGATCAGCCCTTATGTTTTTCCAGTGGAAACTTGACACCAAAAAAACATAATTACACAACTATTGAGCATGAGGCACTGTCTATGATCTACGTGTTGCATAAGTTCAGGTAGTACCTATTGGAAACACCATTTATATTCTACACAGACAACATGGCATTGAAATACTTAGTCAACAAGCATTTTCTAGAAGGGTGCATATTTCGTTGGCTCCTATTATTTCAGGGGTGTTTGATTTACAGTGGTTGTAAAACTCAGAAAGAGCAATTTAGGACCTGACCACTTATCAAGGATTAACTCAAGGGAGGACACGTAAAGCATTAAGGATACCATGTCAAACACGTAACTTTTTAGGCTGTGGTGTGTGCCCTCAGACTTGGAAGATATCACATTGTTCTTAAGAATAGGTGAGGTGCCAAAAGGGATGAAGGCTCTAGAGAGGAAATATTTAGCAATACGTGTTGCACCCTATATGTTGATTAGTGGATACTTGTATAAGTTAGGTCATGATAAGGTTCTTTGGTGATGCGTATTGGAACATGATCGCATGTAAATTATGGAGGAATCACATAGTGGGATTGTAGGAGGACATTATGCAAGAAATGTTATGACACAAAATATTCTGCTTGTAGGGATTTGGTGGGAAACCATCTACCGGGATTATATTTAGTTTTTCAAGGCTTGTGACCATTACCAATGCCTTGGAAAACTTATGAAGAGGGATGAAATGTCCTTACAATCAATATCTAGTGATGAACCATTTGAAAAATGGGCAATCGAATTTGTAGGGCCAATTTATCCATCCATACGAAGGACTAGTTTGTGGTATATCATTACTTGACACGATGGGAAGAGACAGTGCCTATGAAGGATTGCACTACAGTGACAACTACTATATTTTTATGGGAGAACATAATCAGCATGTATGGTTGTCCTTTAAGCTTAACAAGTAATAAAGGTACACATTTCCTCAATGAAATGGTCAGGATTCTGTTAGTAGAATTTATGGTGGCCCATCACAAGACTACCCCTTATCACCCTCAAGTGAATGAAACCATTGAGGCATTTAACAAAATACTAAGTCACATGTTGACTAAGATCTGTGACATTGGAATACAAGATTAGGATGACAAAGTATCAGTCATTCTATGGGCATACAGGACAACCTAAAAGAGGTTGAACAAGGCCACACCATTTCAATTGGTGTTTGGCACAGAGGTTGTTTTTCTAGTTGAATGCATGTTACCATCACTATGTATAGCACGCCCAGGAGCGTTGGATGATGAGAAATTGTTATAAGAGAGGATTGATAAGTTGATGCAGTTAGACAAAATATGATCACCCGCTAGATGGATTCAGAAGATAGAAAAGGCAAGACAAAAGGCATGGCATGATGTTCATATCAAGAACGAGCAGTTTGAGGTTGGGCAGATGGTGTTGTTTTATAATTCCAAGTATTTGCACCATCCAAGGAAGTTGAAAGTCCATTGGTTGGGCCCTTACATCATCTCATACATCCTTGATTTAGGCGCATTTTGGTTAAAAGTGCTAGATGGGACGAGATTACCAGGTCATTTCAATGGGAGTAGGTTAAATCCCTACTATTAATAAGTCTTCTTGGTGTTTGTAAATAAGGCAGTATTTCTAGTTAGCTTAGAATTTCCCTTCATTGTTTTGTCTTTTCTTGTTTTTCCCTTTCTCATTGCTTGTTCCTTTCTTTTTATTTTGTTTTGCGACTTGTGCTTCGGTAACCACATTATTTTTCTAAGGTTGTCTATGCACAGAGGACAGTGCATCTATTTTAGTGTGGGGTGGAGTAATGTAAAAAAAGTATAGGCCTGGAATTCAAGTTGAGTGGCCCAGTAGAAGGAAGCACATAAGGTTGAGAAAGTGCATGAGGAAATGGTGGATAATGAACTATGGTGTCAAGAAGGATGTAACAAAGACCACGTACAAAGGATGAAGATTATAGGAATAACATGAGGTAGGCAAGGAAAAAATTTAGGTAAAGGAAAAAAGAAGTTTCTTTAGCGTTGTAGATGCATGCATAAGAGTCTTTAGTCATATTGGATTTTTGCATGCTAGAAGGTTGTAGAAGGTTTTTTACGCAGGATTAAGTGCATGGGTAAGGGTGCTTAAATTTTTCCTAGTGGAAAAAGCCACATTTAATGTTAAGTACATTGGTAGGTGATATAGTATTTATTGTTGGAGGGAAGTAAAAACTATAAATATAAGGTTGGGCAAGTCATTACTCTACCTTGCTATTACGAAGTTGAATCACTCTTGCAAACTAGGGCATAAAGAGAAATTTGTGCGAAGGAAGAAGAATCAAAGAGATCTAAGTATGTGACTAGAGTGGATCTATAAACCAAGAGGAATGAGTACACATGCATAAGAAAATTTAGTTTGTAGTTTTCCGTCTTGTGGAAGGTTTTCCTAGTTAGGATTTGGCAGCTAGGGCATGGAGATAGAAGGATTTCTTACAAGAGTTGAGATTTCAAGTTGAGTTTGGAGTTAAATAGAGTATCATAGCAGATAAAGGAGTTATTATTTTATCCCAACAAAAAGCATGGCATCTAAGAAGCTGACCATTTCACCAAAAAAAAAAAAGGGCAAGGGCAAAGGAAAGAAAACCACTGCAGTCATAAGGAATGGTACGTAGAAATGGAATACCTAGATGGAGTATTGCTAGGAAAGGAGTGGGTTTCACACTTAATACAAATGGCCTTGAGTGATTATAACCATCATATGAGCACAAATGAGAAGAAATTGGCGTTAGATTTGGTTCATCCAACTAACAAAAGGACACCAAACGGGATGCCTATATATAGTGACGGGTTAAAAGTCAAATTAGAAAAGGCAGGGTTATTACAATTGTATGAGTTGCCTTACTTTGGTAAGCCCGAGCAGATATATTAGTGGTTGATGTAGTGCATACATGAATATCACTTCTATTTTGCAGGGCACAAGATGCACATAACACCATTTTTGATATCCAAGTTCACAAGCCTTATTTGTGAAGGATAAAGTATAGAAAATGATCTAGAGGACAAGGAGACTATCAAGGAGACAGTAGCAACATATGACTACAAAAAGGGTTCACGATACTTTGACATCACAAAGACTCCATACCATGTTATGAGGATGGTCGCACGCTTGCTGACCAAGCTTAATGATCAAGAATGATGGACATAAGTGAACAAGGCATGGATAAATGTATGCCAGAAGATATCAGAGGGAACCATATATAACTTTTCAACTTTCATTGTGGATGAAGTCATAAACAACATGTAGGAATGAGAGAAGATACTATTCCGTAATGTCCTCCTCACCATTTTCTTTTCAGAGATTGGAGTACCAGATGGGACATAAAAATTAATTTGGGAGTATCCAGAAGATAACTCCTCACCTACAAAAATATACTTGTGAAACCATGATGGTCACTCACAAGTCACACCTAGAGAAGTAGTATAAATGAATGTGTAAAGAATTTGGGGCAGAGTAGAGGATCCCAGAGCATTTTCCCTCACTCATGGATGGAGAGGTAGAGTTTGTAGTTTATCAACACTTTTACATTGGTAGGTTCACTTTGACAAATGGGACTAAGAGCCCATGGTGCAAGTTTCCCTTCTTCTTCACCACGCAATACTTCTAAGAAGGGTTCAACATGTTCAAGGAGGCCAAAAGGCTAACGTTCAACCTTAGTGAGGTGGACCAAGACCACCATGAGCTACGCCAAAATTTCATGTACCATAAAATGTGCGCATAAATGGAGAAGTATGTTTCCTATGAGGTACAAATGATGAATCCAATAATGCTACCAATCGTTGGAAGGGCTGCAATGAGGGTAAATCTTCACACAAGATCAAAGTTTGAGAAAGGTGCCTATCTAGAGAGTGATTTCTCCATTCCAGAGGACACCACAGGTTGGAAGAATGCCATGTCAAAGAAAAGGGAAAGAGAAGAGGTGCAAGAGAAAAATGCACCAAGTTTATAGATCACATAATCAGTGGGCGTGCCAGAAGCAGTCACAAATCCTAGCACTTACGTGTGCAGAAAGAAGTCCCTGGTAAAGGAAAAGACCCTAGAAGAATAGGTGATAGAGCATGAAGATACCCTCACTGATGAAGAATCACCAACAAAGAGGTCATCTATCAAGGAGAAGGAGGACGAAGAACCTCCTATACTGGAATCCCCAATTAGGAAGAAACATAAGGTGGCAGAAGAGGAAGACTAAGAGGAGACAAAAAGCCTAGTTTCCTACATTAGTGACAAGGATGATGATGAGCCTGAAGGAGGTGAAGACCATCCAGTTTATGACATACATGATTTTGAGGAGGAGGGAGATGAAGAGAAGTATAACAAGGAAGATGAGGAGAAGAATGGCGAGGAAGAAGATGAGGATCAAGGCAAGGGGGTGAGGGAAGAAGTAAGCACCATGAATCAAGAAACCCCAAGCCTCACCAAGGAGCAAGTGGAGAAATATGCGGAGAGATAAGTGGCAGGAATCATGAAGGAGTTAGTGGAACAAGATCTTAAGCAGAGCGTGGGAAAAATTTCCAAGGAGATGGAAGAAGAAAGCGTTGGGAAAGAGTTTTTCAACATGGGTGGGGATCCCGAATTAGCAGTAAGCTTCCCAAAAGTTATGCAAGTAGGTGGGAAAGGTGTAGTAGTGGTAAAAGAGAAGAGAATGGGATACATTAATGATCCTATCAAGATACTACACGTGAGCTTACAAAGCACTGTACCAACAAAGAAACTCCTAGCTATGTCATCATTTGATGAAGAAGCCACATATCACCAAATTAGGAAGATGTTATCTTGGGAATTTTAGTCTCACGTAGATGAACCTGAGTTTGAAGTATGTCAGGGAGTGTTGATGAAGGTGCCAAATTAAAAAGGAGTAAATCCCTTGGTGAATTCTTAGCAGCTATGAATTGAACAGGTCTGTAACATGCTAAACAAGGTTTTAGTCGAATTTGAGGCCAGACTATTTAGGAGAAATGAAAGAGTGAGATTCCTGGAGGAGGAATTGGAGAAGAAAAAGGAGCTCATGGAAAAGAGAAAGGACTTAAAGTAAGAGGAGTTAATCAACGCTCAATTGAGGCATGAGCTAAAAGAATAAAAGGAAAAGGTGTGAAAAGTCTCTAAGAAGGTGGAGATGATTACAGATGTCATTGTTTTGAAGCACCCAAATTAACACCACCCAAGTAGAAGTATGGATCAGCCTTGTAATTTCTAGATGATTTGACTCACATTCTCATGATGGAGATGTGACCACTCACTTTAGAGTATGCAGAAGAGGCATGTGCACTGCACGAGAAAGAGGAAAAGATGAAGGTTATTAATATTGTGGCTCGATACACTAAACTTCTTGCAGAGGTGAAGGTTGTTGAGCAAGTCATTGAACCTACTTATGAAAAATGTGCTGATAGGAATAGAGTGGCAAGCATATTAGTTTCCACCCATGAAACAAAACTTAAGGAGTTCCACAAGAAAAATAATGGGAATAGGATTGAAAGAGATAAGATCCTAGCCAATGTGGAGAAGAAGTTAGAAGCAATCGAGACCCTGCGAGGCTCGATCAAAAGTCAGCTAAAGATATTATACCCCCAGATCACCCATACAATGGATGCATTTGAAGACTTGAGAAAGTAGTTGGAAAGTATTGTTAAAGCCATTAGTCCAAAAGGGGAGGAGCTAAGTTTTTTGGAGGTGAGCAACCTGGTGGGTGACCTTTTTCAGCAAGCTCAGAATGAGGTTGACACTTGGGAGAAGTTAGAGGTAGAAATAGGGAAGGATTTCCCTCTCCTCCTCCAACAATAAACAAGTTCCCCATTCTTTCATTGTTTCCCCCAATTCTTCATTCCTTCATTCTTTCTTTCCAAACATTTTAACAGCCTGTCATTCTTTACTTTATTAAAGAGAATTTATGAGGATGGAGAACAAGCTTAGTGTGGGGTGATGTTGGGCCCCAGATTATTGGCTAAGTACAAGAAGGTGCATGGGTGTGTGGGACCTATTTGAAGAAGGGCACGCAGGGTAAATGTGCGCAGGGAAGGGTTCTAGAAAGTCTTTGCAGAACACACAGTCTACATGCAAGGAAAGATAAATTTTGGGACTTAGCCATATTTGGCATTCTAGGAATCACACGAGAAAAACGTGACTTGTCTAACATGCGGAATGGATAAGGTGCCAGCTTGGCAACTGTAGGATCAAAAAGGGAATATTATATCTGTGTAATGGAAGGTTCCAAAATAACATCATTGCATAGAGTGGAGAGCTCGAATCAAAGGAGGTATGCTCCATTGGAGGACCACTTGGACACCTAGAAACTAATTTATTACCTCAAAAGGCATGACAGTGAAGGTAGAAAAGCTATATATAGAGGTGCACAGATAACAAATATATATATATATATATATATATATATATATATATATATAGGGAGGTATACATTAGATCATCCTGAGAGATCAGACGTGGTGGAATAGAGGTGAAGCTCTATAGAAATATCACAAAGAATTCTATGCGTTAGGATTAGTGAAAATTAGGAGTGATGGAATATTTAGAGGGATGGGTCTGTATTTATCCTTGTAATATGAAGGGTGTAGTTTCTGATGCATGACCTTGCTCTGAATTGTTATATGGGTCTATTGTGGCCTCAAGGAATGTAATTTGGTTACTGATATAAATATAAATCTCTATTCTAAATCATATATGTGTTCATGAGCTTAAGTCTAATGCATTTCCTTTGTGTTATGAATCAGTTCTATATGCTTCTTTTTATTTCTCTTTTATGGATGCAATGAGATGATAACTCGTCCTAGGTTCTCAAAATGATGCATAGATCTTTTCAATTCTTTTAAACTTAAATATATTTCATAGATGGTGTATTCTCACAAGACTCACATAAAGGAGAGGCTCGGTTCCCACACGTGCCTCGGGTGAGTTCCCAGCGCCCGCTGGGTGATAAGTCAGCGCGCATGGGATTTTACTATTAATCCAAGGGTATAAAAATGACTACATTTTTACTAAATTTCATTTATTAGAGTAACATAAGCATATTTTCAGTGGGTTTTCTTTCCCTAGAGGGTTTCCCATTTAATTTTTGTGATCTTTTGTACTTTCTTTCTCTTGCTCTCATGTATGGTTTATTCAATGTTTAAGTAAACACACATATGGTTGATGTTTGATTGAATGGTTTTATAAATAATAATGAATGATGAATGGAAATGTAATGAATTTTTAATGGACTGATTCACCTCCCTTCTCTCAATCCCCTATGCTTCCAACATTTTCTATTACCAATGATGGATTGATCCTACATAAAGACAACAACACCAAGAGATAATCTCTATTGGTGGAGAAGAGGAGGCATAATAATCATATCTCTAGTCATATATTACTATATTGACCCAAATGCAAAATTGAAAGCTCAAAAACCTTAATTCTAACAAGTAAATTGAATATGTGTGCAAATTTATGATGTGTCAATGTGATGTCAAGATTTTATGTTAAAATGTCAAGACTAGATGAGTAAATATAGGTATTAGTTTAAGCCATTCCCGATGTGATTGACCATGATCAACCCCATTAACCATATAAATAAAAAATCCTAACAAAATCAATCATGGTCAATCATGTTAGATTTTGGATAAACCTAAGGTCAAGGGTGTTAAATAATGGGGAATGGAAGTTGAAGACATAATGGATATATGATGAAGGTGGCCAAAATAAATGGGAAGATAAGAATGAGTGAAAACAAGTGTACAAGGGAGGAAATAAAGTGAGGATAGGGTAACTATAGTATAAAGGATAACATAATTATATATCTCCAAATGTTGTGGTCTAGCCTATGTGACCAAGTCTAATCACCCACATCCTGGTAGGCCCCTTGAGACACCCACTTAGGAGGATAATGCATATATATTCCTTGTATAAGAGAAAAGGTTAGAAATCATTAAATAAATATGTTTATAAATTAACCATGGAATCAACATTATGATTATACTAACGAGTGATATTATTAATTGAGAAAGAGCCACAAGTCATCACTAAGAGTTTTACCATATTATTGTACATTATTAGTTTTTTACTAGATAGGGTAATAAACAGCTATTTTGGCTCCCATATTATTTTAAAATATTAGTCATTCTTATTTTTTATGGTAGATTTCCTAAATATAATTAATAACTAATTCTAATAATCAAATACCTTCAAATTTCAAATCTATAATGTTCAGGTGGTATATAATCCCAAAATCAAGCCTTTATATTCCACAATATTAATGGAACATTAAAATCCAAGCTCATATATAAAGGGCATAGTTTCATCATCGGGTGTGAGAAAAACAAATCATACTCCTTTAATAACACATTTTGATCCATTAAAGTACATGGTCCATACCCTTATATCAATATTACACATGGTGAATTCAACACATAAATTCTCATTAACATGGGAAGAGTCAAATATGGGCACATCTACTAACTAATCCATAATAATTTGTCCCTTTAAAGATTTTTGAGAAACAAACTTGACATAAAATTTGAGAAGAAACATAAGCCATTTGGTGATGTACAGAGATAGGTTAGAGTGAAGCATTAGGTATCATAGATTATCTACTTTAATAATCATTTTCCTATCTCATTATTAAGTAGATAATGTTGTAATTTGTCTACAATAAAAACTAATGCAAACCATAATTATTCCATAGCAATATAATTATACTCATAGTTAAGTAATGTGCAACTGATATAATAAATTTCTCATTCCTTATTATTGTCATCATATTATATTAACAATGCTTAAAGATCATGATTAGCAGATATATATCATAGAATTGGTTTGTCTGGAATATGAGGGATGAGAATAGGTGGTTTGAGAAAATTTCACCTAATATCTTGAAATTTGTTTTGAAAATCCTAATCCCATTCAAACTTAATCTCCTTCTTTGATAATAATGTGACACGATATGTCTTATCAACCAATTAAGCCACAAATCATTGTTTTGCTTTGATTTTACCTTAAAGAGAGGATAATTGTGTCAAGTTCTTAGGTGGAGGTATATTGATATTTACTTTGATAATTTTGGGATCTACCTCAATGTGATGTTAAGAGATAATAAATATTACTAACTTACTAAAGGTGACACCGAAGATGCTGATTTTAGGCACATGATTTCGATTCTTTTATGTTTGTCACTAAAAATCCATTTTTGTTGTAGAAAATCAATTTTCTTGTTTTGCTTGGATCCTACCTTAAAGAGAGGATAATGTGCAAAATTAATCTCCTTCTTAGGTGCAACACAACTTAGGTGGAGGTATATTGATATTTACTTTGATAATTTTGGGATCTACCTCAATGTGATGTTAAGAGATAATAAATATTACTAACTTACTAAAGGTGACACCGAAGATGCTGATTTTAGGCACATGATTTCGATTCTTTTATGTTGTAGAAAACCTTTTTTTGTCACTAAAAATCCATTTTTGTTGTAGAAAATCAATTTTCTTGGTTTATTTCAGGATGAGAGAAACTTTTTGAAGATTTGATAAGTTTTTTCTACTCTTGTTATCATTCTAGTAACACTACTATTTTAATTACTCTGTTTATGATTATTAGTGAAAGGTTAAGGGACCCATCAACCCTTTTATTTAACAATAAAAAAGGTAATACCAAAGACACATTGTTTACACCCTAAAAATATTTAATGTGTAAATGTGAAGTGATAAAAAAATATATAGTATGTAAGGTATTATTACATGAGGTTATATTGATTTGATAAATTTATAATTACCTGTGCATGATAAAAAATGCATTAATACTTATCAAAATGATAAGTGATAAAATAATAACTCAAATACATAAGAGCAAGTGAATAATTAGTTGTAAAAAGTAGAACAGAGGATATCTAGATGTATAGATAGAGAAATTGAGTTGATCTAAGATTGAAGATACTTCCTTTCTAAGACTACAACTAGAAATTTCTCTACTGTAGGACTGTACAACTATTATATGGTCTTTCCCTTATTCTCTACCATCATAAATTATACTATATAACATTGGGTGTTCTTAAAGTGGGGTATTATAAATTTTTATGCCCTTTAATATCTAGAAATATACTTAGTTATGTGTCACTCTTGTTCACAAAACCTTTAATGACCTATAACAAGTAGAAAATCTTGATACTTGTAGCACCCTTCATTAAAGAATTATATGAAAAAGGAGAAATCAGTGTGTGGTGAGGCTTTATTACCCTTAGTGGTCAACCATTTTCAAACCAATCCAAGTGCTACACTATATGACCTAATGTGGAATCAGGCCTCATATAGTTCTTCTAGGCATATATCCAAGTGTGAATGTGATCTAGGATAGCCCCCTATGTGTAATTGTGTGTCTCGTGACATAAAGAGAGTGGGATAAATATATAGTAGATCAAGATTTATTGGGAAAATTTGGTTGGAGATTTATGAGAGAAGATGGTTTGTGGGAAAAAATCCTTAAAGCTAAATATATGTCTGGACAAAGAGATCAGTATGCCTTTTTGAGTAATAATGTTCTTCCTGAAGGGTCTTGTTTTTGGATAGGGCTATGCAAATGTAAAAGTCTTGTTTTGAAAGGTATTAAACGGGATTTTGGGGATGGTTATAGGGTCAGATTATATGATGATTGGTGGATGAAAGAATTCCCTCTTATAAATATTTAGTCATGGAGTTCCTTAGCTCCTTAATTTAAAATTTCTGTGGGAAGATTTTTGAGGGATTACTAGAAAAATAATGATTGGGGTTAGTCCTAGAAATTTTTACATTGGGAAGGACAAGTTGATGAAATCAAGGAAACAATAAGCATAATGAACAAAAATTTAGGGATCCTTCATATTTCTTCTCTTACAAAACATGATTATTTGGTATGGACGTGGACTGATGATGGATATTATTCTGTTAAGACAGTTTATGGTTTTGCTCGTAATATTCCTCCTCTAAATTATTTTTGGAATAACTTATGGGAGAAAGTGTTGATTCATATGGTTAGCTTGTTTTTATGGCATGTGGTGCAAGGTAAAATTCTCACCATTGATAATTTTCAGGATAAAGGTATGATGATCCCAAACCGATGCATTTTGAGTAAACAAGATAGTGAAATAGTTCAACATATTTTTCAGTAGTGTCCTTTTTCAAAAAGAGTTTTGAGAAATATTTTGAAATCTTTTCAAGTATCGTGTGTCTTTTGGGAATCTTTTACGGACTTTTACCTGAAATAAGTTTCACCTTTTTCCTCTCTTTATCTGTCTATAGCCTAGAGAATATCCTTTCCCCATTTTTTGTGGGGTATTTAGCTTGAAAGGAATAACTGAATTTTCAAGGAGAAACAAAGAATCTCATCTAGGGTTGAAGATGTTGTTTTTTGGGATATTCCTGACAATATGTCCATTGTTAAGGTTAAAGAAACCAAGGAATTTCCAAATCATGAAAAGAAGTTAATTCAGTCTTTGTGTTTGAACCAGAGTTCTCAACAAGTTTCCAAAAGGAAGGAAGATCCCTGCCATAATGTAAAATGGGAAAAACCACGGCAGAGTTGAGAAAAACTCAATTTTGATGGGGCTTTGACATGGAGGTCATGTATGGCTGGTATATGAGGCATCATTCGAAATAATAGGGTTTCTCCTATTATAGATTATGTGGAGCCAATTAATCAGAAGAAAAATAACTATGCAAAAGCTTATGCGGTGTTAAAAGGCATAACATGGGATATTTCTCAACAAATAAAAATTCTTCAAATTGAGGGGGAATCGTTATATATTATTAAAGGTATGAAGGGTGATGTTAAGCCCAATATTAGTATCTAATCAATCATGGAGGAGATCTCCAATATTTTATCTAAGTTTGATTACATTTATATAAGGCACATCTATAGAGAGGAAAATAATTGTGTGGACACGCTAGAAAATTTTAGGGTTTTTGCTCATGGAAAATCATCATGGAGACAAGAGGGAAATATTCCTGATAAGACTAAAACCATTTTAAATCATGAAAAATAACCTTTTTTTGGTGTGTGTGAAGAGGATGAAGAGGATTTGGGATTTTATTTTGATTATTTGTTTCTATGTGAATGTATCCATCTTCAATATTAAATATAGACTCGACTATTTTTGGTCTCCATCTCCTTTTTTGTGAAATTTTTAGTGTTAAATTTTGAAGATGGGGGGTATCAAGGTTAGATATGAGTCGTTGTCTTATGTAGGTCTTGAGTGGGATGATGTCATATGGGAAATATTTAATCAGGGTGGGATAACTAATTTTCTCCAAATACTGAAAGGGCATGATGAAATATTTTCTATGGAATTTTTCACTTCCTAGGATAATGGGGTTGTTAAGGTTCGAGGGATCAAAATTATTGAAACCGAATATTTTATAGCAAAGGTTACTAGTATGGATTTTTCTAGAAGTAAAGTTTTTAAATATAGAACTAGGCTCACTCAATAAGTTGAAACATTTTGGAGATGAGGAAAAAATCCATTACATGGAGGACGACATTGTCAGAACTTATTTACCTAGATGATGGTGGGAGGTTTGTTTTCATTTGATTAATTATATCAATTTGGATGGAAAATTCATAAAATTACATTTTCATCACTTTATGTTGCTTAATCATTTTAAGCAGGACAAGAAAATCCATGTTCCCTTTATCTTGTATAGTTATCTGTAAAATTAGTAGTTTATCTTCTATTAGGTATTTTCAAGCTGAAAAAGTAGTAGTTTATCTTCATCAGTGTATAGTTTTTCTTTTGGTAAGATATGGTGTGCCTGAACCAAAATCTAGGGTTTTAGGAATTAATTTGGGTGAAGACTAGGAGGACTATATTTCATTAGATGATAGGATTAAATTAATGGATATGAAGGAAAAGGATCAAAAAGACTTAGATTTTGTGTCTGCTCTCCAAAATTTTGGCCTGTTAGAATTTGGATGAGGGCACATCCTTGGGTGTCAAGGAAGGAAATAATCTTAAATAATTTCTTAACAAACCAAATTGAGGTGTTGGAGGATACAGTTGTACAAGTTAAGGAAAAAATTAGAACTTGAACAAGAATCCTCATACGACCAAAATAGAGGTAGTGGTTTTGGGGTTGAGAATTGAAATTATGTAGGGAGAAATGGTTTGGGATAAATGGAAGAGGATTAATTTAGTTCCTAGTAGTTCATAGGATGATGACTCTCCTAGAAGTTAGATGAAGTATGAGGGACCTAGTTCGATAACGAGGAGAAGATTTACCTAGGCAAAATTTTTGTAGTCTGTATCTAATTTTTGGTTATATCATAGTATCTACTATGTATCTCAGGTTTGAAGTTTTTTTTGAAACTCTGTTCAAGCTTTGTTATAGTCAATTTATTTTTGACTTAATATTTTTAATGGATGTTTTTTGCTTTTTGTGAGCTTCATTAATATATCTTTTGTACTTGGCCATTGGAGCCTTTTCTAATAATTACCAATCAAAAACATATGGTAGTAGAGTTATTTATTATGCTTTAATTTATGATTTAATTAAATTAAAAATTAATCACATGACTGAGATAAAATGTAAATGATAGTAACAAGAAACATCTATCATGCAAGAAACAATAAAGTGTGTACAATAGGGATATAAATAATTCTAAGATAGAAAATAAGTGGAACATGTTAGATCTACATTAGATATTATTCATCTAGAAAACTAGGATCTATAATTATTTCAGACATGACCACCCAAATGAGGACAGGACCACCTTGGAGCTAGTATCTCAAGTGGGCACTAGTGTCTTGGAAACATCTTTGCTTGTGATTTTTTCAAGGTCTATAATTTTATTCTTCCTTTTTCTCTTTATCACATCCACTTCACTTTATCTTTTCAATGCATTTGAACTTGTAACACAAACACTAACTACCTACAAAAGGCTCAAGAAAACATTTTATGAAATTAATAATGTATATTGTTGACTCAAAATCACCTCAGTGGCCACCCCAATGTGATTTTCATTGACTATTTCACTACATTTCATACTCTATATAGTTATAGTGTGTTTGTGTGTGATTGAATTACATCCCATGAAGCTAGGTTTCCCTTGTGCCAGTCACACCAAGATAGGGGGATACAATAAATTTTCCAACAAGATGAATATGTTAGATAGAATTCAAAAATATCCCCTCATATTCAGTGAATAATGCAACCCAAATCCAATGTATGAATGATACATGTTTCCCAAGTAGTAGATAGTAATTAATATCCCAATATTAATAACCAAAAAGGTTAACCCAAAGTGATGGGTAGTAATTTAGAAAATATAACAAATGATGTGGATTCAAATTTTAGAAGATGAGGGAAGCATCCAAAGGGGATAGTTTCACCTGGGTGTTCCTCTCCCTAATGGGATCATTTTCATGCAAAATAGCTATGATGAAAATTAAACATGACAATTAAGCCCCTAATAAAAAATAGGCTTCCTAGTCATGGTGCATCCTTCCTCTGGCCAATATTCCATCAATTTAACCTTCACCTTGGTTTAGAGGAAATTCCTATCAAGGTTTTGAAGTTTTTTTAGCATATAGGGATTATTACCCAAGGTGGTAAACGAATTCAATAAGATTTAGTGAAAGATAACTTCATTTGGAGGCCTAAAAATCCCATCTTTGGCCATTTTGTAGATAGTAAAAACCCTCTAGGAACGTTAAAGGAAATTATAAATAATGTGAGGCTGATTTTGGAGATCATTAAAGGTATCTAAAATAATTTAGGAAAATTTAGGAAATAAAATCTCATTCAGGAGCAATCTGTGCAAGACCGGGTTTCTAGGTGGAAGGAATGAATAATTATCGGTAAAAGGTTGACTTCTCTAAATTATTATGGGAGTTTCAAAATGATTCAGAAGGAAATAAAATATGCATCATAAATATATGGAAATCCTTTACAATTTCAAAATATAAAATTTTATCTAAGGCTTATGGGTTTCTTGAGATACTTCAAACTTTTTCAGCTTCCCCTCTCAGTTATCAATGAAATAGAACCTAAATTTTGAGTTTAAGGAAGGATTGGATTTTGGTAATGATTTCGTTGATCTTGAAATTTTATTTAGAGTAAAAATATTCTATTATTTAACTCCAAATCATTTTCCGTAAGCTATTGTGGTGTAAAAACAAATTCGGTGTCTAAAAATGGACATCCAAGGTAAAATTGGCTTTTCAAATCAGGAAAAGTTGCACTTTGGAAACAATTTTGTCCCTTATGTCCCCCATTGGAGTGGAGGAAAAATAGGGATACTAAATTTATACCTAAATCTCCTCCCTAACTTTCACTTTGGCTCCCCATTTGATCAAGTGTCCCCTTTACCCCCATGATGCAAGGGGGACAAGGGGAACACCAAAGTACAACCTCCCTCCTTCTCTCAGGTCATAATTTTTTGTCCTTGGTGTCCCCTCTGTCCCTTATGTCCCCCAAGGTAGAATGGGGACAAAATTATGTGACCAATACATGCATATAGCCCTTGCAACCCATGTGACCATCTCCATTTCCTCCTGTGTCATTTTTCATCCCTCAAACCTCCCATTCAACCTCTAAAAAATCCCAAGTCACACTTTATAAACCTTGGTTCTCCTCCTTTCCCCTATATCCCCCAATGGCTAGTGTATACATAAAAGTGTGACATCACTCCTCATATACAAAATTATCTAACTACGGAAAAGTTGTCATTGCTAAGAGCAAGTCGCAATTTACACAAATGCCATGATAAATATTCCTCGCATAAAACATGGTAATTTTTCTTGCAAAGTATTGTTGAAACCTATCCAACCTACATTAATGGATGACATTCCATATTAAAAAAAATTATAGCAAGTTTCTTTTTCATTTCTACATAGATCTGGAAGGTGAAATCATTCGAAACTTGGAGGGAATGTTCCTCAAAAAATCTACTTTCATCCAAGGTATTTTTTACATGACAAGGTGGATAATTTTTTGAGATATGTAAGACTTATTTTTCTCTCATTATTCTTCATTCCTCAATGAAATTATCATTTTCCCACTTATTCAACTAAGGGAATCATCTAAAATTTGGAGGAGGAAATCTTGGAGCAAAACCCAAAGTTTAAAAACCACTTTCATTGAAACCCACCACATGTAAGTGTCACTTCTAAAAATTGTAGGTGTTCATCACTAGGAATGTCTAAAAATATTAAGTTTCTAAAAATATCAAAACCTCGGCATTGTCAACACTTTGAATGAGAAAGAAATATCAAAAGGTAAAAACTAAAACTAGCTAAAAATAACAGTCCCACTATGACGTGCTAAAAATAGTAAGTCTTGGAATTGATCCCAAAAAGATGTGAAAACTCCCATTATAATTTTATTTTTTCTTTTTTCCATCATCACAAGGATAAGAAGTCATCTCCTATCCCAAACAGGTAAGAATACCCCCACAGGTTCCTAAAGCATCAGTTTTGAGGTGATCATTATGACATAGTTTAATGCAAGAAATCAGATGGTCGATATCATCGAAATTGTGGAAGAAGATATTAATATTTATTGTGGTACATAATTTGGATCAAATTTTGGTAAGTAATAAATCAAATAGAATCAGTGTATGTAAAATACAATAACTTGGAAAATGAGTGAAATCAAGAACATCGTTAAGCTTGTGAAGGATCTGAAACATAGAGAACTTCATTTCAATTCATCATGATAATGATGAAAAATTATCACCATGATAATGATGAAACATTATCACCATGATTGGTGATGGTAGTCATATCAAGCTCACAAACAATGTATATCTCTTGAGAAATGTTTCTAAAAACTAAATCAGTGATTGGTGATGAGCTCACATCTTGCAAGTTAAAGAGGTGTCAATTGTAGTGTTTCAGTGTAATATGGAGGGAAACAACATGGAAATCATCCTTATACATTCATTCAAGTTACATTCCTAGATCAATTATTCTTTTTTAATAAGGAAACCTATTTCCATGAGGAGTGATTAACCATGTTTCCACTCATGTGACATTTTGGTTAAGAAAGTGAATTGTGAAGGATTCATCATGTTTAAAATTGAAATGGGAAGATCATGGAGTAAGTTTAGGATCATCGTATCTTGAATATTCCATAAATTTATTAATGTATTCAGGACCATCATATGTGAAGGATCAAGGAGTCATCTATTCTCATAAGAATCATATAAGAAAGAGGGTCTATAAGAATCCTAAATTTGATTATATTCAAGGATAAATCTATATCCAAGAAGGGTAAGAGGATTATCTTCATATGGATAACCATGTATACAAGAATGATAAACCATCTTAGTGTTCTTGTAAACTCATTCAACAGTTGGTAGTTTCATCACACCTCTAGGAGGAAGCACCTTGAAATCACCTCATTTCAGTTTAATGGATGGTTATATGAAAATAATCTCATTCAAGGAGTAATCCATTCATTTTTAAGGTGAAGACATGTCTCATTAAGTGACAGATGAACATGAAATGGTTTGATGCATCATGGAATTGACTTTTGGTCACTGAGGTGAATTTTGAATGCCTAAACGAGTAAGGAAGTGATTCCCATATCCTAACTCTTACATTTTGATCAACAATAATAATCATGTTCCCATCACAATGTAAATATCATAAGAGTATTTCTGAATACTTATCTGATGCTTTGTAATGTTCCCATACCTCACAGATGAAGGAGGTTGTGATCACAGTTCTTCAAATCAATAAGTTCTCCATTAGAAAAATCTTTATCTTCATCGGATTTGACAACCCTACTCCCTCTTTCTCTCTCTCTCTTAATTCTCTCTCCATATTCCAATTCTTCACTAAGAGTGTAATTTTTTTCCCTATTTTGTATTATTTTCTTATGTGACCCTCAATTCAACATTATAAGATTCATTTTTCATCAATAAGGAAAATACTCACGTTCATTCCCTTGGAATGTGGAAGGTCACGAGTGATGAGGAAAGGTGAAATGTCATGTAGGGGGAGATGAAAGGATAGTTTGTAATGTTATAAATTGGAATGGATTCTCCATTCCAAAGGGTTGGAAACTATTGATTGATTGTATGTTGTTGAGATTTACCACTACTACATCAAGAAATAAAATTTCCATTTCTTCTATATCTATGTTTATGTTCCTCTACTCTCTTTCTCTACTTTCCAACTTTATAAGCACACCAAGATGGAACTTGTGTCTGTGATCAATGAACCTGCAAAAATGTGTGTCTCTATTTTTTTAGTCTTTTGGATTACTCACATTGTTGTGTTCTTTTAATTGAATGTTGACCTATTTTGGTGTATGTATATAAATGTTTTAAGCATACTCACAACATTAATCATCTCTCCTATTTTTCAACTCCTTTTTACTTCTCTTCACAAAAAATTCCTCCCTTATACTTTGTACAAGTACTTTGCCACAGGTCTAGTTGAGTATTCATGTTTGATCCCCGGCCTAATGGCCACCACACACTTTTAGGTAATTTAAATTAAATGATGGGATCCTCCCCATACTCAAGAAGGAGGGGCTTAACCTTGTGATTGTTGTTGGAAACCAATAATTTTCACTGCAAAAAATTATTTCACCAATAGGGAGGTAGTGTTTGATATGCTTGGAGAATAAATTAAAAAAAAAAGAGTTGGATCACACTTTGTCTAATTTCCAAAAGAAAATTATTCATTTGAGGAAAACAAATGATAACATTATCACAAGGATAAATCAATGTAAAAGCAAGACAAGTGTTGATAATGATTATTTTTCTTACTTGGGAATTATGCATATAATAACATACTTAAAGGTGTGATGTAAGTAGTAAGTGCATTATTTTGTGTCTAAATTTCTCCCACTTTATTTTTGTGAATGAATATTCAGTAGGATAAAGTAGATAGGAAGGGTGTATATTTTGGAGAGAAGAAGGGAGTTGTAACGGATATCGTACTGAATGAGGATTGTTCTTGATATCGTGTCAAATGGAGATTGTAGAATATATATCATAGATTATAAAAGAAGATAAGGATATTAGGGGTGATCTCATGTTCATAGTATAGATGATGCCTACATTTTTTCCTTGGATATTTCCTTTTCTATTCATCTCATGCTTGATATTTTTCCTTGTTCCATTTATTTTTTGCCTTTTTTTGGAGTAAGGTTAGACATGCAAAAGAAGATAAGTGTAGTCAACTCCCATAATAAATTAAATTCAAATTTAACTTAATAAATTTTAAAATATAAATGTTTATTGAAAAACAAGTGAATCAAGGATAGAATAAACTTGAATGTCATGAGAGAAGAGATAGATTTGTTCTTGTTTGTTTTTTTTCCTTGGAGATGGTTGGAATAGTACTAAGGATTTAGTTATTTTCTCACTAAACTTAAGGATTTTAGCATCATGCAACTATACTTAGGATTTAGGCATCGTGTCACTAATAGAAGAGTACTGAGAGAGTTGTAGGCTTTTCTCTCCAACTATTAACACTTCCCCATGGATAAGTGCCACTACAAATGGTCACAAACCCAATAGAAATTTTCCACTAGTAACACATTGATCTAGGAATATATTTTTCCTACATATGTTGAAGGTTCCATTCCTTACTTGATCCCGAGAAAATAGAGTAAATAGTTACCTTTCTCAAAGTATGTAACTTGCCACTAATTTTGTTCCTATTGTACCTAGTAGTAACATGTAACTGAGTACATGTTGCTAGATTTTTTATAAACCTATCACTGGAAACCTATTGATCCTATATTGTACTTGTTTCATCCTCCAAGATAGAATCTCCCAAGGGGGACACTAACACCCACTACTCCTTTCTTATTTGGGCACTTCTATCTTTGTACTAATTTTGGTTCAAGTCTGATTTTAAACGATGTTATTAGCTCTTGTTTATTCTGATTTTTTTTTGTAGCATTTTTTGTCTAGTATATGAACTTTTGAGATGGTGTAATAGTCACCCGATGATTTCCCCCACTCGTTTAGGGTGTGTGAGATGAACCAAGATGACTACAGCCCAAAAAAGGAAATATAAAACTGATGAGCACATATGAAATAGAAATCCTACATGATGAATATGTAATGTGTATGGTAACAACCATGGTTCATGTAAACATATGGGAAAGGCTAGCTAAAATTGTTAGTTATAAACAAGCATGGAATTATGTTAAAGAAACTAGTCAAAACACACAGAAATATGGAAAAAGGCACAATAAGTAATTGGTTGAATACATGGGACACCCCTTAGGATTTCACAAGACACTCAAATCCTTCAAGGCTATATAAGTAAAACATGCAATCAAGTATATGAAACAATGCTCAAATAATGACAATCAAGACACAAGTATATAAAAGACAAGTAAATCAGATAACCATGGTATGAAATAGGCCTGCAAGACAAATGTTACACATGAAGCACCAATTAACATGTTATAATAATTAATAGTATGCTACAATGTATACAGCTAAAAATACGAATGAAAATAGTATAAATTACAATGATATAATATGAATATAGAGAAATAGAAATGCTAGACACCCCTGGGAGCCTCAGTTGGATTGGTATAGAACAATACCAAGAATCATACATCATGTAATAACTTGTAAGTATCTTGCATTCACCTTAAGAGTACCATGTGAATGTGTATGTATATATGGAAAAAGGATAGAGCATACTATGAATTAAAGTAACATGGTAAGAAATGTGCAACATAAAATAGTATGAGTAAACAAGAATACATCCAATCAAGATCTAAGTTAGTATTTTTTATTTTTTGCAAATATTGGAATAAAATTTTATGACTAGGAGAAAGGAGTAAGGTTTCCCCCAATGTATGTGTGTAAGGTGAGTTCCACGTAGGTAATTTTTCCCTCAACAGTCATGTTTGAACCTAGAAAAATAGTGTTTCATTGGGTAGTAGGGGTAAGTATTCCCCAATGCCACAATGATCTAAGTGTTGTCATTAAGAAATTATTTTAAATATGAGTCATAAATGAGTGGATAACATAAGAGATTCCAATTGAAAATATCAACATAGTGAGAGGAAAACCATATGGAGTTTAAGATCCCAAATGTATGAGGAGTAATTATAATGGTATAAAAACTAAGAGTTTGTCGAGTAGGAGAAACTAGAATAGGTGGAACATTGGAGTTGTTGGAAAGAGTTGAAAAAGTAAGTGCAAACATAAGGATCAATATGTGATCAAAGATATTTGTAACATATGTAGTGTTAAGAGGCCCATCAGTATCAACCAAAAATAAAGGAGGAAGAGACACAAGACTTATTATAAGCAATAGGTACATTGTGGGAAGATTGGAAACATTAAATTTGTATGAACTATCCCCTATGATTGTAGAAATAAATATAGAAAGAGGGGAATATATTTCCCCCATGGATGTAAAAAGATGATGTGTAGCCATAATATATGAGTCGTTTATAGAAGTGTGGAAATTTAGTGAGTTAAGATCATCAAGAATCACATCAACACATTGTGTTCTAACTTGTGATGAGGGAGGTGCGGAGAGTGATATAACATTGGAATCAATAATCATATGATCATTAGAATTGTATTGAGAGTGAGTCATAATGGGATGATTATCATGGGTGTTAATAGAAATTTCATCATGTAAATCAATAACACTATATTCCATCACAAGAGGATAATGATGTGCAATACAAGTAGTTTCTTGATGGTCATGTATGAGAGGAATAACACAATAATTAGAAACATAAGATGTGGAATGTATTGTAGCATTATCCATGGAATAAGGTGTGGAAAAGGCATGGGTAGAAAGAGTTGCATGCGCAGTGTGTAATACAGGATGGCCTAGAAAAATATTATAATTGAGACTATTAGGCATAACATGACATACAACATTGATAGTACAAGGCCCCGTAGTATTGGCTAGACTTATTTCTCCCAACACTTGTACAGGTGTGTTATTAAAGCCGAAAATACATAGAGTAGATGGAGTTAGATTAGTATAATAAATTCATATTTGATGGAGAAACGAAATGTTGCATATATTAAGACTAGATATTTTATCAACTAAAACACACTAAATAAGTATATTACGAATTTGAACCTAAATATACAATGGACGAGCATTGTCAACAATTGTTTAGGAATAAACAATAGACTCAAGGTCTTGTGTTCTGGATTAAGATGCATGAAACCTATGATAGCTAAGAAATAAGGGGAGGCTAGATAGATACTGATAACGATCCCTTATATGAACAGCATGATGAATGAAAGATATTTAAATCCACAACCAAAGAAAGAATCCATAAGGGTACTCAGGTTAGGGCTATGTTGAAGTAAAAAAAATGAGGGATCCTATGGTAATAGAAGATCTAATCAATAATGGGTTCACCAAATGATTTATTGAAATTTAAATATTTATGAGAGGACAAATCAAATGAATACAATAGTAATAAGAAATATCTATCATGGAAGAAACAAGTAAGTGTGTACTATAGGGATATAAGAGTGATGTATCTTGTATTCAGATATTTGGGTTGATTATAGGCTAGAAAATGAGTGGAACATGCTAGATCTGTACTGGATATGCTTCATCTAGGAAACTTGGATCTTTAATTCTTTCGAATAGGATCACCTAGATAAGGACTGAACCACCTTGGCGCTAGTGTCCTGGAAACATCTCTACTTTTGATCTTTTCAATATTTGAACCTTTATTATTCCTTTCAATCTTTGTCTCATTCACTTCACTTTATGGTTTCCCTATCACACCTAAACCTGTAAAACAAAACCTGACTATGTCTACAAAATAATAAAGAAAGCATTAAATGAAATAAATAATCCATATCGTTAAGTCAGACTAACCTTGGTGGTCACCCTAATGTGATTTTCACTGAGCGATGCAATAAATTTTAGGATCTATGTAGTTCTTGTGTGTGTGTGTGTGTGTGTGTGTGTGTGTGTGTGTGTGTGTGTGTGTGTGTGTGTTGAATTTTTTCCCTTGAAGATAGGTTTCCTTTGTTCCAGTCACACCAAGATAGTGAGTTATAACTACTTTTCCCCTAAGATGAATGTGTGAGCTGGAATTCATAAATATCTTGGAGCAGCAATAGATTAACACGGGAATTTTGATTTGTTCTTCTCAATCCATTTCATACGGAATGATGGATACATTTTATAGTTTAAGATTCTCCTATAAACAAGGAGGTAGTTCTAACTATTCTCCTATACACGTAAGTTGTTGAAATAACTCATAGCAATATTATTTTCTACCAACTTAATGGAGCCCTAATATATTATATTTCCTAACATTCACCCTTAGTGAAAACATGGGAAAAACATCCACACACACATCTGCAATATGATCACCCTTGTCAAACATGTCCTACAATGTAACTCATGATCTTGATCAAAAGAAAGGATCTCTCCTTCCATGGTTTTAAACAGGATTACCACAAACCTTGACATGAATAGACCTCATCAATTTTCCACCTTGTGTGGTTTTTTGGATCCTCCCAAAAACCCTTTCAAGATCTATGAAATAAATTTCTCTGGTGCTTTTGTAAGCCACTATGCTTGTAAATTAGGGAATTATATAGGAATCATAACACTAGAACAATAAAACATATACTCGAAAGTTTTCACATTACCACTTATAAGAATCACAACATTCTTAATTGCATCCAATGTTGTTGATCGTTGCCTCTCGATCTTGAACAATATAGGAAACTACCACTACCACTAGAAGCTTCCATTGAATTTATTTTTTCTGGGTGCATAATGGAAATAGAAGATTGGTGTCATGTTCCCCCCCACAATGTAAAATTTCCACACATGAACATTGAGAAGCAAACTATCTCAAAGACACACAACTGATTGGATCTTGCTGGTTAGATCTTGTTACACATGGTCACCATTGCAAGTGAACGTATTCACAAGCAGACCATCTTCCAATGAAGTATGGCAGTCAGAGGATCACTGACAGTCATCTGAGCTCCAATACAATCATTTTTCTAGTATCCACAATATACACCTCATTGAAAAACTATCAAAATGAAATGAAGCACAACTAAAAAACAAAAACTCACACCACAAAAATGTGCCACCACTACTACGTGTGTCCCCATCATTAGTGACTGAAGGGAGGTTGTTAATCAAAATCTAACCTCTGATGCCTACATCCTCCAATTTTATGTTGCTAGCTCAACGAATTTATCTTTTGAGGATCAATGGTTTCTAGGACATCGGGGAACACTGAAAATGTGTCAATAAGGAAAACATTTTTATTTTTAGAACTATTGATGATGAATTATTTCACTGTTGAATTTTATAAAATAATACAAATGAAATTTTAACAATACTATTTGACTTTGACATTATAGCTACAAACACTATTGATGAGAAACTTTATATCGACACTTAACTTGTCTTTTAATAACACAAATTATACTCAAACACTTAATATTGACTCTAATACATCTTAAAAAACAGAGAGATAATATACTGACAATATAATAGAGACAAAATACTTGAATACAATTATGATATTAAATTACCTATTCACTATTAAGAACTATACACTCTATGTGATACTTAGACCATATGATAAACAAAGATATAAAGACACATGCAACTGGTGCATAAGAGAATTAACATGCCCCGTAACTAATCTCAAGAATCCATGTAACAAAAGAGAAAACCAGGCTCTAAGAAATACAAGGATCTGATAGCAAATCTTGGAGCAACAACAAATTGACACAGGAAATTTGATTTTTTCTTCTCAATCTATTTCATATGGAATGATGGATACATTTTATAGTTTAATCTTCACCTAGAAACAAGGAGGTAGCTCTAACTATTCTCCTATACATGTAAGTTGTTGAAACAACTCATAGCAATATTATTTTATACCAATTTAATGTAGCAGTAATATATTATATTTCCTAAAAAAATAGCCCTTCATATGCAGTGAATAATGCATCCCAAATGTAGTATTTGAATGTTTCTCTTTTCCCAAGTAGTAAATAGTAAGTAATAACCCAAGTTTTCCAGACCCTAATAATAGTGAGTAAGTCATGTATATAAATGATTCCCTTGTTTGAATTTTTTTATTGACAACCAAAAAGGCCAACCCAAAGTGATGGGTAGTGATTTAGAAAATATAACAAATGATGTGGAAATTCAAAGTTGAGAAGAGGATGGAAAAGGACATAAGCATCCAAAGGGGATTGTAGTGCCTAGGCACTCCTATCCCTAATGGAAGGTAGTGTCTAGGATGCTCGGAGGATAAATTAGAAAATACAAGGATCATTCACATGTTGTATAATTTCCAAAAGTAAGTATCCATTTGAGAAAAGAAAATGATAATAGTATCACAAGGATAAAGCAATTTAAAAGGAAAACAAGAGTTGTTAGTGTCTAGTTTTCTTATTTAGGAATCATGCATATAATAACATACTTAGAGGTGTGATGTAAGTAGTAAGTGAGTGATTTCATTTATGTAATTGTTAGAATAAACCACTTTTATCCTATGAAGACATTTGATAATGCCTGGAGTGACTTTTATCTTCCTAAGACATGGCTCTAGGACCTTTGAATGCTTGGAAATGGAGAAAGCTAGACTCTTTAACCTATTTGAGTGCTTCAAAATTTTAGTAATGGTTGATCTAAATGATGTGCAACTTAATTAGGAAAATTTAGGAAAGCCTTACATGTTTTTGTAATGATATTTGCAAGAGGAGTTTTTGAAAATTTTGGGCCACAACTATTATTACAGATCCATATTATGCCTGATCTCACTCCCCATCCAGAAATGCAATGTACTTATATGTTATTTCTATGTATATGGAAAATAAAAATGGTTGGATAACTACATTACCTGGGAAAATAAATGCTGCAAATATGTGTTATCTATTTTACATGCATATAATCATTGTTTTGAAATTTTTTCTATACAACATATATTTATCTCTACATTAATATATTAGAGCCAACAATCAACGCTTGATTTTTTTGGGAATATCTTGTGTTGTCATCTTAAAGTTTGCAATCGTAATAAATGACCAGCTATATCATTGGATGTAGACTTGGTAGATACATGTGGGGGGAATATTAAGAAATCAATCCATGTATGTGGTGTCTTGATCATGATAAAAGCATAGGATAAACATAGTCATCTACCAAAAACATGAATTCTATAGTAAAGTTAAATTATTCTAGTCTATCTTACACGTTTTGAAATAAAATAGTTGAAGATAAAGCGGAGATGGATAAGAAAAGAATAAATATTAGAACATAAAACAAACATGTACTATTTATGACAAGTATTTCTCTGCAAAATGAAAATAAATAACTTCAAACAAAGTAACAAATACAAATAAAAAGTGAATTTTTTTAAAAATAGTTTGTGCTTATAGGAAGGTCCTTAAAATCTAATCCATTCCAAGGTCAGTGGTTGTAGGAGAGTGACCTTAAGTGACCTTATGTAAACAATATTTATGAATAAGTATATTGATAATGAAATATGGTTTTCCAATTGAAATAGGCTTGTTTTGACAAGAAACGGATGTGTGTGTGTGTGTGTGTGTGTGTGTGTGTGTGTGTGTGTGTGTGTGTGTGTGTGTGTGTGTGTGTGTGTGTGTGTGTACACACACACACACAGAGTCCACTATTACAAGTGCTTCTTGTGATCCCAAAAGAAATAAGGAAAGGAAAACAAAAGTTGGTGGCAATTTCTAGATACAATGATGAAGAGCATCAAGTGTTGTCCTTGAGAAAACTTAACTTTTAAAATATATGGAGAAAATTTTTACCAAAGCTGACCCAACATTTCTCCTAATAATAGTATTAGTTTTGAAAACTTGCCATGTGATCATGTATATGCATAGTGTATGCAAAACAAGAGGTTGAAACCCTGCCTTGAAATCAGTTTGAAGATATTAAAATGGAACTAGAAATGGGTCCTACTCTTATCTTGGAGCAATCTGATTGCAAAAAAAACTACTACATCTTGTTAGATTTCAACTAACCCTCATAATTGGCTCCTTTGTTTAAGATATATTAGCTGAAATTAGACTTAACCTGGGCACCAACGAACTGAAACCAAACTAATTCACCATTGTGGACCAATATGTAGAAAGACAATGTCATTAGAGTATGAAAAACACATAAGGAAAATAATATATGAAACTAAAACATCCCAAGATGACTCATATATTTGCATTTCATAAATTTAAATAATCAACCACAATAAAGTGGATATTTCAGTTCTTCTTGTGTATATAAAAAAATCCCATAAAAATGGCACCAATTCACAGTCTTCCTCTTCCTCTTCTTCGGCTTCCTCCCCTACCTCAAATAAGACGGATTTGGCATAGAGCACAAGGCCAATCAAGCTCCACATTTTTTCCATGACATCAATTGTGACACCCTTGTCAGCGTATACTACGATCTCGTCGAACAGTTTCCTAATCTTGTCTAATAGTTTCCTGCGGCAACGTAGAAGAGACGGTGGTGATTCAATATCAACGCATCTATTTCATTTAATGTTGTCATGTCATACTTAAAATCTTGGAAATAATTGGAAGCTAGATGAATTGACAGATTGACCAGCATTAATAAATATCAGGGCACTTGGCCATTTCTAATTTTTGGGTTTAAGAAAAAAAGAAAACCTTGTACCTCAATAAGGATAAAAAATAGTCAAATCACTCTTTCCCACCAATCAAAATGACAAAAAAATAAATTTATGTAATCCAAATTTATACATTAGAAATCTTGACATTTGCAGAAAAATTCTGGCATATTATTGACTCATAGTACTTATGTGACATAGAATAAATTGAAAAAGCCAACTTCAACGTCCGGAAATAAAAAAGGAAAAGAAAACGTGACCGATTTTCATCTTACTCTCTATATATAAAGAAGCCGATTGTTATAGTTAATTGGGAATAAAGGAATGGTTCTTGGCTCAAAATAACAATGTAAACAAAATTATAATCACAATATCAAAGTAGTCCAGTTGGGATGATAGCTGGCTTCATGATAATCGGTCCATTACAATAAAATATAAGAAAATTAGATATAAGAATAGCGTGGAATGATTCGTTGTAGAAAATTACGAAAGAAAACGACATAAAATTGACAATGTTTTTTACAGTGAGAGCGGGGTTCATGAGCTAAATCAACTGTTGATTAAAAAAAGAGGAAGCCATGCTACCTCTGCACGTCATTCAATCAACCTACGAAATATGTTTACGAGTCATTAAAAGCAGAAGCCATGCTACCCCTGCACGCCATTCAACCAGTCCACCACATATGAAGGGTTCTGCGAGGCCTATAAATACCATTCAAACCTCATGATATTTCTCAATCATAGAATTGAAACTACATATTCTTCAGCTGTATCTAAGATCTCTCGCAAGTTGGATTATGATACAAGTAATTATTCTCATAACGATAAGGATGAAAAAAAAAGTGTAGCAGTTATAAATTGCAAGATTTACATATAAATAACCATCGTAGGAGAAGACTCCAAGGGGTAAAAGTAGGGGAAATCATTAGTTAGCTTATAATTAGCAAGAGCTAACAGATGAGCAGTTGGAAATTGGCGGTTGCATGTTTTAATAGGGGTTCTATGTTTCTAACAGTAGTTTCATGCATCTAACAATTTTCTCAAATAGTTAATTATGCTAACACCCCCTGTTAAGTCTAACTAAGGAGACAAAATCCTAAAGAGAAGAAAAAGAAAAGCAAAAAACTCTGTGGGAACAAAACCCCCCCTTAAACCTAACAAAGGAGAAAAAGACCTATAGAGGCAACAAAGATGGGTTTTGGCATCAAGGCCATTTTAAGTACCCATTTACATATAAAATTCCCTCACAAATATAGAGAGAATATAAGAAAGGAAGATATGAATCTCCCCATAGTGAAAGAGCTCCCGTGCCAATGATGACCACCTGAAGACAATATGATCCACTACCTGCAAATAATATTTCTCCCCTTAGGAAGAAAAGGATCCACTAGTGATTGGAGAAGCCAATCCAAAAAGATGGGTGATACTGGAATCCAAATCCAGATGATGTGTGCCTCAAAAAACTGCTCACATGTCCACATGTCGGAAAGCAATAATGGCGATCCAAGATCTTGTGAAGATGGATCTAGAGCAAGCTGCAAAGGCGAAGAAGATGGTGGGCCAACAACGTTGATGTAGTTGTCATCAAAGAGGAGAGATAACCCCTCAAATGTGTCCTCCAAGTATGGAAAACGAGTAATGTAGCCGAATTCTGAACAAACTCGATATAATGCAAATAATATGAACTCCAAAAGAAAATAAATGTCCTTCTTTGTTATTGAATAATGAATTACAATGTTTCCTAAATAGGAAAACAACCCCCAACTTGAGTTGCCAAGCAAACTCTAACTAACTTGACTAAATCTACTCTAGGTGGCGGAATTTATTATTTTTAGCAGTTTACTAGAACCTGCTATTCTTAGTAAGTTCGCATGCTTATTCATACAGGCACATAAATTTCCACGTATCTTATACATTCTTAAATTAGAGGAATTTCTAAATTTTTAACTCATAATGCAACTAATAGACTAAAATTAACTAATGCCCAAAAATAGAAAAAAAACCGAACTACAACTTAAATCCTAATTTTTGAGCTCAAGATGGCAAATTTGGGACCCGAAAATGTGCCACAATTTTCCCCAAGTGGTAGGGTTGCTTGCACATGTGTTTGTCTCATCGAAACATGTGGTTTCAAAAAACAAACGAACTCGAACAAAAACTCGGAGCTCAAGTTTTGACCTTGTCAAGTTCCTGCTAATTTTGGCGCATCATTCTCCCCTGCTTGAAAAAAATGCAACTCCTGCAAGTTGTCTTCTTCAAAATGCTTCCATTTATCTGCATCCAAATTCTTAATCTCCCACTCTATGACCCAAGTATTGTCCTCTTGTTCCAGTCCTTTCCAATGTACCAAATATTTGTTGTATTTCCCATGTCGCGTGTCCATTGTTTTCTTATCTAGAATCCGATCCACTTCTTCTTTCTTCTTCACCAGAACCTACTGCCTCCAATCTAATACTTCATCAATAACATCTCCTTCTGCACCATCCCCATGAAAAGAATACAAATCTGAAACATTAAACACTGGAGAAATATCAAAATTCCCTGGTAATTCTACCTCATAAGCATGATCATTTATTTTTTCACGATTTTGCAGGGACCAATCTTCTTGTACTTCAGCTTGTTATAGGTTCCTTTTGGAAACCTTTCCTTCCATAGATATACCATAACCAACTCACCAACTGTAAAAACCTTTCTCCTTCTATGCACATCTGCTATTTCCTTATACATATCATTACTATTCTGCAGCTTCTTCCGCACTTCTTCCTGCAATTGTTGTATATGTTCGGCAAATGCTTATGCATCATCACTGACTCTGCCATCAACTGGTAGTTGTACCAAATCTAACACCCCATTTGGATTACTCCCATACACAATTGAAAATGGAGACTTTCCTGTGGATCTATTTATGAAACTGTTATATGCAAACTCAGCTTGTGGTAATGCTAAGTCCCATTGTTTCGGCTTTTCCCCAATGATACACCTTAACAGTTTCGCAAACTTTGATTTACCACCTCTATTTTCCTATCAGTCTGAGGATGATAGCCAGTACTGAACTATAATTGAGTTCCCAATTTATTCTACAAAGTCTGCTAGAAGTGACTTAAGAACCTTGTGTCCCTATCTGAAGTAATGGTGTTTGGAACACCATGCAAATGAACAACTTCTCTGAAAAATAAATTTGTTACGCCTGTCGCATCACTTGTTTTCTTGTATGTAATAAAATGAACCATCTTAGAAAACCTATCAACAACCACAAAAATTGAGTCATTACCTCATTGTGTTTTTGGTAATCCCAAAACAAAATCCATACTTAGATCTATCCACGACCCTTTAGGAACAGGAAACGACATATACAAGCCTGTATTTTGTGCATGGCCTTTTGAGACTTTACAAATTTGACACCTCTCCACATATCTTACAACATCTATTTTCAGCTTTGGCCAATAGTATTTCTCTGCTATCGAGGCTATCGTCTTATCTTTACCAAAATGCCCAGCCGATACTCTGCTATGCAACTCTTTCACTATATTCTCTCTCATAGACCCAACTGGAATACATAGTTGGTGTCCCTTGAATAGGTAGCCATCCTGTAAAATGTACTCATCGTGGACATCTCCTACATTGTCTGACAATGGACGAATTAACCTTTCCACAATATCCTTGAAATCATAATCAGAAGAATACAAACCCTTTATTGCTTCAAAACCTACCACCTCATTTTCCATAGTGGTAAACAAAGTCACATACCTACTCAATGCATCTACAACTTGATTATGTTTTCCTGATTTATGTTTTAGAGAAAAATTATAACCCTGCAAAAATGATACCCACTTTGCATGCCTACTATTCAACTTCTTTTGGGTATTCACATACTTCAAGGCTATGTGTTTTGTAAATAACACAAACTCCTTAGGCACTAAGTAATGCCTCCAATGCCTTAATGCTTATACAATTGCATAAAAGTCCACATCATAAGTAGAGTAGTTCTTTCTTACCTCATTCAGTTTCTCACTAAATAAAGCTACCGGCTTTCCACCTTGACTTAAAACAGCACCAATACCCACATGTGAGACATCACAATCAACCTCAAACACTTTATCAAAATCTGGTAGTGCCAAAATGGGTGCCTCTGTCACCTTCTTCTTCAAGAACTAAAAACTATCATCAGCTGCCTTTGTCCACAAAATCTCCCTTCCTTTTGTGCAATCTATTATAGGTGCTACAATACTGCTGAAATTTTTAATAAATTTTCTGTAAAATGTTGTTAGACCATGAAATTTTCTTACCTCTGTTATACTCCGTGGACTAGGCCATTCAATAATTTCCTTTATATTTTATGAGTCCATCTATACCCCATCTACTGAAATAATAAAGCCCAAGAATTCCAAACTCTCTTACATAAATGTGCACTTCTTCATATTTGCATAGAGTTTCTCTTTCCTTAACACTTCAAATACCATCCTTAGATGCCTCAAATGTTCTTCTTTAGTTTTACAAAAGATCAAGATATCATCAAAATAGACCACAACAAACTTACCATTATAATCTCGTAGCACGGTGTTCATCAGTTTCATAAAAGTACTAGGTGCATTGGATAACCTGAATGGCATCACCAACCACTCATATAATCCATTTCCTGTCTTGAATGTTGTTTCCACTCATCTCCTTCTCTTATCTGAATCTGATGGTAAGCACTTCGAAGATCAATCTTGGTGAAATACCTAGATCTAGCAAGCGCATCCATCATATCATTAAGGCGAGGTATTGGGAACCTATACTTGATTGTAATTTTATTGATTTCTCTGATATCCATGCACATTCTCCATGTCCATCCTTCTTTGGTGTTAATAAAGTTGGGGTTACACACTAACTCATGCTCTTCCTTACGACCCCCTTTCTCATGAGCTCTACCACTTGCCTATTCAACTCTGCATGCAATTTCGGGCTCATCCTATAAGCCACTTAATTTGGGAGTGAAGACCCTAGAATCAAATCAATATGGTTTTGAATATGTCTTTTAAGTGGTAATTCGTCTGGTAGCTCATCAGGAATAACATCTAAAAATTCTTCTATTAATTTTGTTGTTTCTACTGGTATTTTTGCACTTGCAGATTCATCCTTATTTGCGACTAGTGCATAACAAAAACCAGTTACGTTTTCCCCCTTCACAAATTCCTTTGTAGAAAGCATATTTTCAGCCTTTGCCTCTTCCTTAAGAGGTAGAAAAACTATTTTTGTGCCATCCTTCTAGAAATTATAAGTATTCTTTCCCCCATCATGAATAACTTTTCTATCAAATTGCCATGGTCTTCTTAGCAGCATATGATGTGCATCCATAGGAATAACATCACACCAAATCTCATCCTTATAATTGTTCCCAATAGAAACTCTTATTAAACATCTCTTATCAATGGTAACTTCATTACCCTTCTTAAACCATGCAATATGGTAAGGGTTAGGATTCTTCTCACAATGCAAACCCAGTTTCTTGACCATCTCATTTGAAACCATGTTCTCACAACTACCACAATCAAGAATAACATTACATACCTTTCCTCATGAAGTGCATCGTGTTCTGAAAATATTTGTACACAGCCATGCATCCCCCTTGATCTCCTTTCTTAGAGAAATCATCATCCTCTTGATCATCAGATTTTCTCCAACATCTGGTGGAATTTCTAGGTCTTGTTCATCTTCTACTTGTTCATCTTTAACAAGATTTACTCTTGGAGCATCTCATTGCCTCTTATCATGTGTATAATAATGTGGGCATTCAAAATCCTGATGCCCTTCTTCACCAAATCCGTAACAAACAAATGGTCTTTATGAAGCCTCCCATCCTTTATATTTCAACTTCTTCTCCATCTTACTGCACATCCTAATTCTTTCTGTCCCCTTTCTTGATTGCTCTTTTTATAGGTGATCCCACCATAACACAGTGTGACCTTTCAATTTCATGCACATAAATTTTACCTTCTTTTCTTCTGACATAGTCTTCGACTCAAAAAATTTCCCCACTCTAGTTAACCAGTCTATCAGCTCCTTTGGTTTTTTACTACCACCTTACTCTAAAACATAAACTCTTATCCCATCATTCTTTCCTTCTAATGCTCGAAGCATCCTTTCTTCAAAAACTAATGGTGGTGCTTGCATTTCCTCCTCTTCACAAACTTCTTCTTCATATGTGTCATATCCACCTTGATTTCCTCTCTGGGTTATCATTATGGCAAGCGTAGTAACTTGCCTCTGTAGATCTTACATATTTCTATTCATCTGGGCAATACTACCTCTTCTTCCTCTTCCTCTTCCTGCCATTTTTTAAAGACTCAAACAAACTCTTATACCAAATAATGTAGCCAAATTCTAAACAAACTTGATATAATGCAAATAATATGAACTCCAAAAGAAAATAGATCTCCTTCTTTGTTATTGAATAATGAATTACAATTTTTCCTACATGGGAAAACAACCCCCAACTTGAGTTGTCAAGCAAACTCTAACTAACTTGACTAAATCTACTCTAGGTGGTGGAATTTATTATTTTTAGCATTTTATTAGAACTTGTTATTCTTAGTTAGTTCGCATGCTTATTCATACGGGCACAAAAATTGCCACACATCTTCTACATTCCTAAATTAGAGGAATTTCCAAATTTCTAACTCATAATGCAACTAATAGACTAAAATTAACTAATGCCCAAAAATAGGAAAAAACCGAACTACAACTTAAATCCCAATTTTTCGGCCTCAAGATGGTGGATTTAGGGCCCAAAAATGGGTTGAAACTTGCCCGAACTGGTAGGCTAGTTTCTAGTGCGTTTATCTCATCAAAACATATGGTTTAAAAAAATAGACTCAAACAGACACCCAGAGCTCAAGTTATGACCTTGTCAAGTTCCTGTTAATTTTGCAACATCAACGAGTCTCCATAAACAAGTGTGAAACTCATGTCAAGAGATCATCCCAAAAAGATGAATCAGGTAGACTATGGATGCCTTGCTATAAGAAGTCATTGGAAGCTTTCAAAGAATCAACACAGAACTCAAAATTAACAACAAATGTAAGGACAAAAGAGTGGTCCTTAAAGAGAAGACATATGTCTTCAATAGTGTCATCTACATACAAAATTAGGGATTCTAGAAACAAAAATTAAATGTCTGGTAGAAATTTTTCCCAATCGACTGAATCCAAAATATATAAATGATGCCGCTACAAAGAATCACTAGAAGCTCTTGAAGAAGCATCTCTGGAATCTAGATTAGCAACATGTGTTGTTGATGAGGAATCAATGAATTGATCATCCATACAAGATGTGTCTACATTAGATGAGGCATCATAAGTCTCAATATCACCAATGTCCTAGTTCTCCAAAGAAACATCACTTTCAGATGAATATTCAATGTCTCCATACAACTGTTGGATGGTAATCCAAGTAGGGAAAGGGCACTCAGTGTGCTCTATGTGATGTAGATTATCATCAAAAATAGTAAGACATATTAGTCCATAGACAACGTCATTATTATTAATCCATGCATTATTTTCATCAAGGTCACTTGGCTCAGGAACGAGTCCGAGGAGATAAGGCAGTAAATCCTGCTCAAGGCAGTGATTATTTATCCCTTGTTTCCAAGACACATAGTTCTCTGAAGCTAGCCTAACAACAAAATGATGAAAATTATGTTTAAGAGACATGATTAACCCCCTATAAATGGAACTTTATCTCAGTTCAAGATTACAAAGCATGTATAATCCCCCAATAATGAATGCAAAAATATCATAAAAAGAAACCTATCCTTCACATGAAAAGGTGGCTGATAGATGCACTTCAAATAGAGTCTAAAAACTCCAAATCACATCTCTATATGCCACAATCATGCATAGGATATAAGGCTATATGAGAGCTCTTTGCCTACAATTTTTCAGCATAGACCTATCAAATATAAACAACAACATGCAAATTAATTGAACAAATTAAAATCGCTTCCTTCAATAGATTCACACCTTGGCTTCCATTAAGGAAGTTTGCAGCCTCCAAATCACATCTCTATATGCCACAAGCGTGCATAGGCTATAAGGCTATATGAGAGCTCTCTGCTTACAATTTTTAAGCATAGACTTATCAAATATAGACAACAACATGTAAATTGATTGAACAAAGTCAAATTGTTACCTTCAATAGATTCACGCCTTGGCTTCCAATAAGGAATTTTTCAGCCTCCAAATCACATCTCTATATGCCACCAGTATGCACATGATATAAGGCTATATGAGAGCTCTCTGCCTGTAATTTTTAAGCATTGACCTATCAAATATAAACAACAATATGCAAATTAATTGAAAAAATCTTACACAAAGTCAAATCGTTTACTTCAATAGATTTACGCCTTGGCTTCCAATAAGGAAATCTACAGCCTCCAAATGAAGGGACACGATAAATTCCATCCAAATGCATAGAGGCTAAAATGAGCATGATGAAGAGCACAATAGAGAGATAAATTGCTAGATAGAGAGATAAATAGCTACTTGAAAGAGTTCAAACATGGGTCTAGGAGGTTGTTGTTAGTGAAAAATCACAGCACCCCCAAATAAGTTATGGATCTGCTTTTCTAAGGCAATGTCATTTGGTGTGATTGCACAATATTGAGCTTTCCCAAAGTGTTGGACCTTTGCAAATGGGGAAAGCTCTCTAGAGAAGGTTGGTTCCTCCTCCTAAACTACCTGCCACAAGCTATTCTAGTGAAGGCAAGCTAATCTAACCTAATCTAACTTCCAAGGAGATAAGGAGAGAAAGAAAACTAGAAAAAATAGATCCTACACTAAAACAGTGTTACACCAGAGAAGGAAAGTGTTGAAAATCTATCAAAACTGTCATGGAACAAGAAGAGGTGAGTAATGGGAAGGATGGACAAATGCATCACAGACCCAAAGATGGATTTCACACAAAAGATGTTCCAAAACTCCATGAACACAGCTCCAAAACCTGCAATGAACATCCAAATATGCAAAAATACCTACAATCAAGAGAGGTAAGAAGAAAACAACTAAAAATGAGCAAGGATGGACAGATGCATCACAAAACACATTTTTTATTTCTCCAGAAGTTTGCACAGAACATCATTTTATTGGTAAGAGGCAAAAATTTCCATTACAGAGAAAAGGAGGAGGTTAAAAGTCCATTTTCAACCCTGGGGAAGAAAAGAAGGGAGAGGTAGAGAAGAATGATGAACAACTTTTACAAAATGAGCCAAAATTGGCTTTTATAGCTCGAACAAAATGAAGGAAATGAGAAAAGGCAGGAAAATCATTTTTAAAACTCCAATCACTAAAAAAATCCATTTAATTGGCCTACAAAATGATGGGTTTCCATGAAAAATCCCATACTTTGAAGTACATTGCTTCGCAGAGTGAGAAAGAGGACCATACTTCATTAATTTTGGTGGTTGGGAACCATTTCTACATTTTTTGCATACTAGAGACATTTTCCCATTTTTCTCCCATGAATTAGAATCAAAATTTAAAATTGATGTGTCCATCTTGTAGAGGGTTTCAACATCCTTCCAATGACACCAAAATCGTGAAAATTTGACTTTAGTACAAAAGATATGCCCCTCTGAAGATTTAGGGCAAAAATGGTGAAATTTGAAAATTTTCCCAGAAACTCCCTGTGCCCTGCTCCTTCGCTGACATGTGGTGTCCTCTGGTTGATCTGTAGCCTCCAAAATCACATTCTACCCCTTTTGTGAAATTGGGAAAATTTCCAAAAACCCTCTGTCGGTCTGCACTCCGCTGACACGTGGACACATGGCACCTTCTAATATGTTGTGGAGATGCGGTTCCATTTTTTACCTTTGCGCTTTTAGGGTTTTGGAAAAAAACCAAAAATTATCCCACCGCCTCGACTCCCACTGTTGACTGGACACGTGGCACCTTCACATCGCTCGGCAGGGATGCGCTCCTATTTTTACCTTTGAGAAACTTTGACCGAAAAGCCGAAAAACTTGAATTCCTTCCGCCGCCGCCGCCCTACCTTGACATGTGGCATCATCTCATGAGCTGCGGGCTTCAAACAATATATTTCCTCCACAGGCTTTTGGGATTAAATTTTCCTTTGTGTTTCTTAGCTAAAAGGTTAAAGGCCAAAAATTTTCCCGCGGGTCTGCCCTAGCAAATTTTCCCTCCAAACCCCGCCGAGCCATAACTTGCAAAATATAGGGAGTTAGGAGGACTTCTTTACATTTCTGGAAAGGGAAATAAAAATCCTATTTGATGAAGCCATCTCTAGAATCTTTTGAATGATTGCAATATGTGAAAATTGAAGTTGAAGCACAAGGAAGGAAAGAATGAAGGAAATTTAGCCAAAATAAGTAGGGGCTCATTTTGGATAACAATTTTGGTGACTCAGAGGGGTCATCTACCTACTCTGAATGATCAATGGCCTTTAAAGCATCCATTGGGCATGGAGTCAAGCCTGATAACCAACTCTGATTTGAACTATGAAAATATGACTTCTGAGCCACTTGGAGTTGATCTTCACCAAAATGCCACTGAAATGAACTGTGCAAGAGCAACCAAAACAACACCAAACAACTATGTACAAAATTGGAAATCATACATACCCCAATTGGGATATGCAGAGTGTGCACAAGCAGTTCTTCTGCTAAAAGCAAAGGTAAGCTAAACAAACCCTACAACGGGTTGTGTAAAATAGCTTCATTTCTTCAAAATGGCATCCATACAATTGATTTGGAACTGATCATGGCTGTTAGGATGAGTGGAAAATAAACAAGAAGTTGGTCTTCTACCCAAATCAGCAAGGCGTCAACTAAAAAATAAATTGAATACCTCTTTTAGTTTCTATGCATTTGGATTGAAGAGGTATGTCAGCTGATCCTTGGTATTTTGATGCTCATACTCATGCTCAGAAGTAAGAATGATTGTTGGAAACTCCTCTTTTGGTTCCAATGAAGCAAAATACCTAATTGGGCAAGGTCTGATCCATTTGATATGCCTACAGATCTGATTTTTAACTCCAAAAATGGAGTCCTCTTGTAGACCTTCTTGGGTGAATGGTGTGGAAGGAATGGTGGAACTCTTCTTCTCTTTCCCTTCTTCCTCCAATGAAGAACATGGAAGATTTTAATCTCCCAAACTTGATTCTAAAGAGCTGCTATAAGATGCAATCTACTGCAATTGAAAGCTCTCCTCCATGATAGCAAGCTCATGTGTTTGTAAGATGGATGATGAAGGAGAAAACAATGTGATTTCAACCGGTTCTTCTCCATCAAAATAGTCCTCCAAATTAGACAAATAAATTGCCTCATTGTTGTTCTGATCCAAATGTTCAACTTCCTCCATGGTGTTCTCTTGATTAGAAACTTGTTTACCATGGTTTCTTTCATCCTCCAACATGAAGTTTGAAAGATCAAACTCTTCTCCAATGTTAGAGCTTGAAGAGAATGAAGTAGAAGGAAGAACTGCAGGTTCTTCTATAGCCTATTTTCAGTTCAAAGCTCTTGGACCTATATTTTTCTCCTCCACAGCTAGAATGTGCTCCTCTTCTTTTGGATTTGGAGCAGCTTGTCTTTCCTCTTCCATGACTGATTGTGCAACTTGGGTTAGATCAGCATTTTCTTCAAGTAGAGTGCCAACATGGACACTACTTTCTGAGCAAACTGATTGTTGATATGTTTATTCTTTTTTCTCTTCTTCTACTGCAACAAAATTAGTCCTAACCACCATTGATTCTTCATCTTTGTCCTCCTCTGTAGGCTTAAACAACAAGGGTATTTTTGTAATCCTGAATTTAAGAGCCAAGTTCAACAAACTTTTAATCTTTTCATCCTTGTTTGGATCTTCCTCTTGCTATCCTTCATGACTGATTTTTGCAATTTCTTCTTCCCCACATGGAATTGGGAAGGCAAGAGGAGAAATAGGTTGGAGTTCAACCAATTTTGCATGTTTTTGGTGGTGGAGGAGGTGAAACTTCTTGTTTATTCGGAAGGGAAGGTGTTTCTTTTTTCTCTTGTGGAGGGGATTTGGATTTGGAAGGGAAAAGGACAAAAGAACTGAGATGAGGTGGAAGAATAGAAAATGGAGAAATGGATTCAACACTTGGGGTAGCATGGGCTGGATTTGGAATTTAGCATTCAAAATGAGATGGTGTTACTTGAGGAATGGAAAGAGAAATACCAGATGATGGTGTAGAACTTACCCATTGACAAGGTTGTTCATCACCAAATTCATAGGCCTCTATCTCTACTGTCCATTGTGAAATTTGGGGCAGCATCTCCAACATGAAGTTCCGCTTCTCCTGAGGGATGTAATGTCTCAGAAAAGGGCCAACCCATGGAAAAGGTGCCCTACAACCAATTCTGAAAGCCTTTATTTGAGCTATTTCTCTTGATTACACCATGACAATCTCCATTTTTTGGATCTTCTCCAACAGACCAACATCTTACATTTTACTGCCTTCATTGTATGCATACCCTTGCTCTTGATATGTTTCATAACCAAACTGATTTTGGCACTGTTGTTCATATGGGTATGCATGCTAATTTTGAATTTGTTCAAAATGTTGATTTGAAGGTGTTGTAAAACACATTGGAGGTGGAATGTACTGTTGTTTTAAATGTGTTCATTCCATGATGGAAATGAAGTCATGATTGCACAACTTCATGGAATGGAAAAGGGTGAAAGGGATGGAAAGAAGAATGAATGAAAAATGAAAGAAAATGAATGGAAATAAGGTCTACAACTTTAGAGATGGGTTGTTGATCATATGGAGTTTCCATATGTGTTTATAATTGCCTCAAAAGGCTGAAATCTTCACAGGAACACACCAACCTACCAAAATGAAATGGGAGATCTCTAAGGTCCCACCAGGCGTGAAAAAATTATTAGTGCAAAATCACAGCACCCCCAAATGAGTTATGGATCTGCTTTGCTAATTCAATGTCATTTGGTGTGATTACATAACATTGAGCTTTCCTAGAGTGTGGGACCTTTGCAAATGGGGAAATCTCTCCAGAGAAGGTTGGTTCCTCCACCTAAACTACCTACCATAAGCTATTCCAGTGTAGGCAAGCTAATCTAACTTCCAAGGAGATAGGGAGAGAAAGAAAACTAGAAAAAACAGAGCCTACACTAAAATAGTGATACACCAGAGAAGGAAAGTGTTGAAAATCTATCAAAACTACCATGGAACAAGAAGAGGTGAGCAATGGGAAGGATGGACAAGTGCATCACAGACCCAAATGGATTTCACACAAAATATGTTCCAAAACTCCGTGAACATAGCTCCAAAACCTGCAATGAACATCCAAACATGCACAAATACCTACGATGAAGAGATGCAAGAAGAAAACAACTAAAAAATGAGCAAGGATGGACAGATGCATCACAAAACATGTTTTTTATTGCTCCAAAAGTTTGCACAGAACATCATTTTACTAGTAAGAGGCAAAAAATGCCATTACATAGAAAAGGAGGAAGTTCAAACTCCATTTTCAACCCCAAAGAAGAAAATAAGGGAGAGGCAGAGAAGAATGATGAACAACTTTTACAAAATGAGCCAGAATTGGCTTTTATAGCTCGAAAAGAATGAAGGAAATGAGAAAACGTGGGAAAATCATTTTTAAAACTCCAACCACCGACAAAATCCATTTATCTGGCTTACAAAATGATGGTTTTCCATGAAAAATCCCATACTTTGAAGTACATTGCTTTGAAGAGTGAGAAAGAAGCCCATACTTCATTAATATTGGTGGTTGGGAACCATTTCTATGTTTTTTGCATGCCAGAGACATTTTCCCATTTTCTCTCATGAATCACCATCAAAATTTAAAATTGAAGTTTCCATCATGTAGAGGGTTTCAACATCTTTCCAATGACACCAAAATCATGAAAATCTGAGCTCTGGTGCGAAATATATGCCCCTCTAAATATTTAGGGCAAAAATGGCAAAATTAGGGCAAAATTTGGGTCAGCGGGGTGAAATTTGAAAATTTTCCTCTTTTTTCAAATTTGGGAAATTTTCCCAAAAAATCTCTGTTCCCTGCTCCTATGCTAACACATGGTGTCCTCTGGTTGATCCACGACCTCCAAAATCACATTCTACCCCTTTTGCGAAATTGGGAAAATTTCCCAAAATCCTCCACCAGTCCACCCTCCGCTGACACGTGGGCATGTGGCACCTTCTAATCTATTGCAGAGATGCAATTCCATTTTTTACCTTTGCATTTTTAGGGTTTTAGCAAAAAACCAAAAAATCTCCCGCTGCCCCGACTCCCGCTGCTGACTTGACACATGGCACCTTCACATCGATCGCTTGGCGGGGATGCGCTCCTATTTTTTCTTTTGAGAAACTTTGACCAAAAAGCCGAAAAAATTGAAGTCCTTCAGCCGCCGATGCTCCGCCTTGGCACATGGCATCATCTCATGAGCTGTGGGCTTCAAACAATATATTTCCTCTGCGGGCTTTTGGGCTGAAATTTTCCTTTGTGTTTCTTAGCCAAAAGGCTAAGTGCCAAAAATTTTCCCGCGGGTCTGCCCTGGCAAATTTTCCCTCCAAACCCCACCAAGCCATAACTTGTAAAATACATGTAGTTAGGAGGACTTCTTTACCTTTCTGGAAAGGGGAAGAAAAATCCTATCTGATGAAGCCATCTCTAGAATCTTTTGAGTGCTTGTAATGTGTGAAAATTGAAGTTGAAGCACAAGGAAGAAAAGAATGAAGGCAAGTTAGACAAAATAAGAAGGGGTTCATTTTGGATAACAGTTGCTACTCCTTTCAAAATTTCAACTCATTCTCTTTCTATGTTTCTAATGCCTCTTTCCAACGAATTTCTCAAATTAGGCTACCCTTCAACGGATTTTTGGATGCCTCTTCAACAAAAAAATCAGACTTAAATCACCCTTCCAACTGAGAGAAAAATTCACCTGGAAAAAGAATGATGGGAGTCAACTTCTGCAGTAACAATTTTGAACACCAAACAGAGATTTGCAACGGTTAAAAAAATTGTTCACCACCCTAGCCTAAAACTATCTCCAACAAAGCTCTGATACCATGTAGAATTCCTTACAGATCTAGGAAGATAAATTTAATCAAGCACAGAAGAACAAATTTATACAATTTGATTTCATTCTTATTCACGTTCAGAATGTAAAATTTACATATAAATAACCACCATATTAGAAGACTCCAAGGAGTAAAAGCAATGGAAAACATTAGTTAGCTTATAATTAGCAAGAGTTAACAGATGAATAGCAGTTGGAAACTAGTAGTTGCATGCTTTAATAGTGGTTACATATTTCTAATAGTAGTCTAATGATTGCATGCTTTGAACAACAGTTGCATGCATCTAACAATAGTCTCAGATAGTTAATTATGCTAACACAATGAAGGTGGGTGTTTGTGTTAATGCCCTGAATAGCCTTGTGCATCTTGTCTTAGGAGATTCCATGTCCACTAGCACCATAAGATGCCCTGTGTTGGACGTTGTTCTTTTCAACACTTGATGCCCTCTCGTATTGGAGGGTGTTTCGAGATCGGAGACCACACCGTGCTTCTATTCATCGATTAGGGCTAAGGATCTCGACATCAGTATACTTGTTCCCATGGCTCTCTAGCTTATTGTAGCATGTGGGAAGTATTCTTCTCTAGGATTCCAATGCCCTCCTCACTAAAATGGTATATGGCTATTGTGTAATTAATTTTTTGCCTCAAACATTCAAGGTAAGTCAATATAATCAATAAATTATGGCTTCATGTAAACACTCGCTGCTCTTCTCATATACCGATGTATCTAAATATTACCAATGTTGCTTATAAACTTTTTTTTCCTTAATTTATTATTAAAAAAATAATGAAGTGCACTAGTTGGTTGCTTGCCATGCCTCATAAGTTGACGATACAATTTTGATCTACTATTTATTATGTCGATAAGTGTTAATGGTGGTAGGGAGGAGTCTAATGTAGTGAATTTTTATTTTTATGTTTCACTTTAAATTTTATGTTCATTTGAGTGGTACATGGCTATTTGCAGTTTAAATTTAAAATCAATTTCACTATCACTTAGAACTAATTTTTGTTGTCAAGAGAATTCAAATCGTAATATCTAGGTTATGTAGTAGAGTTTGGAAGCATTCTTTTTTCCCTAGCAAATTTTTCATGTCGATAGAGAAGTATGGTTATATGGATGTTATTTGTCACTAACTATGGGAAAATTTACCAAATAATTAATGGAGTATTTAATATTAATATCATAGTATGTGAAAAAAAATGTTTGAACCTGTTATTTTTACACAGGTGAGGTGCACAAAATTTTTAGGCTTAGCTGCCAAGGACTGAGGAATTTCCATTCGCCAAATTCACCTGGCAAACAATCCCAACCTCATCCCTTATTATAGTATCTCTGGGCCATCGCACTCATCAAGAATTGAACCTTGGCGAGCTCTTTGTGAGCCAAGCAACTTCACCAATGGGCCAACAACCATTCAATATATATGAAAAATTTGATAACAAAACTTAAAATTTTATGTCTAATTATTTTTTACATAAATGTATTAGATAATATATTAATAAATATTAAATCTTCATATCATGTTGAATATAAAATGTACCACTATAATAAAGATAATTTATTATTTAAATATGTTATATCCATGTTAAATGTTTGTTATGTTACAATATAATAAAATAATATAACGTATAATATTAATATAAATAATTTTTCCTTACAAATAATTCTCAAATTATTAAAAGATCATTTATGTATAACTTGTATTGATTATCGACATTATTTTTTCATAATTTATGTTGAACGCTTAACTACCAATCTAAATCCTCGTGCGCACCCATCAATAAATTCTAATATATTATTATTATTATTAAATATCAAAATACTGTGAAAACATTACCCACCAAAATTAGATGAGTGATACCTACCTACCATTGTAAGAAAAACATTCAAATAAAGAAACAATTAAAATAACATTCAAATGCATAAACATTTTAAACAACTAATATTAAATTTCATCAAACCTTACGAAATTGATAATTTAATGAACCAACAATTTGTTTTTTTATCTGAACATGTCACTAATGCTAGAAAAATCCTTAACTTTTTCATAATCACACATTGATACGAGTGCCAAAATTTGAGAAATAAATTGAGGAAAAGTGATAATATAATACTAAACGTATATATATATATATATATATATATATATATATATATATATATATATATATGACAAAGTTGTACAAAATTTTAATTAGGTTCAAATATATTAACATGCATAAATGTCCCTCTTAAATGGATATTCATCTAAAACAAATATCCACATGAAACTGCTATTTAATTTGGAAGAGCATACAAAAAAATATTTATTTTTATATTTAATATTCATTTTTTTTTGCCATGTTCCATTTATGTTTGAGTAAGAATTAACCTATTTTAATATTTTGAAAATTATTTTTTGTTTAAAATATTTATAATTATACCGAGAGGTGTTCTTATGGTAGGCAAGGAGTGTACTGGTGTGAGTTGATTGAAAAAACTGTTTATTTGCTGAGTAATATATAATAGTTAAAATAATCTATATTTTAATGTTGTGTTTAGGACATAAAATAAAACAATTACACCAAGAGATGTTCCTACAGTGGCAAGAAAGGACTGTAATGACGTGAGTTGATACTAAGATAATTATATAGGTAAATAACTATACAATTATTATAATGAATTGTTTTTAGTTTTTAAGGTAAGTAACTATACTATTATTATAATGTTTACATCTAACTAATTCTAAAATAATTTATTTTCCCAATGTAAGATAAAGTTTCTATAAAAAATATGGTAAATATTTTAATATATGGGAGTGAAATTTTTTTAGATATATAATTAAAATAGTGAAGTAAAATATGTATGGGGTAAAATATTTAAGTTAAAATGATAGTGAAATAAAATATGTACGGAGTAAAATATTTAAGCTAGTAATATGTATGAGGTAAAATATTTAAGTTAAAATAATAGTGAAATAAAATATGTACAGAGTAAAATATTTAAGCTAGTAATATGCATGAGGTAAAATATTTAACTTAGTATTTACTTATATGGGTTAAATAATTTTTAAATTATTACTTGGGTGTAATTTTTAAAAAAATTAGTTAAAATAGGAGTGAGATAAAATATCTATTGGGTAAAATATTTAACTAGTATTGATATCTTAAATACATCTATTTAAAAGACGATATCAATCTCAAGGTGCATATGTTGGTATTCTCACATAAATTATATAATTAAATAGACACCTCGATATTGATATTTCTCTGTGTCTTTTAGATAGATGTATTTAAGATATCAATGCTAGTTTAAATATTTAATGTAATTTTGAATGTTATATTGGAAAACATGAATCATTGAATTTTTTTAAAACAAATCTCTAGAAAACCCTCATCAACTAAATTGTTCTTTAATTCTTATTAACATTATAAACAATCTAAATGCTTTTAGACCAAATGTTACTATGGTTTAGGGATAGACACATTTCTCCAAATATCATAACCTTATCGCAAACCTTAAAGGGGGTTTCTTTCCCTTGGATCAATTCCACCAATTGAACATCACTGAGAAGATATTAGTAAAACAATTTTCCCAACATATGACAAGTTGTAAAGAACTCTTAAAAAACCCACTTTTATATTATATTTTAGGTCAAAGATTATAGAAAAAGTGCCACTTTAAATTTAAAATCTTGTATATATGTGTCAAAAATACTCTCCAAAACCTTCCAATTTACCTCTGATCTCTTTTCTGAATGCCATAAAAGATTGTTGATATGATAGACAAAATTCAGAAAAGGTTTTTATGGGCTGGAGTATAAGAGCAAAACAAAATTCCTTTGGTTTCTTGGGACAAAGTTTGTAAGGCTAAATCACAAGGAGGATTAGGTATAAGGAATCTTATACTCATGAACACAACTCTCCTTGCCAAAATGGGTTGGAAACTCCTTAAAGAAGACTCACCTTGGTGCAACATCATTAAAGAAAAATACTTACAAGTAGACTTTATCAAGGACATCACCACTTCTAGAATTCACTTATCAAAAATAGATATCTTATTTCAAAAGGAATTAGATGGGAATTTTTAAATGGAAGCAAGATCAGATTATGGGAGGACAAATGGAATTTGGAGCTAGATCAGTAAAAAAGGCTAAATTTTCATAACCAGATAAATCAGATAAGGTTGAAATGTGGGGAGAATAAAAGTGGTTATCTCAAATGCATAAATGGGGAAAAAACATGGAGAAGATTATCACTTGAGGAAAGAAATGATATGTAGAGAGAAAACCTAATTTTAATCCAATAAAATGTTTCCAACATTTATATCCCTAACAAAAATGTTGCGTATGAGTTAATCTAGGATGATTCAGGAGATGGCAACTACAGTGTCCTCTATGGGTATAATAGTCAAAATCAGCTTCCTAACTCTCACCTTTGCTAGAATAAAGTTTGATACAAAGAGATGACTCCTAAAATTAACTTCTTTAAGTGGCCCATAGTTCAAAGCAAGATCCTCATAATCTAAAATTTAAGAAATAAGGGTCATATTCTTATCAACAAATGCATTCTTTGTAAAGAAGTAGAAGAAAGTGTTGATCATATCTTGATCCATTGTAATTTTTCTTTCTCTTTATGGGGTCTCACACTGGAAATAATTGGCTTGAAATGGGTCCTCCCTTAATCAGTGAATGATATAAAGTATAATTGTTCTTATCAAACAAAAAATGTCTCTTTCAGATGCCTTTGGGATTATATTCTCCCACACATTGTATGATCAATATGTAAAGAAAGGAACAAAAGAATTTTTGAAGGAAAATTGTTACATGTTGGCATGGTCTTCAAACATTTGATTATTTTGATAACTGTAAAATTCAGATACTACATAAAACACAGTAAAGGAATTTTGAAATATTCACATATTAATTTCCTTAGAAAAAGGAACTTGCATCTAGTCCAAGACCTTAATAAGCAAAATTCTAAGATTTCTAGGAGCAAGACTATTTGGACTTGTCCTCAAGAAGGCCAGTATAAGCTAAATTTCAATGGTGCTGCTAAAGGAAACTTAGGCAGATATGGGGGGAGGATTAATTAGGAATGATTAAGGTGACCTCATAGCAGCTTATGGTGGAAACATGGGGGTCCAAATCAATCATTATGTTGAGGCTTTAATAGCCTTTTGGGGAATTCAACTTACAAATTTTTTGAATATTTCTAATCTTTGGGTTGAAGGGAACTCTATAAATATCTTAAATTACCTCCAAAGCAAGTAACCCTCAAGTTGGAGCATCAATAAAATCATTGAAGACTCTATTTTCATCTTAAGTGTTTTCTCAAGTTTTAAAATCTTTCATACCTATAGATAATGCAATCATGTGACTGATTTTTGTGCTAACATTGGCATGAATTATGAGACCCTTCATCATTGGGTAGGGAAAATGCGTATTTCACTAAATTGGGACTTATTCTAGTCCCAGCAGCTAAAACATATATCCAATATCGGAATCCAATATTGCTATTTTTGGATTCCAAAATGTCAAATATTGGAATTATCAGCACTCCAAAATTGCACATATTGGATTCCAAAATCACACATATTGGATTCCAATATCACATATATTGGAATCCAGAATCACATATATTAGAATCCAAAATCACGTATATTGGAATTATATGTACTACCAAGTCCCATATATCGGAATCCAAAAAATCAAATATTGGAATCCATTTATACAGGATGCTAAGGAGCATTATTTATGCTATATTATAAAGGACTAACATATAGGCATATATTGTAAGAATAAGGGATAGCATTCATTAATTATGTATGTTATAAGGGCTAGTGTCTACTGGGCATTATTTATGCTATGTTATAATGGCTAGCATCCATTGGGCATTATTTATGCTATGTTATAAGGGATAGTGTTCATTGGGCATTATTTATGCTATGTTATAAGGGCTAGTGGCCGCCATTAATTATGCTATGTTATAAGGGCTATGCCAAACTATTATTTATGCTATGTTATATGGTCTAATTGACACTAGGCATTATTTGTGACATGTTATGTACTAAACATGTTTATGATTTATACAGGATAATGAACATATTCTCTTTTCCTTCAATGGTTGCAAAAAAGGCCACAATGTAATGTTGAATTTGACGCTCGTTTAGTCCTATTTTATCATTTTCATATAGGCTAGTGACTGCTAGGATAATGAATTTCAAGAGATGTGAGACACTTCCAGGTTAATTTACTATGATGTGATTGAACCTCACTGTAACTAGAGAATGATTGAAGATATTATGAAGAAACTAGTAGAGGGCATCGATCCAGACTATGAGAATATAATTAAATGTATGTATCTACTACATATTTTGGTACAACTTAATTTTATAGTGCATTTACGTATTTGCTGCATATTTCAGTACAACTTAATTTTATCTGTTGCATATTTCAGTATGAGTTAATTTTAAAATACAGTTATTTTATTATGGCATCATTATTATTGGGGGAACCATAATATAACTCATAGAATAGGTAAATATCTTTTCACATCATAGTCCTTTAAGAATCATATATCTAAAACCTGCACTGCTCACCATAGAGAGAAAATCAAATAATAATTGACTTTACAGTACTTGCTACTTTCACATGATTTGATAAGAACCATGTTAGAGCCAAAGTGAGTTTGGTCTACATTGAAGAAATACTGAACTAAATGTGAGATAAAATATTTATGTTAAGTGGAAATAAGTAAAAACTCCATAGAAAGAAAGAAAGATCTCTACTTTTAAGTCTACTTTGCTTCAATTTAAAAATAAATTTGTTTTCCTTGGAGTGGACCATTCCACTCAGTAGAGTAAGATTTTTATTTTTTGACATTAGGTAAAATAGGGTTGAGGGGACCCTACCATGTACATAACAAAGCTCCCAAATAGAGCAGATATTCAATACCAAACCATACAAAAATATAGTCTGATCCAAAAAGAATCAAAACTAACAACCGATGAAGTAAACTAACATCAATAAAAACACAGAAATAACAACACTAAACAACAACCTAACATCAACCACTACTTTTTCATTTTCTCCAAGTTGGCCACCAGAGTGGCTTATTCCTTAGCCAGTGATTCAATGTTAGTTCCCAAAGTGGTTACATCAACTTCAGATAGTTCCATTTTCCTCTTTTTCGATGTCCCATGCTCTTCACATTTTCTATAGGCATTAGCCAACTATCTGAGAGTTTGAAGGTGTTGTAAAGTGCACTTGATAGTGAGAATACTCCACTTAGTGAATTTCTGAAGCATAACCTTAAGTTGATCCACATCACTGTTTAAATTCTTACACTTTTCTTGCAGAACTTTTCATACTGCCACCCTTTATGACTTGAGCCACATCCTCAACTTTCATCTTCATTTCATGCCAATCATTGAAGATAAACTGGATAGTTCTTTTAGTAACCTAAGTGTCACATTTCACATTTTCAAGGTCTGTAACCAATTTAGCAAGATCAACTCCCTCTTCCAAACCACCTTTTCCAAACACTTCTATTTGGATCTTTTCCTGGGTTTTAAATGAAACCTTCATCCTTTGTTGACTCGGTTCCCCTTTTTCAGCCTTCTTAATAACCACCACCTTCACGTCATTTTGTTTTAGGTCTTGGAGGCCTTGTACTACTTTCAACTTCAACCACATTTTGATCATCCCCTTCACTCAACTTTGGGTATTCGCTAGACTCCTCATTCTCAAAATTAGTTTAATCTTCCACAACAAAATATTCAAGGGATTTTGACAGGACACTATCCCTATTAACCATTTTATCCATATCCAAGATTGATCTTTTCACAATGGCCATAATAAAACCCTCATGTAGGGGAATACTGATTTTTCCTTTTTTGTAGTGGTCCAAGGTAGCACATAGAGAACAAAGTATATAGTATGGAAAAATAAAACTATGCCCATGTCTGAGGAAATTGAGCATGGGAAGATGGTAAGCATAGATACATTTTTGGCGTCCCTCAAGAGTGAAAAATGAGATTAGGTTAAGGGCCACTTCATTAAATGGAGTAGGTAATAAATTCTTAAGAAATCCCACAAAATGAGGGGTGCATTTTTCCTTACCTCATAGAAATAACTTCATTTCATCTGTTTAATCCTTTTTGGGTTTGTAGAATTCATGTCCTTCCGTGGGCATGCCCATAACATAAGCCACCATGTTGATTGATAATTCAATATTTACTCCCCGCAACACCACATTGCCCTCATCCATTTCTTGTCAGCTACCATACCAATCTAAAATCTATATTGAGTTGCTCATTGTACCCCTAAAATATCTTTAAGAAAGGGGAAAATCCCATTTGGTCGATCACCTCCATAACATTAGATTCAACATCATTGAGATCCCAAGGCTCAGTTAGAACCAAATCTTCCGCCATATTCCTATTAACATCTAGAATATCATGAAGAAAAACTCACTATTCAATGCTACACAGACCCAACCACACAATTGCAATACCAATACACCAAGTAGTAACATAAATCCTAGATTCTTAGAGAGGAGTAAATTCACATTAACATCCTATTAGCCTTAATAGAGGAATAAACCTGAATTCCAAGAGAGGAATAAACTTGGATTACAAGAATATTAACACCCCCTTAATAAACTACGCGCAACGCATTGCACTTGTAAGGAATTCCAAGAGAATAATAAACCCCAGAGGTGATCACATTACAAGAACATTAACCTCCCCTTAATAAATATAAACCCCAACATCACTCACATCACAAGAACATTAACATCCATTTAATGTTTATAAACCCGGATTCTAATAGAACATAAACAAGGATTACAAAAACATTAACATCCCCTTAATATCTATAAATGTCCGATGTCATTCATCATTAACCCCTGTGTTACCTTCCACCATCCTTGTGTACCTCGAAAGAAGGGACATGAAATCACTCTAGACATTTTCCTCCCACACTTACACTTTAAATGACACTTAAAATTCTCCTACTCCCCTTGTCATGAGGATATCTTTTTGTAATTAAATATAGATATGAAATAAATTAAAAATAATTTTCTAAAGGTAGAATTATGGTAAATAATTTTATGAAGAAATTGAATTTCGTTTTAATACTATTCGTCACACTGGAATCCCAAATTCACAGAATAATTCATTGCAAATTAAAATTATTTTCATGATATCTATGAACACACTGATTGTTGAAGTGCCTAACAATTTTTCAATTCTATATATACCTTAAACCAATGTGAACAATTTTTTTAGTGGATAGTTTGAAGTCGAGAGGATAATATGACCTTAAAAATCAAAGTAAGAGAGTTTATACTTAACACTCGCTAGGTAATGCCAGTGTAGCTTATTGAGGTAAATTAACATTAATCAAATAAGAATTCACCAGAAATAAAAATGTTATGTACACTTTTTTTATATATTAATATATCTATTATCATTTAAATCCTTTACTATATTATAAATTGAACCTAAAGATAATCACACATATTATACATATAAAAATTATTGAGATAGTCAGACACATTATACAAAAAATTTGACAAAATACATAATTTTCTTTTTTAAATAAATTTAGGGATGAAAATTACATACAAGTATCCCATGTTTTGATCGATGAAAGGATACATAAAAAAACTAAAAATGAGTATGAAAGATAATGAGGCCAACATGTAACATGAATAATCAGGCCTGCAAAAAACATAGAGTTGTGAATACAAAAAAAGAGCGGGAATGATAGAGAAACCCTAGGGTTCCACCCAGCCAAATGTTGCAATAATCTTGAGAAAGGAAAATGATGTGCCAATAACAGACTTCAAGTACTCCACATGATCAGGAAAGGGATGGGATAGGTTTTGCGAGGATGACCAGGTCTAGGGATGGCATTCTAGAGATAGATGAACCATCAGATCGATAAATGCTTTGAAAAAAGTTAACAAAATAAAGACGAAACCAAATTTTAAATTCCACGGCATAACAAATCATGTTGTCAACCCACAAAGGTGATGAAAAAGGATTCAAATTTGCAAAGAGACAAGGAAGGCATACTTCTACCAGAGCTTTTGACCAAACCCACATGATGGTCTGGGTAAATGAAATGGGACGCAACCACCATGAACACTACTTTATCTACACAAAACACTAGATAATTGAACATGAAGATGCCCACAATCTTAGATTTTACACAAGCTGATCTCCTGGTGCTCTGGAGATAATTCACACCCAGGACATTTACAATCGTAGTCATAACATTTGTGGAGTCTATGAGGAATACATTGCGAAGATGATTGTAAGACACAATAGAGATGAAATTTGCCATTTCCTCTTGTTGCTGCATAAGAGGATGAATGGAACATAGGTATATGTCATGATAGGGAATGGGGAAAACAACAGACAAAAAAATAGAAAACGAGTGAGGACAGAAAACAAAACCCAATTAAATAGTCCCTTGACTCATGTGAGGAAATTCGACACAATAAAAAATGGATGGCATCATCAACATTTTCCTATGTATTGGATAGATTATTTGATGAAAAGGATCTTATATTATATTAAATGTAACATGATAAAATATTTTCTCAACAAAATAAGTGGGTGGTATGAGGGAAATCCTCAAATCCATAAGCACACTAGGCCAATCCTAACAAAACAACAAAGCAACAACTATAAGGGGGTCTGAGGAACACCAAAAATAAAGGCTTATGAATAAAGGCTACCTGTGATTGATAAACACACATTATAAAAAATTACATTACTAGAGATAGTCACACACATTATACAAAAAGGTGTTATTAATTAAATCTACCACACCACCCTTAGAGCCAACCAAGATGGATAGCTCATCTCCACCAGATTTTGAATCATCACAATTAGATCCTAGCGGGCGGGGTCGCTCCAATAGGATTTCCTCTAAGGAGATGTCTGTAAAGTTTGCTGAGGATTCTTCGTTAGTAGTAGCCCCAAACTTTTTCCACTCATGGCACTATAGAGCACAATTTCTAAGGTGCACTTTGGCCAATTTACAGATGCATGTGGTTCTAGTGTGAACCACTTTTGGGCTATGCTCGGTGAACTTGTATTCCATGATATTCTTCATGCCATTTTTGTTTGGCCCAATGATATTTGACGGTGGCTAATGAAAATCTAGGTCTTCATTATCCTCATCTTTAAGCTTCCCCCATTAAAATCTACCAGATGCCATCACTACTTCTGTTTTATACTAGCTAGCGGCTGCTAGGCTTTATTTGTTTCTTTAGAATAACATTTTTAATAGTTTTAAAATGTCATTAACATTATGTTTTAAAATGTATAACTTGTTCCTATAAAGAGTGAAATATGTAACGCTTGTCTAATTATCCTTAATCATAATCCAACATGTGTGTGGGGCATGTGTGTGTGTATCATTATTATCATATTCAAGATCCCCGCATCTCACTCTGTCAGACATAATCAGTGTCATCCCTAGATCGAGAAAAGGGAAATGCTATGAAATCCTCACGCGTCTAGGGAAAAGTTATTGTTGGTTTGCAAACACTCAAATCGTTGGTTATCGGAGTAAAACCCAACAAATAAAAATAATAATACTTATGCTCCTGTAAATTCCTTGTCAAGGGCGGACAATGCATCTCTACTAGATTTAAGCTTAAGGTTTTTTTTCCAATAAAAAATGTTTTTAATTTAGTTTAATCCCCACAGATCTACCACATCATCAAGTACCGAACAACATAGAATAACACTTGATAGAAAAATACACTCTCTTATGAGAACATGTTTCTTAGAATAAAAAAGAAACCCAATCAAATTGTTTATATCATCATTTGCATTAAAGTCGGTGGAAAACATCAAATAGTACAAAACTTCAATATCTTACATTGTCTTAAGGGGTAAAAAAATCACAATACAAATCATCTATAAAATAAACATCCACCGTAAACATCCAAAGTAAACATAAAATTTAAATTACTATTACTACTAGAAGGGTGGAATGGAAACATCAATAAGGGAGGATACAAGGGAGGTGATACATAACGGGAGGGAAAGTAAATGAAGGGGAAACATGTAAAATAAGAAATCAAGGTAATGTCGTGCTCATTGAACTTGTATTCCACTATCTTCTTCACGTCATTTTCATTTGTCCCAATGATATTTGGAGGGGGCTGATGAAAATCTAGGTTTTCGTTATCCTCCTCTTTAAGCTCAACCCATCACACTTTGTCAGAAGCCATCATTGTTAATGTTTTATACTGGCTAGCACCTACTAAGAATAAAAAATAAATGTTTTTCAATTTGGTTTATTCCCCACATATTTGTGCAATCATTAAGTACTGAACAACATAGAATAACACTTGATAGAATAAGACACTCTTTTATGAGAACATGGTTCTTATAAGAACAAAGAAACCAACTCAAATCCTTTGTATCATCATTTACACTAAAGTTAGTGGAATACATCAAACAATACAAAACTTCAACATATTACATTGTCTTAAGGGGTAAAAAAATAAAAATACAAATCATCTAGGAAAATACCATAGGAGTGGCCCATTCGACTCTAAGAATAAGATTATCATAACCATAACCATTGAGTTTATTGATATCTATTTGTGCGTCCTCCATGTTGACAAAATTAATAAAACCAAAACCCCTGCTAACCCTCATCTTCTTATCCATGGCCATGTAGACACGAGTGATGTGTCCAAATTGTCATTAAGATTAACATATGAAGATATGGTAAAAAATAATGTTATGATTTCAAGGAAGTCTCCATGGATTTGCAATTCAATAAGTATAACATGATTCTATTTGATTTTTTCTAACATCCGCTAAGATTATTTATTGCTTCCGAATAAGGTTCCTATCAATTTCAAAATATCTTTAAGATTAAACCATGCATAAATGAAGAAAAAAATATTTTTTAGTTTAGAGAAGACAACATCGATGTGTGAAATAAAAGTTTAATGTTACTTAATTCCATAAAAAATCACAATACATTGTTGGATTTGGAATCAAAGTATATAATTCAAATGCCAATTGCGTGTTTGAATGTTTTTAATGATCTACACATGTTTTTGTGCTCTTCTGCAAGTTTTAATCGTGTACATAATTTAGTATAGATTTTTTAATCAGTCTTATAGTTTCCATCAAATATCCAGTATGTTGGGGTTTTAAGAGTAATTTATTCTTTGACCTCGTGCGTCAAGAATCTTGCATCATCAATCAAAAGTATATTATTTTCACCATATACATTACCATAAATGTCTAGTATCTGTTGGCTTGTTTTTTATTTGAGATTACATTCTTAGCATCCCAAAATGAACCTGAAGTTGGTTTCTCATAACCAATTAAATTTTTTGATGAACATGTATTTCACCGTTGTTGAATCCATAAATTAAGACCATAAGGCAGTGTTAAAATATTTTGATGTAGTACTTATCAAGTCAGCACTAAAATCTCGTTCAAAGTATTTAGTATTCCTAGATCTAAAATATAGAACCATATTACGAGGTATTTTGTCGCCAATACCAGAAATTCCAAAAAACAAACCTTCAACTCCCAAAACTAGTAATTTTTTAGGCTTCCTAATATGATCTATAAAAACAACTCAGAATCAATATAAGATTCCAAAAGTGATTAAAAAACAAGGCACCAAAGTATTTAATCACAACTCAAAAACAACTTATAAAACTATAATATCATCTCAATCATAGTGAAGATATAAATAATGCCTACTTGTAAATTTGTAATCTCAACATGTAAAATAAACAGTGACCATATGACTATACGAATGAATATCATTGTAAAAAAATTCAATTAATTAATAGTTATATATTTTATGTTTGCTGCAAATTTTGAATACCCTCCACAACACTCAAACCTTGACACATTATCTATGATATGTTTATATGCACCTATTTCTAAGGAATTTTATCTTGTAAAAACTTATTCATTTTTCATGTAGGCTACCTGTAATAGTAGTAAGAATTATTCCCTATTAATGCCCCCTGTGTGATACATCATTTGAGTACATGACTCATAATAAAATATGTGTACCTATTTTTAGACCATTTTTAGATTATAATAGATTTATTCAGTTAAGTACACTGAAAGGATGTAAAGGGGAGATACAAGAGGTTATGATTTATTAACTTCCAACATTAATCATACAATATCATAAAATGCATTCATTCTTGTAACTAATGTATATGATACGATATATGAGCTTGATAACATAAGAGGATGAGGGAACTTAGCTAATTACATATAGGTATGGAAATTTCTATGTGTGTAGAGTGCTAAAACTAGGAGAATTAAACCTAAGAATGTTTTATTTATTAAACTATAACTAGAAAATGCCCTAGTGTGGGATTTTACAAAACTTTCATGACCATGTGTATGGGTTTCCAATTACTATACAGTTTGAGACCTACTCTGAATCTGGCTCTGGAAATTTATGGGGTCATTTCAACTAATACATGTTTATCACTATTAAACCCTAATTTTCATTCACTATGAAAACCTATGAACATTCTCAATGAGGTCTCAAACCCTATCCATGGTTGGGAGACCCTGGAAAATAAACATTAGTTGGGTTAAAGTGTAATCCTTGAATCACTGACATCGGCACTAATTCAAATATGCCTCAAACTACACATCATTCTCTACTAAACATGTGATATTTGAGTGAATACAACTTTTCTTTTATTATTGGAAACTCCTTGACAATGCTAGAGTTAAGTTTAAATCTAGCTAATAGTTGGAATGGGGATGTTTGAGTTGTTGTAAATGAGGAAAGATCATCCCTTGACCTAGTAAGATTCTTTAAACCTATATAAATTTATACACTAATTAACTTTCACAAGTTATGGCATGATTTAGAAATCCTTGGGTGATTATTTTGAGTGTTGCAAGAGACTATGTCAATATAATGATTTATTATTTCCAGTTTCTTAAATGAGGTGGGGTTAACTTGTTTATATATGGTTCTAAAGGTAAATTATCATAAAAGGGTTGATCCAAGGGAAGTAAATTATTGAAAGAATAATTTGAAATTGAAAGAAAATTTGTGGTACATGTTGGTTTAAAACCGTACAAGTCGTTTAGGAATGGATATCACAAGTCGACCAAAATGGACATTTTTTAACAAAGATGAAAAACATGAAAAATGAAGGTTGCACCATGTCAAGTATAGTGTTTATATGGATTTTATGTATAGTTTTCTTATAAATTATTTACATATCAGTTTGCATGACGAAGAAAGTTATAAAAGAGACCTTTGCATATACCAATCAAGGATAGAAAGACTATTTTTTCTTAGCAAGAGCGCATTGTCAAAAGCAGTGGTGTCAAAGAGTAAATTTCCAAATTTGAGTGTCTACATTTTCCCACCTTTAATTATGAAATGAAAACCGCATTATTAAAGGAAAATATACCTAAGTGTGTAGACATATTTTATATTCACTCAAAATTTATTTTACAGAGTCCCATTGTGTTTGTGTTGGCATGCTCCACGATGAAACCTAAAACATATAGTGTAGTCAATGTTCATAATAAATAATTGAACTTTAAATCAAATGTAAATATAATATGTAAAATTTGCATTTGAATAAATTGAAATAAAGAGATTCAAAATGTGGAAGGAATGTATTTTTTTTTGTAAAGCGAGAGGTTAAAGGTCTTTTCTTACACATGGATATTTGAATTATTAAAATAGCTAAAGAATTGGGGGTGATCAGTCCCCAATTTTGTAAAGGAGACATTAGAGTGTTATGTTCATCCAAGCCAACACAAAATCATAGGAGAGTGAGAAGAAGAGTGAGATATTGAATCACTCCATGAAGGAAGAAGACTGTATATCAAATTAATTTAGCAACTTTGATATATTTATCTTTGAATATAGGAGGGAAAGGAAGGGATTCCTATGAAGAAACTAGTTGTTTCTATACCTTTTGTAACCCCATGGACCACACCACTACAAAAATATATAAGCACAATTTTGTAAATAAGGAAGCTCATTAAAAAATATAATGAGTGCTCACATACCCTTCCCATGTGTAACACAACTAAATAGAAACCAAATAAAAATTGTAATGTATTAAAATGTAGATGGAGAAAGGAGACTCGTGCCCCTAAGATCCCTAAAATTTTAATTAAAATATATTTTCATAGTGAAGAAGAATTTAAATACTTCATTCCCATTATAATTAATATAAACTAATTGAAATGGATTTGAAACTATTTCAAGAACATGTTCCTATAGGTGAAATTTTGAAACTCTTGAGAAATATGAAGTAATTATCCCCTAGGAAAATCTATGTGAAGAGGTCAAAATTGTTCTTATGATCCTTACCCAGCTATATTTTTTTGAACCTATGCATGATTTTTTGGATTTATGTATTTGTTGTTAGTTCTAAGTAGTTGTAACCTATATATGCATGTATCTGATCCCAAAAGTCTATATATTTCTATTATAGGTGTAGAATATACCTAAATGAATGCCACCTCTTTTGAGGAACATGTGATAAAGCATTTGAGCACACATCTCAAAATAAGATATGTGTAACCATGTCTCATAAATCTAATAGTTTACGTAGAAATACATGAAAGGTTGTAGTGGTGGTGATGGATGATGGGATCACAAACCTGTAAGGGTTTTTGAATGGTGGAAACTGTTTCACCATTTTCTTTACCTTTTCAAATGATGAAATAGATAAGGGTAAGGGCCAAGGTAGAATGCCTATAAAATGTTGGTCAGTTGATGGTTGTTGCGTGAATTTTGACTTCTTGATCCACAATTAAATGCGAGAGCTTCCTTTTGGCTAGGAGGAACTACCCGTAATAGAAAACAAGACCACAAAAATATAGTTAAATGATATATGATAGCGGACTTCCTAGTGTATGTTAGTTCCGGGAAGTGTGATACTTCCTAGATGGCTGTCAATCCACTATTTAAAACAATTTAATGTGAGAAATAAACAAAGTCCTACTGTAGTTGACATGATTTAGGTATCTCATTCAAATACAAAAATAAAATCCAATCACAACAGGCTAGGCTATAGTTGGATCTGAGAGGTGAGGTGTCTATCAAGGTATTGGGATTGGTCAGGGTAAGATTCTAGGTTATTTAGGTCAACTGGTAGGGTGATTGTTGGGTCTGTTCTTGGTCAAGGTGTAAAACACAGAGACCGACATCAGCTAAATATGGCTGATGTCAGTTTAGGTAGAACCGACGATGGTTGTGGATAACCAGTGTCGGTATGGTCGAGGTAAAATAAACTCAAAATAGATTAAATGGAAGGGGTGATCTGAGGTCAAATAAATTTTAGGCAAGTGAATGGGGAGGTATGTAGAGATCTTAGGTATGCTCAAAAGTATACATCATGTGAGGATAGGTGATTTGGTGATATGGGTGAAGGGATTTTTGAGTTCACAGGAAAGTGGGTGATGAAGTAATAAGCATGCAAAGAATAGATTAATAATAGGAGTAATAAAGATTACTAAATGAAATAAACCATATTGATTAGGACCATACTTATGACTGAGTGGTGGAGGTGGTTAATCGGAGAATACATTTATGTTCTTTTATTGGTGCTTTCCCGGAGTGCTCCTGTGAATACAATGGCTTTATGATTGATCTTGGTGATGGCTCTGGATGTTTGGATTTGTAAAAGGATGCTTATTTCACTTGCATACAGCTTTTGTCTCCTCCTTTTTACTCTCAGAATGTGCCAACCTTGAAATAAGGTTACCAAAGGGAATAAAAGATAACCAATGATGGTTCAAGGTTGACCGACGTCAGTTCAGGGGTGACCGACGTCGGTTAGGGTGGGATTCCCTAGGTTTACTAAAAATAGGAGATCATGGCAATGATTTCTGCCAGATCTCTCTATTCATCCAGGAAAGAGTGGTAGTTACCTTTTCTTATGTGAGAATGTGGTTAGAGGGAATGTAGGCTTTGATTTTTAGGGTTTAGTTAGGTCTTATTTAGTTATGGTAACATACTAAGAATAGACTTAGGGTGAGGTGTCTAGGTGAGGTGGTGCCTTGGGAATTATCCTAATTAGAATAATTAAATAATAAATATTGTGAGGACATGGATTAATTAAATTAAATTAATATTAGTGTGGGGTACAAGGGGCCATGGTTAGGTGAGTGTGTTCAAGTTGATTATTTAATGAGGGGTCAAGGAGAGTGTGACCCAATTTTGGTGTCTACATTTTGCCCCTTTTTTTTACGTAGTTTGTATTAGTAAGCAACGCTAAAAAAAATAAGATGTGGTTGCCCCATGTGTGGGTGAAGGTGATCTCCCTCAAACTAGGAACTAATGTGGCAGAAGACAAAATCGGTGAGTGGTTTGATAAAAGGTGAATGTGATGAAGAGGAAGGTGGACAATGGGGGTAAGGGGGTAAAGGTCCAATCGAGTAATGTAGGTAATGGGCCAAGGTAAAAAGTAGTGATAGTCAAACACACGCACACATATAAACTATAGCACGGTACCAGGTTGAAGAGCATACAAACTCTACATTTTCTAAGGTCGATAGGTTTATCCAAACAAGGTTGAGGTGATTCTAGTATCCAAGGTATAGGATTTGGTGTGGAAGCACTTCGTAGGTTAGGTGCAGGAACATTTAGGTATGTTCTAGTACACCAAAGGTTCGGTCAGGATAAACGGTCATGGCAAGAGGCAAGGTAAGGTCATTAGGTCAAATAACACGGGTAACAATGTCACAAGGTATAGCGAGCACATGCTTTTATAGGTCACTAACAATGTTCTAGGTCCAAGTAGCTAAGTCACATCATGGGTAGGGCCAAGGTATGGGTAAAATAACATGTCCCAAAATGCATATAAGGACAAGTATAGGTAAGGTAGGCATGGAGGTTGGTTGCAATAAGGGTGGGTAAGGTCAAATGGTGGATGGGTTAGTTAATTGGGGTCAACAATGGGGAAAGGGTATGGGTAAGAATATGATAGGTAACCGATGCCGGTCATGCATAACCACTGACGGTATAGGTAAGCCGATCACGGTTTATTGGGGGTAGATGACCGATGTCGTTCTCGGTATAATTGACCATGGTGAGCTAGGGAACATGATCGATGTCAATTTAGGTATAACCGACGTCGGTCAGGTCGATGTGGGTCTATAAAAACAAAAATCCATATCATACGGATTCATTTGTACGTTTCGTATTTTGTGAAAATGACAGAGCACTGGATGAGTTGTGCTTTTTCGGGAGAAAAATATGAGAGACAATATCCTGCTGAGGTGGATGGATCCGGTTGGTTAGAGGAGCCAAGTAGACGGGTTCACGAGCACAGGGGGACCGATTGTGATTGGGTAGAGGTTAGGAGGATTGGATTTGGTGATTAGACATGGAAGAGGTGGGAGAGGAATTGGGAGGACCACCAGTGCAGTGGCCCGACGTGCCACCACAGAGACAACAATGTGATGAGGTAAGATTCAATCTCTTGCATTGGTTTGGGAGGTAGATTGGGTATATAGGTTAGGGAGGGAATACGAGATTTTGTGGGGTAAAGGGGATTTGAATTTGGGAAGGAAAATTGGGTAAAATAGGAATGGGTAGAGGTGTGGTTAGGTGTATGAGGGGTGAGGAGGAGATGAGGGTAGAGTTAGGTAGGAATGGGTGAGAAAAAGGGAGTGTTTTAGGAAAAAGGGGGTTTGGGTGTCACAGATTTCTGCATGACAGTGACCGGCGTTAGTCAAGTGGTGACTGACGTTAGTGGTCTCAAGCCAGTACCGGTCATAGATAAGGTGACTGATGCCAGTTTGGGATAGACCGTGGTTGGTTAGAAGTGACCGGTACTGGTCATCATGTAGAGAAAAAGAGGGAAAAAGAGCCCTAGGGTGGTAGGGTGGGATAGATAGTGAGCAAAGAAGATGTTGTTGATGAAAAACAGAGCATGGGTAAGAGGTTGAAAGAGATATGGTATGATAAATAGTGGGTTAGGGTTTGGTTGGGTAGATAGAATATGTGATAAGAAGGTAAGTTGCAAGGGGAAAAAGAGGGAGGGTAATAGGTGTATTTGAAGTGTCAAGAGTGAATGTGGGTATGATCAAGGTGTATTAATGTGATGTTTTGTTAGATGCAGGTGAGAGACCAGCTACGGATGCAAGATAGGGTATTGCCCCTACTCATGACGGCTTGAGGAGGAGATACAACCAAGGATTGGTGGCATGTTGTAGAGGTTGGCCTAATTAGGGTCAGACACTATCGGCATGTAGTCCAATAGCCTAGTTTGATGGTCGCCCTCATCAATAGATGGGATTTGGCGACCAACACATTCCATCTATTGACAGGTGAGATCACGATCACCCTAGAGGATGTGTACATGATCCTGTGGTTACTCATGTTGGGGATGCAGGTATATTCGATCTCCTCAGAGGCATCTGAGGATTTGATGTTGACAGTCTTTGACGAGGGGTTGGCGGAGATGAGGTTTCATAGTGCCAGTGTGAGCTATGGATAGATGTACTTGGCTCATCTAGATGAGACTAGGCTAGTAGTGTTACTGATGGAGGCATTCTGCTATTTTACACTGCAAAATGTAGAGAGTGGGAGATTCCCATGATCCTTGATGGGGGTCTTGCATGATATGGTGGTGGAGAGGACCCATTTTACATGGGTGCCAACATTCCTAGTGCAGCTATATAGAGAGTTATGGGTGTATGGGTGGCTATGGAGGTTCAGCTTATGTTGCACTTTCCTACTTCATTGTTGAGCATATGAGCAAATTTTGTGTGTGCCCAGTTGGTATGCCTCGGGATGATGCATTCAAGCCAGGTTTTGTTCAAGTGGGCTACATATGATGGGTGCCTATTATTGGAGATCATCAAGTGGGTTAGGTTACGCATGATGTCACCTACTACAGGCATTTACTATAGGGGTTTTCTGGTATAGACATCATTTGGAGGCCATATATGAGTTATTCATCATATGAGAAGATGGCCATGGAGCTAGATGGATTACAGCTACTCAGAAGGATAGAGGGGCTATATGCCTGAGAGAACGAGATGATACCCATAGATAGGGTTAGACGATAGTTTGGGTTATTGCAAGATATACCTCCACCCTTTCCACAATACAGGAGGGATGACGTGGAGAGGTTGTTGCCTCTGCCCTAGCCAATAGTACCTATAAGGTAGGAGGATCAGGTGAGAGACCGATGGATCGATGATGCGAGGGTGACTGACAGATATAAACAGTGGTGGGCTACACACCTATGAGCAGTACCACCAAGGTCGGGACAGCTGGATTTAGCCATCATCGCTATTCAGAGGGATGCCCTACAAGGACAAGTGGCTACCTTGATTACACAGATGGGGATGGTGCAGGGGTAGTTGACAAGTGCAAAGGCATAACTAGTCACTTTACAAGCACAAGTGGCTAGTTTATAGGCCCAGATAGCATAGGGACAAGCACCCGCAGAGGGTGGTGATGGTGATGGGATAAAAGTGGCCTCACTACAAGGGCAAGTTACAAGTTTGTAGGGCCAGTTGGACACTACACAGGTGCAGGTTGTGACTCTTCAAACCCAGATATAGGTAGGAGTAGGATAGGGTCCCTCAGGATAGGCACTGGCACAAGGATAGGGTTAGAGGCCAATGGGGCCACCAAAGACAATACCCATAGCAAGATTGTAGGATGCTTTAGGTGAGGCTAGGAATTATTAGGATATTTTGATGGCAGCATGGATAAATTTTCTATCCTATGGAGAGTACATGGCACAAAAATCCTAAAGTGAGAGGACTAGGTTGCGCACCCACAGTGTGCAGAACACATGAGGCCAGTGAGCCCCGAGACAGGGTCAAGGCAAGGCCACCAGTTCACAAAGAATAGTTCCAGGTGCGGTACCAGCACGGACCCAACCACGACCCATGATGGGTGGTGAAATGTTAGCAGGTTTCCGTACAAGAAATGAGGAGGAGGAGGAGATAGGTGAGACAGATATGGAGGATATCTAGTAGGGTGATATCTGATAGCCGTATGTACCTCATGTTTTGTATAGTTATTTATTTTTGATATATACCAACTTGCGTGCTGAAGAGAGTGATGATGTATATGAGAGTTGATTGATTTTTATCATATACTGGCCTATGTGATGAAGATGGTGAGGATGTACATGCGGGTTTTGTATATTTTTTTTACGATATACCGGCCTGCATGTCGAAGATGATGAGGATGTACTTGAGGTTTTTTGATATTTTTCTATTCATTTGTATCAGTGTACATATGTATGTATACATAGATGCCATGATTTATAGATGATGATATTTATACTATGGATGGTGTACTTGTTTTAATTTCCTTTATTATTTGTGTATGTGATGGAAACTAGGTGAATTAAGTCTAATGGAGTTAGGGTCATGTAGGTATGGTGGAGTCAAGTCATAGGCATGGATTGAGTTAGGTCATAGGCATGGATTGAGTCAAGTCATAAGCATGGATTGAGTCAGGTCATAGGCATGGATTGAGTCAGGTTGACTTAGGTATGATTGAGTTTTTAATTCATTAATTTATGTAATTAATGATGATTTGGATCATGTTAAGATGTGTTGTAGTAAAATTCATGATAATGGTAAAGAAATGGTAGACATAATGAATGTATGAGTGATGATGGCAAAGATGTGAAGAAATTTTTGTTTGTTTGGTTTAATTTCCAATTATTGATATAAAAAGGAAACTAACTAGGGTAGAATGTGACTAGGAAAGGGGGAGAGGGAATTGGTCAGGGTAGAGAGTGGTTAAGCTAACCTCCAAGGGCCCTATGCCCTCAGAGTGCTACCTACATAGTCCCGGCGAAAAGAGACCTCAATCTGATGTAGTTCACCCATAAGCTAGGGAATATTAGGGTGAAATAGCATAATGGTCTGATAGGTGTTAGGCATGGGTGATGTAGGTCATAAGCATGATTGAGTTTATGTTGTAGGTATAGTTGATTGATTCTTAAATACATGTGCTAAGGATCTGGTCCTGTATAGGATAATCAATAGGTAATCAGGAAGTCGAATGGTAAGAAGTGGTAAAAGAGTCTCTTAATTGATAAGAACCTTGATGAGTCTACCATACCCTAAATGGGATTATGAATGTAAGACCCTACAGGCCTTATATAATGGATTGTTTTAAGGGTGAAGAAATTCACATGATCATGAAATGTCGTGTTTACAAAAATTCCCTTGAGTAACGAGGTATTTAGGTGAAAAAGAAAAGGAAGTGAGAATGAGAGGTTTAGCATAACTTAGTGTACGACGATGTGTATTTCGGAACAAGAAACCCAAAATCCAAAATAGGCAAGTACATGATTAAAATTTCATCTTTTTCTTGATTTGTTTTTTTAATAGACTGATCGATGTGGGAATTCTATATGGGATGAATATATTATCTCCTTAAGCTATTCATGAAGTTGATCCATGTGGGAAGCTTCTGAATATAATGACCATATATAGTTGTCCTTCGAGGGAGCAGTCTATTGATAGTGGTAGAATATGGAGAAGAGATGTCCCTTTTGAGGGAGTCATCTTTTGCTAGAAGTTTGACTTAAGGAGTTGTATCCCTTTTTTTTAGACGTTTAAGTCATGGATAAGATTATAGAGGACGACTAGGTTCCTGTTTTAGAAGACAAGATCGTAGTGCACAAAGATTAAATGTGAAAGAGATGGTTTTGAGTGATGAATGACCATGGGATTCCATCTTGAAGAAGAAAAAAATTATTCATGAGAATCATGCTATGAGCAGAGTCATGGTACTCATATTGAAGACAAGGATAAAAGGTGACAGGTAATCACATGATTCTTGTTTAGTCATGGATCCTCAAAATGGGTAATAATGGAAGGTGAACAACACTCAAGGGATGAGCAACCAATTGACAGAAAGTGATATAGGACTTGATATCAACAATAAAATGGTCAAAGATGCAAGGAATTAAGGGGATCAGATTCAGTTTTACCTTCGAGTGAAGACAAACGATAAGCACCTGATCCATAGGCATGGGTGATGATATAGGGTCCAAGCCAATTAGGAGAAAATTTACCCCATTCAGTTTTCTCCTATTTGGTTACATGTTGACTTTCCTTCAAGACAAGGTCATCAACTTGAAAGGTCCATTCGTGAAAACATTTTTCATAGGCACATTTGATACATTTTTTGGTATATTTGGAGATGGTCCAGGGCATTGAGACAACATTCATTTAATAATTCAAGTTGTGCCAAGCGATCCTCGTGAAATTCATCATCGTTTAGCACGTCTTGTAGTGAGATGCAGAAGGATGGAATTTGGACTTCGAGAGGTAAGACAACCTCAATACCGTAAACCAGAGAAAAGGGGGTGGCAACAGTCGAAGTGTGAATACTAGTGCAGTAAGCCCACAAGGTGAAAGGAATGTGCATATGTCAATCCTTCCCAATATCATTGACCACCTTCATAATAATTTTGTTCAAGGTTTTATGTGTTGATTCAGCTTAACCATTGGTTTGCTGGTAATAAGGTGATGAGAAAATGAGTTGGATTCCAAAAGCATTGTATAATTTGAGTAGGGTTTTCTTTTTGAATTTTTTTCTGTTATTCGTGATATTATGGTGAGGAACGCCAAAGCGACAGATGATGTGATGGTTGATGAATTCACATATTTTCTCAGCTTTTGGTGGAAATGAGTGGAATGGATTATACCCATTTAGTGTAATATTCAGTAGCGGTTATGATCCATTGGTGGCGTTGTGAAGAATGGGGGTTAATCTCACTGACAAGATCCAAACCCCATTGAGAGAAAGGCCAAAGGTCTCACGCAACCTATAAGGAATGACTAGGTGTGTGATGTAGATTAACATGTTGCTGGAATTTTACACAACGTTTGACATAACCACAACAGTCACGGTTCATGGTTGGCTAGTAATATCCTAGGTGAAGAATGCGTTTTGTGACAGTGAGACCACTAAAGTGGCCTCCACAAATCCCATCATGGACTTCCTTAATGGTGTAAAGAATTTTAGAACTAGTAAGGCATCATAAGATAATGTTGTCGAAACCTTGTTTTTATAGAAGACCAACCATGATAACATAATGCGAGACACTTTTAAGGAAGACACGTTATCCATTATGAGTGAGATCGGTGGGTAAAATGGAGAGGTAAATATAGTCTATGTATTGCTTATACCAAAGGTCACTTGGGTTAGGAACAATGGTTTCAATAGAGTAAACTTGATGAGGAAAATAAGAGGGTGATTGTAGTCTTTGTATGGTGATAAAGACTTTAGATTCAATGGGCGAAGCAGGTATCCAAGATGCAAAGTAAACCATGGTATCTGCAAATTTATTGGTAGAACATGGGGTGGTTTGAAGGTCATAATGGTCAAAGGTGGTCAAAAGTATGTCCACATGATGCTTATACTTTTGAAGTATCTCATTACGACACTGGTATATACCATTGAATTGATTTATGACCAATTGAGAATCATCTAAGATGTTGATTGAATTAACATCTAAGGTATAAGCAGCCTAGAGACCCAATACGAGTGCTTCATATCCAAAAATATTGTTTGTATAATCAAAATCAAGTTTTAAAGAAAAAGGCATAGGTCCACCTCACGTGGAATGATGATAACACCAGCCACAACCCCACACTGACACTTGGAGCCATCGAAGAAGAGTGTAATTTGGTAAGCGGGTTCGTCCAGGGAAAGGGTAGCAATAGACTCATCTAGAAATTCAAAGTTAGAGGGTTGATCCCTAGAAATGGGTGTGTCAGCCAATTGATCAGTGATATTTTGGCCTTTGATGGAATTTTGATGGATGAATTTGAGGTCGAGGTTAGCCAAAAGCATAAGCCAGCATGCAACACATTGATTTTGATAAGGTTTGGCATACATGTAGTGTAATGGATCGTTATTAGTAATGATGAAGGTTTTGTGGTTGAGTAGGTAATGGCAGAGTTTGGTGGTGACAAAAACTAAAGCTAGCCAAAGTTTTTTGGTATGGGTATATCTAATTTTGTAGTCAATAAGGGTACAACTTATGTAATAAACTGTTATCTCTCGATGTTGGTCGTCGTGATGAGTGAGCATGACACCTAGATAATGGTCAGTGGTGGAAATATATAGGTAGAAGGGCTGGTAATCCTTAAGAGGAATGAGTATTGGTGTTTGAATTAGGTATTGTTTCAAGACTTCGAAGGATTTATGGCAATCATCATCCCATTTGAATGAAACATATTTCTTGAGAAGATGATGTAATGGTTGAAAGCAGTCAAAAAGCTGGGAGATAAAATGACAAATTGATTGCAGTTTTCCTTGTAGACTACGAATTTGATAGAGATTAGTGGGTGGCATAATTTCAAGGACAGCCTTCACTTTAGTAGGATCGACTTCTATGCCATGCAAAGAAATGATGAAACCTAGGAGTTTCCCTGAAAGTACCACAAAGATGTATTTTTTTGGTTGAAGAAAAACACAATATTTGATGAGGTAGTCAAATATGAATTTAAGAATGGGTATGTGTTCGGTTCGATGTTTGGATTTTTTAAGTAGATCATCTACGTAATCCTTCAATATGTGATGCATGATGTCATGGAAGATGTAAATCATGGCCCATTGATATGTAGCACTAGCATTTTTGAGACCAAAGGGCATGAATCGATAGCAGAAAGTCCCCCAAGGGGTGATGAAGGCAATCTTGTGTTGATCCTCGGGAGCTAGTAATATTTGATTGTAGCCCGTGAAACCATCCATGAGCGATAACATTTCATGGCCAGCAGTGAGATCAACTAGTTGGTCAATTCCTGGAAGTGGGGAATCATCTTTGGGACATGCGAGGTTGAGGTCATAGAAATCTATGCAATTGCAGAGTCCCCCTATCGCTTTTGTGATAGGAATGATGCTAGAAATCCATTGGGGATAATCAATGGGTAGAATGAAGGAAACCAAGAAAAGGTGCTAAAGCTCTTCTTTGACTAGAAGAGAAATGTGAGGATGCATTTTCCATAGCTTTTATTTCATAGGTTTGGCATGTTAGGAATGGTCACGATATTGTGAACCATGATTTTAGGATCGATACCAGGCATATCGGCATAGGACCAAGAAAATGTGTCGCTATGGTCCTGAATGAAAGAGGTGAAGGATTATTATTTAGTAGCATCTAAAGATTGGATGATCTTTAGAATGTACGGGTCATCTTGAGTATTAATGTTGATTTCGATGGTTGATTCGTTCAACATGGTTTGCGTCTCAGAGGGTAACGATCGGTGAATATAAGAGTCTTCTACACCAAGGTAGGTGAGGATGGACTCATCGTCCTAACATTGAATGACATTAAATGAAGGCATATCGTCATTGATCATGTCAGGATATAGGAATGGGAGAGAAGAGGGAGCCTCGCCATCATGTTGATAGGTCAGTGGTCCCAGGGAAATGGTTTTTTCAGAAAAAAAAAAGTTAGGAGGTAAAGATTCAGGATCTATGGACTTCGTGGATGAGGATGGTAATGTGGGTGAATGAGAGGGAGAAGATTTCTCATCTTGAATAAGGTTGATGCAAACCTTCTTAGAGGATGGATCATCAAAACCAATGCCATTATGGTCATTGTGTTTACGAGAGGTACAGGAGATGAAACTGTGGTGGCCTTGTTCATAAAAACAAAAGCTAAATCCTTTCCACGTGCACCGGTGGAGGAAAGTGTGAGAGAAATGGTGGTTAGTGAGGGAGTGTAAGTTGGTGTAAAATGGTTGGGTTTGGGATGGAGGTTTGGGTTGATAGGTGGCCATATCAAGTCCCCCATACGTTATATTGGTGCGAAGGTGGGGAGGGCCATAAGGGAAAATGTCACCAATGTGAATGTCGTAACTGGGGTGTTGACAAAGATTCTGATACTCTTGTGGGGTGAGGAAGGTATCAATATATTATATGTGTTATTCCCCCAGAGTGACACATAAAAAAACACCTTCTAAGGAATCAGTAGTTGGTATGTGGGTAGCGGGTATAGATGACTTGCTAGATGAAGGGGAGACAGGGGTGCTAGTAGTAGAGGCTACACCTACAGTAGAGATAGTGAGGTTAGATGCAACAAAAGTAGTGGCAATTTTGGTGGATGTGATCAAAGCTGGAGGTGAAGTGGTTTTGGTAGCAAATGCCTTGACCGGTACAAGCACATCATTGGGTCGATATAACAGGTTACATGTCTTGAAAGGTGAGGGTTTGGTAGGGATGGTGTTATTATGTCCCTTGTATTCAAATTTGAGGCATCAATGTAATGTTGAAGGGATATAACCCATAGAAAGGATCCAAGGTTGACCAAGCAGCAAATTATATTGTAAATCCCCTTCTAGGACATAGAAAAGTTCTGGGATGGTGTAGGGACCTACGTGGACATGGAGAAAAATGGTACCTAGTGTAGAGGTCATGGAATCATTGAAGGAACACAACATAATAGGGTTACTATACATGCAATGGGCAGGTATTTGCATTTGGTCATACACATGGGAGGATATGATGTTAATGATAACACCACCATTGATCATAATGCATCGTATGTGTATATTATCGATAAAGATGAAGATGAAAAGAGTGGGGTCGGGGTCATCGGATTGGAAGGGAGTGATCTCTTCATCTGGGAAATTGAGGACGACCACTTGGCGAGTGAGTGAAGGTGTAGAGGAATTCAAATACATAGTGAGATAGGCTACTTGGTGAGGGGTAATGATGGAGGCTACGGGTGTGGGGTCATTTGGTAAGACTTAGATAGATTGAAGGACCTCCATGAGGGCTTGACGATGTGACTATGAGGTCTGGATGAGGTCATATAAAGACATTTTAAGGGGGATTGGTGTAGTTGTTTTAGCATTGTTTAATGTGTGACCCTATCAAAAATGGGATATGTTGGACCTTGAATGATGACTTTGGGTGTGGGTGCAGATGGTATGTTTGGTACCGATTTGGTTGATGAGCCACTTGCTTTCTCCTTGCCCTTGTCTTTCTGAGAATGGGTGGTAATGTTGATCATGTTAATATTAGGGGAGGTGGATGAAGAGGGTGTGTCATTGAAGGTATAGTGGCAAGAGGGACAAAACCCTAGTGGTGGATACGAGCCTTGTGAGATAAGTAGGTCACATTGGAATTTGGGTGGTGGTTTGGCCAACTCTCTTATGTGTACCATGTTAATTTTGAATCTCAAGGATGGATCTAAGAATTGTGGGGGTGGATATTTTAGTCGCTGAGTAGGAAATGAGGGAAGATCTATGGAAATTGGTGATGGAGAAATGGGGTCCTCATCAAAAATATCATCATCGTACAAGTTTTCTTCAAGAGGACACAATTGGACAAGAGCGTCTTTCAAAACCTTATAGTTCTCTACATCGTGTCCTAGCACATGATGGTAGGCACAAATTTTGGTTTGGATTTGAGTGGGTCATAAGGTCTAAGAGGTGGTAATGTGATGACAGAAGTTTCGAGGAGGTTGGTTAGGATTTTGGTGTAAAACCCTGCTAATTGATCACAATGGGAGGTGAATGTGGGTTTGGGTACAGGTGCGGCTAACTATGTAGGAAGAGTCTTTGCAAGAGGTGGAGTAGGTTAGGCTACTAGTTTGGTGTGTGGTGTGGTCTTAGGTGTTGGTCATATCTTCTTGGGTAGGGGCCTGGTAGATGAACTGGAAATAGGTGTGGTTGGTTTAACTACCTTATTGGAGGGTAGTAAATTTTTATCTTTAGGTTGCATCTTTTTGGGTAAAGGTGATACGGATGCACAAGATGTGAAGGGAAAAGTAGATGGCGGAAGAGGGTGGGCTACCCATGGGGGTAACTAAGGTGCTGTGGAGGTAGTGTTAGTGGAAAATCAAAGCACCCCCAAATGAGTTGTCAGATCTACTTTTCTAAGGAAGATTCATTTGGTGTGATTCACATAACATTGAGTTTTTCCCCAAAGTGTGGGACTTTTAAAATGGAAAAAACTATCCAAATTAAAGGTTGGTTCCTATTCCTCTATTTAGGTGCATACGTGGAAACTTGTAGAGGACTTGTTCCTAAACCTAATATAAGTTTTACCAAAGAGACAGGGATAAAAGGAATAAAAGAAATAAAAACTAAGATACAAGGTGATGCACCAAAGGAATGATGAACATTAGTTTTGCTGATAGACACAAACCAACTAAATGCATACAATAATCAAGCACAGATAACCAGATTTATATTGAAAGACTTGATGAGAGCAAAGGAGACAAGAAAGGATCTAAAATCAATCACAAATGTATTTTATTGCTCTACAAATCGATACAAAGCATTACCAACGGCCAGAAGGTAGGAAATGTATTATAATTTAAAAGGAAGGTCTGAACTCCATGAATTCCTTTGCCATAAGGAATATCTTTTCAACAGTGTCAGATTTGTAATATTTCAAATGCCAAGTCGAAAGATATGCCCCTTCTAAATTTTTATATGGTCTGTACAAAAGGGTGGGAAAACCAGTTTGAAAAATGGGCCCCCTTTTTAATATGGGACACGTAGAGAGCTGGTGCTTGTTCGAGGTTGGCCTCCATATTTTTCTCTTGGAATGGTGCGGGGCTAACATGTGGCTTCCTCCGCTGGCCTGCTAAATTTATATGTTTTTTGGCTAAGTGCTTTTCTTGGCGGGGTCATATTTCTTGATTGGGGACACGCGGCGGTCTAGCGCTTGTCTGGAATCCCTCTCTTTATTTGACCCTTGAGTTAGTGTCATTTGGACACTTGGCACTCTCCGTCAACCTCTCCGTTAGCCTGCCACCATGCATTGACTATTCAACCTGAATCTGTCCCTTTTTTTAGACTGGACGTGTGGAAGCCCCGCGCTCGCTTAAAAGCCCAATCAAGATTTTCCTTTAAAGGAATGTCAAGTTGAAACGTGGAAGCCTCCATAGGTATTTGGAATTTTCAATGACCTCCCTCTTAACTTTTCAAACCTTGGACTAGGTGGTGAACTGGTGCTTGTCTGAGCATCCACTTTTGGATTTACCCTTGGAGATGCACCACTTGGACACATGGCAGTCTTTGCCAACACTTCTATACTTAACCTTTTTTAGGCTTTCCCTGTCCACCTTTTTACCTCTATTGACCATCTTCTACGTGGAGGGCTGGTGCAAGTTTGAGTCTCCACCTTGGGCTCCCATTTGGAATTACGTTGAGTTGACACTTGGCCCCTTCCGCCTAGTTGGAGACTTTTCAATGACCGTGCAACTTTTGAGGCTCTAGACGCGTGGAAGCCTAGTGCTTGTTTGAGCTTCTCTTTTTTGGATTCAACTTTGGAGAAGAACCATTTTGACACGTAGCTCTCTCCACTACCTCCTCCATACTTAGTCAATTTTTGAACTCGTTTTGAATGTTTTGATCCTAAATACTTTGAATCTTCATTGTTTCTTCTCTTTCTTGCTCCTGGTTTCTCTATGGCACTGCTCCTCCTTCTTTGACCCTCCTACTCTTTTTTTGATCCCACCTGTAACATGTTAAATAGTTTTAAGACATGGATTCACCCGATAGAACCATTTTCTGAGTTTCTTTAGCACATGTTTGTTTGATCTTTGCAGGCCCCACCACTCCATTATAAAGTTCCTCCGCAACCTTGTTTGTCATCCTGGAATGTGAGCTCATGGGTTTGAGTCATTTCTTTCATGATTTCCTTAAGTACAAGACTTGTCTTGACCAAATTTTTTGGGGGGTGAATTTGGGATAACAATTTGGTGACTCACGGGGACATCTTTCTACTAGATGAAGAGACCAGTAGCCTTGAAGCGTCCATTGGGCATGGAGTCACAATTAATGGCCTGGTACTAACCCTTCCTTCAAAATGGACTCCCTGAATGCTTTCACTTTCTATGTTCTACCTGTCCTTGAGCCTGCCCACGTGTCTACACTCTCAATTTTCATAAGAAAATCTTAAATTGGAGTTTCTAAGAGCAGAAAATTGTATTGACCTGGGGCTTTCATTTGTCCCTGAATGGACTGACTTAAAAACATCCTTTAGTTGCTCTACATTTGTTTCATTTTTTAGAACTAGCAACTACTACAGATAGCTATGGATCTTTCTACCATGAATAGTGAAGGGCCTAGCCTCAGTATCTTTAGAGCAATATGAACAAAACTTATGTACAAATAAAAAATCATACATGCCTCAAATGAGACATGCAGAGTGTGCACAAGCACTTCTTCTACTGGAAATGAAGTCTACTCCTATTCCTAAACTAACCAGATAGAAAAGGGACTAAAAAAATCCTACTATAAGAAGGGAGGGGTAGCTTCCTTTTCTCAAGAGAGGCAGCCATGAAAATGATTCAACACTAAATATGGCTGACTGTATGAATGGAAAACTAACTTTAAGTCGATCCTCTACCCATATCAGCAAGGTACCAACATTAATGGAAAATACCTCCTCAAGCTTATTTGTATTGGACTCTTAGAGGTGTTAATGGTGACCCTTAGTGCTTTGATACTCATCCTCATTCCCTGAAGTAGGCATGACTAGTTTTGGCTTCTCCATTAGCTCCAATGAATCCAAATATCTAATTGGGAAAGGCATGGTCCTTTGAATCTGCCCATGGTTCTGAAATCTAACTCCAAGAATGGAGCCTTCTTGTTGACTCTCATGGATGGATGGTGTGGGAGGAATGATAGCCCCGTACTCTTTATCTTCCTCTGTAGTAGGTGTGACTTTTGGAAGATAAAAATCTTCCAACTTTGATTCAGGAGGCATGTTGCAAACTACAAGATGTGCTTGCACTCTCTCTTCCATGGCAACAAGTTCTTGTGATTGAAGAATGAATGATGGGGGAGAAAAGATTGTAATTTCAACTGGCTCCCTCTTATCATAACATTCTTTTGAGTTTGGTAGGAAATCAAACTCTTTACTATCCTACTATAACAAGGTCTCTCCCTTTTGTATGGTGATCTTAAAATCTTTGTTATCTTCACCATATGAAGCTTCATCTTCAAACATGAAGCTAATGAGTTCAGGATCTTCCAAAAGATCAGACTTTTAGAGAGGTTCAATGGGAGAGGGGGCTGTATTTTATTTTGTAATCGGATCATGAGTCAGTGCCTCTGAATTTGTCTTGGTCACCTCCATATGATCCTTTTTAAATGGGCTTGGAGTTGGTTGTTCTTCTTTCTTCTTTTGGGAAGAACATGGGATACTCATATCTTCCAACCTTGGTTCCAGAGATACGTTATGAGACATGGGATGCTACTCTTGAATGCCCTTCTTCATGTCAGTAGGCTCATATGCTTGGAAGATGGATGATGGAAGATAAAATTATGTGATCTCCATGGGATTTTCTCCATCAAAGCAATCCTCCAAGTCAAACAGATAATTTTCCTCATTGTTGTCTTGTTTCATGTGCTTAACCTCCTCCATGGTGACCTCCTGATCTAAAAATTGCTCACCATGGTTTCCCTCTTCCTCAAACATGAATTTTGAAAGATCAAACTCTTCTTTAACATCAGAACTCGAAGGGGATGAATTGGGAGGAAGAATTGAAGGTTCTTCTGTAGCCTTCTCCAAACTTGGCGCATCTGAAACTGTATTGTCCTCCTCCTCTGCTGTAAATTCAAACTCAGACACCACTAGATCTTCAACCTTGACCTCCTCTATTGGCTTGACCATCAAGGGGATATTTGTAAACCAAAATTTAGTAGCCCAACTCATCAAATTGTCTGTTATTTATTTTCTTTTGGGCTCCTCCTCTTGTTGTCCTTGACTGGATTCTTGAGTATCTTCCCAACATGGACTTGGGAAAGCAAGAGGAGTGGTAGGTTGGGGTTTAACCATATTTTCAATTTTTTTTGGTGGGGAGGGAGGTGGAACTTCTTGTTTGTTTGGATGGGATGATTGTTTGGAAGGGAAAAGGGAAAAAGAACTGAGATGAGGTGGAAGATCAGGGGATGGAGAAATGGAATCAACACTTGGGGCAAAAACTGGGAAGCTTAGAAATTGGAGCTTAGGTTGATATGGTGTTGCTTGAGAAAGAGAAAAAGAAAAGCTATGAGATGGTGGACCTACCCATTGATAAGGTTGTCTTGAATCCAAATCGTAAGCCTCGATCTCCTCAATCCATTGTGCAAGTTGGGGAAACATTTCAACCATGAAGTCTAGCTTCTCCTGAGGACTGTAATGTCTTGGAAAAGGGCCTTCCCATGGACAAGGTGCCCTGTAACCAATATTGAATGCCTTCATTTGTGCTATGCCCCTTGACTAAACCATGTCAACCTCCATTTTTTGAATTTTCTCCATTAAACTAGCATTCTCCACATACTTTTCACCATTTTATGTGTCCCCTTGTTCTTGATAAGCTCCATGGCCAAACTAACTTTGACCCTGCTCATATGGGTAAGCGTAATGGTCCTAGATTTGATTATAATGCTGATTTGGAGGAGTTTAGAAATGCATTGGAGCTGCACTGCATTGATGTAAGTGTGAGTTCCATGAAGGGAATGAAGTCGTGATTGCACAACCTCATGGAATGGGAGAAAATGAAAGAGATGGAAGAAGAAAATGGATGAAAATGTGTGGAAATGGATGGAAAAGGTCTGCAACTCAAAGAATGGGTTTTTGACCAGATGGAGTCACCAGATGTGTTTACATGTGCCTCAAAAGGATAAATCCCACCAAGAACACATCAACTTGATGAAATAAAGTGAAGACCTCTTGTCCCACCGGGCATGTCAAAACTGTTAGTGCAAAATCACAGCACCCCCAAATGAGTCGTTAGATCTAATTTTCTAAGGAATATTCATTTGGTGTGATTTGTATAACATTGAGTTTTTCCCCAAAGTGTGGGACTTTGCAAATGGAAAAAAATATCTAGATTAAAGGTTGGTTCATATTCCTCTGTTTAGGTGCATACGTGGAAACTTGCATAGGACCTGTTCCTAAACCTAATCTAAGTTTTACCAAGGAGACATGGATAAAAAGAATACAAGAAATCAAGACTAAGCTACAAAGTGATACCGGAATGATGAACATTAGTTTTGTTGATAGACACAAACCAACAAAATACATACAATAATCAAGCACAGATAACCATATTTATATTGAAAGACCATATGAGAGCAAAGGAGACAAGAAAGGATCTAAAATCGATCACAAATGTATTTTATTGCTCTACAGATTGATACAAAGCATTAAAAATGGCCAGAAGGTAGGAAACGTATTGCAATTTAAATGGAAGGTCTAAACTCCACGAATTCCTTTACCAAAAGGAAAGGGGAGCCTACAAAAATAAAATAATGTCCAACCTTTTACAATGAGTCTCGATCCTGCTTTTATAAATTCAACACAGAGAGGAGAAAGAGAGATAAGCAGGAAAATAGTTCCAAGTTCAACCACCACTATTAATTCCTCCTAAAAAATATGCCCCCAAATCTGTCTTGACTGCATCAACCATTGGTTTGGCACCTCAAAGAAGGAGGAGGAAATGGCGGATTAGATTGAATCCGATCTGGTTTTTGGGGTAAAAGATCCTGCATTAATATCCATGAAGATGTTTCTCCATTTTTCTACCACCTAACCTCCCCAAACGTAAAGTTTTAGATCTCCATGGCATATACAACGCTGAGATCTTTTCAACGGTGTCAGAATTGCAATATTTCAAACCTCGAGTCGAAATATATGCCCCTTCGAAATTTGTATCAGGTCCATACAAAAGAGCGGGAAAACCGGTTTGAAAAATGGGCCCCCTTTTTAATATGGGATGTGTAGAGGGCTAGCGCTTGTTTGAGGGTGGCCTATATATTTTTCTCTTGGAATAACGCAGGGCTAACACGTGGCTTCCTCCACTGGCCTACTCAATTTCTTTTTTTTTTGGTTAATTCCTTTTCTCGACGGGGTCATATTTCTTGAACGGGGACATGTAGTGGTCTGGTGCTCATCTAGGAACCCTCTCTTTATTCCACCCTTGAGTTAGTGTCATTTGGACACTTGGCACTCTCCGCCAGCCTACCACCATGCATTGACTATTCAACCTAACTCTTTCCCTTCTTTTAGACTGGACGCATGGAAGCCCCGCACTCGCTTAAAATCCCAATCAATGTTTTCCTTTGAAGGAGCATTGATTTGCCACTTAGAAGCCTCCATAGGTCTTTGGAATTTTCAATGACCTCCCTCTTACCTTTTCAAACCTTGGACTACATGGCAAACTTGCGCTTGTCTGAGCATCTGCTTTTAGATTTACCTTTGGAGATGCGTTGCTTCGACACGTGGTAGTCTCCGCCAGCACTTATATACTTAGCCCTTTTTTAGGCTCTCCCTGTCCATCTTTTGACCTCTATTGACCATCTACTATGTGGAGGGCTAGCGCAAGGCTGAGTCTCTACCTTACGCTCCCATTTGGAATCACATTGAGCTGACACTTGGCCCCTTTTGCCAAGTTGGATACTTTTTAACAGTCGTGTAACTTTTGGGGCTCTGGACGCATGGAAGCTTGGCACTCATTTGAGCTTCTATTTTTTGGATTCAACTTTGGAGAAGCACCATTCCGACATGTGGCTCTCTTTGTTTCCTCCTCCATACTTAGTCAATTTTTGGACTCGTTCTAAACTATTTTGAGCCCGAAGACTTCGGATCTTCGTCATTTATTCTCTTTCTTGCTCCCGATGTCTCTATGGCATTGCTCCTCCTTCTCTGACCCTGTTACTCTTTTTCTGAGCCAACATGTAACCTATTAAGTAGATTTAAGACACGGATTCAACCGATATATCCATTTTCTGAGTTTCTTCTGCACAGGTTTGTTTGATCTTCGCAAGCCCTGCCACTCCATTGTAAATTCCCTCTGTAACCTTTTTTTTCATCCTAGAATGTGAGATCGCGGGTCTAAGTCATTTCCTTCATAATTTCCTTAAGTGCGGGACTTTTCTTGACCAAATTTTCTGAGGGGTGAATTTGGGATAACAAGTAGGTGGTGTGGGTTGGGCAGGAGGTGTGAATGAAAGAGAAGGAAGTGTCATGGGTAGTGAAGAAGTTATTGATGGTATTGGAGATATGGGTGGTAAGAAGGTTACGGGTGAGGGTGGAGGTTGTGTGGGTCGCTTGGGTATACTAAAGGTCTGTGATGGGGAAATGGGTTGCTGCATTCTTTTTTAACTAGCGAATAGGGGTTTTGTGGCCAGGGTCGAGGGGTGAGGTATTAGGATAGATGGAAAGGGTGAAGGTGATAATGGTGTGGTTGGCAAGGTTGAGGTATGATATCTAGGAGACTGGATCTTCTTTTTAAGGGCCAGGTTAAGTTTGGTGTTAGTTTTGGAATATGTAACTAAATCTAATATGATGGGTGGGTGAGTAAGGCTAGCTGGTTGTATGATCCCTAAGGTAGTGATAGGTTTAGGAAAGGGAGATGAAATAGGTGTGGGTTTGGGTGTAGATGCATGTTGGGTTATGGGTAGAGGCGTGAGTTGAGTCATGAGTGGTGTCATGCGAGGTATTGTGATAGATGTGATTGTGTTCGGTTTGGCCAGTTGAAAAACTTTTGGATAGATAATGGAGGTGTCAGCAAGTGACAGCTACATTTGTGTTTAGACAGGAAGTAGAAGATGCACCCATAGTAAGGCTCTATCAACATAGTCAAGGTAATAGTCCAAGTGTGAGAATGGTACTATTTTAAGTGGATCCAACGTGGACTAAGTGGCAATACCCGTAAAACGTGATTGAGATATAGGGAAATGGCTAGCCTCAGACTCTGTGGGTAAGAGAGCCGAAAGTAGATCAACGGGATATTGAAGGTCTAGTGGTGAATGGTCATCTATAGGTAGTGGTAATTCTATAGTATCCTCTATGGGTAGAGGATAGGATAGGCCAGGAAAAGTGGGATCTCCTTGTGTTGGTGTAGGCGGTGGACCTGCATCTGCTAAGAATTTTTAGGGGTCAAAGGCAGTGTGTTGATTAAAGGATATTTCACGGGTGAAGGAGAAGATGAAGGGGGTTCCTCTGTGGGTAGAGGAGTATATTAAATAGGTTTTGATGTAGGTAGGGGATCACACGCTAACATTTCATCTATGGAAGGAACATGAGGCAATTGGGAAGAAATTGGTACATCATTGAAAATAAAGTGGACCTCATGAACATTGTTATCATTGTTTGAGGTATCACCCCCTTGGTTAAAAGATGGGGTAGGATTAGGGAATGGCTTCTTGAAGATGTGTAGGTTTTGGTTAGCAGGTGCATTCGGTATATCCAAGACTAGATCTCCATTTTCTATCATTTCTTGGACTATATTCTTGAAGGTGATGTAGTTATTGTCGCTATGACCTTTGACACAATGATAGTTGTAAAAGTTGTGTTCCTTATACCACACAGGCATGGGTTGCTCAGGTTCAAAACCAGTATGTTTTTTTATAGGTGGAAGGGTAATGGCACCAACTTTGACAAGATTTTCCAAAACTGAATAATAAGATTCTCCTATGGAAGTGTACTTTCATTGTTCTCATCTGAACTAGAAAGCTTGGATAGGAGAGAGATTAGAAGGGGGTTTGGCTGGGTTTGATTGATGAGGGGGACCAGATTTGAGAACTACAGCATTACCAGACCCTTTAGGATTTGAATAGTTATTTTGGGGCTTCTAAGATGAAGAAGCATCATTTGATCTGAACGCGATGTTATTGTTATGAAGTTAAATCTTCTTTTCTTTGATAGCACGAATTTCCAATTTCCGTACCATGGTAAATGCCTCGTCAAAAGTGTAAAAGTTTACACCTGTAGGGTTGGTGAGATGTGTCTAGCACATGCCCAAGTAAATAGTTCTATAAGCTTAGTTTGAGGTAATTGGAATGTGAGCTCGTTAATGAGGTTTCCCCAGTGAGCAACGAAGTTAGCGATAGACTCATCATCATACTTTCGTGTAGAATAAAGATCTGTCATGGTAACCTTCTTAACAATGTTGATGGAAAAATTATCTAGGAAGACTTGGGGTACTTGATTGAATGAGTAAATGGAGTGTCTTTGTAGTCTAATGTACAAGTCTAATGCAGGTCTTGTCAGGGACATTGAGAAATTTCTCAAAAGTAAAGCATCATCGTGGGAAATCAGGTAACACCCATGTTTAAAGGACCACAAATGTCATTGCGGATCTTCTTTGCTATTGAAGTGGTTGAATTTTGACATCTCCTAACATATGGGGTATGGTCAAATAGGAAAGGATGGGTGAATAGGCTCATTACAAATTTCATCATAGGTGAGGAAATTGCATGAGCCGGAAACCGATGCTTCTAGTGTCTGCATATTTTCCATCATCAACTTGATGAGGTCATTGGTAGGTTGTGATGAAGGGACACCTCCTGTGGCATAAGGAGGTGGATACTAAACTTTATAGGGAGGTTGAGAATAAGGAACCGACATAGAAGGTATATTTCCAGAATGGGTGACAGACGAGATAGGGGGTTGTTGATAGTAGGTTTATATAGGTGGGATGGTTGTCATGAATCTAATAGTGATTAGGGGTAGTGTTTGCAAGATAGAGAGGCTGATATTTTGGAATGGTGTAGGGGTCACCGACACCACACGCGGTTGTGTTTTAATGGGTATTTGTGAGACAATGGGAGTAGATTGTGCTATGGTCTGGGTGGTGGATGAGGGGACAATAGATACGATAGGCACAAGGGAAACTACCGATACAGCGGTCATGGTGGGTATGGGTCCTAGTTGCAAAACTATCAGGGGAAGAGTATGTGAGGGTAAGGCCACATTATTAGGGGCTGATGTAGCAGTAAGAATAAAGGTAGGGGAAATTGATATAAGCATGTCATATATCAACTGATCAGAGAAGTCTCAGGTGGAAGAGTGGGAGGTAGAACTGTAAGGCCGTATGATTATGACCAAGGAGTTGTGCAAACTCTTCATCACTGGCAGTAATGGTGGTAGGTAAGGTTGTATCCATGGGTGATAGGATGGAAGGTGGTAAGGTACTAGGTGGGAGTGGTAAACGACTAGCATGGAATATGAGGGTATTAGTCTGCTTACGAGTCAACACCATGTGAACAAGTTCTGACTTGGTAAGACTGTATTCTATAGATGAAATAGAAAATAGTAGAAACGGAGAATAATGGGGTCTGGGAGGTGAATTTGGTCAATGTCTAGATTTTGAAAAATCAAACACAGGCAACTGACGATGGTCAATTTGATCGGTGATGGTTATGGGAAAACCGATGACGGCTAGGATAACTGGTGACGATTGGGACAACATTGATGACGGTTTCTGAAACTGATACTGGTCACTGTGGTAGAAACTAGTCTCTAAAAAATGAAGTGGAAATGTTGGATTTTTACTGGTGAAATTATGTATAATAGCAAATATCAATAGGGGAGAAATATGATGATGTCCTAAGGGCCAGAAATAGAACAGAAGCAGTGATGAAAGCTATCATAGCTAAAGTAAATAGAAAGATAGAAGATGACACCGGTTAGGGTGTAACTAAGGATGGTCAGATGTGATCTAGCGATGGTCACTGGACCGACATCAGTGACTATGAAATTAGAAATAAATGAAGAAAATTGGTTTTTTGAATTAAATTAAGTGAAGAATCAAAATCAGAAGCCTGAGAATGAGGAGATGGGGCCCTGGCACACTAAAAAAAAGTCAGAATACTCCAACTATGATGGTGGAGTGTGTAAGGAAGAAGAAAAATGGATATTCGTAGTCTCACAGCTCAAAACATAAGCCAAGAGGAATGCTAAGAAACATCATGATCCTAACAATGATTTTCTTATGTTTATTTAGCTTATGCTATTTAGGACTAACTGTGTGTATTTAGAACATAATTTTTTGGTTGGGAAGGAGTCCTTTGAATAAGGATATCTAAAAGGAGAGGTTTCAGGTATGTTATGGCGGGGGCGGGCCATCCTTTGAGATGATTACTTGACAGAGGAAATGAACTGGGGAGTACCTACTAACCAGATTTTGTGATCACTTACAGATGTTCCCAAGTAAGATGTTGTTTAAGAAATATGTGTATATTTGATTTTGTGCAAGTTTGGTAAGACACAAAGAGAGAGAGAGAGAGAGAGAATATAAAAATGTGCTTTCTATGATTTTTTGTGTCAACCATCAACTAGGCATGACTTCCAGCATATAGGTTGCCCTTAGTTTTAATGTGAGCTAATAATTCAACAAATTAGAATGCAATGCAAGTGTTTTAAACCCAAATTGAAGTGTGATATTCAATGTAGCAAGACATGAACAAAAAGAGGGATGTTCATTCACTAATGTAATGCAAAATAAAGGAATATGTGTTCCTTTTAAAGCACCAAAACATGATTATTTTTAGACAATAGAAAGAAGGAGAATGATTCCAAAGAAGAAAAATTAATGTGGAAACTTTTCGAAGGGAAAAAAACACACAAATTTCACCTAGGAATGAATAAATGAAAAAGAACCCCTGATGGGTCCCACCGAGTGTGCCAAAATGTTTCACCGTTTTCTTTACCTTTTCGAAATGAGGAAACAGATAAGGGTAAGGGACAAACAGGAATACTTGTTAAATGTTGGTTGGTTGATGGTTGTTCTACACGTTTTAACTTCTTGATCCACAACTGATTTTGATAGCTTCCTTTTGGCTAGGAGGAACTACCTGTAATAGAAAACAAGACCATAAAAATATAGTTAAATGATATATGATAGTGGACTACCTAGCGTATGCTAGTTCTGGGAAATGTGATACTTCCTAGACGACTGTCAATCCACTGCTTAAAATAAGTTAATGCGAGAAATAAAAAAAATTCCTATTGTAGTTGATATGATTTAGGTATCTCATTCAAATACAATAAGCAAATCCAATCACAATAGGCTAGCCTATAGATGGATCTAGGAGGTGAGGTGTCTATCAAGGTACTAGGACTGGTCAGGGTTAGATTCTAGGCTATTTAGGTCAACTGGTAGGGTGATTGTTAGGTTTGTTCTTGGTCAAGGTGTAAAAAAAAGAGACCAACATTGGCTAAATGTCACCAATTTCATTTTAGGTATAATTGACGATGGTTGCAGATAATTGGTGTCGGTATGGTCGAGGTAAAAGAAACTCAAAATAGATTAAATGACAGGGGTGATCTGAGGTCAAATAAACTTTGGGCAAGTGAATGTGGAGGTTTGTAGAGATCTTAGGTATGCTCAGAAGTATAGAATAGGTGAGGATATGTGATTTGGTGATATGGGTGAAGGGATTTTTGAGTATACAGGCAAGTGGGTGATGAAGCAATAAGCATGCAAAGAATAGATTAATAGCAGGAGAAATAAAGATTACTAACTGAAATAAAACATATTGGTTAGGACCCTACTTATTGTGTTAAGGATCTGATGGCTGAGTAGTGGAGGTGGTTGATCGGAGAATACGTGTATGGTCCTATAGTGGTGCTTTCCCAGATTTCTCCCATGAATACAATGGATCTATGATTGATCCTGGTGATGACTCTGCATGTCTGGATGTGTAAAAGGATGCTTGTTTCACTTACATACAACTCTGGTCTCCTTATTTTTGCTCTCAGAATGTGCCAACCTAGAAATAAGGTTACCAAAGGGAATAAAAGGTAACTGACGATGGTTTTGGGTTGACTGGCGTCATTTCAGGGGTGACTGGCATTGGTTATGGTGGGATTCCCTAGATTTACTAAAAATAGGAGATCATGGCAATGATTTCTACCAGATCTCTCTATTCATCTGAGAAAGAGTGGGAGTTACCTTTTCTTATGCGGGAATGTGGTTAGAGGGGATGTAGGCTTTGATTTTTAGGGTTTATTTAGGTCTTAGTTAGTTATGGCAACATACTAAGAATAGACTTAAGGTAAGCTGGCTAGGTGAGATGTCTAGGTGAGGTGTCTAGATGAGGTGGTGGGGTGGGAATTATCCTAATTAGGATAATTAAATAATAAATATTGTGAAGACATGGATTAATTTAATTAAATTAATATTAGTGTGGGGTACAAAGGGCCATGGTTAGGTGAGTGTGTTCAAGTTGATTATTTAATGAGGGGTCAAGGAGAGTGTGACCCAATTTTTGTGTCTAGAAAAACCATAGGACACAACAATATAACTACTATAAATAAAATTAATAATGCATATATAAGAAAACAAGTACAGATATATAACAACAAGAAAATAAATTTCAATAGTATGCAATAAGTGTCACACAAAAAACATAGAGTTAAAAACATGTGACACACATGATGTCACAAGATAATCAAGGCTACTAGGCCTACAAAAATGAGAAATAATGTCACATAAGATAGGAATAAATCCATGTACATAAGACACCCATAGTGTCATAAGAAAATTAAGGCGCTCATACCAAAGCAAGTGAAGCAAGAAATTAGCAACACACACAACTAGTAAACATGTATAGAAAATAAGAGTGTTAGAATGTGATGAAATAATAAATCAATTTATATAGATAAAAACATGTGAAGTAAGAAGTGTCAACATTGCAAAAGACACATGTTATTATTGTTAGATCAAAAGATAACATGTACATAATATATGTAATCAAGCATAATGAGGAAGTAGACAAGAACTATAATGCAATATAGCACTTGTGTGTAGTGTATAATAGATACCCCAAAATATATAGGAAATATAGGTAAAGGTTCAGCTAGCACCTTACATCATGTACCACTCTATGTATATCCTATGTCGAACTCAACATACCACATGAAAGAATGTGTGTAAAGAGTAAAAATATATTTTATCTATCATCCCAAAGTGATAAGAAACATGTATAATGTAAATTGCTAACAAAAGGTAAGTATACATGTCTTGATTTTGTATTTTTGTAAATATATGAATGTTTTGTGTTTTGTAATGATTTTATTTTATTTTATTTTTGAATAGTTAATTGCGTACAAGGAAAGGTGTAGCAAAATATCTATCAAGTGGAAGAAGAAGTTTTTAATCTAGTGAAACCCATAAGCTAGGGCCACAACACCCTATCACAAAAATAAGGTGATATAGGTAAGACATATAGCCATAAATAATTATATTGCATAGTGACATATCATGTGGCCATAGTGTGATAATCACATAAAGGGTCATGACCTGTGTCAAAGGGAGATGATCCTAAAATACCAATAGCATTGTGAGTGATGTCGAGAGATGTATTTTGAGTATGATGTAACATATTAATGCCCCCTATGGGTATAGATGTTCCATAAAGTAACTGAATATGGACCAATGTATGAGAAAAATTAGATTGACGTTATTGTAATCATAAGAGATAGTTGCGTAAAACCCTGAAAAAGGTTTCAAATTTATGTAAATTAGCAGAGATATGAGCACCCATAGAAGTATAGTGTAGTAGTGTATATAGTGTCATGAGATCTATCTATGGAACCATAAGATTAAGTGCATCGATAGTATACATAACTAATAAAGTGGAACATGGAGGTTGGATATCAAGTATAGTATCAATGTGGTTATAAAACTCAATAAGTGTATGATCATTTGATGTCTATGTGAAATTTTTCCAAGAAACCAATTTGTAATCTATATTCATGGTGACATTTTGAATTGGAATATGAGAGGACCTCAACATTAGTAGTATAGTAGATGTGGCTACAGAAGGCAGAGTGTGAGATATAAATTTATGGATCATATTGAGTGATTAATCTAGATGTATGAAAATTTTAGATGTTATGGTGGATTCAGATGAGATAGACCATTTAAAATCATGTGCATTAAAATAATCTTGTATAACATGATGAACTTTTACATCTCAATCAATATGGTTCCCAATGCATCTATGATCGTTACAATAAATACAAGCATTAAATTTCTTATTAGAATACTCACTCATATTAACTTTAAATAGTGGAGGGAGAGATGATTTTTTACGTAAATAAGTGTTTCAACACAATATGTGGAGCATAAGATAAACGTGTGAATTTATATCTAAGTGGAACAATAGGAAGAGATGAGGTATGATGTTTAATGTATGGTTGTTTTTTTAGAACATTAAACTTAAAATGGGAAGGGTCCAACTTGAAAATATTATTAGTTCCTTGATGATAAATTTTAGACCAACGGGTGCTAAAGTGATGTATCTAGTATATAACCAAGGGTTCTTGGGGAGGAGGTTATAGTTAGGATCATCAGGGACAACATAACAAGGAACACCAAATGTCTTAGGGACAATAGTTATTGGAATAGTTATAGAAGAAAATAATTAGCAAGGGACATTATCAAATCTATGAATGCTACGATGAGAAGGAGAAAATCCTTAACAGAGAGACCTAAAGCATGGATAAAAAATATGTTGAAAATATTGATGATTGATTTTGTGTCAATAAGAACATACTTGACCCAAATATTGCACACAAATAATTGAACATATATATGAAGTACATTTTTAACTAGTTGTTGACGAGTTACAATAGAATGACCATCAATTTTAAAAGAGATGTCTTTTTGAAGAACAAATCGAACATGCTCAATGGATGTATTGGGATGAATTTGATTATTATGAAAATTTGAAGGAGAACATCTTTACATGTAGGGTTTTACTATAGATTTTAAAGGAATGATATGGTCTAATCATGAGAGAAATCCATTGATGCAACCAAAAATAGAATAAGTAGACCTAGAAGAAGAATCATATAGAAATAATGAAAAGAGGATCTATAAGATAACTAGGGTTGATGAAAATATCAAGTTACAAGTCAATTTAACCAAATGTTTGTACACCCTTATGATAATATAATATATTTAGTGAGTTAATTACACTAAATATATGTAAAAGGGAGTTATAATAGGTTATTTTGATTAATTAACTTTAAACATTAATCATGCAATATCATAACAATGCATTAAAACACAAGAGGATGAGTGCACTTAGTTAATTGCAGATGGATCTATAAATTTTTGGGTGTGTAGAGTGGTGGAACTAGGACATCAAAATATAATAATTCTTTACTTATATAATTATAACTATAAAATACCCTGGTGGAGGATTTCCTACAACGGTTAGGACCATCTGTATGGTTTTGCAACTACTATATAGTTTATGACATGCCCCAAATCTTTCTCTATAACTTCATGAGGTTCTCATCTACCTAAAAATGTCTATCATGGTCAAACCATAATTATCTCTCACTGTGAAATCCTATGAACAGTATAAGTGAGGTATTAAACCCTATTTATGGGTGGGATACCATTCAAAATAAACATTAGTTGATTTTAAGTGTAATCATGCCTATGTGAATGTTGGCGCTACTCTAAACAGGACTCAAACCACATGTTTTTATCCACCTAACATGTGATATTTGAATGAATGCAACTATATTTGACAACTGGAAACTCCTTGATAGTGCTTTAGTTGATTTTGGCTCTTACTAATTATTGGACTGGGGATTTTTGATTGCTTACAAATGATACAAGATGGCCCCTTTACCTGGTAGGATGATTTATATATGGGGTGATTTCTACACTAATAAATGTGTATAAGCTTTGATAGTATTTAGGGAGACTTGGGTCCTTTTTTTAGTGTTACAAGAGAGTATGTGAATAAAATTCCATATGATTTCCACATTCGTAAATGAGGTGAGTTTAACTTGTTTACTTATGATTTTGAAGGTGAATTATTATATAAGGGTTGATCCATATGAACTAAATGATCCAAATAAGAATGTGAATTTTAATGATAATATGGAGGATATGTAAATTTCAAAACCATACAAGTCATCCATGACCAAATATCACAATTTGACCAAACTAGACATTTTTGCATAGGGATGAAAAACAAGAAAAGTGAATGTTGTACCATATCAAGAGGAGATTGTCGATGGATTTATGCATTTATTTCTAAAATAGTGTTGACATATCAGTGTGCATGAATAATTAAGTTATAATAAATACCTTTGGGTGCACTGAGTGTGGATATAAACAGTGTGTTTTTCCTAGCAAGAGCGTATTTTCAAAACTAGTAGTGTCAAAAATTAAATTACCCAAGTTGAGTGTCTACAATACTCATGTCAGATAAGTTTGATAATCTATGCTACATCACATAGAAGGATTGTAATTATGGCCACCATTGGGAACCTATACTTATGAAATGGTTTATGCATTGTGGAAATCATGACACAAGGAGAAAGCAACATGGAACATGGAACAAATAAGAGTATTAATAGTACATGTGTATATAAGTAAGAAGTGCACTGAATAAATAGTAAATAAAGCTAATATAAATAATAGAATAGAAAATAGTCACACAAAGGATAGATCCAAAAACATGGGACACTTGCAATGTGACAATATAAGTCACATAGAAGGCACATTATGCCACTTAGAAAGAAACAAGTGCATACACGCAAGATAAACATAGAGCCACAAGCATGGGACATATATGGTGTCACAAAACAAGCAAGGCACTCAAGATGGGTATAATAAAAAATCAAGTAGACCACATAAGAAAGTAATGAAAGTAGTATAAAAACAATCATAACATATAATAGTGAAAAATCACAAAGAACAAGATAGGTTAATGTTTCACAAGACATGCCTTAGTATTGTTAGCTCAAAAGATAACATATACACAATATATGTAATCAAGTGTAATGTGGAATTGTAAAGTAACTGTAATGAAACAAAAACACATGTACATTATAGTACATGCACCCAAATATTAGTGTTAGTGGGAAGGGACTAGGCCAATACCTTTCATCATGTACCAATTTGTGTTTGTCCTGCATCAAGTTTGAGATACCTCTTGAATAGATTTGTGTAAAGAGTATATAGAAAATTTTGTGATCCATCAAACTAATATGAAAAATAATATTTATTAAATAATAATATAGCTAATCAAGTTATGTTTTTATCCTGATTTTATATTTGAGAAAATATGTGAATGTTTTGGTATTATGTGATTATTTGAACATTTTTGTATTATGTGATTGTTTGAATGTTTTTTTATTATTTAGAAATATCTATGTACAATAAATGGGGTAGAAAAATATATACCTAATAAGATCCTCATCAAGATGTGGGATGAATATATAAGGTGAAGGAGGCTCAACTCTCACAAGTGTCATAATATAATAAATAGAATGTTGTATAAATTGTATAAGATTCATAGTTTGTGTGATACAAAATTGAAGAGGGATAGTCCCATTAGAGGTACTATGAAATTAAATTTGATTGATAGTGATTTTTATTTCTTTTAATGAAACACTTTGTGATTGAATTATTTTGGTAGTTTTGTTGACTTACGCATAACATGTGATGAGTATGGATATCATTAAAAGTATTATCAAAATATCGAAAGGGTCAAATTTATCATCATACACGAGAGCATGTATAGTGCGAGGAAACCTATTTATAAGAAATAAAGAAGAGAGATCCTAATATGTCCTAAGTTTTTTTACAAGGTATTATTCATTAATATCATATGACTATTGATAGAGAGGCATGACTAACTCCAATGATGTTTCATAATTTATAAGATAACCACATAAAAATGTTGAGTCATTCCAAACTCTGAAGATGAAATCTTGTTAATGATTTTTGATATCGTAGATTGATTATTTATTAGAGTATTAGCTGTAATAATTGGTTTCATGGAATATTTAGCACATTATACAACTCAATGCTTAGTGGAAAGTTGTTAAGAAATATGTAATGTTTCTATCAAAATACTATTCGTTGTAGCTATATCATATTTTGGTGGTTCTTTATTGAGAAACCCTTTCTTGAAAATAGTTTTGTGGGTGTATTATTCAAGGAGTTATTTTACTTTCATATTAACCTCTATAATAATATATCATTATCTGAAATTTCCCTTAGAATAACCAAATACATACATTACAATTCAGGTATAGATAATACCTGAATCATCATCATCTATGGAATTACAATTCAATTTGCACAGATGTTTATCTGACATGTGAAAATTATCATCATTAGTTTAAAATTAATCAATATTAAATTCATCTCATTATTTATAATTGAAAGTAAATTGGTAATACACATGAAATTTTCCTTCATATTCCCCCATTGGGTCTTGTGTATTTTATAATTGTGCTTTAGCCATGTTTAGTTTCACTTGTCCTATTTGTATTGTTTCCTTGGAACTTTTCTCGTGTTCTTATAGTATTACTTTATTTTTCATTTTCACAATAGTATGATGTAATTTTTTCACATATACTAACTCTTCCAAAGGATGTATTGTTTTCATATCCAACCTTTTTCATTTATTATTGTGTTATACTTGTATAATATACTTGTTTTAGCTTTAGGTAACCATATAGACATATATAGTTGAGATTGTTTTATAGGATATCTATAAAAATATCATGTATCAAAGGAAATAAAACCTTTACACTCAAGTTGGATTATTTTTTGTAAATCATATCAATCATTATCGTGATGTTTTTTAATTCCATGACAAAAAATGGTTGTCATTTGAATTTTTCTATCCTATAGAGGTGTGAATAATAATTAGGAAAAAAATTGATTAATCACTTATCGAGTATCTCTTATAGAATATCGTGGTGCATAGTATTCAATTCAAACAATGTATGTACTTTCCAATATGATTGATTTGGCATTTGAGATTGATTTCTTGGAACATGAAATTTTTTTACCTTTATGTAGGACTTTTGCTTCACTTGAATGAGCACATGTATCATGCATATCATTTTTATCATATTGATTTCATTTTTCCTTAGAATTATATTGATCATGATTCATAGAGACATAATTTACATAGGCATTTGGAGGATTATTTAGAATTTATATCTAATCCTTAAGGGATTTTATCTCAATATGCATAGCTTGAAGTTGTGATTGTGATTGGAAACCATGGTGTAGTGGTTTAATAGATTCTAGGAGAGATTTATGAAATATGTCATTGATAAAAATAAAGGGGGCTAAAGATGATGATTTCTTTCCATTAAATGAAATATGTTTTAAAATGGATGCTACATAGGGAGATCCCCATATGCCCCCGGTTATTTGAGAAGGGATACTTCATGAATATTAGCTGACTATTGATAAAGTGAAATGACTAAGTCTAATGGTGTGTCATAATATATAAGCTAACAAAATACAAAATACTTGGTCACTCTGAACTCTAGAGAAGAACTCTTCTTAATTATTTGTGGTATACTAGATTGATTATTTATTATAAGATTAGGTCTAATACATAGTTTCATGGAATATTTATCATATAGTGTAGCTTGATGCTCAACAACAATATGTTGATAAATATGTAATGGTTATATACAAATAGTATCCTCTGTAGTTTTTTTTAATGTGGTGGTTCTTTACTGAGAAACCCTTTCTTGAAAATAGTGTTATGTGTGTGTATTGTGCTAGGAGATGTTTTCCTTTTGGATGAGAATCTATATTATGACAGGATTATCTAGCATTTCCCTTATAACCATAAAATTTATACATTCCAATTCCTACAGAGATAATACCAAAATCATCGCCATTTATGGGATTAAAATTTAGTGTGCAAAAATACTTATCTAATATATCAAACTTCTCGTCATCAATGTCATAGTAATCAATATGTATTTCATCTCTTTCTTTAGAATTTAATAGTAATGGTAAATTAGTAGTATATGTGAAATTTTCCTTCATTTTTACCCATTAAGTTCTTGTGTATTTTCTAATTGTTATTTAGCCATGTGTAATTGATCTTGTTTCATTTATATTATTTCCTTCGCACTTTTTTCTAGTTCTTGTTATATTACTTCCATTTCCATTTGCACAATAGTATGATGTAATGTTTTCACATAAACTAACTCTTTTAAAGGATTACTATTTTCATATCTAAATTTATGTCATTTAATATTGCCTTATATATTTTTGAAATAGTTCTTATAACTCTAGGAATCTATATAACCTTAGATATTTGAGATTATTGCATGGGATATCTCTCCTAATATCATGTATAGAAGGAAATAAGCCCCTTGCACTCAAGTTATTTAATTTTTTCTTGTAAATCATAGTAATCATTGTCATAATGTCTATTAATTCCATGATTATAAAAAATGGTTGACCTTTGAATTTTTCAATCATATAGATGGGATAATAATTATTAGGAAATAAAGTGATTAATCACTTATCAATTAACTCAAAGATAAAATCATGGTTTCTAGTATTTTTTCAAACCAAAGAGGTGTTTTCCGATGTGGTTGACATAGTATTTGATATTGATTTTATAGAACATACAAATTTGTACCTCTATGTAGGAATTTCACTTCACTTGAATGAGCACATGCATCATGCATATCATTTTTATCACATTGATTTATTTTATCCTTAGAATTAGATTTATTATGATTCATAAATATATAATTATCATGGGCATTTTGAGGATTTTTTATATATTAGATATATAATCCTGAATGGATTTGATCTCGGTACTTATAGCTTGAAATTGTCCATGAAAACCATGGTGTGATGTTTGAATAGATTCTAGAATAGACTTATGAAATATGTCATTGTTACTAATAGAAGGAGCTAATTATGATGATTTATTTCCTTCAATAAAAATATATCTTAAAAGAGATTCCACATAAGGAGGATTCATATCAACAAAATACTTTTTTATCGTAATACTTATAAAAGGGGATCTCTGAATATAAGATAATGGTGAAAAAAATCATAAAATAAACTTGGTAATGAGTATCGTGGACCATGATAACACAAAATAATATAAAATCCTCCAATTAGATAATAAATTGTATACTAATCAACAAATATAAGGTGGACAATCCACAAAACTGATGTTTAGTAAAAAGTGGTTGTCATCAAATTACTAAAATGACCATTTATAAAAATAAAAAAGTTAATTTAATGAACCAAAATAGATATACTATAATATGAATATGAGGAACAAAAAACCTCCAAGAAATTGGTAAAAAGTATATATTTTTTATTGTACTCTTATTATTAAAAATAGTAATTTAGAAATTCTCATAATTGTGCTAAAAATTATGCCAGAAAAGAGGTTTTCATTTAATTTATCAAATTATAAATAAAAATCCAAGAGATTTGAAAATCGAGTTGTTAATTTTTATATATGCAACAAAAGGTGTTTCATTAAAAAGGAAGCCCTAGAAAGAAATCCAAAGAGGAGGAACAACCATGAGACCCTGGGGAAATTTTTTTAAATCACTTTTAGGTCAATAAATATAATGAAATAAAAATTGAATTTTAATTCAAACCCTATAACATTGATAGATTTGAAACCAAATAGGAAATAGAAACCCTAGGGTAGCAAGGGTTGATAGATGTGATCATGAGTCAGGTACACCAAATGTTTACACCCTAACAATTTATAATGTGTAAATGTGATGTGAAAAACAATATATAGGATGTAAGGGTTTTTTAAAATATATTTTTGTGAATTAATTAATTTACAACTAACCATGCATAATCAGAACAACACATTAACACTTACAATAATTATAAGTGATAGGACAATAGCTGAAATACACAAGAGGAGATGAAAACTTAGGTATACATAGTGGAACAAATAGATATCGATGTGAATCAATGGAAAACATTTTTATTTTATATTGAACATGATTCATTTCTAAGACTACAATGGTAAAGTTATCTAGTGCATGACTATACATGGTCTTTCTCTTCTTCTATATGGTCCTAACTTCTTCTATATGATCTTGGACCTTGATGCAATTAGGTTGTATAACTTTATATTCCCTTCACTTATCTAGAAATATTCTTCGTCATATATCACTCTTGTTTATAAAACCTTGGCACAACTTATAATGATCTACAACAAGTGGAAACCCTATATAATTGTAATACCCTTCATTAAAGCATTAGATAATAAAAGGAAAAATCAATATGTTGAGGTTGGACTACCCTTAGCAGTCAACCCCTACTAAAAAAATCCAATTGATGCACTGTTATGTTTGTGGAGCCTTTTTTCATGTTAGAGTGTGGTACACCTTCTATGTGTTACACTCAGGTATTTTTACGATTGGGTAATGGGTAACCGTTATGGGTTATTTTTGGGCCCATGGTTTTTCGGTACCCATTGTTTTGATACCCACGGTTTTTTTTCCCATGGTTTTGATACCCACATTTTTGTATCAAACTACTTAAGCAATTGTCTATTTATATGGTCTTATGCATATGATAGATAGACAAGCAAATGTATTGTAGATGTGCTTTGAATTCGGATGTGAATTCTATAGAGTTTGTTGAGCATAGCTCCAAACGGATTTGAGTATTGTATTGAGAGAGTGGAGGCTTGTAATAAAATCTGAGCAAGTGATTCTTGGTGGACGTAGACCAAATTGGGTGAACCATGTTAAATCTTGTCTCTCTTTGTTGTGTTATTTATTCTACACTTTTATTTGAGATCTGTAATATTTTCTGCATATTAGTTTCTACTGTTGCGATTCCGTAAGGGATTATTCCACATATTTTATCTCTTATTTCCTAACAATTGGTATCAGAGCTTGGTTTGGTTTTCTGAAGTGTTAAATCGCAGGGAAATTTTTTAGCATGAGTGGGAGCTATGGTAGATGATGGAAGATCTAGGGTTGATAAATTCAACGGGCAGAATTTCGGTCTTTGGAAGATGCAGATGGAAGATTACCTTTATCAGAAGGATCTTTATACTCCACTGCCTGAGAAGATGAACAAACCCTCGAGTATGATAGATGCGGAATGGGATTTGTTGGATCGGAAGGCACTTAGAACGATCTGGCTGTGTCTTGCATCTTCGGTATTATTTAATGTTTCAAAGGAAAAGACTACAAAAGAATTAATGGATGCATTAGGGAAATTATATGAAAAACCCTTTGCCTCTAACAAGATATTTTTAATGAAAAAGTCGTTTAATATAAAGATGTCTGAGAATAGTTTAGTAGCAGATAATTTAAATGATTTCAATACAGTTGTGAATATGCTAGCTTTGGTTACAATATAATTTGATGAAGAAGTTAGGGATTTATTAATTTTGTGCTCTTTACCTGAAATTTGGAATAGCCTAGTAATGGCGGTAAGAAACTCGGTTCCAGCTAACTCGAAGTTGAAGTTTGAGGATGTTGTAGGGGTGATTCTAAGTGAGGAAATGTGAAGAAAAATCTCTGGGGAATCTTCTAATTCAGGGAATGCTTTGACAGTGGAAACTAGAGGGAGACAGAAGAATAGAGGAAACCATGGAAAATCGAAAGATCGGGCCATGTTAAAATCTAAGAGCAAGATTGTATGTTGGAACTGTGGAAAGTCTGGGCATGCAAAGAAGGACTGTTAGGAGCTTCGAGACAAGAAGAAACAACAGGAAGAAAACAAGGAGGCAAATGTGGCATCGGGTAATGTATGTCAGGATGCTTTGATTCTTTCTTTACATAATATTACTGAATCTTGGGTTTTAGATTCAGGGGCTTCTTTTTATGCTACTCCACATAGGCATTATTTTGTTGATTATGTTCAAGGGGATTTTGGGCATGTTTTTCTTGGTGATGATGAGCCTTGCAGTATAGTTGGAAAAGGTTTTATTCGGGTTAAGATGCAGAATGGGAATACATGGCTATTAAAGGATGTCAGACATGTTCCTACATCAAGGAGAAATTTGATATCAGTGGGGAAATTGGGAAGTTATGGTTGTACTGTGATATTTACAGCTGACTCTTGGAAGGTTACCAAGGGTGATATTGTGGTGGCAAGAGGTAAGAATGTTGGAACCTTGTATTTATCCACTGATAGTACTAATTATTGTAATCTTGTGGCTTCAGATGCAGATACAACATTATGGCACTCTAGACTCGGTCATATGAGCCATAAGGGCATGGACATCATGAAGAAGAATTTTTCTAGATATACAGAAATAGGTTTGGATTTCTGTGAGAACTGCATATATGGGAAACAAAAGTGAGTAAGGTTTCTCAAGGTTGGACCTACGAAGAAAGAGAGTAAGTTAGAGTTGGTACATCCTGATGTGTGGGGACCAACTCAGGTATCATCTCTTGGGGGTTCAAGTTATTATGTTACTTTTATTGACGATGCAAAAAGGAAAGTTTGGGTTTATTGTATTAGAAACAAATATGATGTATTTGATATTTTTGTTAAATGGAAAGCCTTGGTAGAGAATGAAACAGGTCTTAAGTTAAAATGTCTCAGGTCAGATAATGGAGGGGAGTATTGCAGCAATGAATTTGATGATTATTGTTCTAAGAATAAAATCAAAAGATGGTTCCAAGAACTCTGCAGCAGAATGGGGTATCAGAAAGGATGAACAGAACAATAATGGAATGTGCTAGGAGCATGAGGATACATGCAGGACTACCTCTTTATTTTTGGGTAGAAGCGGTGAGCACATCTATGTACTTGATAAACAGAGGACCCTCAAGTGCCTTGGATGGAGGCATACCTGAGGAGGCTTGGTATGGTAATAAAGTTGATTATTCATTTCTTAGAGTCTTTGGATGTGAGGTGTTTGTTCATATAGACAAGGATGATAAGAACAAGCTAGAGGCTAAATCAGAAAAAATTTACTTTCATTGGTTATGGTGGTGATGACTTTGGATATAAATGTTGGAGTATTAAAGACAAGAAAATCATTCGGTCTAGGGATGTGGTCTTTAATGAGAAAGTCATGTATAAGCAACAGTTGTAGGAAAACATGGAAGAATCTAAGAAATAATATGCAGTGGTAGAGGATCTTCTGGATGGGAAAGTGACCCATGAATCAGTTCAGGAACCTACTCAACAAGAACCCCAAACTCCTACAGTGAGGAGGTCTTATAGGGTAAGAAAATAACCTGAACGTTTTTCTCCTTCTCTTTATTATTTATTACTCACTGATAGTGGAGAGCTAGAGAGATTTGATGAAGCAATGTAGGTAGATGCTAGTAAGAAGTGGGAGCAAGCCATGGATGAGGAGCATAAGTCTCTCATTGAGAACCAAACTTGGGATTTGGTGAAGCTACCTGAAGGCAAAAGAGCATTGCAGAACAAGTGGGTCTACAGAGTTAAAGATGAAGGAGGAAAGAAAATATATAAGGCCCAGTTGGTGGTCAAGGGGTTTACACAGAAACAAGGTATAGATTTTGATGAGATTTTTTCTCTTGTAGTAAAAATTACTTCTATCAGAACTGTTCTTGGAATAGTGGCAGCTAAATACTTGCACTTAGAACAGTTAGATGTAAAGACTACATTTCTCCATGGTGATTTGGAGGAGGAGCTATATATGAAGTAGCCAGAAGGAGATGAAGTCAAAGGTAAAGAGGAGATGGTGTGCAAACTGAAGAAGAGCTTGTATGGCCTGAAACAAGCTCCACGTCAATGGTATAAGAAGTTTGATAGCTTCATGATGGAGCAAGGTTATATTAGATGTCATTCTGACCATTACGTGTATACAAAGAAATTTGAGGATGGAAGTTATATTATCCTATGTTTGTATGTTGATGACATGTTGGTTGCAGGTAAAAACATGCAGGAAATAAAAGTACTCAAGAAACAACTAAGTGAATCCTTTGATATGAAGGATTTTGGGGCAGCCAGAAAAATCCTTGGTATGAGGATAACTTGGGATAGGAAGGAATGGAAGCTGACTTTATCTCAGGAAGAGTACATTAATAAGGTATTGGATAGGTTTAACATGCAGGATGCTAAACCAGTTGGGACTCCTTTGGCAGGCCATTTTAAGTTATCAAAGGAACAGGTGTCCCAAGACAGAGCAAGAAAGAAACTAGATGTCCATGGTACTTTACTCATTAGTGGTTGGCAGTTTGATGTATGCTATAGTGTGCACTAGGCCTGATATTTCCCATGCAGTGGGAGCTATGAGTAGATTTATGAGTGATCCAGGTAAAGAGCATTGGCAAGTAGTAAAGTGGATCCTTCGGTATTTGAGAGAGACCATGGGGATAGTAATGTGCTACAGTGGATTAGACACCAATTTACATGGTTATGTAGATTCATACATGGCTGGATATGTTGACAGTAGGAGGATCACAACAGGTTATATTTACACTGTAGGTGAGATAGCAATGAGCTGGATTTCACGACTATAGAAGCTTGTGGCTTTATTAACCACGGAGGCTGAATATGTTTCTGCCATAGAGGCAAGCAAAGACATGATTTGGTTACAACAATTGCTTGAGGAGTTGGGGCATAAGCAGAAGGAATGTAAGCTGCATAGTGATAGTTAGAGTGCTATACACCTAGCTAAGAACTCTGCTTTCCACTCCAGAACAAAGCATATACAGTTGAGATATCACTTCATCAAGATAGCTTTGGAAGAAGATAAGTTGAAGTTGGAGAAGATTCATACCAGTCAGAATCCTACAGACATGATGACCAAGGTGGTCACAAGGGATAAAATAAATCTATGTTCAACTTTAGTTGGCCTTCACGGATGACAGTGAAGAGTTAAGAAGCTTTCTCAGTGGAAATCAATCTCCAAGTGGGAGATTGTTATGTTTGTGTAGCATGTTTTCAAGTTAGAGTGTGGTACACCTTCTATGTGTTACACTTGGGTATTTTTACGGTGGTCCCACTCGCCGGTGAATGGGTCAAGGGGGTTCGAGGGGATGAATCCCCCCGATCGATGGGGGCTCAGAGGCAAAGCCCTCGAAGCAAATTTTCATGGGTGGTTTATTAACCCATGGGTAATGGGTAACCGTTATGAATTGTTTTTGGGCCCATGGTTTTTCGATACCCATTGTTTTTGATACCCACGTTTTTGTTTTGCCCATGGTCTTTGATACCCACGGTATGCATTGTATAGACAAAACTGCTTAAGCAATTGATCTATTTTATATGAGTTTTTTATGCATATGGATCTAGGGTATAATGAGAGACAAGGCTTGTAATAAAATCTGAGAAAGTGATTGTAGCCCAAATGTGCTTTGAATTCGGCTGTGTTAATTCTGTAGAGTTTGTTGAGCATAGCTCCAAATGGATCTAGGTATTGTATTGAGAGTTCTCCTAGGTGTATGGCTTGTAATAAAATCTGAGCCTCTTAATAAGTGATTCTTGGTGGAGAATGTAGCCCAAATTGGGTGAACCACGTTAAATACTTGGAGTGTTTTTTCTCTCTAATATATGTGTTGTTTTTTTATATATTGGTTATTTTATTGAAAGGGACTATACCCTTTTATTTGAGATCTATAATAGTTTTCTGCATATTAGTTTCTACTACTTCTTGCGACTCTTCTTTACTTTTGTCCAAGGGATTATTCTAGCATATTTTATCCTCTGGTTCTTTTTATTTCCTAACATCGGGACACCGCTATGCGAAACACTTCTTGCATGACCTTCGATGAAGATGGCCCTGACATCAATAAATACTCATGCCTAGTCTTCGTTTTCCCAAGGCGGGAGTCTAGGTCAGTTTAAATGTATACCCATGAAGCTGTGCTATTGCCAATGCTCCCTTCTCCCTCAATGCTTTTTTTGCCTTTTTGCTTAGTAAGATTACCTAAATCCTTCAGCAATTTAAGCTCAGCCTCTAATCCAATCTTGCTAGAAGGGTTATAGTTGGTGCCGCCTAAACTAATGTTCAGCAGCTCACGAGATGTCATCCAAAGGTTCATCCCCCTCAGCAGTAGACTCAAGGTTGAGTCTCCTAGAATGGTGACACTGTGTAGAGACAGTGTGGGTAGCATGAGCAGCCTGCATGGGGGCATCAGCAATAAACAGCAGGGGAGACAGGACTGGCAGCAACGGAGCCCAACAAAGCCAGGCCGGGGGAGAGGAAGGGAGACCGGGGGAATTTAATAAGGCAGTGCTTTTTAAGCAGAATAAGCCCTTGGTGAAGGGTAAATGCGTCTGGAACTCCAAAATGGAGTGTTTAACAGATAGTGGGGGAAGCAAACCAACCTACTCTACGAAAGTGATTTAAAAAGACAAGGTGCTTGGCAGGGAATAACAAACCTGCCTTCCAAGGAATCTAGGTCCTTTAAATGTTTGTAAATGGAGGAAGATAGAATATTTTACCTAGTTGAGTACTTCAAAATTGTATTAGTGTTTGCTCTAAATGATATGCAACTTATTTAGGAATATTTAGGATATATTTGATCACTTTTGTATTGATATTTTCAATAGGAGCTTGTGAAAGTGTCAAGTGGGTAATGAAGTGATATTAAATTTTTAATATAACCTTCCATTTGTGAAATATTATGTTAAGGCTGACCTTAGGAAGATGAAATGACATTCTTAAGACTACAAATTAAAAAATATATTCAGAAGATGAAAGGAGGAAAGACCTTATAGGTCATTGATGATGTACTCTATTGTAGATGAAACTATGTGAGTTTTCCCTGATTGACAGTGAGGTAAAATCAAGAGTTCTAGAATGATGCCTAGAGGTAATTTATTTATTTGGATAATTAATAATTCTTAGATGAATGAAAAATTAGAGTGTGGAGATGAGTAAGTCAAGAGAGAGATAGAGAAATGTGCAAATTGTACTTAGAATTTGATCATTTGTCTATGTAAGGGAGCATAACCAAAATTCTCGTTGTGAAAGGTTAAGTTACCAAATATGAGTGTCTGCACACACATCTTAGAGTTTAACCACATATTTTATTATTGTAATTGTTCAAATATATATTGTAAATTTATAGAATGTTCTTTAAGGTAGAAATAATTCACTAATATTTCATCTAAATATTCTTCAATAATGTTATGTATTTAGTCATGAAATATGTGTAATAGTGTATTGATATGTTGCCTCAACATTCTTTAATCCAAAGGGAATAAATTTAGAGAAAAATTTACCCCATGGAGTATTAAAGATGTATTCTCTTGATTGGAATGATTTATTTTTATTTAGTTATGTCCAAAACAACCATACATTATAGATGTCATCTCATATCCATTATTAAAACCACTAATTATATCAATATTAAGAAAATGAAAACTATCTTTAGGACTAGCCTCGTTTCAATCTTAGAAATATACACAACAACAAATATCACCATTAGGATTGGACATGGGGAAAATCTTGGAAACCCATTAGAGCTATTCTATAACAAAAATGAAACCAATATCAATGATATTTTGATTTCCCTTTTAACATGAGGGTGACCTTAGGATGCATCTTTCATATTTTTATGTATTAGTTTGGCATCAGAGTATAGGATGATGTTAATCAAATCTATAAATGTTTCAATTGTAAGGATGTCACTGTAAGATCATAAAAATAAATGCAAAACATCATGCAGTATTTGTCTGATGGTTTCCCCTTCATCATATTTTAATGAGGATACAAGTAGTATCGGTTGGGGCTTGTTATCTCTGCTAAAATTATAAGTAGTGGTTTCTTAATTCAAGAGAGTGAAACAATTTGTAGACACTAAATCACACACTTTGGGTAAATTTCTAGGTCTAGTCAAATACTACTATTCATATGATTCCTAAGAGAGAAAATTACTAATTGAAAATTGTTTTTGGCCTCTTTGCTTTATTTCTAGTTTCTTTCTTGGTATTACACACCCCGCTACCATGTCTGAACTTTTTCACTTCATATTTTTTGAGTTTGGACACCAGCACGCAGCCAAGATGTCAATGCTCTCATCCCCTTTGGGCACCCATGACCTCTTTATATCTTGCTCATATATTTTGGGTATTTTCTAGTTGTTGCACATCTTATTTTCTTATTAGTCAGTATTTTAGTGGTTAATTACATAATTCAAATAAGGGAATCATATAAATATAAAGCTATGTGACCATAATAAAGGACCAAGCTCGAAGTATATTTTTTTTTCACCTAAGGTTACATCCAAAGGCATTTCAAGAGCATCAAAGCATCCATATAGACTTCATTTAAGGTTCACGTGATTACATTCTTTTGCATACACTTCATAGGAGGGGAGGTTCATTTTTCCATGTAAAAATATATTTACATCTTATATATCTATCTATTGTTCTCCATTAAACGTATCTTGTATAAGAGCCGCCTAGGGAATGATTCTACACACACATGCATAGAACTCCATGGATTCTAAAATGTAGTGCAATTTTCATATTGTAACTTCACTCAATTGAGTGACCGTCAAGGTCAAGATTTCTCCCCATTTACATTCTTACTAAGCTCCTTAGTCATCAATTGATCACTTCACCATCTACTCAGGGATATCCTCCTTACCATCTGGAAAACTATAAAGGTCGTCCATATTGAAATTATCATTGAATCAATGGACATAATGACAATGACTATTATTCTTTACAACTAATAATCAAGCATCTTGAGTGTCAAGGATTTATCTCATTTACTCCACAACAATCATTTTACATGCTCATCTTTACATTTACTGGCACCCTAAATGGGTTCCTAAATCTGATTCCATCTATGCCTCACGAGCATCATTGATATCACTTCTAATGTTCTTCTTCTCCATCTACTCAAAATGTTACTTATAAAACCCACTCAAAAAAAGAAATCACCTCTCAAGGTTCAGTCCCCCATCACCTCCTCCTTCTGAGTCATCTGTAGTATTATTCCAAGTCACGAACCCCTAAACAAACACCTCTCAAAATCAATTTGACACCTCCTCCAATCAAATCTCCTACAACATTACCAAACAAGCAACCACTCGCTAAGAAAGAAAAAAAAAATCTAGATAGACTCTTTTGACTTCCTCTGTTCGACCACACATCTCAAACTTGTTCTTACTCTTCCTCCCACCTAGCATTGTGATAATAATATTCTTTCTTATGATATATTTCAAACTTCATCACCATCTTAATGTCTTCCTTATGTCGTCACATAGATCTCCATAATGCTGACACACTTGGGGGGCATCATAGATTCTTCCCCCTTATATTGTTATAAAATTTCTATATCATCTCATGAAACTGATGCTCTGCAAACTTAAATGTATAAATATTTCTCTAAGTGCATCATTACAAGAAAATTGATACATAGATTGCATCATCATTAACCTATGATGCACTCTCATGTTCTACAGATTCACACTTAACTGTTGAGGGCATCACTACATCCATGAACCTCACATCACTACACATTACACACTTGGTGCATTCACGACACATTTCTAGTGACATTCACATTACCCTCTGATGTACTCTAATTCTAGGGTTCATACCTGACTACTGAGGTTCATCAAATCTGAAATGAACCTCACCATGACTCAATCACTCTTTATGCTCTATTATTCATCAATCTATATTTCTGAGCGCGCAATATCATAACCATTTCTGAATGACGCATCTCATGTTCTATAGTTCATTCTTGACATGTTCTCGGGGGAATGTTATAAATGAACCTCATCTCCTAGAAATCTGTACACATTGCACTCAAGGGGAACATTGATCCTATTCACACTCAAAACATGTTACATATCTTGGTTGCAAATTATTCTTGTCCTGCTTATACTTGTATGTTACACTTTTACTTGACTATGATTAGACCACATATCTAGTACATGTCATTATCTTTATCTATATAAACATGTGTCTTCACTTGCCTTTTATCTAGTTGTGAATACAAAATTTACTATAGATTTTTACACGCATCATGGATGCTTAGCACTGTACCTCTTACCAATCCCGTACCAAATCTCCTGGGGGCATCCATACTTTTGTTTATACTTCAGAGGTGCTATTGTTTCCTCTTTATAATACTTCATATTCATTACTAGCACACTACATTACTATCGTTATCATAAACAATTTGACATAATTATTTATCATTATAACATGCTAATGGGTGCTTCATGTGCTATACATTTTCTCTTGCAAGAACTATTCTTCTTACTATGGTTGTTTGAAATTTTACATGCTATTATTTATCATTGTCTTCTATTGTATGACATTGTTTGTAGGATTTTCCCTATGTCTTTCTTGTGTCATTGCTTGTATGATTTTTGGCCACTTTGGCTCTTGATTTTCTTGTCAACACTCTAAATGATGTCTCATGTTTGAAACCCAAATTTTGTAATGGTCTACATTATCTTCTTGCGTGTTGGTTTACAAATTATCTTTTATATGCGTAATTGGTCTTTGTTTGCACTAACACATGTCTCTTGATCCACTTTATTTGTCATGTTCCCTTGGTTTCTACCCAGCAGGATTCCCTCTACATGTAGGGTATCAGATTTCAGATGTAGTTTTCTAGTCCTCTCATTTGGGAAACATCCTCCTAGCAATGTCACATGGACCTCCAAATGAGGGGGGAAACATTGGGTGAATCAGTCACCCTATTCAACAGTTAAATAGTCACATTTTAGGCCTGCACTATTTAGTACCAAAAACAACATCAATCTTCAATCAGATAACATGACCTCAGAATCTAACTTAGGTCCTCAACACAACATAAATGCCAGTTCCCAAATACTATACATGAGTTCATATGAGCACTCTTGACCCTTCCTACGAACCTATGACCAGGGGTCTTTTATAAAAAAATTCTTAGATGAACATGGTTTATCAACAGTCTATAAAGCATTTTTCTCAATATAAGAACAACCCTTCAAGTAATCTGACATGCATACTTCTCACCTCTTTTTCATTTTCTACATTATATTGAACTAGATTTCAAATTGGATAGAAAAGTAGGATCACAACATATTGCATTATTGTATACATTATTGTGAAGTAGTCAGGGATGGAGAATAACACCATAGACCTTTCTCCCTACACTTCTTTTTTGTAGCGTGAGATCACCCCAAAAACTTGCACTTGGCATGAGATCACCCAAAAAATGCACACTGGGTGCACTTGGTATGATATTTCCCAAAAAAATCCTTCTACAACATTTTTCAATATCCTTTCTATTTTTAACCCATCACGGATCAGGTGCACATGTTCCTTTTCACATTTTTACATACTTTTTACACACCTTTTTACACGTGTGATCAAAGTTTACATATACACATATTTGACTACTCTTTCTCTCTCTTTTTTACAAGTCCGTCCTTATGAGAAGTAGCAGTCACATTCATTAAGCACGTCAAACAGTAATCAACGAAAGGTACAACACGACATTTACACATATGTTTTCACCCTTAGGGTCACTTCCTCTTCTTTATCTTCCATGCTTCATTTTTATCACTCCACACTTTTTTGCAATCTCCTCAACATGCTTTCACCATCAATCTACATGGTTATCAAGTATGCATTTGTTATCTAATTTATGTTATCAAGCATTCACTCAACAACATAAAGTGGGGGAAAATGTAGACACTAAATCATGCACTTTGGGTACATTTATAGGTCCTAATCACATACTACTATTCATATGATTCCTAAGTGAGAAAAATACTAATTGATCATTTTTTACCTCTTTTCTTTCTTTCTGGTATCCTTCTTGGTCTTACACATCTCGTTTCCCAATCTAACCTTAGTCACTTAAGCTTTTTTGAGTTTGGACACCAGTGCCCCCGACCTCTTTGTATTTTTCTCACATCTTTTGGGTATTTTCTAGATGTTGAGCATCTTATTTTCTTGTTGGTCATCCTTTTAGTGATTATTTGCTAAATTCAAGCAAGGAAATTATATAAATATAAATCTATGTGACCATAATAAAGGATCAAGCTCTAAACATATATTATTATCACCTAAGGTTCCATCCAAGGGAATTTCAAGAGCATCCATCTAAAATTTATTCAAGGGACAAGGGAATGCATCCTTTTTAATACACTTCATAGGAGGGAAGTTAATTTTTCCATGCACACATCTATTTACATATTCTACATCTATCTATTTCTTGCTATCAAATACATCTTGTATGAGAGCCACCTAGAGCAAGATTCTACACACATAGAACTAAATGGATTCTAAGCGATGCCCAGATCGTAATTTGCATCTTTTGGGGTCAGTCCACTCCCCATTTGCATCTTTTTTATTTTTTAGGATTTTATGTCTTTTGGGGTTTTTCAGGTACTTTTTCTCTTTGGAGTTTCTAGATGAATTATGCGGGCATAGTGTGACACATATACAACCAAGACAAAAGGGAAACAACATAGGAGTGACACTAAAAAATTCATATTCCAACCATTTTCGCAATCACGGGCACCTGAGAATAGCCTCTTGTGTTTAGGCGTCCCTAACCCAATCTAGACACCCTAGTCCAGACATATCCAACTATCAAAAAAATTTCTAGGTTCATTTATGATGTTTCCTCCTTCTATTTATCATTTCCTTAGTTTGGAATATTCTAGTATTAATTGTAAAATCAACTAAGTATCTCATCCCTTCTCTTACATTTAGGGTTTCAAATTTAATTTCTTATTACTTAGGTCAAATATGTACTTTATTACTTTATCACTTTACTGCAACTCTAAAATTAGGAATTTAACATTTATATAATATTTATATATTTAATAAATCACAATCATTGATATATGGTCTAGTAGGGATAATATTATAATCATAAACTAGGATATCATTATCAGAAGTATCATGTTCATTGAAAAAAGTGTGAGCATTTATTGTATGAGGAAACATATTTTATTTAAAAGGTGAGGGAGATCCTCAGATGCCCCCAGGTAATCAAAAAGGTATTCCTCATTATAAAATGCATCCAATGTGGGAATATATAGTGATACATATTCATTGATGAGGTCAAGATAAATGAACTCTAAGTTATAAATATGATGTATCTAATTAAAATCTTACAAATGTATGTTAGAATCATGGATGAAGAATAAGGTAGATGGATTCTTATTTGCAATGTGAGGTGTATAATGAAGACATTATCGTGTGGTAGTAGTAGGAAACACTATGTAATCATAGATAATTTACCTGTTTTAGCCGAAAATTAGTACCCTCAGATTTTTTATTATGGATCCCTACGTTTTGGACAACATCGGGTCATCTCTCAAGTTGTGGGACTTCCGGACTTGAGATAACCCTCCAGAGAAATCTAGCTCTTTCTCCTAAACTACCTGCCATAAATTATTCTTATTGTGGGTAAAGTAAAGTAATCCTAATCTAACAATCCAACAGGTCAGGGAGAAAGAGAGTGCATAAAAATAAATCCTACACTAACAGTGGTGATACACCATAAAAGGATAATGTTAATCAAGAATCCAATTTCCTGAAATGGAGAAGGGTGAGTAATGAAAAGGGTGGAAAAAAAGGCACCAAATTCCAAAGGTAGATTCACATAGAAAACCACTTTAAACCCATTAATCACAACTTCCAAAACCTGTAGTGAACATTAGGAATATCCACAATATACTTGCAGTGAATAAAGACAAGTAAAGACATTAAAAACATGCAAAGGATGGACAAAATGCATCACGTGACATATTATATTGCCCCAAGAATGTGCACAGTACAACAACAACAGGCAATATGTAATAAAAAATTCATTACAAATCTTAGGAAGAATGCTTTACCTCCATGTTCAAACCCTAGCAGAGAAGAAAGAGGGGCAGAAAATAAAAATGACAAAATGAGCCCAACATTATAATATATAGAATGAGAAGGAGAGAAGAGATAAATCCCAAAATTACTTTTTCAACCACTTTCCAAATGCAATAAATGAGGTGAAATGATATAAATAGATTTGTAAAATCTCCCTCACACTACCCCATGACCTTTAGTTAAATAAAATGAAGACCATACTCATTTAACACATTCTCAACCACTCTCCAATTGTCTCCCTAAACTAGGCCCTTTTTTATGAGAAATACACCCTCAAATCTTTATCAATCTCTAAATTTCTTGGTTTCTTTGCATCGGACTTAGAATCATGATTCCAACGACACCAAATTTGTGTATTTTGTCAAGAAATGCTCAAGTTATTATCCTTTGAGTGTAGGTAGGTGATTTGGATGTGCTATGATTGCTTCCTCTCCATAGGACTGAGAATTAAATTATTTAACTGGAAAAGTCACTTTAATGATTTCTCCTCCTTATCCTATGTTTTACATATATTTCAATTATTCAGGCATTAAGTGATGGGTCTCCACTAATTTGATTGATTTCATGGGGGATGATGTTTAATGTTTTAAAACATTCTATTGTGTCAGCTTGACCAGCTCGTCTTGCATGTCGGTGAGCTCCCCCTTCTATCTTCATGTTTGCTCGATGCAGGCCATTTGGATTCATCAATGTTTTATGTAGCCTTGGGCCTATCTTCATTTTACCCCACGTTGAGGCTCCACACAATTTGGGGAAGACCATACTCATCTAACACATTCTCAACCACTCTCCAACTATCTCCCTAAACTGGGCCCTTTTTTATGAGAAATACACCCTCAAATCTTTATCAATCTCTAAATTTCTTGGTTTCTTTGCATCGGACTTAGAATCATGATTCCAACGACACCAATTTTGTGTATTTTTTCAAGAAATGATCAAGTTATTATCCTTTGAGTGTAGGTAGGTGATTTGGGGTGTGCTATGATTGCTTCCTCTCCATAGGACTGAGAATTAAATTATTTAATTGGAAAAGTCACTTTAATGATTTCTCCTCCTTATCCTATGTTTTACATATATTTTAATTATTCAGGCATTAAGTGATGGGTCTCCACTGATTTGATTGATTTCATGGGGGATGATGTTTAATGTTTTAAAACATTCTATTGTGTCAGCTTGACCAGCTCGTCTTGCATGTCGACGAGCTCCCCCTTCTATCTTCATGTTTGCTTGGTGCAGGCCATTTGGATTCATCAATGTTTTATGTAGCCTTGGGCCTATCTTCATTTTACCCCACGTTGAGGCTCCACACAATTTGGGGAAGACCATACTCATTTAACACATTCTCAACCACTCTCCAACTATCTCCCTAAACTGGGCCCCTTTTTTATGAGAAATGCACCCTCAAATCTTTATCAATCTCTAAATTTCTTGGTTTCTTTGCATCGGACTTAGAATCATGATTCCAACGACACCAATTTTTTGTATTTTGTCAAGAAATGGTCAAGTTATTATCCTTTGAGTGTAGGTAGGTGATTTGGATGTGCTATGATTGCTTCCTCTCCATAGGACTGAGAATTAAATTATTTAACTGGAAAAGTCACTTTAATGATTTCTCCTTCTTATCCTATGTTTTACATATATTTTAATTATTCAGGCATTAAGTGATGGGTCTCCACTAATTTGATTGATTTCATGGGGGATGATGTTTAATGTTTTAAAACATTCTATCGTGTCAACTTGACCATCTTGTCTTGCATGTCGGCGAACTCCCCCTTCTATCTTCATGTTTTCTCGGTGCAGGCCATTTGGATTCATCAATTTTTTATGTAGCCTTGGGCCTATCTTCATTTTACCCCACATTGAGGGTCCACGCAACTTTGGGTCTCCACTCTTCCTTTACCCCTTTTCTAAATGCACCAATTTGTCAGGTGTATACATCCCACAACTCCATTCTCGTCTGTGGGCCCACGACACGACTCGCCACCTCAAACTCATCTTTGAAGACCTCGAGTTGGCTCAATGCTTGTGATGATTCTTTTTCCAGTTGTAGAGCTCGATGCAGTAATAAACAATTCACCATTCTATTAATTACTTGACCATTTCACGATTGGCTCAGCTTAGTGACTGATTCCCCATATTTTTCTCAGATTCAAGTTTGGCTCGATGTTCTACCTGAGTTGTGCTTCAATATCCGAGCGTGTGCTAGAGCCCGTGAAATGTGTTTCCTAAGTGTGTCATCTTGTCCTCATCATTGGATTTGCAATGAACCAACATCCCTAGTCAAATCTCTTATTCGGTACTTGGCTAAAATGAGCTCTATGATTTCGAAATGTAACTCATCTCTTGCATGCATAATTTTGCCATGTTGGCCTATAACTAGCTTAATGAATCTGGGCATACCTCAGTTTCTACAACTCAGAATCCTCCATTGAACAATGATATCTCATCTTCTTACCATACATTTTTCTTGATTCAAGGTAAGAGCTCAGTAACCCTTAGTGGCTCATCTCTATACATAACCAGCTTTGCGATTTCCCCTTCTTCAGGATAACTCGATCGTGGAGGAGAAGTTTGGTCCTTAACACAAACAACTCAGTAAAATTTCTATACAACTCACCATTTTGAACCAACTCGATGATTCCCCTCATAGCTTGGCCAAACATGATTTGAGCTTGGCCGTGGGTTTGATGAGCTCATTGGGACCTAAAGACGAACCTCCAATTCTCAAAGGCCCTAATTCTGTTCGTATACTTTAGATTGGTTAAAGTGTCCTTGGTTATTTAATTTTACCCAGGGGTAAAATTGGATAGTAGTTTGGTGACTCACATGGGTCATTAGCCTGCTAACTGGAACTTGACCAACTGTATGTATCCTTTTATTGGGTATGGAGTCCGCATTATTGTTATGAACTTATCTGAACTTTAGTTGTAGAGTATTCAAAATTTTGTTGCTTACACCTGGAATGATCTTCGTTGCTCGCATCCTCTAACTCTCATAAGAAAATGTTGAAATTTGTTTTGTGAGAGTAGAAAGTTGTTTTAAACTTGAATTCCACTAATTCTTGTAGCTGCAATCCACTAAGGTTGAAGGATGATCACCTATCAATTTGGACATCATGGAACTCTAACCTTCAATCTAACTAGACTCCTCGACTGATCACCTAACTAGACTCCTCGACTGAAAGCAAAAAGCCTTCAATGATTACATATTCATCAAGAGCTTATGAATTTGATTCAAGGGGAGTGTTATGAGTAGCAGGTTGTTCTTGAATGTTCTCTTCCATGATAGCAGGCTCTTGTTGTTGGAGAATAAATGATGGAGCAGTAAAGGTTGTGATTTCCATGGGCTCTTCTCCATTAAAACACTCCTCTAAGTCAGATAAGAAATCAAGCTCATCGATGTCCTGATTTTCCAAGGTCTCTCCCTCTTGCATGATGATCCCTGAATCTAGTAATTTCTCATCATGTATATATTTATCTTCAAACATAAAGTCTGTGCATTCAAACTCTTCCAAAAAATAAGATTCTTGGAGAGATTTAATAGGAGAGAGATGCAATCTTTTGTGTACCGAACTCCTGATTCCATTATTTTGAATTTATTTTACTCACCTCCATGTGTTCTTCTTTAACTGAACTTGGATCTGGTTGTTCTTCCTCCTCTATGACCTGATCTTCCACCTTTTGTTTTTGAACTCCAACCTCTTCTGAAGGACTAGTTATTAGTGGTATTTTCTTAATATTAAACCTTGCAACCCACTCTTTGAAGTTTCTTACAAGTTCTTCCTTGTTAGGATCTTCAATTTGTTGCCCTCCTTGTCCAATTTTTTGATCCTATTCTTCCCAAAATAGATTTGAGATTGCAATAGGAGGGGTGGGTTGAAATTCAAGTGATGTAATTGTTTGTATTGGTAGGAGGGATGGAACTTCCTGTTTGTATGGAGGGAGTGATTGTTTAAGATTAAATGGAAGATTAGAGAATGGAGAATGGGAATTCACACTTAGGACAACATGCAATGGGCTTGACTCATGACAATGTTGAGATGATAGAGCTTGGAGAGGGAAAAAATAAAAGCAAGGGGTGGGTGACTGACCTACCCATTAACAAGGTTGTCTTTCACTTTGCTCATATGTTTGAATACCTTCAATCCACTATGTAATTTTGGGCAGCATTCTATCCATGAAATCAAGATCTTCCAATGGGCTATAGTGTCTTGGAAAATAGCTCTCCCAAGGACAAGGTTCCCTGTAACCAATCATGGATGCCTTCATTTTTGTTCTAGCCCTAGTTTGAACCATACCAACCTCCATTCTTTCAATTTTTTTCTAGCATATCAACATTCTCCTTTTAACTTTTGTCATCATATGCATACCCACATTCTTGATAGGTTTCATAGCCAAAATAGTTTTGACATTCCCCATATGGGTAAGTATAGTGGTTTTGAATCTAGTCATAATGTTGATTTAGAGGAGTTGTGAAGCTCATTAGAGGTTGATTATACTGCTAAAAGTGTTAATCCCACTACAGGAATGAATCCATAGTTGCACAAATTCATAGGATGAAGGAAAATGAGAGATATCGAAAGAAAGATGAATGGAAATGGATGGAAGAAATGTCTACAAAATCAGATAATGGGTTGTTCAGACCAAAAAAAGTCACCAGATGTGCTTTGCATGTGTCTCCAAAGGCTGAATCTCACCAAGAACACACCAACTTGATGAAATGAAGTGGTAAGGTACTTCATACCTATCACACCAGGCATGCCAGAACTGTTATAGCCAAAAAGTAGCACCCTAGGATTTTTGGTTATGGATCCCTATGTTTTGGGCAACATTGGGTCATCTCTCAAGTTGTGGGACTTGCGGACTTGAGATAACCCTCTACATAAAGCTGGCTCTTGCTCCTAAATTACCCACCACAAACTATTCTTAGTGTAGGCAAAATAAACTAATCCTAATCCAACAATCCAATAGGTCAGGGGGAGAGAGTGCTTAAAAATAAAGCCTACACTAACAACGGTGATACACCAGAAAAGGAAGATGTTAATCAAGAATCTGACTTCCTGAAATGGAGTAAGGTGAGAAGTGAAAAAAGTGGACAAAATGCACCACAGTACAAAGGTAGATTCATACATAACACCACTTCAAACCCAATAGCTTCCAAAACCTGTAGTGAACATTAGGAATATGCACAATATACCTACAGTGAATAAAGGCAAGTAGAGACAATAAAAACATGTAAATGATGGACAAAATGCATCACATGACATATTATATTGTTCCAAGAATGTGCACAACACAACAATAGCATGCAAAAGGAAAGAAAAATGTCATTACAAAGCTTAGGAAGAAGTCTTGAGCTCTATGATCAAACCCTAATAGAGAAGAAAGAGGGGCAGAAAAGAAAAATGATGAACTCCCTCTAAATGTGCCCAACATTACAATATATAGAATGAGAAGGAGAGAAGAGTGAAATCCTGGAAGTAATTTTTCAACCACTTTCTGGATGAAATAAGTGAGGTAAAATGATATAAATAGATTTGTAAAATCTCCCTCACACTGCCCCATGACTTGGAGAAAATGAAGACCATATTCATTTAATGTATTTTTAACCACTCTCCAATTGTCTCCCTTAACTGGGCTCATTTTCTGAGAAATATGCCTTCGAATCTTTATCAATCTCTTAATTTCTTGGTTTTTCTACATAAGGCTTGGAATCATGATTCCAACAACACCAATTTTGTGTGATTTCATTGAAAAAATGCTCAAGTTATGATTTGGATTTACCAAGCTATCTTCCTCTCCACGGGACTGAGAATTAAATTCTTTGGCTGAAAAAGTCAATTTAATGATTTTAGTGCCTTCTCCTATATTTTGTATATATTTGAATGATTCGGGCATTAAATGATGGGGCTCCACTGATTTGATTGATTTCATGGGGGGTGTATGTTTAATTTTTTAAAACATTCCATTGTGCCAACTCAGCCAACTCGTCTTGCATGTCAATGAGCTCCCCCTTCTATCTTCATGTTAGCTCGGTGCAGGCCTGTCTTCATTTGACCCCACGTGGAGGCTCCATGCAACTTGGGGTCTCCACTACCTCTTTTCTAATCCCGCCACTCCATTCTTATCTGTGGGCCTGTGACATGACTCAGCTTCTTAGACCCCGAGTTGGATCAATGCTTTTGACAAACAGGTCACCATGCTCAACCATTTCACTAATGGCTCAGAGTCAGCTTAGTGACTGATTTCCCATATTGGGCTCGATGTTCTACCAGAGTTGTGTCCTCGAGCCCATTAAATTTGTTTCCTAAGCATGTCAACTTGGCCTCATCATCATATTTTCAATGAACCAATGTGCTTGATCGGATATGTTATTCGGTACTTGGCTGAAATGAGCTCTATGATTTGGAAATGTAACTCATCTCTTGCATGCATAATTCTGCCATGTTGACTTGTAACTAGCTCTATGTATCTGGACATAATTTGGCATCTACAACTTGGACTCCTCTGTCAAACAAATGATAGCTTGCTTTCTTACCATACGTTTTGCTTGACTCGAGGCAAGAGCTCAGTTACCACTAGTCACTCAGCTCTATGCATAACCATCTCGACGATTTCCCCTTCTTCGGTATAGCACGATCATGGAGGAGTAGGTTGGTCCTTAACGCAAATAGCTCAGTTGAATTTCTGTGTAACTCGCCATTTTGAACCAACTCGATGAGCCCCCTCACAGCTCGATCAAACATGATTTGAGCTTGGCCATGAGTTTGATGAGCTCATTGGGACCCATAGACAGACCTCCAATTCTAAGAAGGCCCCAATTCTAAGAAGGCCCCAATTCTGCTTGTATCCTTTACATTGGCGGGTGTCTCTGGGTATTCAATTTTACCCAAGGGGGTAAAATTAGATAATATTACCCATAATTCCTAATTTTTTACCCTGTGGACCCTATTTTTTGTAAATATTTATAAACAAGCTCATATTGATTAAAATAAAAGGGTTCAGCATCCTTTGCATATACATTCACGTTTCCTAAACGAAGGTCATTGTACGTAAGGAACATACTTATCCACTGTGCATATAATGTCATAATACTTAAAAGGTTTAGGATCTATATGGAAAGTTCATATAGAGCCTTGGAAATTAAATGTTAAGAAAGTATGTAGGGTAGATGGTATATTGGGCATGACATGTATCCATGGAAGTGTTAAGATAACATTGTAACTAAGACCATTAGGCATAGTCTAACATGCAATGGCGATTTTTGATTTACCCAAAGTAATATACAATGTATATTTCCCAAGTACCTTCTAGGCTATATTATTGAAATCGTGGATGTTTATATATGATGGGTGAGGTTAGTTACTGATATATCTAAAATATCAAGAAAAGATATGTTACAAATATTGATACCCAGTCCATTATCGACAAGTAGTTGTTTGACCAATCAATTTTATACCACAAGTATAAAATGTAAAGGGATACAATTATCTATAATAAGAAAGGGAGGGAGGTCCTCTATTTTGAATGGGATGCTTTCTTTGATCAAACACACAATATTAATAATGGATGTCATATATTATGATTGCACATCAGTAGAGAGCATTGTTAATTGCAATACCCCATAGATAATGTCTTTATATGAAGGGATGATTTGAAGTAACTTTAATATGATTTTTTTCATGGGTGGTTTGAGATTAACCAAGCAAGTCATATGAATATACATGAGTTTGAAAAATTGGATGGATATCCATACCCCGATAGGTTAATATAGCATGGACCACAAAGTCAATTGTAGATTTTTGGTCGATGGGAGCATGAGATTGTGGCTATAATAATTATGAGAAGAAATATTATCCATGAATGCATGAGAGTACAAGGGAAACTAGGGTTTGATATTTTAAAATGGCCTAGTTAATGTAGGAGACTTTAGCCAAAATAGGTTTAGGATGTAATCAATGAACATGTTCACCAAATGATTTATCCCAAATAAGAAAGGTGAATGTGATGGTTCCTTCTTACTTAAATTCCAAATCATGGTTATATACATGATGTATTATTTATATTCTTAATAAATCATTATCATAAATAGATTTTGAACATACATATTAAAAAAATACAAGATAGATCAATTAGAACATGTGTTAAATGCAGTAAATAATGAGAAGGTGGTTGCAGTTAGCTCTTTAATTCGTTTAGAATTTAATCTAAGTGTGAAATATGGATGAATTGGCTAGATTTTTCCTCCAAATTCTTCATCTCTTATTATGGCTTTGTACTGTATGGTGGGACGAAACCATTATTTTCAACCCAAAACATCTAGTGGTTTTTTCCTATTGGATGCTTTGGTCTGGGTGGAAAATGGAACTTTGCAACTTATGACACATTTGTGAATTATTACAATATTCTTTTCCTATGAACTATAATATTTTGATAATGTGTGAAACCCTTTGTATCAAATAATTTCACCCAAAACCTTAATCTAGGTAAAACCTTGTAAAAATTATATTATTTGGGTTAAATTGTAATTTGTACACTACCTATCTTGGCACTACTCTGAAGAGGCCTCAAACTACATACAGTTTTCCACATAGATATAATACTATATGGATTTAATTATTTTTGATAATTCGATCACTTGATAAAGATTTTTAATGGCTTATCTTTCTTGTGTTTCACTTGGCTTTAAGGGATTATAATTTTGGAAGCTTGACTCTTGAACTTAGTTTGGAGTGTTTTGGCCCTTTGCATGGGCTACTCCTAATGTCTATTTCTACTTTAGGAAAATTTAGGAGAACTTTGTATACCATTTGAGTGATATTTTTTAGTGGAGATCTTAAATGTGTCAAGTGAGTAAATGAGTGTATTAGACTTGTTTATATAGTGTGACATGATATAATTTTTTTAAGGCTAACCCATAGTGAAAGTACCTCATAAAACATCAAATTAAAAAACTGACCATTTTTTGGCCTTAGAAAAAAAATTATTTCCATATCAAAACATTGGACATTTGGTCCTACTTAAAATTTTGGTGCAAGAGGAAAGTGTGGCCCTCTAAATTTTTATGCATGATAATTATGAGTAATGGATTTCTTATGACTGGTGAGAGAATTTTTGTGAGTGACTAACTACAATATAAATGAAGAGAATAGTTATTGTACTAGTTCTAAGGACCTGGTATGATCTAACATGTAGGTTTGGAATAGATGCACATGTCATGATTTAGGGAATAATCTAGTACTGACATCATCAAGTAATAAATTACTAAATTTAGGTGTCTACAATGTATGCGAAGAGGGTTGATGGGTCCCTTTCCCATATATTTCATGCAAAATATAGTGTTACAATGCAACATGAGATCAACAAATAATATAGTTGACCATGAAACCACCTTGACCAATCCAAAACAAAGTGGCATCTTACGTTAATACCATCTAGATTAATCTATACCTTATTACAAATAAAAGGTGTAGCAACATATTTCCACCCCTACTACAGAAAAATAAAAACAACATATAGAACATACTACCATATCTATATTCAGACACTATTAAGACATTGAACAAGAGATAAGGACCTTAATCAATATCTCAAGATGGTCTTAATTTATCAATATCTCCATATGGTCTTAATTTATCCTTCACTTCCAATCTATCTACATCCACCCCTAATGAATATTCATGTGAAGCCATAATATTACCCATACTGAGATTGAATCCTTTCCTTCTAAACACCTGTATAATAATTTTATAGGCATCCATCGATTTTACCTTTGCTAAAAGTTTATTGGGATCAAAAATTAATTTGGATGTATTTTGTGCATGTTTGTATAATGTGTAAAACCTAAGGTATGTACATATTCTAGGTAGGAAAAACTAGCAGATATGTAATGCTCTCTAATAATAAAGAGAATGTGAAGATTCTCTCTTGATAAATAATGGAAGGTGAAGGGATTGGAAATCCAAAAGCTGCCTTGGAATGTATAAAACTATATAAGAAAATTATACCAAGTTATGGTTTTGATTCTAATCTAATTTTGGTTCATGTTAATAGTTTTTTATAGCAATATAATTCCATTTTATGTTTCATATCTCTAGCTTGTGTGTTTTCTTTACCTACTTGCCGATATGTAATCATTTCATAACATGTTTTTCTATTTAGTATAACTAATTGTACACTGACTTAAGAGATATAAATTAAATAGTTTGTAAATTATCTGGACTAAAAAAATTAGCATGTTCTAATGAGTGATTTTAGGGATCACTACTAACAATGGTTATATTCCTAGGGCCTGAAAATATTAATATGGATATCAATATAATGGAATGTGGAGACATGACTATAAGAGAAGATGAATTGGTTTATGGAAGATGAGGATTCTATGATGGGAATTCATTTGAAAATGATTAGGACATAGCACATATACATAGACATTCCTGAGATATTTTGGTGTGAACTTCTAGAGTGACTAGTCACTTGGCTATCTAGATTAGAGTATTACCATTTTATGCATGAAACAAAAGAGGAGTACGTATGGATGAAAGAGAAGATAGATAAAATGAATGGACTAGGTTTGTAAACCATTGGATGCAAACTTAGATTTATGGATATGCAACTAAAATTACTATACAAAATTTATGTTCCTTTTAAATTATGGAAGAAAGTTTCATTAGTGGATTGTGAGGGAAATTTGTAAAGCCACTCCCTTTCTTGGTAGATATGCTAGATGTAGAAGATACCATGGTACTGATTCACATGGAGGATTCAGGTAGGAATGAAAAGGATGTATTCCTAGAAGAAGGGAGATGAACAGGAAAAAAATAGAATAAATGTTTTCCAATGAAGGGTCTAAAAGGATCAGATTGAAGACGAGAAGATTAGAAATACTGCAAAGAGAAGAAATTTACTGTAATACATGGGGAAGCTTGAGTTTATGTTGGGGAAGTCTAAATAAAGTACAACTAGGTAAAGTGGTGGAATAATAATGATGTCGGAGCATCATTCCATGTACATGAATATGTCATGAGGGCATCAAATTTTAGATTTTTAGGTATGGTCATAGGTCTTAAGGTCATTATATGCTAGCCAGGTATGCTAGTAGGAGTCTAGGATATTCAAAATTTGAAAACCTACTTTCCCTCCAAATTGTAAAAGTTGAAAGTGGAGGCCATTTTTGGGCTTGACCTTGTTGTTTCATGAATCCATGGGCTTGTAAATTTACCAAAAGGATAGAAAGGGGTGAAAATGAGTGTCTTAATTCTTCCTAGGGGTTTAGAAGTAATGAAATGAGTTAATAATTAATAAATTTGAGTCTTAAGTCTAGAAGTCACTCATGTGACTGAGTGAATTAAAATCTCATTCGGTTAGAATTGGTTGGGAGGACTATATATTGCAAAATGTAAATAAATTTATCTATTCTACCTGGGCTGAATTAGGTTATAAGGTTTCAAGAAGATATTTTGAAGGAGATACTCAGGTTTTTGTAGATGCACTACATGAAGAATGTGTTAACTCTGTCTTGTGCCAAATGCTAGCTTGATTTTTTTTTTCTTTGTGTATATGAATGATTCTTGATTTTAGAATGCAAACAAGGTATCCTTAGAGATTGCTCAGGAGTATTGAATTCACATAGACCTATTTGATGATGTTGGGAAGTGTCATTGCTTTGTGGCTGCTAGAAAACCTATTATATGGTGACTGTGTAGTGATAAGTATTTTCATGTGTATACAATAAGGAGTTTGAGATTGGAAAAAGGAGAATGAAGAGGTATTGTTGATAAGCTTGGTTTGATTTGTTAGATTAAGAGAAATGTATGTTGGGGGAAATTGAGATCTCTGTAACAATCTTGTAAGTACATTTATGAATTTATATTAAAGAGTTATGATCCTCTCCCTTCTAGGCATATGTGAGATTCCACTGAGTAATTTCTAGTAAGCTTTGGTTTTGTATTATCTTCAGCCAATATGAAGACTCTAATTTATTGACTTGATAAATTACTTACAGAGAGGTTTGACATCAGGATAACTAGATTGTGAGTCTTAACATCTAATGTATCTTTGTTAGGGTTTAATGGTAGAGTTTTGGAGACATTAAATCTCATGTTGGAGGTGAGTAAGAATCCATAGTATACAATGGATGTGAATATGATTGGGGTGTCTCAAACCTATTTGATAGTATTCATTATTGTGACTGTGCTTTACTCAACTAATGAACTTTGGTTTAATCCTTGCTAAGTAATAGAGTGTATGACCTATTAAGACTTTTAAAAATTCACTACATTGAAGGAGGGAAGAAAATAATTGGTGAAATACCTTGAAATATCATAAGTCCTATTCCTGAGCATATGCATACAACAAAATACTTAGGAAACAAGAATACATCAAAAGATAGAGGTGAGTCAAAACTTTTATAAATTTATGAAACTTGATAATGGTTATCATCATTATTTTAGATGATTTTAGAGGTGTAAGAAGTGATCAATCATGAATAATTAGTAAAAAGTGCCCTCTCGGGATGCCTCAGGTACATAGAAACCCTGAAACTAGGCTTTAGTTAGAAAAAATTACTTTTCTCAGTGTTTATCTAAACAAAACTCTTGAGATTTTAAATAAATATCCATGAAGTATTCACTTAGTATTTTGAGAAGGAATCAAGTAAAAAGTAACCTTTTTTCTCAATTTATTCGTGACAGTTTCCAAGATAGTTATGTATAGTACAGTGCAAACACAAAGTTTGGAGAGGAATAAACATTTGAGAATGCTAATGGGAATATTAATAGCTAAGATTGGAGACTAATGATCCTTCCTCAATATATTATTTAATTTTGGTGGATAGAATTTGTAACTAATCCTCATGTTTGAATAATGTTTGACAATCAGCCATGACAGGGATGACACAATGTAGAAAGCGTTGATATTGTACTCTGAGAAGCTATAATAGAGGAAGTACTGCGAGAAGGGATTAGCCAAAAAACATTGAGGCATTAATGGGGTAAATATATCAGCAATTGAATTATTTTTGGGGGGAAAAATCTAGTCTTCTTACTCATGAGGTGATCCAAGATAGAGTTTAAAAAGACCTAGACAAACTAGTTTGACAAGGTGAGTAAGACTAATACTCTTCATCAATTTGTTTTAATCTATTTTGTGATGAGCTATCTTGACTAGTGACTCAAGGGTATGTGCAAGTATTATAAATAAGAAACCCATTTTAGTTAACAATGAGTGTTATGTCATTAAGATAATTTAAGGTAAATTTGAACTCTACAAGCCTATGTGAAGGTAAGGCACAACTAGAAAAGTTTTTTGGTTAGAGGATGATGCTAACTAGATGGAAGAGAATGAGGAATGAGATATGTATGGCATATAGTCAGAGTTACAAAAGGGTAAGTTGATAAGAGTCCATTTGAATAAGTTGGAGCATGAAAATACAAGAAGGCAGTAAGAAATCCAATAAAAATAGTTAAGATAATTGGATATTTTCATCAAAGTTTGATCCCCTTAATGGGTGTATTGGGCATATTTGGAAGGATTAAGGACCTATTGAGAGGATAGTATACTGAAATAAAGGAATTTCCTGTTAAAAGGAGATGGTGATTTTGAGGGGGAAATTAGTTTGAAGAACACTTAAGCCTTGTGGGAATTGTGTTATTTCTAACTTTGGGGATTAAGAAAGATTGAGTTATTTCACTACATTAAATAGGGAAAGAGACATATTAAAAGGATAGAGGAGAAAAGAAATGAAAATGATATAAGTGAATGAGATGTATATAAAGATAAGTGAACCTTGATAGCTGAATTGGAAATAAGATAGAATTTTATGAGTAAAAAGAAAAGGGAACAAAGGTTATGGGATTTTAATTAGTTTGGAGTATGTTTATGATACAGTTGTAATCTAATGCAACGAAGACATATTGGAGACCATGGTATTGCACAGACATGGAAGAAATAGTTTGTAATAAATAACACCTATGTGATCAACACATACTTGAAGAAGATGATAGTATCCCTCTTCCAAGATATATTTCCCTGAAGCTAGATAATGAATTGATATCTTTGGATAGTTTTAATTCTTGGGAGTAATTACAATTTTTTTAATAAATAGATGTATTACAAGGTAAAATGAGAGAAATAGGAAATATTGAGCCAATTATACAATGTGTAAGAAACATTATCGATAGCCTATACAACTAAAAGCATAGAAGATCTTGTAAGGGAATAAGACCTTGATATTGGTAAGTAGTCAGTGTACATTTATTTCCTTAGAAATAGTGAAGGAAGAAGTTGATATTGTAGTGATAAAAACTCAATAATACTTAATTAAAGAGTAATATTTATTGAATCTAAAAATCTAATTGTGGATATTTGAACTCAGAAAAACTTGAAGTTCTCATCCAACTACATAAGAATGAGTATAAGATAAACAACTAACTAGAAAATTACATAGAACAACCTAAGCTTGAGTAGAATTTCAACATAAATAGGAAGATGGAAACTGATTGTGAGAATAACTATGGCTCATATGAATAACCCATATGTAAGATTACAATCATATCATGGATCAACTGACCCACAACACTACTTATTAACCTATGAAATAAGATTGGGTGCTAAAAGAGTAACTCTTTAGGATAAGAAGAAATGAGAACTCATTTGATCTTTGTGTATACGGGCCAAAATGTGTCTCAATAACATGCACTCCTAAATCATCCATTCTTCAAGGGTATCAAGGAAACAAGTAGGAAACACACATGTACCAAAATACAAGGGGATAGATTTAAAGAGGTGATAGTGAGTGCTAGGGTCACATATCTTGAGGGAACTAATTCCTACACTACGTCAACCTAGGGTTTCTAATTCCCATGGTGAATATAGAGGAAGGAACCCTACTGAGATATCGGGGGTTGGATGTGGAGAGGTATGGATCATAAATAAATGAAATAAGCATGCATTAAACAACTGAAATGAAGGCAATGATAACTAAGGAGCTGATAATGCATAATATTACTATACTAACTAGCATCCAAACATATCAAATATTAAGCTAACATGACACAATCAAGAAGGAAACTAACTTAGCACAATGAAGAAGGAAGCTAACTTACATCTGTAAAATGATAAGATATGGTTATAGCACTCACCTTGTACCTATAGGGTGGTCACATATACATATATCTCTTCTACGATATAGCATGTAGAGAGAGATTCACTATTAGGTGGAGTAGGGAAATACCATTCATGTCCTATACTCACTATATGATGACCCAATAATGCAAGAAACCATCTAAGAAGAGTGTCCAATCCAATACAAGAAATATGCAAGATGAACCAAGATATAGGTGAGAAGATGTGGAGATGGCGCAAAAGAGTAGAGATAATGAAAGTATGAATGTTATAGATTCCTTTTCTTCATAAGTTTCAAATGAGGTGAGGTCATATAAAAGACACCATCACTCATGGGTGATGGAATCGGCCATGAAAATACAATACTGACACAATTTCCACGGGAGATGGTGTCAGCTATAGATACTAAAAAGAGGTAAGGTGTCATGAAAAATGAAATTAGGCATCATAGATCATGGATAGGGGTGAGAAAGACATAAAGTGATGAGCTGCTAGGAAGAAATTGTGAATGTGATGTGTATGATACCTAGGAGGAAAAGGATGCCTAGTATAATTTAAAATAATTCCATGACCAAATAGAAACACTCTCTCCATTTACTATCTCTAACCCATAATGGTTACGTGAATAACCATTCCCCATTCTCAACAAGCCCCTTAGGGAACTCGCTCTAGAAATATATGCATCAGTGACCCTTCTTTACACAAAGAAAATTTCTAGTAACAAGTATGAAAGATAAAAGGTGAAAAATTATGTGTATACATACGCCTTAGCCATTGATCATTGTGTGTTGCAATAAATAAGCATGGGGTATTCAATGGTAAAAGATAGTCTATAACACCAATACTGAAAGTAAGTACTAAAAGAAATGTTGAAAGGACTAGCTAAAATAAAATATACCCACCAATGTGTACCTAATAGTTACACTCATCCTACAATGTGCGGGCACAATCCATGCTACAATAACCCTAGAGAAGTAAAAATGAAAGGAAACACTAGAGAATCATTAGTAAAATAAGACATAAGTCACCTAACTAGGGGCCCATGGGATGGATGTCATGATACAATATCCCTACATAGGGAATGTAGATCAAGTTCTAGTTGTCCTAGGGTATATTTCTTGGATACCATGATAGAGGTGACATGACATTATGTTTATTGCGTGGAGACCCACACAGTGATCCAGGTATCAAGGAAATTTGGTTGACCAACACCAGTGGTGATGCCACCATTTCCACCCTAGAAGCATCGTTATCCCAGAGAGGTTGCAAGAGAAGATGTCTAAGTATCAGCACTTTGACCCCATAAGATATGGGCAGCAGGTGCACTTGGTTGAAGGTAGCAGAGGTGTGGTGGGGATGCTTAGAGCCCTCCATAGGTCATAGCATTCATTGGTTCGAAGGAGGGATCTGATGGAGGATCTACAAATATAGTGCCACATGATGGAGAAAATCCCAATACCATAGAAGTGGGAGTTGGAGTGTCAGTACCATGGCTCAAATAGCACAAGATGTGATGGCCAGGTGGAGGATTGTTGATGTTGTTGGGATTTCATATGGCCATATATTTGAGACAGAGGCCCACACCATAAAAGTAAGGAAATATGATTTTGGTACCCTGAGACAGGTGGGTATAATATATAGGATCCATACCCAATCATGATGATGAGGCAGAGGAGGTGTTGGGTGGCTGAGGAAACAATCAGACCATCATGGAGAGACCCAGATAGCTAGGTATGAGTGAAATTATGCTAATTATATAATTTTGATAGACATATATGATATTGTTAGTAATGTGTGTTGGTTTTTGGTTTTGCAGAGCGAACAGTGGAGGAGTGGCACTCATTGATCAAGAGCACCAACATTAGATACTAGTCTCTGTCTTATATGTTTAAGATATTGTAGTGATGGTGGATCCAGTAACACCATTGGTTGGGTATTGAGTTATATCATTTCATATAGTGGGAAATTAATCTAGTAAATTGAGGAGATATCAAGATGCAAATGTGCAGGTATCTACCGGAAGCATAGATATGATTTTGCAGAGTCTATTACAAAAACAAGAAGCCTTGGTATAGGATCACGTAGCTTTCCTAGCAGATTCCCAAAGAGTTATAACATGGATCACATCATTAGAGACCTAACTAGTAAGAGCATAAGGAAAGTCCTTCAGATCCCAATCTAGGGAAACATCCCTAGCTTGCATAGTGAGAGTAGATAGAATGGACCCATCGGCCTAAAGAATCAAGAGACCCACCACATATGGCAAGGGTTCTTGAGACACATTGTAGATAGGATAGATCCATTTTGTATGATTTTTTTATGTATAGAATGAATTCTATATATATGTATGATTGATTTGGTGATATTTTGATGCTTGGTGATTTATTTATTATTTTCCTTCTTTATGTGTGTATATATGTGATGATATCATGGTACTTAAGAATAATGATAATTTTATAGATAGGTAAAACCAATGAGAAGGGGATTAATAGGATGCCCAACTCACATGATGTGAAATTTCCAAGAGGCAGAATAAGGCCAATGCATATAATGGTAGGATGTTCAAGTGTTAATGGTGATGAGTCTGAGTGGATTGAATGGCCCAAGTAAGGATGTGATAATATTTTTGAGATAGTGCAATAATTCAAAGGGGGGATTGATATCTCAAGAGAAGGTAGAGGATGTTTATGTAAAACCTAAGTGGGGACTAAGATCCCAAGAAAAGGTGAGGGATCAGGCCAAAGAAAGAAAATAAGATGTAGTCAAGGTACTTATAGGTAACTAGCCACAATTGGAAAAGGATCACAATGAATTGGTGATAATATCGTCAACTTAATTTAGGATGTGGCTTTAAGCATGGGTCATGAGGTCATTGATTATGTGTTGTGTAATAGCCACTTGTTGATGAACTTCAAACCATATGGTGAATAAGGTATCATCGATTAAATCCTCCCATCAAGTGAGAACATCATGTTGAAAAACATCCATAATGGGAGGAGGATCGTAACGAGGTGGAGCTCCATAGGTAGGTTGTGGTCGGTTATGAGAGGAATTGGATCCATGATTCTAAGTGTGAGAGGAAGTTTTATTAATGGCACACTTATTATGCAGAACCCAGAAGTCGACATCCATGTGTGCACAATATCCATGATGAGAGTAGAAGCAAGGGGCTAAATCAAAAGGCAGTGTAGCCTTTTTAGTTTGGTCATGCTTGACCTTGACTTCAATATTTTTCATGTTTCATCTATAGGCTCTATAGTCAGAAACATCATGCCCCAAAGCCTTGTGCCATGTATAGTATGGATCATTCGTAGCAGATTGAGCTGCCATAAGGGAAACAGGTAAGGGAAAAGGTCTCATAGGCTACAAAGGGCTAGTGATAATATATAATGAGGGAAATAATGTGATGGGTGAGGATGGCACTTGGTGTACAATGTATTTCACCTAGTCATTGAGGTAAAATGAATAAGATTGTCACCCATGAGATCATTAGGATTCCTAGTCAAATTTGGAAACCCGGTCTTCTACTTCTGTTAGGTATAATGGGTCAGCCAAGTTCATGGTGATGTATGGTAGTGTGATCGGTGGAGAAATACAAGTTTTATGAATTGGTTGGGAGGAAATTTAAACTACACTCAGGAGGATCTTCTTATACTAGAGATAAAATTTACGTCATAATTAATCTTGGTGCATAGGGTTTCTTGGTAGAAAAATACTTCCTGATCACAAATATGGGTATAGGCATCTATATGGGTATCATCTAAAGTGCATAGTCAATCATCCTAATATAATATGGAAGCATCAACCATATGGGATCTCAACTATGGTATCGAGTTAGACCATACGCTGCCCACAGGGGTTGTGGTGTTTGGGATATAACTAGCAAGAATCAAAGGATCCTTATAGTGAGGCCACAAGGAATTTGGTAAGCTTAGATATGATGAGTTTAGGAAGTATCAGAAGTTTTTTATTCTAATGTGTGAATTAATCTGGGCTCATTCACCATCCAATTCTAAGAGATTGGGATGTGCATGCACCTGAAAAACTTAGGATGGAATGGAGTTTCCACGAATATTATCTATAGGGTAGTTAAAGAGCTGATATTCCTAAAATGGAATAGGTTATAGTTCATTAAGCATGAGGATCTTGTATGTATCCTTTTTATTAAAGTGTATCATAATTCCAAGGGATGGTGTCCTCTTGAATCTTATAAATATGTCCCCAGTGAGTGAACTTCACACATTAACATGTCGAGAGAAGTAATGGTGCACATGTACGACGAGTCCAAGACCATAGTAGAAGAATGTTATAAGATAATGGATAAAATTGAATACCATATGATTTTGACATCAAACTATTCCTGGGGGAATGGTGATGGGTAACCAAAGAAACACCATGTGAGGTATCTTTCAATGATCATATCCTTAGTAGGTAATTTTTGTGGATTTAAGGTTATCGATATAATTACCAAGATCTTTGATGAAATATAGTGAGGCCACACATGTGCCTACTCCATCATCAATGAGAGTGCGCTTAACCAAAGTGTGACTGACTTGAACTGAAATAAAAAGTGGCAGATTATAAGCATGAAGAAAGAGCTCATTTGGGATCATAAAATTGATGAGAAAATGAATGCATGAATGAGCATCCTGATGGTGAGATTAGTATAGAATTGAGAGAGTTCCTCACATCACCGGAAAATGCTTTCTTCCAAGCCATGCAATGTAGGACTCTTCCCCAAAGAGGGAGGAAAAGGTATGTTCATGTCAAATAATGCATTCATGTGATGTTCATGATGGTGAGGAAATGACATGTGCATGAGTTACAAGAAGGGATCTAGACCAAGAATTTAGGAAAGTGATTCAAGAGGATCCCACTCATTATGACTAGACTATGTAGTAGGTTGAGAGTGTGGAGAATCCTTAGAAATAAATCCAAAATGAGTAGGGGTATTTAGAGATATTTATGAAACTATTTCTTACTCAGTTCTTATATCATCGACCATGTAAGTTTAATTTAAATAGGGGATGATGGTGTTTGTAGATAGAGATGTAGATCTAAACACAATCAACTCTATAGGATAATTTCCACAAGGGATGATGACATCTGGAGGAGGTATATTTTTGATTCAAAGAGCTTAATTTTGAGGCACATAAGGGTATATTACTATATGAGTTCAAGGTTGGAATACTACCAGGATATTCTTGTTCTACATTAAGCTATGACACATTTTACATAATTGATTGTAGTCTATGTTTTAAGGAGCGTAATCTGTGTCAACTACATTGGTTGTAGAATTATCTTGTTTTTTAGAAATTTCAGTTCCATCATGATTAGGAATATGATTAGAGAAGAAGTTATCTTTTCATTATCCTGGTTGATGGATTCATGATGATCCTTCTTTTGAGCTGCGTCATGAGATTTGACTACTTTGGTCAAATGCTCATGAGTGATGGTGTCACAATCAAACTTACGTCCTAAGAAGAAGCTGATGGAAGTCCATTCTGAATGCATGATAGTTCTCATGTAAGTGGCCCAAATTAGTGTACCACTAAAAAAAATCACTCTCATATTTCCAATGAGGAACGGGTTGAGAAGGATCCAGGATTGCGATAAATAATTTAGGAAACCGACGCTTCAACTCTTCCTTACTTAGTGGTTGATGAAAGTTGGATTGGCCTTTATTGTTATGTTTTTGGTCAATATTGAAAACAATTCTATTTAACTAAGAAGTAAGAGGAATATTATCCGAGACTCTATCGTGCATCTCTTTCTTGTTTTTAGAACATTAGAGGATTGGGAATTACTTGTTAGTTTGTGTCTTTGGAGGAGGCCACTCAAATTACCTCATGAGGTAGCCTTTCCTTTTGGTTTGTTCAAAGACCTCTTCTAGGGAGGGAGGAGATAAAGACCTCACCTTGTATTGAAGGAAAGTTTCAAGGGATCGTAAGAAAAGTAGAAATAGGCTATCATTGGGATATTATGTTCTACCTACATAGATAAGGTCTTCCAATGGTTAATGAAAGCTTGTGCTGATTCAATATTAGATTGATGGAAATTGATGAAAGAATTGATGTTGTTTTCAAGGAAATCATGACATTGAAATTCATTCACTATGACTATCATTAGGGAATCTAGCTCGACTATGGAGTTAGGAGGAAAATTATGGTACCAATCTAAACCATCTTCTATAAGTTATTTTACTAGGAGTTTGGTGGAAGCATATGAATTGGTCTTGATCCATTCCTTATAAATATCACCAAAGGCCTTTATATGAAGTGTGGGATTAATAAAACCTATTGATGGTGAATCAAAGAACCCCTGAATGTCTGCAAATCAATGGGTTGAGACTCTCAGTATGATTACATATCATGGAGCTTTTCCCAAGTGTGGGACCTTGTGAACGGGAAAGCTCTCCGGATGAAGGCCGGTTCCTATTCCTCTGTTCAGATGCACACGTAAAAATGTAGAGGGTTTGCTTAAAAAACCTAATCTAACTTTCCAAGGAGATAGGGTAAGAATATGCATAAAAATAAACCTAAACTAACAAAGGTGATGCACCGAGGAATGAAGAACACCTATCTTGCCAATAAACACAAACCATTAAAATGTAATGCAAGATCATGCATAGATAACCAAAATTGTAGTGAAAGATTAGGAGGATGCAAATAAACATAGAGAGGGTTAAGAATCATCCACAGACATGCATTATCTACTCCAAATATTGATACAATACACTACAAAATGCCAAGAGGCAAAGTTGCATTACAGTTTTAAATGGGAGGTTTGAACTCAACAAACTCACTTGCCAAAGAGAAGAAGGGAGGGGCAAAACAAGAATGTCCAACCTTTAGAAAGAATCCCCTCCTTACAATTTATAGGAAGAATGAGAGAGGGAAGAGAGAGGAAATCCAAATCTACCCCAACCACCTCTAGGTTACATTTAATTTATCTCATTATGGCAGTAGGTGAGAACCCTAGCAAACCCAAAAAATGGCGAATTGTATTTTGCATTTTTAAGAACTTATTCCCACCCAATTAAATATATCCAATCATAGTTGGATAGAGGACCTCGTAATATTTCCGAAAAGTCCAACCTTGCATGAATCCGAGCTCCCTGTGAAAAGTTATGGCCATCTGAATATCTGTGCCAGGGTTTGCTTCCTGTCAGTGCTCAAAATTTTGCGCCTCCCGAAGATGCACCATAGGCGCTGAAAATTACATGTTGACACTCTTTTTCTTGCACCTTGGCACATCCTTTTTTGTGTCGACATCTTTGTTGTGCACCCTTAACCTACGCCTTGGCGCATCCATTTACATGTCGACACTCTTTTGCCTGTGCCTTGGCAACATCCATTTACATCGGGCTTTGAGTTTCTTTGATTTCCATATTCTTCTACTTGTCTATATCTACCCAGGGGGAAAGATATATAAAACAGAACCATTGTAAGAGATAGATGGAATAATGCCACAAATATCCATACTAGACATATAGGGTGTTAATGGATCTTGCTAGACTACTTGTAAGAATTTTTTCTGAATGGGAGGTTGAGTGATGGGCACCTCATTAGGCCCATTTGGAAAATATGGGGGTGTGATGCCTCAAGAGCTCTTTGGAGGGTGGTTGAGTAACTGATCCATGTTGGCTTGTATTTGGAGAAACTAAGCCATCATAGTGGATTGATGTTTTCTCATTTTGTCAATGAGTTGGAGAATGAGGCTGGTAGGGTCAGAATTAGAGGCATTTTCAGATGAGCCTATCTTGGTAACTTTCCTATTTTCTTCCCTATGTTTTATGAGAAAAATTCATGAAGGTTTTTTCCAAGCATTTCTTTTGATTATCCTTTATATTGAGGGAAACTCAGATAGAAAATTTTGAATCTCAAGAGGATGGTGAAAAACATCATCATTCTTCCTTTCTTCTTCATCATCCTCAGGTGGGCCATTACGGTGGGTAAAATGATTACTTCTAAGTGATCTTATGGCACAACCACCCACGCTAAAAGGAAACTCAACTTTAGGATGATATGACTCAGGAAATGTTTATACACCAAACATTTTTGAAAATGAAGCCTACAGAAACAATCGGTTGTACATAAAAATGTACATAGGAGCCAAAGGCATCTGTAAGTAGATCTAGGAGAATATACAAAATCAGCCATGTAAAAAGGTCTGCACAGGGGCTGAAGGTGTTCAGATAAGGAAAAAAAAAGACAAATAGGATCGCCCAGGGGTGATGGTGTTTACGAGGGTGGGTTTTTGAGATTTTATGTATTTTTTTTGGGTATTTAGATAAGATTAAATTTGGAGATAGGATTCTTTTAACGACGTGTGCTATGTTAGGAAATATTAGTTATTGTGACATGTAATTATATTATCTAGATGATAATATAATAATGTAATAGTTAGTTTATATTTGTGAGTTGTGATAACAACTTGTGTAGATATAATTTTGTGAGAGAATAAATCTTGTTGAGAAATTCAAGGAATATTTGTAGGGAGATGATGATAAAAATAGGGAATCATGGATGAAGTTTGACTCCTTGTATTAAGGAGCTACTCAACCCTATATATGCTAACTATGTGTCATATGATTAATATACAATATAGTGTGATTATTAATATTTTATGTGTATTTTTCTAAATGTTTATTTGCATTATTTGAAATTGTATTTGAATCATCCAAGTTTTAACATGCTTGACCTAAAGGTTTGTAATATTCAAGTTGGGTTCACTAGAGGATGTATGTGGGCCAAAATGTGTCCCAATAACATGCACTCCTAAATCATCCATTCGAAAAGGGTATCGAGGTAACAATTAGGAAACACACATGTACCAACATACAAAGGGATAAAATTAAAGGGGCTATAGTGAGCACCATGGTAACATATATAGAGGGAAGTAACCCCTACACTAGGTCAACCTAGGTTTTTCAAGGCCCATGTTCAAGATAGAGGAAGGAACCCTATTGAGATATTGGTAGTTGGGTGTGGAGACATCGGGATCAATAATAAATGTGCATAAGAAGACTGAAATGAAAGTAAATGATAACTAAGGAGATGATACTTGATAACATTACCATGATAACTAGCATCCAACATGTATAATACTAAGCTAACATAGCATAACGAAGAAGGAAGTAAACTAATCTATGCAAGATGACAAGATATGGTTAGAAAACTCACCTTGTAATTGTACGGTGGTCACTAATGCTTCTATCTCCTGAGAAGAAACAAAAAGAGAGAGAATCACTATTATGTGGGGAAGGAGAACAAGATCCTGTCCTAGAATCACTACATGTGACCTAATAGTATAAGAAACCATCCAAGAAGAAGAGTATCTAGTCCAATCTGAGCAAGATGCAAGATGAATTAAGAGATAGATAAGTAGATGCAAAGATGGTGCAAAAGAGTAGAGCTAATGATAGTCTAAATGATTCTTGATTCCTTTTATTATGAGTATCAAATGAGACGAGGGTATATATAGGATGTAATATCTCATGGGAGATGGTGTCGGTAAATGGAAATACTACACTGACATAATCACCCATAAGAGATTGTGTTGGTGAGGGATCATAAAATGATGTAAAGTGTCATGAAAAGTAGAAATAATGTGTCATAGATCATGGATATGGATAAACAAGATGCCAAGTGATTGAATGCAACCAAGAAAATGTGAATGTGATTTGTATGAGACATAGGAGGAAAAGGATACTTGGTGGAAGGAATACTAAGGAAAAGACCAAATAGTGACTCTTTCTACATGTATTGTCTCTAACACATAATTGTTATGTGAATAATCATTCCCTATTCTCGGCATGTCCCTTAAGGTACCCACACTATAAATAGATCAGCAATGACCATTATCTACACAAAGGAAATTGTTAGTAACAAGTATGAAATATGAAAATTGAAATTTATGTGTATACACTTTACATGGAAGGCCTTTGAGTTTATATACTCCATGAATTTGAGTGTAAAATTTTAAAAGAAGAATAAGATGCTCTCACTCAATCATTCAAAAGAAAAAATGTGTAGGAAAAATAATTGACGATATAAAAGATATTAAACAGAAACTAGTATAATTTGTAATGGAGTGTGACATGTTATGTTTTGATTTAATGAAAAATACAAGTTTCATTTTGATGATGTTTGTAAGGTTGTTTAATTTTTATATGGACTACATAGTAAGATCCATTTTACCATTACACAAACAAAAATTTCTACTAAAGGTGAACCAATAAAATTTCCATAAGGGTGGAAACGAGTAAGTGCAGCAATTTGGTGGACAATTAAGTGGACATAAAAACCAAAATTTATGTATCGCGATTACGGTTTATAAACCACGATCATGGTTTTAAAATCATGATCACGGTTTTAAACAACAATTGCGGCCCTCTGAGATTAAAAAAATAGACCCGTGACTCCTCATTTTCCCCCATTTCCCCTATGAACCATGATTTCTCCTAGACCTTTGGCACTCAAGCTTTGAATACCCCCTAAAAATTGCTCCTCAGACTTTTGGATCGTGAATGTTTCAACAATTCCACCAAGATGAAGAGGTAAGCCTTCGATTTTGATCAAATTTCTTGCATTTAGGTTTTTTTATTTTCATGGGTTTTTTCAATTTTTTGTTTATGTATACAATTTTTTTGTTTTTTCAGTTTCTCAGCAAGCTTGTAATCCTACAAACCATCCAAATATTCCTCAAAACCCTCCAAACATTCCTCAAAACCCTCCTCCAAATGTAGATCCACCTCCTGTGGCTCCTTTTGTCCCCATGGAACCAACAAGAACACAAGCTGATATCATTGGAAGAATCCGACAAAATAAAATTGCCATTGAGAACCTTATTCAGACTATAAGACAAAATCATGCCACAAATCCATCCCGCATGACTTTAGCCAACACATTGCAAACATTGATTGGTGAAGTCGACTCTGCAACCAACCAAATAGATAGATGGAATACCTTTAGAGGTGATTGTGGGTGGTGGTATGTGGATAAATTATCCCATGCGGCCGTAAAAGACAACAATTGCAAAAGACCGCATTCGTGTATTATTTACTGACCCGAGAACTAATGCCCCCATACATACTTGCAAATGGTTCCCAATCCATTGGTGCCATGATGATCAAATCAAGAACAATTTTTGGGACCGATGGTGGATGGTTTTTGATTATCCACCATGCAAAAACAATGAGGTTCCTCTCTATTTTTTGAAGAAATTATATTGCGAGTTCGTGCTTAATGAGGTCCCAAATTATTTTGAATTTTATGAGTTTTATGGGTGAGGAGGTGGCTCTACATAGAGTAGACCTAGTGCACGCATTGGTCAACCAAGGATCCCCCATGCCCCAAAACCCCCACTGCCTTCATTTATCCCTCCTACAGTGAAGGAGGTTGTGGATATTGACACACTACATGCATTAAGGGAGCTCACTGACACTCTAACCCAACATAGTGACCAGATTACATCTGGTGATGTTGGTGGAGGTGCCAGTTCTAGTGCACCACACCACTGTGGATCATGTGGTGCCATATGCACTATGGGTGAGACATCATTTGCTGGATCACATGATTTCTTTTCTCTAGATGAGATGATGGCGGATGTTTTTGGAACTGGTGCAAATGATCTTGGTCTTTCATAGGTAAATGTCAAATAAATATTTAATAATATATATACAATAGTTTAATTCATTTGATATTTTAATATATATGTATTTGATTACGTCATGTACATACATGTAAAAACTATTTTTTTTAATTTTAAACAGCAAGAGCCGGTGAAGGACACATCCGATGTCGACATGCTAGCTACTGCAGTTGGGCGTGTTACAGACATAAGTTTCAAGTTGTACTTACATTTCAAATTTCATTTGATTGCACTTTTATTATTATAATGTTTCACGTGTACATGTACATATTAATATGTTTGTCTTTTATATGCAGGAGCCTGACGGGTCATCATCTGCTCTAGGCACTGAGGCTACTGGCATGCCTCATGTGACTTTTACGCAGGTTAGTTTCTCTTTACACTTTGTTTCTAATTGTGGAAGTTCAGTTGTGTATCTACTCTTGTAGGAATTTTGGAGACTCGAGTAACATCGAAGCTTCCCTAGAAGATCATTAAACCTAGATTCCTTGGTTGGTTTCTATTAGCAAATTAATATGTATTGGTCTGTTATGTGTCGATTATGCTTTGGGTCTGTTATGTGGCAGTCATGTAGATTAATATTGATTTGTACATGTTTTTTGTATAGCTTATGACTGCTAGAGAGACTCCTCCATATATGCAGACTGTGGAGGCTGCTGTAGATACTACCATATCATCTGCAAATCCACTAAGGTACAATTTTTCAAATTTGTTAAATTTTGGAGGAATTTTTTCTTATTACTTAAATCTACAATATCAAATTTTGTACATGAAATATTTAATTTGAACTATTTATTTGTATGTAGCTTACCCCTCATGAGTCTACCGTTGACCCTGCAACACGTCGACGACAAATTGATAGGGATCATGAGATTGCGGTAAGATTTCACATGCATTAACTAAATTCTAAGTTTCTAAATTTTGAATGTATTTTAAAAATTTTGGTGTTAAAAACTTGTTGTTTATGAATGTGAAGGCTAGGTTGCAGGCCTACTTAGAGATGCCTAGGACCACATGGATGAAATCCGTAGTGGCATCTCCCTCCACTACATCCCCAGGTCATGGACATGCTTCTTCTAGCAGGGCAAAGAGAGGGAAGATGTTTCATGATTAGATTCATAGGACTGGATGTATATATATATATATGCCATCTGGTCCTAGTTCATGATTCTTCATATATCCATGTATATAGCCTTATGCGACCGCATGTGGTCCTATATGTATGACACACTTAGTTCGATACATGTTATGAACTTATATTTTCATAGACACATCCAACACACTTAGTTTGATACATTATATCCATGTTGGTTTTCATAACAATATTACTTCTATGTTTGATTTGATTTCATTGCACATGATATCCTTCTATGTATGTTTTCATAACCATATTAGTTCTATATGTTTGATTTGATTTGATGGCCTTGATTATGTGACCATTATTGATATGATATATATGATATATGATTTGTTAAATGTTATTGTTAAATGATATATGATATATGATGTTATGTTATATAATGGTTTTGAAGGTTCTTGGGTGCAAGATCATTTTTTTTTCAAGAGATTCAAGTGTGGACTTATATCAATTTTCTTATTTTAAGCACGTGGTTAACACACTCCAAAGTTGGACAAAATGTACACAATTAAAAATGGTCTTGAGGGATTTATTACAAGTCATTTTATATGTTTTTAGTGTACTTACAATTTATTTGTTAAGTATTAGTCCAAATTAAACTTGTTATTGATGTGTGTAACAATAAGGTCCTAATTTGAATTCACTTGTAAAAAAATACATAAACATTGTAGAACTTAGTTGGCACAAGATATGCAAAAAATATTCTTAACACTCTATTGTGTATTAACATGCTTTAAAAAGAGATCATTTAACAATCATTAGAGTATTTACATGGTAATGTGTTAACCTTGTTGCAATCTCATTGATGCGAGCCGAGTAGCACGAGAAGTCATGCCCCGGGAGGTCGTGGTCCAACAAATTGTCACTACCAACGTGTTCGATTGGGGGGGTATATGCCTTTGGGTGCTATGGAGGGCTCTAGGGAGGCCCGGTTTGGAGTCAGACCACCTGATCTGGAGCCTTCCTAGCATTCCTTGAGCCTTCGTGGCATAATTGTTTACAAACTGCCTTTTCTAAGCAAGTCCTAGGAAATGAACGAAGGTGCAAGTAGTGAGAAGTCATGCCTCAGATGTCATGGCACCAAACCAACTGCAAAAACATCTAGGTGGCCTAGGTGAATGCTAGAGGAGGCTTCGTTTCAGTGCATGACAATGTCGTTGCTTCAGGCTACTTCTTTCAGACGTAGTCCCTTAAGAGCCCTAAGACCAAAAAATTGTTCAACTTCGACGGGTGACTACTCGGACTCTATTACACCTAGAGATGTATCGTTGGATCCTAAACCTTGGCATAGGGACCCTCTATAATATATTGTCTTAGTTTTTTTGCCTCCAATTGGTGCTCTCGCTGCCCTATTGTTTGCAAACGTGTCAAATAGTGCAATTTGAGCTAGTGTAAGGTTGTCAAATGCTATATTTTGAAAACGGTGGGTGTCATGGCACCAAACTGACTATACATGTCCAAGCTAGTGGCCAGTGAACACTAGAGGAGGTTTCTTTTTGTGTGCGACAACGTCAGTTTGCTTCCGGGCTACTTCATTCGAGCGTAGTCCCTTAAGAGCCCTAAGACCAAAGAACCGTTCAACTTTGACGGGTGACTACTCAGACTCTGTGGCACCTAGAGATGTCTCGTTAGATCCTACACCTCAGGTGTAGGGACCCTATACAATAGCATGAATCTCAAGTTTTTCTAATCTCTAATCGGTGCTCTCGCTGCCCTATTGTTTGAATACACGTAAAATAGTGCAGTTTGAGCAAGTGTAAGGCTATCAAACGTTATATTTTGCAAACGGTGTGTTTTGGCACCAAATTGAATATGCCAAAACATCTCCGGTGGGTAGGTGAATTCTAGAAGAGGCATTTTTTTTGTGTGTGACAACGTCGTTTCTTCTAGGCTACTTCATTCGGGCATAGTCCCTTTAGAGGCCTGAGACCAAAAACCTATTCAACTTTGACGGGTGACTACTCAGACTCCATGGCACCTAGATATGTCTCATTAGATCCTACACCTCGGCGTAGGGACCCTCTACAATAGTATGTCTTGGTTTTTTCCATCTCCAATCGGTGCTCTCGCTGCCCTATTGTTTCCAAACACGTGAAATAGTGCAGTTTGAGCCAGTGTAAGGCTGTCAAATGCTATATTTTGCAAACAGTGGGTCATGGCACCAAACTGACTATGCCAACATGTCTGGGTGGTCAGGTGAACACTAGAGGAGGCATCATTTTTGGTGCACGACAACGTCGTTGCTTCCGGGCTACTTCGTTCGGGCATAGTCCCTTAAGAGCCCTGAGACCAAAAAATCGTTCAACTTCGACGGGTGACTACTCGAACTCCGTGGCACCTAGAGATGTCTCGTCAGATCCTACACCTCAGCATAGGGACCCTCTACAATATCCTATCTTGGTTTTTTCCGTCTCCAATCGGTGCTCTCACTGCCCTATTGTTTGAAAAAGCGTGAAATAGTGCAGTTTGAGCCAGTGTAAGGCTGTCAAATGCTATATTTTACAAACGGTGGGTCATGGCACAAAACCACTATGCCAACATGTCTAAGTGGCTAGGTGAATGCTAGAGGAGGTGTCATTTTGGTATGTGTGACAACTTCTTTGCTTCCGGGCTACTTCGTTCGGGCGTAGTCCCTTAAGAGCCCTGAGACCAAAAAATTGTTCAACTTCAACGGGTGACTACTTCAGACTCTGTGACACCTAGAGACATATCGTTAGATCCTACACCTTGGTGTAGGGACCCTCTACAATATCCTATCTCAATTTTTTCCGTCTCCAATCGGTGCTCTCACTGCCCTATTGTTTGCAAACATGCGAAATAGTGCAGTTTGAGCCAGTGTAAGGTTGTCAAACACTATATTTTACAAACGGTGGGTCGTGGCACCGAACTACTACACCAAAAATTTGGGTGGCTAGGTGAATGCTAGAGGAGGCATCATTTTAGTGCACGACAACATCATTTCTTCTGGGCTACTTCGTTTGCGTATAGTCCCTTAAGAGCCCTGAGACCAAAAAATCGTTCAACTTCAACAAGTGACTACTCGGACTTCGTGGCACCTAGAGATGTCTTGTTAGATCCTACACCTTGGCATAAGGACCCTCTACAATAATATATCTCTATTTTTTCTATCTCTAATCAGTGTTCTTGTTTCCCTCTTGTTTGAATACGCATGAAATAAGCAGTTTGAGCCAGTGTAAGGATGTCAAATGCTATATTTTAGAAACGGTGGGTCATGGAACCAAAAATACTATGCCAACATGTCTGAGTGGCCAGGTGTATGCTATAGGAGGCATCATTTTGATGTGTGACAACATTGTTGCTTCCAGGCTACTTTGTTCAGGCGTAGTCCCTTAAGAGCCCTGAGACCAAAAAACCGTTCAACTTCGACGGGTGACTACTCGGACTCTGTGGCACCTAGAGATGTCTCGTCAGATCCTACACCTTAGTGTAGGGACCCTCTACAATATCCTGTCTCAATTTTTTCTGTCTCCAATTGGTGCTCTCGTCTGCCCTATTGTTTTGCAAAATAGTGTAGTTTGAGCCAGTGTAAGGTTGTCAAACACTATATTTTGCAAACGGTGGGTCGTGGCACCAAACTGACTACTCTAAACACATCCAGATGGCTAGGTGAACACTAGAGGAGGCATCATTTTGGTGTGGGACAATGTTGTTGCTTCTAGGCTACTTCGTTCGGGTGTAGTCCCTTAAGAGCCCTAAGACAAAAAAGTTCAACTTCGACGGGTGACTACTTGAACTCCGTGGCACCTAGAGATGTCTTGTCACCTTGGCATAGGGACCCTCTACAATAGCCTATCTCAGTTTTTTCTATCTCTAATCGGTGCTCTCGCTGCCCTATTGTTTGCAAATGCATGAAATAGTGCAGTTTGAGCCAGTGTAAGGCTGTCAAATGCTATATTTTGCAAACGATGGGTCGTGGCACCAAAATGACTGTGCCAACACATCCGGATGGCTAGGTGAACACTAGAGGAGGTTTCATTTCGGTTTCATTTCTTCTGGGCTACTTCATTCAAGCGTAGTCCCTTAAGAGCCCTGAGACCAAAAAATCATTCAACTTTGACGGGTGACTACTCGGACTCCGTGGCACCTAGAGACATCTCGTTGGATCCTACACCTCAGTGTAGGGACCCTCTACAATATCTTGTCTTGGTTTTTTCCATCTCCAATCGGTGCTCTCGCTGCCCTATTGTTTGCAAACGCGTGAAATAGTGCAGTTTGAGCCAGTGTAAGGCTGTCAAACGCTATATTTTGCAAACGGTGGGTTGTGGCACCGAACCGACTTTGCACACATGTAGGGATGGTCTTGTAAACACTTGGGGAGGTGTCATTTTTGGTTCTCTAAGCTCTCGGTGCTTCTGGGCTACCTCCTCTGGAGCCAAGAACCCCCTCCACAGGTACATAAATCGTTGTTAATTGCTTCTCTTTTCTTGTAAAACAATGAAAGCTTCTCTTAGCTTCGAGAATATAAAATTATCTACTAACAGTGCCAACCATGTGAAGGTGGAAGATTTTCTGGCACCACTAACCTGCATAAAAGTGTTAGTCAAAGAAATTTAAGTTTCAAATCAAAACCATACTAGATATATACAAAATACACAAATTTAATAAAATATATGAACTTGAATCTAGAACTAAAAAATTTAAACAATTCAAAGAAAAATTATATATACCAGACGAGCTTAGGTAAATTCATTCCAATGTTCACCATCAGGATGTGAAAGTGTCTAAGCTTTTCTAGCACCACTAACCTGCATAAAAGTGAACTAGTCAAAGAAATTTAAGTTGAATCAAAACCATGTATACTAGATATATACAAAATACACAAATTTAAACACTTATTATACAAAATACTAGATATATACAAAATACAAAAATTATCTGGTTGAAAAATTTAAACACTTCAAAGAAATTATATATACCAGACGTGAGCATGTAAATTCATTCCAATGAACCATCGGGATCAGATCTACTCTGAATAGCAGACATGATTGCTTCATGATCTGACTCTTGAACCTTCCAAAGAATCTTTTTATTAGGCCTTCCTCGATATCTATACAGCTGAATATTTGTCGCTAGAACTAGATGTGAATATAAGAGTATTTTCCTGTGTGTCTCAAAGTCTTCAAACACCCAAACAGAGGAGTTTTTTAATGGATACCGTTGAAGCCAAGTTCCAGTAACTACCACTAACCCTGTAGGGTACTCAATATCTTCACCATCTATAACAGGAGAAGTCAACTTATTTCTTTCCTCGATGCAATGACATAAGAAATAGTTTGTTCCTTCTTCATTGTCTTCTGTCGCAATAACTGCAAACACATGTCCTACAAAAAACAAAGGTTTCAACTCAAATTTAAATTACATATTAAAATTTCAATGGACATAACTCAATACAAAAATTGTAAATAACCATTTACCTTGTCGCACCAAAATTGAAATTTCATCAAAGTCCTTGGATGTTGCAACTTCATATGTAGAAACAAGTCGTAATGCCTGTGGAGGTTGATAACTGGGAAGTGAGTTAGAGGCCTACAAATCCATCCATCCACCCATTCTTGTGAATCACACTCAACAGTGACAAATTTGATACAAGATGCACAAAAACATGCCAACTTTCTTGTCCATGTGGCCCACAAAGTAGCGTCTGAGCTACAAAATGAGTGCATATCACTGGACCCTGTGAGTGTCATACAATCCTCGTAGTTAGCAATTTTTTGTTCCTCTATCAACCAAAAATATCTGTGAACTGTGGAATTTTCTTGAGAACCTCAGGCCATGTTGTCAATACACCATTCCACTATGCTCTTTACATCTTTCAATTTAGCACCATCTTTGTACTTCAACTCTTCTCTTACAAGAGCTCTTTTCACACATGCCCCTGCACCGTCATGCTCTCCTTTTCCATGTCCAGCCTTAGTGAAACTCCAAATATGTTGCACACCCATCTTGACGTGTATCTTGCTCATCCAATAAAACATTCGTGCATTCTTAAACTGAGACGTGTAATTATCTGACCATATATAATGTTGTTTGAAGCGGATGTCCCTATCAGACAAGTTTCCATAAAATAACTGGAAACACCCTTGCACAAATTCAGTAGAATGAGTACGATCATCACTGATATAAAAGTGGTACTCTCTTAAAAATTTTGATCATTCTCTGTACTGTCAGGAGAATGTATAAATGCTATATGCACAAAAATGGCAACTTGTACTGAGTTGTAATATTGCGATTGAACCTCCATTTGTGGTTGCAATGTGTAATTCTCTGTAAAATTGACCACTGAAACAATAGTACCAATAGGAAATGTGTCCTTGCATATCTTGAACTATTCATCCAACCATCGAGCTCTGTGTGTATGCCTAGCATACTCATAAACAATTTCATCCTTAAATTTTCTCATAAATTAAAAAACAGGCATATGTTTTGTAACTAGCTCACACCGTTTAGACTCCTTTCCATCTTTCAACTGGTATGGTACTGATTTATATTTATCAAACTCAACTAAATTATGTCCTATTGCACCTTCAATTTTCTCATGGATGCAACTTTCCAATTTAGGTAATCCGCCGCATGTACCACAACTTCCATCTAAACAATCCTGACTATAAAAAATTTGTCCAACTTCTCTTTCACAAAATATCGTAGGAATGAAATCCCTGGAAGATATTGGTGGAACTTGAACACCACATTCCGATAACATAGTTTCAGAATGAAAATTAGAACGAATACATAAAAATTTAGCATAATGCATCACAAATTCAACATGTTGCCTACAACAACAAGTGGTGCGAGCGTGGTTGATTTTCACATAGAATGGTTTCAACATTTCAAAAAAACGTTGACTAATTTTAATTTCTAGATGCTCTTGTTCAAACTTATGAAAAAATTGAGTTTGAGTCATATCTAAGAAATGCTTTGGATGTGGTTCGCGATTAGTAGAACCAACTCTTTGTTTTACAACATCTCTTGTATTAGGTGAAACTCTAGTGTTATCATGCCAAAATTGAATAACAACTTCTCTTATAGCATCAGATTTATCTTTTTCCTTACGCGGTGCTCTAGCAGAAAATGCCCAAAAATTGGTGTTATTGAGTGATTGAAGGATATTACATATTTCAATTGCTTTCATTAGATTTTTTCAATTAACTTTCAACATTCGACTTGTTTTCGTAATCAAACATTTTTTTTATTGATTCACTTACAACACTAGTAGCAAGTACACGACGCACAATATTACTATCCCTAGTGTGTCTCTTGACACCAACAGTGTGATATGCATCATGAAGGTTTTCAACAATTGTAGAGGTTTGACCACGTATATTAGATGTTGTCAATCCTAAGGTGTTTAATGTAGGTCTCATTTTAATCAATTTCATCAAACTAACCAACAACTAACATCTTTGGGAATCATTTAAAATTTCAAAATGATTATCCTAAATTTCAGTGGCTTTTCTTCTGATTTTCCATTCAGAAATTTTGTCAGACATTGGTTTCAAAATGTTTTCATCAATTTCAATAAAATAATTAGGTTTCTTACGTAAAATCCTAGGAGGTGTTTTTGTCAAATTTTTCTTGTCTACAGTTTCAACCTGAATTTCCTTATTCACATTTTCATTGTCTCCTTCAATTTCAACATCAGCTACATCACGAGTATTTAATTCTTCTTCAACATTGACAGTAAAAACATCTTCATCACAAGTATTTAATTCAACTTCAACATTGACAGTAGAAACATTACCTGGTTCCTCATTGCTTACAATAGTAGGGGTTGAAGATGAACCTCTTCTTGATTCACGAAGATTCTGCATTCGCTCAACATTTTGAAATTTGTTTGCCTCTAATTTGTCTGGTGTTTTTTTACTTAATGACTTCCTTTTTTGACTTCGTTTCTTGTCTCCCATGATGTTTTGCTTCTGGTGATAAGAAAAATGTACAGAAAGTGACAAATTTTGTAGTAATTCATATGGTAAGGTCAAACAGTAAAAATTAGAAAGTAATTCAAACATTGGGATGTGTGTAAATATGATTTAAGAACTGTAATCGTGCTTTATAAAGCGCAATCACGGTTTATATAACACGATCGTGCTTGTTATCAAAACCGTGATCATGGTTCTATCTATATCATCAAATCTGACCCTAAGGCTCAGGAAATCTTTGTTTTTCCCCAACCAAAGCTATGGGAGGTCATTATGGCATGTAAAAGGTCAAAAAACTTAAAATTTTCTCTTCTGCATACTTGAACCATGCTGAAAAATTGAAAACATTTCACAAAAATGGTGCCATCGCATAGGGGAGATTGTTAGCTTCGTAGAAATATTGATTTTAAAGTGAATAGAATAAGATAAATATCATTTTATAATTTTTACTAACAATAGGTCTTTAAGACATTTTTTCCTGCGAATGTTCATGTCTACGTTTAAGACTGTAAATTTTGTTTCGCTTATCAAAATGTGATAAAACTTATACCATCCCAAGCATGGAGAAATTCTATACACGTTAAAAAATATATTTGATTTCGATATTTTTTGATATAGTTATGGCGGGAAAATGGAAAGCGCTCTGTTTTCTAAAAAAATTCAGACCACTTTCACGGAAAAAATCATAAAAAAAATATTGCTCGAAAAAATACAAAATAAAATCCATCCCAAGATAGACAATGACATCTAACTTTTCACCAAAGGAAAAAAAAATAACAATCGCGGGCAAACGGACTACAATCTTATAGGTTTTTTCAAAAAAAAAAAACCAAGTCATATAATTTTGAGTGTTTAATATAGCTAAACTTGTCCATTTTTTAAAAAAAATAGTAGTTTAGAAACTAGATTTTGGATGCTACAATTCATATTTATATAATTTTTTCTAATTTTGAGTACGCGTATTGCTAATAATCCCTACAAGTTGAGATTTCTCTATTTTTTGCAATATAATGTCCACTTATGACCCCTTTTTTGCCCACCAACTTGCTGCACTTACCCAAAATATTATTCATTATGTAGAAAGTATATGATTTTTCCAAAATACTACATATAAGTTAGATTTTGTGATGTGTAGGTCAAAGGAATTTTAGGAATGTAAGAATCCAAGGTTGTGTGCATGGTGTGTAGATTGAATAGATGAGGGAAATAACAAAACATATTGTCCAAAATATCATATGAATAAACCATAGTTTCCTTTGGGTGGAAGAACTAAGTATTGTAAAATTTGTAGAGTGTGCAGATATCCTACTAGAAAATTTCATTTGATGTAATAATATGTGTCATATCCCCTTAGCTTAATGTAAATATTTTTCAGAGAAATCTTACATGAATATAAATATCACAAATCTCTAATGGAACTAAAAGAGGAAGTAACCAGGAATGTGTTTCCAATACATACACCATTAGTTTTGAATCCATAACTAGTTTCACCCAAATTAGAAATGGATCTTGCATGAGGTTGGTTTCTTTAGTCTCATCGGCATAATGTGTAGTGGCCTCCTACGTCTCCTCAACATAATTCACAATAGACTCCACCATCTTCAAATAAGTATGAACCAAGATTTTCCTTCTCCATTAAAATATGATGGGGTGAGATCCTCCTTCACTAATAAACCAACCATAATAGAGTGTTCCTCTACCTCAAGTACATAATTGGAGGTACCCAAATCAAAATCATGGTTCGAATGCTTCACATAGGCTATATAATGGGTAGTAAGGAGGCTGACAAGGTGGTTATCAAAAAAAGAAGCAACGTCCTCAACCCTAAATGTAAGTAATAGTTTTTTATCTTTGCAGAGAACCAAACCATATTACGTGAAATTACCCATATAATATAGCATGATATATTTATTGTGTAAATTGTATAGTAGTTGCACAACATCACACAAAATACTATTTTGTATTAGAGAAGAAATGGAAGGAAAAATACTTGCATAAGGTTAATGTGTTGCCTAGAGATATTATAAGCCTATTTTTCTCTACATACAATGTCACATGAGGAAATATATCCATATCCTATAAGAAAAAAAATATTAAAGGATGCCAAAGGATTACTGCATTCTATCTGAAATAGAGATGTAAATAGCCAAAATACATGATAAGTTGAAGCATGTGTATATCAGAAATTGATGAGGATATTTAAATAATGAGTGGTAGTTTCACTTATATACATTTGTGGATAATAAATGTATTATGAAATGAAGATATTTCCAAAAAGATATCAAATTTCTTTAATATTATTTTGGAAAGTGCAACAGAAATAGTGGGATGATCCAATAAGCTAGTTTGGTATGTTAAAACTAAGAAACCTTGGGATGGAGATACATTGTTGAATATAATTCTTATAGGATACAAAATATTATGTGTATTATTTAACTTTAATATCACAATGAATATTATACCGACACCAACTATCGCATACAATCTAGTAACATTAAACCTAGTAGATTATGGAAGGTAGAATCCAATTTGAAGGTTGTAAGAGGTAGATATAATGGTAAGATGACTTAGTTTTAAGGGTGATTTTGAAATTATTAACATGAAGACAAACAAAACACACTACCTTGTTTTAATTGGGAAGAAATGGGAATACAATGGAAACATGAAAATCAACAAAATAATTAATCACATGGAATTTCAATTAAATGATTATAGTGTCATCATTTCTATAAACAGGAAAAAGAAAAATCCTTATAACATCCCAAAAGATCAATTGTATCCTTATATACATGATACTTAAATTTAGTTCAAGGTAGATCATGAAGTGAGGGTAGAAATAAAAAATAGAATAGAATCAGTTGGCGAAGTAAAGTATAAAGATTCACATAACCTTTGAGAGATGATCTATATATTTTATGGAGTGTTTAATCAAACAATCCATTCCTAGAGGAATATTTGTAATACATCATAAAATCCCATGCCAAGTCTAAAATAGGAATATTATATGAATTTACACACACACACACACACACACACACACACACACACATCATGATTACATTGATCCAAATGGAAAAATAAAAGTTCCATGGGATATTTCTTAATATATTATTGGGGATTGATATGTAGACTTAAAACATTATATACACAAGGAACATAAAATTAAACCCATGATGATGGTTCATGTGGAGTAAAGAAAAATCCCAAAATACTTTGACACAACTAACTTAGACACCTTCTTGATCAAATTCCAAAAAAAATTACTCTAATAAGATATATGAGTAAGTGCAATAGACTATTCATGGAAAGGAGTGACAGTAACCTTGTGAGTGATACACATAATGAAGGATCTAGGAAGATAAAAGTAGTATGTATGATGCTTGAAATATTTTTGATACCATTCATAGTAACTAAAACATATCCCTTATTTTTTCTATAATCTAGTTTCCAACAATCCATATTCAATGATATATTAATGTGTGGAACGTGTACTAAATTCAACCATATTAGTGAATCATATATTTCCCAACATCCTCACTTGTTGGTATGTGTGTGCTTGTGTGTTTTTATTGATGTAAAATTTCCATTAATGACAAAGGATGATGTGATAGGGTGTCATGATGATTTCCTAGATGATTGAGAAAATGTGTGATGATGAGATACAATCATCATGGTGTGCACAAGTGTGTATGAGTGGAAATGGTGCAAGTTTTTTTGTCTAGATAACTATTTCACTGAATTTTTGGGTGATAAAATAGATAAGGTCAAGGTCAAGGAGGAATACCTATTATATGTATATCTAAGGTTAAATGCATGAGTTACTGAATTTATCCAAGCTGATTGTAGAGAACTCTTTTTTTTTCTGGGAAGGACTACATATAGATGTAAAGCAAGACCACAAAATGATATTAAATAGAAAGATTCATAGGAATACCAAGCAAGGCTAGATCCAAGAAGTGTGATGCTTCCTTGAATGGCTTTCAATCCTCGGTTTTTATTAAATTAATGAAATTAAATACAAGAAATGAAGGTCTTATTGCTAACACTTTGATTTAGGTATCTCAAAATGCTATCCACAAGCTAGATAAAACAAATTTTTGAAATCTAAACTAATCTAACATCAGGAAAGGTATGTTTCTTGTTAGGATAGGTCACATAGGTGTTAGGTAAGGTCACAAAGGTATCTAGTAAGGTCTGGGTGGAATTTAGGTGATGTTAGGGGTAGTTTGGTAAAGGTTAGCAGAAGACAGTGATCGATGTCGGTAAAGAGGGGAGACCGATGACAGTTAAGGTGACCGACGTTGGTAGAGATGGGAGACTGAAGATGGTTAAGGTGACTAACATCGGTAGAGAAATTTGATAGTAAACTATTAAATAGAGGTTTTAGGGATCTATGTGATTGCACATAGAGTGAGGGTAGTATGGTTTGGGTCTTAATATGGATAAGAAAGCTCAAGGATAATAATAAATAGATTTAGAGTGGTGAAAAGGCTTAGGATGGTTGAATAGTGGGTTGCTGGGAGGAAGGTGGTGTACAGAAAACAAAGGAAATAAACTACTGAAAGAAATAAGAGATCTACAAAAGGAATAATTAAAATGATTAAGATCACAATACTTACTTGATGTCTTGTAGATCTTGGGAGGTGGAGGAAGATGGTAGTTGATCTGTGAAGATATTTTTTATTCAATTCCACAAGAATACAACCTTTGTGCTTCTGTGAGTTTTTGAACGCTCTAGAAAGATGAACTGGATACTTGTCTTTCACTGTGGTTGTGTGTGTTCATCATCTGGATGTTGGAGGGCTTACCGATTCATGGTTGAATGCAATAATTCTCTAATAAATGAATGACCAACCCATGTAAAGAGTTATGAAAGTGTATATAAGGTAATTGATGATGGGTAAGGTGACCGGCATAGGTTGAGGGATAATCGGCATTGGTTAGGGCGAGAAAGTATAGGTTTACCAAAAATAGGAAGATCCTTACTATTTTTGGTGTGATCCTGATTAAGTCCACTTAGGGAAGTGGAGTTAATGTGAGAGAAGGAAGGAAGGTCATAGAAGAAGTCCAATTAGGTTTTTGGAAGAAGTCTCAGTTAGTTAGGTCAAGTGGTTACCCAACACTAGGAGTGATGACTCAATGTTGAGAGTGATGACTCGGTCATTGTGAGTTAAATGCCCCTAGAATGGGGCCAGGATGAGGTATCTAGGTGATGTGTAAATAAACTTAATTAAAGTAATTAAATTAATTAATAATGTGAGGATAAACATTAATTCAATTATAATTAATCAAATTAATATGAATGCAGTGTAAAGGGGTCATGGTTAGGTGAACACGTTGCGTTAATTAATTAAAGGTGACCAAGGGGAGTGTGACCCAAATTTGGTGTCTACATTTTCCCCCTTTTTTCGCATAGCTCGTATTGGTAAGAGATGCTGAGAAAAACAAGAAGTCGGTGTCCCAGGTATAAGCGGAGGTTAGGTTGCCCCAAGTGACCCCATGTGTGGCTGGAGGTGATCTCCCTCAGACCAAGAACTAATGAGGTGTTTAAACGGATTCAGTGAGTGGTTTGATAAATAAGTGATTGATGAAAGTAAGGGTTAGTAGGTAAAGGTATGGTAATTTTGGGTAATGGGTAAGGGTCATATTGGGTAATGGGTAATGGAAATTAAATGCACACACATGTATAGATTGTGATACGGTATCAGGTGGAAGAGCTTGCAAACTTTACATTGTAAAAAGGGTGATAGGTTTATCCAAACAAGGTTAAATTGATTTAGGTATCAAAGGTATAGGATATGGTCCTGAAGAACAATGAGGTATGGTGTAGGAATGGGTAATATGTTTTGTTCCATGCCACATAAGGTATGGTCGGGATAAACATCACATTTTTAGGCAAGGAAAGGTCAGAATGCTAAACAAAACGAGTAACATCATAACACTGTATAACAAGTACACAAATTCAAATGTCACAAAAGGTGATTCAGGTCAGGGTATGTAAGTTAGGGCATAGGTAAGGCAAAGGGATAGGTAAATAACATGTCCCTAAATGAAGTTAAGGAAATGCACATGTAATGTACGCTTGCAGGTAAGGTGTAATAAGTGGTGGTAAGGTCAAAATTTGTTGGATCAATAATGTTTTTAGAAAAAATGGCAATGGGGTGGGTTAAATGGGTTTGTTAGGTGACTGATGTCGGTTATAGCATAGCCGGTGTCATTTTACTAGGGCACGACATGACCGACATCTGTCATGTATATTTGGGGTTAAAAAGGAAAATTCTACTTTTTTACAAATTCATTCTGAGCTTTCTACTTTGAGAAAATGATAGAGGAGAAGTGTAAGAGTGGAAAGCGATAATATGAGTTGTTGAGCTGAGTTAGCAAGCCATGTATCGAGTTAGTGGAATTTTATTGATGGGTCCATGAGATCGATTTCGATTGGTTATGAGGTGAGGAGTTGGATTTTGCATGGCGAAGGCGGGAGAGGAATCGGGTGGACCACCGACACAATGGCTAGACATGCCACCATGGAGACGACATTGAGTAGAGCTAGGAAACAATCCAAATCCCTCATTTGGTTAAAAATAGTATTTATGAAATCAGTTTGGTTAAAAAATTGGGTGGAATTTTAATTTTTATAATTATGGGTAAAAATGAAGGAAATTAGGGATGGGAAGGTCAAACGTAGGTTAAATAGGGTTGGGAATGAAACTAGGAGAGGTTTGGGTGGGTAAGAGTAGCTTTTTAGGTCAGATTATTTGAATTTTTGAGAATTGGCGATGTGGTTTTTATTTTTTTAATGCCGCCACAGAGATCAATGATGGTCATGGGTTGGCCAATGTCAGTTGGCTTTGACCAGCATTAGTCAAGGTCTAGGTGACCGATGTCGGTCAAAGAGGACCAATGATGGTTAAGGAGACCAATGTCAGTCATGATTAAGAGTAAATAGGAGAAGTGCTAGGTAGGAAAGTAAAATAGATGTGGGAGGGGTAGGTGAAGATTTATGTAGAGGGAAAAGGGTAAAATGTTATTTTGGTGATGTGGGATAGGTAAGTACGTGAAATAAACTAAGGCAGTGGGTAATGATGATAAGGGAAAATAGGTTTGTAGGTTAATTTGTTAAAGGGGGTAGGCATGATTGATTTGGTTGGGTTTTTAGTGGTGGGTAATAGGTGATTTGAGGTGGTCAAGTCTTGACAAGTCATGTTGGATGATGTAGGTGAGAGACCAGTTGAGGATTAGGGACAGAGTACCACCTCTAGTGGTATAGATATATCGTAGTGTGAATGTGGAGGAGTGAGAGCACATGACCGATGTTGGACTTAGTGCAATCTGACGTTATAGGAATATATCCCGAGATCATAGTTTGATGGTCGCTCTCATTGATAGATGGGACTCTGTGACCAATACCTTTCACTAACCAATGAGTGAGATGACTGTCACCTTGGAGGATGTTTATAGGCTCCTGCAACTTCCTATTGTTGGGGAGCCAGTATATTCCATTTCTTTAGAGGCATTAGTGGAGCCGATAGTGACATTATTTGGTGAGGCGATGGGAAATTTGAGGTATCACAACGTGAGTCTCACTTATGGAGATATGTATGCAACCCATCTGTAGGAGACTAGGCTATCTGTGTTAATGATGGTGGCAGTTGGATGTTTTGCATTGCTATATTTTGAGGGTGGTAGGTTTTTGCAAGCACTGATGGGGGTGCTACAGGATATGATTGAGGAGTGTATTCATTTTTATACCCTTTCAAAGAATAAGGAAATCCCATGTGCACCGGCCTATCACCCAGTGGGCTCTAGGTGCTCACACGAGGCACACGCAGGTGTTGAACCCATCCTTTGTGTGAGTTGTGTGAGAATTCATTATTTAAAAAAACTTAAGTGAAGAGAATGGAAATGAACCATACATTCATCTTAGAGATCAGAACGGGATTCTAGACCAATGTATTCATTCATATAAGAAAAACATTACAGAACATAGATCTGAATCATAACAAAAAAAGAAATGCATAGTGGTTTACACCTACTCATATGAAATATATATAAAACCAATCCATAAAAATATAAGTAAAAACTAGAACCACATATATTCATATTAAGTATGTTTAATAACCACATTACATTTATTGAGGCAATCACAGATCCATATAATAGTGCAGACCAATGTCATGCATCAAAACTAGACTTAAGCCCTTCATAGTACAAAGAAAAATATTCAAACCCATCCCCTTGATACATCTTACTCCTACAGATCTTCTAAGCCCAACCCATAGAAATCTCAGAGTATTTCTGCATAGCTTCACCTCTCTTCAACTCTCGGTATCTGCATCTCTTTTCTTCTAGCAGACGCTTATATATATAGCCTTAGCAAGAACTGTCATGCCTTGCTGAAGTCATAGATTGGGTGCCAAGTTTCCAAGTGGTCCTCCATAGGAGCATACTCCTTCAGACACGAGCTCTTCATCCTTCACAATGATGACCTTGTGGAATCTTTGATCGCAAGGTATATTCCTTTTGTGGGCTCCAATTTTCCAGGAAAGCACCTTATCCACTCCGCATGTGTATTCGGGTCATGATTTCCTTGTGTTCTACACAATATGCCAAATATGGCTAAGTCCAAAAACTTTTGCTCTACCTTACATGTATGCACCATTGGTTCTACTAAAACCTCCTAAAACCTTGTCCTACACACTTTCACCTTGTGCGCCCTTCTTCAAATAGGCCTTCCACGCCCACACACCTTCTTGTACTTAGCCAATATTTTAGGGGCCTAACATCACCCCACACTACACCTATTCTTTTCCCTCATGAACACCTTCTCAATGAATAAAGAATGTTTGTTCCTGAATAGTTTCGGGAAAGAATAAAGGAATGAAGAATTTGGGGAAGAATGAAAGAATGGGGAAACTATAGTGCCCACTTCCCTTTAACACTTTTAGATACTAATTTTGATACTATTGATCATATTATGGACACTATTATGTTTTATTTTAGTATGATGGTTAGATGTTAGACCATGGATTATTATTGATCTGGATTCAGTTATTATGCATGATGGCTACTAGATACATTTCTTAGATGTGGATGATGATATATCATTTGACATGGACATATTATAAATGTTGATTTGGACTTATGACATTAGATATTTTTGGTAGACCTAGTATGATAGATCATTGATGATGATATAGTTGATTTATTAAATTAAAAATGATAATGTTGAATTCTTGATATTATTGTGATTCATATGTTTAGATGATCTTGAGATGTTGTTTATATCATTTTGGATGTTCTGATACGGCGACGAGGCCAAAGGAGGTATTTGAATTTTTTTGCAGGTTAAAAATCACAACAATGTCGGGGGACTAGAGACTAACCATATTGAAATTCTAGGTGAATTCAACAAGGTCACCATGGCAACTGTGTTGTGTGTGTTTGTGTGTTGAGTTATGCTGGGAATTCCCATGGGGGGATTTCCATAATGTGTGACCATGGGATATGTGTTTTAATTATGTGTTCCTTTTTAATTATTGTTGTATGTATTTTATTAGTAATGTGTCCCTTCTTGTAATTAATTTAAATGTGAGAGATCATATAGTTGAACTTTAATTAAATTTATTTGGGATATGGAATGTAATTAATGAAGTTGTTAATTTTAAATGTTAATGTTGTAAGATTGTGTAAGAAGGTGTAAGGGATATGTAAGAGAATGTAAGATAGATTTTTGGAGTGTTAAACACTTCATCCTCTTAGGAATTCGAATTTGTCCTTGGAGGCCAATTTTGGAGGCTTGTGGGACAAGATAAACTTGTCCCACACCTCTTAAAATGATCCACCAACCATGCCTATGGTTTGGGGGTTAATTTTAGGAATTTTTATTGTATTTTGAAGTGACAATTTGTAAGTCTTAATTGCACTTCCCTTACATATTTTTAATTCAGACCTTTTTGAGTATGGGTTGCTTTGGAGTATGTAAGTTAATTTGTCATTTTAATTATTCTGATTTAGTGGAGGATGTTGAATTTCCTCTTGGGGTTGAGGAAGAATGATGTGGCATCCCACATGGATCCACATCATCCACTTATCTTCCCTCTCCTTTAAAAGTGAAGCTTCTTGCTCATTTGAGGTTGTTGAAACTTTTTTGTTTTCCTCTTGGGGGCACATTTTTCTTGCTTGTTGTTTTGGGAGCTTGTTGTGGAAGGAGTTGGAGTCATTGCATGCTTGAACCTTGCTGATTTTGGACTGTATTTGGCATTTTTGAAAGCTGTGATCTTGAAACAAACTCCAGTATGGAGAGGCAGGATTTTGATCTGTGTTTTACATGTTTTCTTTCTCTTGCATGCATGTTTAAATGGTGAATATGTTTTGCGTTCTTGGCTAGAAGGGATCAATGACACATACTACATTCAGGTCTCCATAGTCAACATAGATCGTGATCCTCTTTCCCTTTTTGATGCTAATGACCATTGGGCTTATCCATTCCGACTTTTCCACAACCTCAATAATACCTAACGTTATCATTTTTTCTATCTCCTCCTTGACCCGTACATGTAAATTTGGGTTCATCCGATATGGCCTCTTTCAGATCAGGGGCGCACCTTCCTTCAAATTTATCCTCATCTCCCCCAAGGAGAGGTGGATGCCTATAAGTTCATGATACCCGTGTGGGAACAAATCTTGGAACTCACGTAACAGATCAATGATCTTTGAGACCTCCTTCTCCAACCAATAGTCTCCAATGATAGCTTCCTTGGGTTCTGATTCTGACCCAATGTGCGTCCTTTCATCAGTGCGATTTATAACATCGTGCATACCTAAAGAGTGGTTAACACCCATACATTCCATCTTGTCGCCATCTATGACATAAAACAACTTCTCTTTTTTCTTTTCTATGCACTCACACTCAAGTTGTATCTCCTTAGATTCATCCTCATCAAAGTGTGTCTCTAAACTGGGCTCACCTAGCAACTCTAGTTGCCTATCTTCTGCGATGACAATATCCCCCATCGTAAGGCACTTGATCATTTACAATGCCTTATCCACTTTTGGCTTTGTGCTCCAATATTCAAAATCTTGGATGAGATCAGTTGTCAACTCCTGTCAATTTCCCATCGGGCAGCATGTTCCTGAGTGGATATACCATGCGCAAGCACAACCTTGTAGTGGGGAATACAAATTATGCAACCATAATGATGGTGGCAATGCCTCTGTGCCTTCTACCAAGGCCTTCTCACATGCTTGGATATGAAATGAAACGGTCTCTTTACCATGGTAGTCTTGTATGACCGTGGGCATGTTGCTCCTTGAAAAACTTACAGAAAACATGATTCTTACCTCATGCCACTCTAGGAGCTTCTCTCGATGTGTATCCCACCAATACGCTATAGTCCCGAGTAGGTTATAACCAAGCATTCCCCTTCTCTCGTCCTCATTTTTCCACTGAGCTTCCATATCCCATAAGAAAATTTCAAGGTATGCCCCTCTAGAGTAACTTGGTAACTTCTTTCCTCTTAAGCACTTGAGTGAGCATGACTTGGTCACTCTTGTTACAGACCCCCTCAACTGTCACCTAATTAACTCATAAGTTTTGTGTGCCGAATTGTCACACACCATGTTTGTTGTATCACTCATAGATTGATCATCCTTAAATTGGATAACTCCTTCTGTAGGGTGAATTATCTTTGGGTCTCTTATAGAGCACACATAAATTATATCAAGGACCTCTTCTTCCAAAGGTTCAGTATAAAGCACCGAATTCCGATCGGTTAAAGGGACGATGACCCGTTATTCCTTGTTCTCGAAACTGATATATCCTTTGTTGAACCTCAAGTCCACATTGTTCTTATAGCACCATGGGTGCCCAAGAAATGATGAAAAATTGTCTTCCTCAGTGAGCACTAAGAATTTGAAGTCTCCAGTAAACTTGGCCCCCTCAATGGTGATCGTTACATCCTTTAATACTCCAATGGGCATTACATTAGTTTTTTTTTCATATACAACACATTCAAAGATGGCTATAATGTGGACCTTCCCATCTGATGTCAAATATCTAATCTAAGAACATTGACTTCTGCTCCCATGTCAATCAATATGTTACTCAACAGCCAACCATCCAAAAATGCATTCAGTGTGATCTTTTTGTCATAGTTAAGGCTATGGGGAGGGAGGTTTACATGCAACACCTTCCTTTCACATTCTTCTCTGGTGCATGGCATCTTCTCCCATATCCATTCTCCTAACAAGGGAATAATATTTTCTTGTCTTAACATTTTACACACTTTGTTGACCTCATCCAGGTCCTTTTACGGAGCCTCACCATTCCTCCTTTGCTCCTGCTGCCTAGACTACTCCTTTAGACACTAGATTTCTCCCTGTAAACTCTGAATGAAATCCATTATTTCTTGATACACTTCCTTCTAGTGGGCAGGGTCTAGATACTTCCCGTGCACCACTTCTTCTCTTGAGACTAGATTCCTTTACCTTGGTACCTCCTTGGCACACACAACCTCTATTCATGTTGTTTCCAAAACAGGTTCTAACCCTGACTCACACACCACTCTAGGCATCCACTGTGTGCCGGCCTTGTTTATACTCACCATCCCGGTGCTCTTGTCCTCTCGGTTATACTAGCTCATGTGCTCAAACAACTCAGGGCACTCCTTATACTTATGCTTCTTCCCACACCATGAGCACTGCAATAAGTTTGGACTCTTACACCTGTAATGTTCTGTAGATCCATAGTTATAGCAGTTTCCTCATGGGAACTCACTTCTCCCTCCTCTGTAGTTACTGCGACCATGGGATCCTCCACAAAAACATCTCCCACAAGCCCCTCCATCTGCACATCCCTCATAATGGTGATCATAATCCTTGGAACTACTCGTAAGGTTGGTCTGGTGTACATCATGATCAATGGCCTCATAGATTTGGTCAAAAGCCAAAAATCCTCAGTATCATGGGTTGTAGAGATGCAAATCTTATAGTATCAAGACACATTCTTCTGAATTACACGCTGCAACAAAGGAAATCTACTCGCATCATGGTCCCCATGAAAAATTTCACAATCTATTGCTATGGTGTGTACTGACTTCTGGGGGAAACTATCCTTAGCATGCCCCCCTATTTCACAATCTACACACCAAATACCACAACAAGTCTCATGTGTAGATTTTACAAACAAATTCTCTATTTGCTTGGCCATAGCAATGATTTGAGCATCTAGAAAAGGGCTCACTCTAGTATCAATGCTCCCAACTACTTCAGCATGTAAGGAAGCCTCTAGAGCCTCACGCGGGTGAGTAATTTTTTTATGTGACAATGTCCTCCTAAATGGAGTGATCAACCCTCTAAAAGACCATTGAGCATGCTATGAAGGGTGAATTTCATACAACAATTTTGACATGAGATTTTTAAACCACGCATCATACTCCCACACACTCTCTATCATTCTTTATTAGATCACCTTTAAAGCATTGATGATCTTCTGCTTAAACTTTGGTATATGGAACTCTGCTAGGAAGGCATTCTTCAATGTAGTATAGTCTACCACCATCTGATAGGGTTTGTACTTCCTATACTAGCTATACACGTACCTTTACAATGTTGTTGCAAATTAACTTGCCTTCCTCTATGGGGTAGTGATTCCCTTTGTGTGCCTTAGTAATTCACACTTGTCCACATGTTCTATAGAATCCTATATACCTTGGTAATCTAACAAGTTTAGAGACATCTCAAAGAACACCTGAGGAGGTTGTTGAGGCCCTTGTCATCTTGATCCATATCCTTGGTTCCCTCTGGTGTTTCCTACTCCACCAGATCCACTAGATCCAACAAGTCATGTGCCTCCAAATCCACTAGTAACGAGAAATGGGCCTGAAGTGGTCGCACCTAGTGTCCCCAACATTCCACTGAATTGTATGCCAACGGTTTGTGATATTTCTCCATTGTTATAAGTGTATCTTACACCACTCCCAAACATGTTTTCCAAACCTTGTGTACTTTCTCTTTGCCAAAAAATTCCTCCAAAAACTTTAATGGTATGTGCAGCCATGGATGTTCTAAATAAAAAATTATATCTCCTTGGCACCAAATGGTCACTCCCACCGATACCTACTAGGTTATCAATACTTATCCCTTGATTTGGAAAATCAAGCATAACAGGTTGGTCGCTAGGTGGGTTCAGATGTGTGCCGATGGACCTTCTTTCTCCATGTGACAAACTCTCATCAGAAGTTGAAGGGGCCTCTCTCTCACACTTTCCAAGATGGGGTAGCACACACTGCTTAGGATCCATGTCCTCCACGTGAACTTCAACACCCTCTCACAATGTCTACTTCCATAGATCCATCATACTTGTAACCTCGCATTGTCTAGTCATTTCCATTTCACGAGCTTTGCTATAATTAAGTCATCTCTCCTCCCTTTCCTTTTCAGTCGTAATGTCCGTCATCTTCCTCCACCCTAGCTTCCTCTCCCAGTACTCATAGTAGCTTAGCTAGCCATGGGGAATGCTTCTAAACTTAAAGTAACGACTAATATCTTCATATCAAGAGGAATAACACTACAAAATGATCCTCTAAGCTCCATCAAAAACATAAACTTAGTAACTTCTTTGCAAGAATACGTCAAAATGGCATATTCTAAAGTGTAACTGGCTAGCACTCCCTTCCACTAGTGGTCAATAGCACATGTCCAAGTTAGATCTGCATCCTACAGCCTCTAATAGTCATCTTGGGTCCATACATGCGATCTATAGTACCAGCTTGATCTGGATGCATATGTTGAAAGCCATTCATATAGCTCTACAAGGAAGCAAAAACAGAATGTCTCATATACCTCATGGTATAGGTTCTCTTCTACCCATCCATGTGCATTGAACTCAAGTCCAGTGATTTATCTTTGAGCAAACTCATCCTTTGTGCTCTTGAACTATGTTTCAATACTTTTTAATGTTAGGCACTCTGTCATTACACATTACAAAGACAAAAATTCATGTCATTTCTCAAAACAACTTTGAAAATATGTCCTAGAAACATAACCAAGATGTATTCATTTTTATGCCCTTTCAAAGAACAAAGAAATCCCATGTGCATCGGCCTATCACCCAGTGGGTGTTGGGCGCTCAACCGAGGCAAGTGCAATTGTCAAGCCCTTTCTTTGTGTGAGTTATGTGAGCATGCATTATTTACGATAGAAACTTAAGTGAAGAGAATGGAAATGAACCATACATTCATCTTAGAGCTCAGAACGGGTTTTTAGACTAATGTATTCATTCAGATAAGAATAACATTATAGGGCATAGTCTGAATCATAACAAAAAAGAAATGCACAGGGATTTACACCCACTCATATGAAATATACATAAAATTGATCCATATAGATATAAGTAAAAACTAGAACCACATATATTCATATTAAGTATGTTTGTTAACCATATTACATTTATTGAGGTAATCATGGATCCATATAATAGTGCAGACCAATGTCATGCATCAGAACTAAGGTTAAGCCCTTCATAGTACAAAGAAAAATATGCAAACCCATCCCCTTGATACAACTTACTCCTACAGATATTCTAAACCCAACCCAGAGAGCTCTCACAATATTCCTCCATCACTTCGCCTATTTCCATTCTCGGTATCTGCATATGTATATCTCTATATATCTCTCTTTTTCTTCTACCAGGTGCTCATATATATAGCCTCAACAATCACCGACATGCCTTTCTAAAGTTGTAGATCGATTGCCATGTGTCCAAGTGGTCCTCCATGGGAGTATGCTCCTTTAGGTGCAAGCTCTCCATCCTTCTCCGTGATGACCTTCTGGAATCTTCTATCGTAAGGTATATTCCTTTCGTGGGCTCCAAGTTGCCAGGATGGCACCTTATCCACTCCGCATGTGTAGTCGGGTCATGCTTTCCTCATGTTCTACCCGATATGCCAAATATGGCTAAGTCCCAAAACCTTTGCTCTACCTTGTGCGCGCGCCACTGGTTCTACTAAACCCTTCTAAAACCCTATCATGCGTGACTTTCTCCTTGCGCGCCCATGCACCTTCAAATAGGCCTTGCATGCCCACGTGCCTTCTATGGGCTAAACAAGGAGAGGATATGATTTTCTTGGGCACCAACATCCCTTTTCGTCAATCTTATGAAACTCACTCTTCATCTATGGGAGATTAATGGACTATTTGGCATGTGTTCAACATATTGATCCCTTCACAAATGTTGGCTAAAGTGGCCCATCGATTGTATTGCACTAGGTTGGTTTTCCATGACAGTAAAATTGGTCCAATCCCAGGGTGGCATTGCAACAGAGTTGGTTTTAGACGTTGGATGAACCCCTTGCTGCAGAGGAAAGGGTTTTGTGCTCCATCCTACCTGATGTGTCACCACTACAACCCAAGAAATCAGAGGAAAAATGTACACAGTTAAAAAATGCACCGTGCAGGCCATAATGTGGACTCTTAATCATATAGAGGCATAAAAATGAGGAGTTATAGGAACTGACAACGATCACTAGAAATTCATACAGGGGTGGCATCCCAACAAAACAACTGAGATGAAATCCAAAAATAAGGTCAGACAACAAGACGTGTCTCCCAATTACTCATTCCCTCAGTACCACTCGCATTTAATCATTGAAAGCACCCCTCTATACACTCACGCCTGAATCTATCTTACAGGTCTAGGAGAAATAGGTACGACATAGATGGACCCTTGATCATATCAGGACTCTCTTACATATATAAGTATTCGTGCATTGACACATCTATGGGCGGGCATAATTAAGTTCCCTAGGAATCAACTAATTTAGCTACTTTCATAGTGTAGAAAAAAAAATCCTACAGGGTCATGGTGTCCTATCCCCACTAGGCACTGATTCTTCCCATGTTTTCCATGAGATCGTTGATAATATTCCTCATTCACATATTAGCTCACTTCATAGGATCATAAAGTTAATGACTCTGCAATCTCATCTAGCACAGGGGAATATTCCCAAACTATGTGACTCAATGCACTTGCAACTTTTATTTGACAGTAACCACTCCTATGTCACAAAACAAATGATTAGCTTTTTAGGGCCAATTGGCCAAACCACTAGCATAGGTGAAATCCTTATAGGCCCAAGTTATAGTACAGGTACCTTCATAAGCCTAGGGATAGGGTTCTATATTACATGCACTAACACCAGGACAAAGTCCTATCGCATAGGTAGGAGGTAATTTATTAGGATTTCACCCAACGTTTGCCATAATTAGTATAGGACTCTTGAGTTCACACATTACAATGATTTACACTTTTCATCACCTTCAGATGGTTTCAATGGTGAGGTATAGTGATGCCCTGAATGAGGATCATTACTATCAAGATCATTTGAATACTTCACTTACTCTTATGTTCACTCACTATCGCCAATCTACTTGAAATCAGCAGGTACTAAAGTACAGTAGAATAGGTCCACGACTCATATTTTAGGGAGTACAGGGGTCTTTTTCAGATGCCTATAATTTTATAGTCCAGGGAAATCCTTTCTTAGTGCTACACACATTACTTTTGTACTTGTTTCAGGGCACATCAGGAGGAAATCAGGTGCATGCATAGTACATGAGGGAATCAGGTTATTTTTTATGATCTTGTATTATGGATTTGGATATTAGTGCACATTATTCACTCTCCATTCTAGTAGGCACTAATATTGTTGTTATTGCGCATAGGTACAAATGTTCATGAATCAACCCTTTATCTAATAACGGTCTTAATGTGGATGCACATGAGTTGTGGCTCATATGAGAGTTATTGACATTTTCACGTGGTATTTTTGTAGGTATCATGGGCTATACATCCGTATTGATACTTATGGTCATATCCCACTTACGTAGCTGTATGATAATTACTAGCCATGATTGATGTAGCTACGATGTGTAATTTCCATTGTGATTGTGATAAAAAATTTAGAAATGGGATAACTAGAGGGGGATGAGGCATCTATATGAGTCGAGGAAAAATAAGCATGGTTGACGTCCATTAACTCACTTATGGTCGTGATGGTGTTAGTAACTTTAGGGCTACTTATGGAGTCGTAAGTAGTTATAGTCGTAAGTATCCATGACAATCTATGTGTCATGCTAGGCATGAAAACTGAAATTAGGACATTTATGCACAATTTTTTCCATGGTTTATGCCACTTCAGCTCTTTGAAAATTCAAGTTATTATTAAAACTGGAACATAAATGATGATAAATATGTATGTTGTGGTGTAAATTCCCAAATTTTTTAATACACATGGACACATGTAGAAATGATTGATTTATGATTTTTTTCAATGTTATCAACCGGTAAATATGTATGTTTGTATGTTTGTATGTTTGTTTACATTTCCAAATTTTGTGTACACACATGGAAAACTAACTAAGGTAGAATATTAATTATTAAAATTTTGAGAGAATACCTGATGTTAGGGAAAAGAAATCCATTTTGATATAACCATATAATTTTTTCCATGCCCTTAGAGTTCTTCTTAGATAGCCTTGAGATATAGAGCGTATCTAGACAACATCAGTTCTCCCAAAATCTAGGGATATAATATTATGAGCTAGAGCAATTGTTTTTTAAAAATAATTAGTCCATTTTTTAAAAAAAGAGCTAAACCCTTGAAAATAGGCATGTATCTGAGTTCAAAAAATCTTAGGCATGGTAATGAGTTTATTGTCTAGTGACCATACACAAGTTTAGGTGACCAAGTCACTCTGCTGAGCTTTTAGCACAAATAGGCATTATTGATCTTGCAGGTCAAAAATATGAAAAAATGTATAGAATATTAGGTTAAAAAAAAAATATCGATAACATGTCCAAACTCAAATCTCATATTTCATCTATAGGAGAATCAATAGAAGATAAGTAAACCAATATATCAATTGTCATCACATGAGACTTACAGTGCCACTCTCATTTTAAAAAAAACATGTCACTGAGTCTATATTCAAATGTCCCAATCTTGGTGTGTGAGCTTAATAAACACATCTACATTTTCACTAGACCTATCAATTTGCATGCCACTTCTAGGGGTAGAAGAATTTGACGTGGTACACAAAATGTCACATTTTTGATGGCACGTACCTCATGTGTGGTAACCCATATGTTAGTTATATCATTTGAAACAATATATGTGAAATCATCTATCGAGTCGTCCACCTCATTGTGAGATAACGTTTCTATGCTGTCATTTTGTGACCCAAGATCATTGTGTAGATCAAGTCTATGAGTGCAAAATATCATCATGTTCTTTTTGCTTTTGTCTGTATAGAATCACTTGATCCTGGGAACCATAAAAAAGCTTGAGTACTAATTTCTACTTTAGGTCTTCATGACAGTTTATTCCTGTGGGAAGGACTTCTAAATTATTTTTCATTTCCTTTCTGTCAGAAGTGTCTTGTATATGCACGATACATCTATGTATAGTTCCTCGTGATCAAATTTCTATAGTTGTCCTTCCAGGGAGTCAAAATATTTATAGTAACATCCATGAGAATTATGCCACATGAGATGTCCTTCTTTTACACATTGATTTTAAAATTTTACCATATTTTTTTTTTGCTATAAGATTGACCTAGGGAGAAGGCCCTAACCTATGAAAATCTCGTAAAGTTCCTATTGACATTGTGTTTTGGACTTAATCTAGGTCATAGATCAATGGACTTAACAGGGAGAGTAAAATGCTTCTTTTATCGAAGCTACAAAATCCATAGAAAATCAGTGGTTAGCTATGATAACAGAGGTTTTAAGGAATGATCAACCGAATTGTACTTTCCTAGACTGTTAAAATGATGAAAGAGTATCCATGACCATCATGCCATGACTGAATGAGCTCAAAATAGAGAACCCTGATATTGAAGCTCTTCCATGATAGAGTTCGGAGGATTTTCCTCCATGAATCTTTTCCAGTCATCTGAGTCGTTTGAAGACGTAAGTGGAAGGAGAATAGTACAACAATATGACAAATCAGTTTTTACCTTCTCTAGGAGGTAAAGACTCTGGTTTTCCACCACCGCCACCAATGCCGTCGAGAGATGTAAGCTATTCACGCCATGAGGTTAGGGCATGACCTTCCAGTGAAATTGATAAACTGATAAACTACCTTCGCTTCATAGGTCCTTCATATCCTTGATGGAGGAGTCCATTGGCCTGCTGAATTAGGAGATAATGTTGGCCGCGCATCAACCCCTACACCACATCAATTACATGTTCCTTCGACCAAAAGATTGAACAGAGGTCCAACATTAACCTAGAATGTAATTGGTATCAGGGAAGGTAGGATGTAACCACTTCTGGTCTTTAGCTGAATCATTCAATGTTCTCAGCCACTTTCCAAACCTGCTCTAGCCACCCCCTCATGGCCACATTTTTTATTCTCCCATTGAGCCACTCTGAAAAGGAATCACCCAAATCAGGCCTAGTATGAGCACAACGTTGGCTAAGGTCCCAGATGGGCCACATGTAGAGTCTCCAGTTGGAACGCCATGAGAGTAAGTGTTATCCAGATTTCAGACCAACAGTAAAATTCAACTTAGCCACGACCCACGCCTAGAAGATGAACTAGCCAAATCACATGGAAGGAGTCAAATAATCATGAATTCAAAGGCACTGTACCAATAGAGTGGCGGGGCCTCCGAAAGATCAAATGACGGTGTGCAAGAAGAAATTAAAGAAATGGCTCTGTTGAGTGAACCCATGCTTCAAATCCAACAAACAGATTATAGGTGGGATCAGAAATGGAAGAGTAGGATCAAGGAAGGAGAAGATAGTGTCAAAGAAGCCTTAGGATCAAAAGAGAAGGAAAGGAAAAAGCTTAAATTCTTTGGGCTCTAAAACAGTTCAGGATGAGCCAAAAAACAACTAAGTATGGAGGAGACTGCAGACGCTACCAAGTGTCCAAACGGCACACCTCCAATGATTGAATCCAAAAAGGGGAGAATTGAACAAGTGCTAAGACCCCACATGTCCCAGGCCCAAAGCAGGGGTAGAGTTAACAGCTAAAAGTCAAAAGGTGGAAAAGACAAGCTGTAAAAAATACTAAGTATAGAAGTACTAGCGGAAGCTGTCACGCATCAGCTCAGTGCATCTCCAAAGGTAAATCAAAAAGCAGAGGCCCAAATGAGCGTAAGCTTTCCACGTAGTCCAAGTTGAAAATTGGGATAGAGTGAGCCCAAAATCGACTAAGTATGGAGAACGAGCGCCATCTTGCCACATGTTCAGGGCCCGAAAAGGTAAGAGTGGTCGTTAAAAAGTCTAAGAGCCCCTAGAGGCTTCCACGTGTCAACCTGATGCTCTTTCAAAGGTAAAATCCTGATCAGGTTTTTAAGTGAGCATGGAGCCTCCATGTGTCTGATTTCATAAAGGGACAAGGTCGAGGTTGAATAGTCAAAACATTGAGATGGGTTAGTAGAGGGTGTCAAGTGTTAACACAGTGCTAATTTAAGAGCAAAATTGGGTGAAGGTTTCCAAACAAGCATCAAGCCTCTGCGTGTTCCCAGTCAGATATATGGCCTCGCTGAGCAAAAGACTTAGCAAAAAATGTGAAGAAATTGAGCAAGCCACAAAAGAAGCCACGTGTCAGTCGATGTAACTCTAAAAGCAAAATACAAAGGCTTCCCTCAGACATGCACCAACCCTCCACATGTCTAGTTTCAAAAGGGGGGCATTTTGGTAGATGGTTCCTGCCATTTTGTATGGACCTGATTCAATTTCAAATGAGCATATCATTTGACTCAGTGCTCAAAATCTGAAAAATCTAGCACCATTGGAAAGATCTCGGCCTCGTCTATGCCATGGAGATCTAAAACTTTAAGTTTGGAGAGGTTAAGTGGGGAAAAATGAAGAAACATATTTAGGCCATTAATACAGGATCCATTTGCCCCTAACAACTAGATCAGATTTGATCCAATCCATCATTCCTCCTCCTTCGAGGCACCGAACAAGTAATTAATACAGGAACGATAGATTTGGGGAAGATTTTTCAGGAGGCATTGATGATAGTGGGTGAGTTTCAAACTAGTTTTCCCGCTTCCCTCTCCTTCTTCCCTTTGTGCTAAATCTATAAAGGAAGGGTTGAGACTCATTGAAGGGTTGGACATTTTTTGTTTTGCACCCTCCCTTCTTCTTTTATTCACAAAAGGATTTTTGGAGCTTTTATAACCTCTCCTTCGGGTTGTAATGTAATTTTTGCCTCTTGGCTACTACAGTATACTATATTGACTCCTGAGTAATAATATATATGTCTGTGGATTTTTCTCAACCCTCTCATGTATTCATTATTGTCTCTCTGATCTCTTATTGTGATTTGGCCATCTGTTCATGTTGTTTATATTACATTCATGTGGTCTATGTTAAACTGCAAAACGAGTGTCTAACATTCCTTTGGTGTATCACCTTGTTAGCTTAAGTTTATTTTCTTGTATCTCTCTAACCTTGTCTCCTTGGTAGATAGAATAGACTTAGGATAGATCCTCTGCAATTTGTTTGTGTACACCTGAATAAAGGGATAGGAACCTACCTTATTCCAGAGATCTCTCTCAACTCGCAAGGTCCCACACCTTGAGAGATGCTCCATGTTGTGCAATCACATTGAGAGTTTAAACCCATCTAGTTGCAGACATTCATGGGTGTTGTGATTCTACACTAACAGTTTTGGCATGCCTAGTGGGACCAAGAAGTCTCCATCTTTATTACAGTAAGATTGATGTACACTTTTTGTGTAACTATCTTTTAAGAAGCTTTAAAACTACACATCTAGTGACTCCAAAAGGGACAAAATCCACTGGTTTCAGCAGCCTAAGCTTTTCAAGTTCATGAGAAGAATAAAACAAGGTCAAGAACCAGAGAAGAGGCACAATTTTTCCACCTGCACTTGTCTCCAGATAGAAGGAGAATGGTGAGAAGATCCCAGAGGTCTTCATCTCCACTAAACAGATCCCTATCAACACTTCCTCCTAGTAGGTCATTATTTCAATCAAGAAAGGTGCTCAGGCCGATCAGGAGGGCACAAAAAAATCCTTATGTGAATTTTATTGGTAGAAGCACACTCACTCTTAATGCACAAAATGCAGTCCCAGCGGAAACATTAAAGAGCATCCCATACTTCAATGGAGAGAACCAAACTTCTCCTACTGACCACATTCAAGACATTACAAATGTCTATGTAATCCATGAGATCACTGAGATGGACATTACAGTTATCTTTCTAGCCTCTTAACTCAAGGGTAAAGCTTCACAATGGTTCAAGAGCCTAACAATAGGCTTTATTCAAAATTGGGACCATCTGTGTAGAGCTCTTCATGACCAGTTTGGAGAAAAAGGAGAAAACCTATCCTTGTTGGAGTAACTGACAACAATCAAAAGAGATCCTAACGAGTAGTTGACAGATTTAAAAGGACCTGTGACATGATTCCATTGGCTGTAAGGCCCACAGATGTAGGTGCTTTCTTATACTATCTTAGAGCTCTAAATTATGATATTGCTTTAATGAAATTCAGTCAATGGGAGGCACAACCTTACCTACAACTTATAGCATTTCCATAGAATCTAAAAATTGTTTAATTCAAACTGGAAAATTTTCTCCTCGGCCACCCATGCCTCTATACCTAGAATTAAGAAGCCCAAGCACTAGCCAAACACCCACATTAGCTCCTATACCTACTCCTAGGAATCAAAGTTCAATTGAAGCCTCCACCTCACCCTCTAGCACCTCAAAAGAGCTTCAAGAAGTTATGAAACAACTTCAGAACCTAGGTAATGAGCTAGTTACTATCAACAGGCAACATGCTCAGAGTTCTAGGCCATATCAGCCTAAGACTCGATATCAGGCTAGACCCTCGTATCAGCAAAATGGACCACCAACTCAGGATGTACATTAGAGTCAAAACCAAGGACAACCTCAAGCTGGTACACCTTTCAGGTCATATGATCCAAACACAACTTCAACATCAAGGGAATTGATTCTAGCACAAAATAACATGGCACAAGAATATGATTGGTGTTTCCCATGCAATCAGCCACATAATTAATCAATGTGCTTTATTGGTGCACTAAACTAGGCATTAATGGTACATACCACTGGTGTGTCACAAGAATCTAGCCAAGAAGAAAATCAGCAGCAAGGAGCTCATCAAGAGGCATCTCCAAGTGAAACTATGCTTGTCAATTGGCAGGATGAAGATTTCTGTGGGATGAATCAAACACCTTCTCAAAATGTAGCTGCCAATACACAGTCCAAGAAGAGAAATATTGGGGAAGGAAAATCACCAAACTCAAGTAATCCTCAATCCTCCATTACTCCACAAGGTATTGGCACTCAAAATGCAACTCCCAATATGCAAAGTAAGTCCAAACCACCTTCCAAATCCACTCAGTCACCAGTTGTAAAAACCCATGTGCAAGAGAAAAGTGTGTCTAGAAAGGGGTAGCAAAAGGATAGCTCATTTAATATCATTGAGAAAATGAAGAAGACAAATGTGAAAATTTCACTGTGGGAGTCACTAGCCATTCCAGGATAGAGGGATCTGTTGTAGATTTCCATGGCCAATTTTTCAAGCTCAAATAGGCCCCCTAGCTAGCAAGAGAAAGTGTTTGCCAATGTAGCTTAATCTGAGGGAAACCATGGAGGGCAACAAGGTAAGAATCTGAATCCTCCTCCATTCTATGTTTCATTGATCATTAGGGACAAATTGGTATATAATTGCATGATTAATTCGGGGGCAAGTAGTTTTGTAATGCCTAAAAAAATAGCCAATCAACTGGGTCTTCAATACAAATTCATCTCCAGAGGGGTAGTGAAATTGGATGGGACAACAGTGACAACTGTTGGAGTCATCAGAGATTTGAGCCTCACACTGCATGCCTGCCCTAATGTGATTGTATTGCAGAACATATCAGTCATAGACTTGCCACCATATTTCACATTGTGTTTATCTCGGGACTTCACTGCCAAAATTGGAGGCTATTTGTCTGCTGATTGGTCGCATATGCTTTTTAGAACAAGGTATGGAGATAAGGCCACAATCAAATCTGAGCCCATAGAAAATTACCATATTGAGTCTTATGTACCTAGCCGATCAATGCTAATTGTTCAGCCTTTGATCAGGAGGACCTCCTAAGCACTTGTGAAGTAGATACCAAGGTGGGGTGTATCCAGACTTGATTCTCAATGAATGGGCAAAAAAAAGACATGCTTTTGACCCCTATAAGGAGATGGAAGAATCTGAGCTAGGAGTCTACTATCTACATGAGGATAATCATCCTCTTCCATACATCATTAAGCCAGAACACAAAGATGACAATGAAGTATGGCAATTTTTCTTTGATGGTTCAAGAAGTAGGCAAGGATCTAGAGGAGGAGCTATGCTTGTTTCCCCCAAAGGTATGAAATATTACTCAACTATCCATTTCCAATTTTCCTGTTTAAACAACATATCAGAATATAAGGATTTTTTTCATGGATTGCATTGGGAAAGGAAACGAGGAATCAAGAATTTGCAAGTGTTTGGCGATATTGAACTAGTTGTTAATCAGGTCTGAGGACAAAATGTTGTCAAGAACGACTTGTTAAAGAGTTACAAGAACTGGGTATGGGACATCATTGAGGATTTTTAAGCATTCAGCATCATCTCCATCCCCAGGAAGAAAAATGAAGCAGTAGACAAATTGGTGGCAATTGGGGCAGCATTTGATGTTGTGAAGAATATCAAGAGTGATAAGCATCAGCCCCATATCAAGTTGTTTATAAGGCCAGTTGTCCCAAACAACAACATAAGTTGGAAATTATTTGAAAATGATCAACAAATTGTCAACTTTATATAAGAGGAAGCCAAGTTATCCTCTAGGAATCAATAAAAATTAGAGCAGTACTATGGAGATCAAGTGGTACAGCTGAGGACCAATAAACTACAAAATGTTCTTGTCACTCTGGAATCAATATTCAACCAAAATGACCAATTCCGAAAAGAGAAGGAAAATATTAAGGTAAAGGGTGAAGATTCAGAACCTATTTTTATAAAAGGAGGTAAAACATTATAGATTGGCAGAGTAAGCACTCAACAAGAAAAATATGAATTCATTCAACTCTGTCAAGAATTCCCAGATGTCTTTGCCTAGACTTATAAAGATTTAAAGGGTTTCAACCCAAATTTGGCACACCACACCATCGAGTTGGATCCAGGAGCCAAACCTTTCAGACAGAAGCAAAGGCAAATAAATCCCCACATTGAGCCTCTCATAAGATAAGAACTGAACAAGCTAATTGAGGCCAGTATCATCTTTCCTATCAAGCATTCGAGTTAGGTTGCTAACTTGGTGCCTATGAGGAAGAAAAATGGAGAAATCAGGCTGTGTGTGGAATTTCATGATTTGAATAGATCATCACATAAGGATCAGTACCCACTCCCATTAATGGAATAGATTCTACAAGTTGTACTTGGTTCTGAGAGGTTTTCGTTATTAGATGGATACTTAGGTTATAACCAGATAATGGTGAAAGAGGAAGATAAATTCAAGACAACCTTTACCACCAAATGGGGAACCTATACTTATAAAAATATGTCATTTGGACTATCAAATGCTGGATCAACATTTTAGTGAGCTATGGACATGGAATTCAAAGGCTTAGTTAACAACATAGTCCTGATGTATCTTGATGATATCACTGTTTTCTACAAGAATGTTGCAGATCATCTCTTTAACCTTAGACAGGTATTCCAAAGATGTAGGAGGTTTGAGGTTTCATTAAACCCAAAAACATGTGTGTTCCTGGCTCATGAAGGGAAATTGCTAGGCCACATTGTCTCAAGGGGTTGACAACTGACCATGAAAGGGTTGAAGCCATCCAGACACTTCCATCGCCACAACATAAAAGGTCTCTCCAAAGATTCTTGGGGAGGATAAAATTTGTTCACATGTTTATACCTGACTTTTCTACTCCTGTGAAACCTTTACAAATGATGTTAAAGAAGAGTCTTGCATTTAAATGGACAATAGAAGGAAAAGAGAGTTTTAAGGCCATCAAGCTCGCAATATCATAGGCTCCGACTCTCATTAACCCAGAATTTTCCAAATACTTCATGTTATATGATTTTGGAGGATCATAGACCATCTCATCCATCTTGGAATAACCCAACAGTGAAGGTTCAAAGTAACCCATAGCTTTCTTCAGCTAGATCCTAGGGGACTACGATGTAAAATACTCTTTCATTGAAAAACAGGTCATTGTTGTTGTTAGGAGCTTAAAGAAGTTCAGACACTTGGTCTCAAATAAAAAGATTCAACTACTAGAATCTCATGTTGGTGTTAAGGAATTCCTTTTAAATAAGGACTTGAATGAGAAGAGGGCAGGATGGATCCCCCGGGTAATGGAATATGACATTGAGATCAAGGTGACCAAATTGGTTAGAGGCAAGGGACTGTGTGAACAGCTCGCCTCTAAGCAACAAGCTGAGTTATTGGGTGAAAAGGAGGTTGTCTTATTTCTACAGAATGATCAAGAACAAGCAGCTAATGATGTACCTGCTCCATGTTGAACCCAAGCTTTGGTGCATTACCTTCAAATAGGTTTTTTCCCTCTAGAATGGAACAAGGAAAGGAGAAGATACTTCACACTACAAGTTGTCCCATATGTGCTTGTTGGTGGTGTCTTATTTAATAAGTATATCAATGGTATTATATTGAGATGCATTGGGACAACTCAAATGGATAGAGTGTTACATGAATTCCATGATGGAGAAGTATGAGGTCACTTTTCCCCTCGAGCAATAGCTCTCAAGATCATGAAAGCTCGTTATTATTGGCCTATAGTGTTCAGGTACTGCTACTCGTGGGTCAAGAAGTGTAAAAAATGTGCATTCTTCACAGGAAAGGAGAAGCTAGCGACCATGCCCCATTCATCCCATTTCAGTGAAGCAGCCATTCATGTAATGGGGACTGGACTTCATTAGGGTGATTAACCCAAATTCAAGCCAAGGCCACAAGTGGATACTTACTGCAACAGATTATTTCACCAAGTGGATTGAAGTAGTGGCATTAAAAGAAGCAAATTAATCCAACATCTTGGGATTTTATGAAGGGATAGCCACCAGGTTTAGAGTCCCTATCACTATTATATCAGATAATGCATTGGCATTCCTTGGTACAAAGATCACTAAATGGGTAGTTAAGAATGGTATGTATCTCATCACCTCATCAAATTATTACCCTCAGGTAATGGCCAAATAGAGTCCACAAATAAAAACCTATTAAGGATTATCAGAAGGACTCTGGATAAAAATTAGAGGACTTGGCATACAAGGCTCAAATCAGCTCTATGGGCTGATAGGATCACATCAAAGAGGTCCACATGTAGCTCACCTTACAAACTTGTATATGGAAAGGAGACAGTATTTCCCATCTCATTATAGTTTCCTACTTTGGAACTCATGAAACAGTTAGAGCTAGCTAAGTTTGAACCTATGGCAATCAGGAATGCAGAGCTGATGGAGGTAGGAGAGGCAAGACAGCATGCAATGCAAGTAATGGAAAAGGATCAGGCATTAATAAAAAAGAGTTTTGACAAGAATCCAATGATGAGGACCTTTCAGGAAGGGGACTTAGTCCTAAAGTGGGATGCAAATCGGGCAAAGCCAGGAAAACACTCCAAATTTGATGCCATTTGGAGTGGCCCTTACATGACCACAGAGTGCAAGAGTAGCAATGTCTTCTAGCTGGCTAGATTGGATGGCGAAGAATTACATATCTCAGTGAATGGGATCCACCTCAAACATTGTTACTAAATGGGAAGTTTCCTCCCCTATAAATATTAGCATAGGATTTTAATTTTCCTAAGTGTGTATGCACATTGTTTTGTTGTAGTGTAGTTTTGTTTCCCTAAGTGTTGTGACACAGGTTATTTATTGCTCTAGGTTGTTTTTAGTGTAGGTTATTATTTATCCTTTTATTTATTTCTTAGGATAATTCTTTCACTTGTGGTAGCCCTACACTTATTGGGTTAGCTTGCTTAGGTGTACTAGTTGTGTGGAGTTAGCTTACTAGTTATGTTGAGTTAGTTTCTCAGTTATGAGGAGTAAGCTTATTAGTCTTATGGAGTTAAGTTAACTGCCAATATCAGTTAGTGGGAATTCTTCACCACTAATTTAGGTATTATTTACACTTCCCTCCTCCTATATGTACATCTTTTGTATTGAATAATTAAAGTCATTGTATTGTAATGTATTGAGCATTTTGAATAATGATGGATTTCCATATATGGTATTTTAGCTCTTCTATTTTGCAAATCTAATGTAGTGTGCTATTATCATCTGAGATCATAGCTTGGAACAATCTTCTTATAGTTCCTTTCATGGTATCAGAGAAATAGATGATGTAGACATCCATATTTAAGTTTTTCTTTGCAAACAAGGGTTTATTATTTTCATGTATTTGAAATTTGTTAGCAATTTTCTGTAGCATGCATTTGTATGCAAAATGGAGTGCGACATTGGATTTGGAAGGTTCCAAAACTCTAGGATCAACTGTAAACTTGACCATGTTTTGAGACATTCAAATATGGATGTAGATATGTACCCTCTAGGTGCATTCTTTTATCCATTGGATATAAGTGTGTACCTTCCAGATGGATTTTTTTACCCTCTGGATATTTCAATTTTTGATGTAGTCTTTTATCCACTGGACACATATCTATACTCTCTGGGTACATTCTTTTATCCATTGGATATAAGCATGTACCTTTCGAATGCATTCTTTTACCCTCTGGATATTTCGGTTTTGGATGCAGTCTTTTATCCACTGGACGTAGATCTATACCATCTGAGTGAATTTTTTTTATCCATTGGATATAAACATGTACCTTTCAAATACATTCTTTTATCCTTTGGATATTTTGGTTTTGGATGCAGTCTTTTATCCACTAAACACAAATCTGTACCCTCTAGGTGCATTCTTTTATCCATTGGATATAAGAATGTACCTTCCGGATGCATTCTTTTACCCTCTGGATATTTCAGTTTTTGATGTAGTCTTTTATCCACTGGACACAAATTTGTACCCTTTGTTTGCATTCTTTTATCCATTGGATATAAGTGTGTACCTTTTGGATGCATTCTTTTACCCTCTGGACATTTTAGGTTTTGGACGCAAGCTTTTATCCTTTGGTTGCAAGCATGTATTGTGTGGATGCACTCTTTTACCCTTTGGACATTTAGGTGTCACGTGTACCTTTAAAAAAATATCAGCATTAAAATATTATTTTAATAGCAAAACCTTCTAGATCTCATAAATTTTGATCTGTAGCTCGGCTTAAGGTGATCGTTTTTTTGAAATTGTGTATTTGTTTTTCGATCTACGCATTGGTGACATTTTTTATTCACATATTTTGAATGTAAAAGGTACTGATTGTTACTCATTGTAATATTTACATGAACTCAATTATAAAGTTTCAAATTCAGGAGGGTGTTGTGATCACTTGTGGATGCAATTTCAGTTGAGACCAACGTCCTAAACTTTTGGGTATTGCATTATTGTATCTATGGGTCTATACATTTATATCTCTCTTGTTTGTTGAGATATTTTGGATCTATATTTTTGACACTTTTTTTGGCATGTTGACAGTCTCTCTTGTGGGGGAGCTATTCTGGTGGAGCCCAGTGTTATTTTGTCCGTGTTTAAGTAGTTGATTTTGACATCTCATACAGATCTGTGGTGTTACTCTACCCATTCTACAGTATGAGAGGGTGTGGTGTTGATATTGATTCTTTGGGTTTCATGTCCTTGCCTTGTTACCTTTTCTTTTCTTAGATCATGGCACTCCTATTTCTTTGGATCTCATGTCCACCTTATTGCCTTGGTTGTTCTTGGATCGTGGCACACCTATTTGTAGCAGTTGATCAAATTATGTTTCGTGTTTGTTTTTCACTTTTGACGTCACTCCATTGACAGTATCATTACATGGATCTATTCTGGTGAAGTCCAGCGTCAGATTTTTTTGAGTTATATGATCAAGTAGTGGATTCAGAACATAGTGTGCACCACACTTCTTCAGTATTGTACGAGTTTTTGGAGTCAAGCTTTTGAGGATATCTTGCAGCAGGATTTTTCTCTCTACTTTTTTATTACTGGTTTTGGGTACCTTGCGGTGTCCATTTTTCATATTTTTTGTACGGGGGTACGTCATCAGGCCTTTTTACCGAGACCCACCTTCTTTTCCAGCCACCTAAGCTATGCTTACGGGAGGGTGTTAGTGTAGGTTATTATTTATCCTTTTATTTATTTATTAGGATAATTCTTACACTTTTGCTAGCCCTACACTTGTTGGGTTAGCTTGCTTAGGTGTACTAGTTGTGTGGAGTTAGCTTGCTAGTTATGTTGAGTTAACTTCTCAATTATGAGGGGTTAGCTTACTAGTCTTATGGAGTTAACTTAACTACTAGTATCAATTAGTGGGAGTTCTTCACCACTGATTTAGGTAGTAGTTGCACTTCCCTCCTCCTATATGTACATCTTTCTTATTGAATAATTAAAGTCATTTTATTGTAATGTATTGAGCATTATGGATTATGATGGATTTCCATAAATGGTATTTTAGCTCTTCTATTTTGTAAATCTAATGTGGTGTGCTATTATCATCTGAGATCGCAGCTTGGAACAATCTTCTTATCATTCCTTTCAGTTACATCGTTACACAATTCAAGTGCCTCCACGTGAATGTGCTATCCCTTTCAGTATTCATGGCAGAAGACACAGTTTCCTGTAAAAATTGCAAATTTTGAAATAAAACAAATACAGAGTAACTAAAAAGTTGTTTTCGAAATAGTCCATTTAGGGACAGATGAAATCCCCAGGTCAAAATAATTTTCTACTCTCAGAAGCCTTGTTTCAAGATTTCTTATGAAAATTGAGAGTGCAAAAGGTCAAGCTCACTGATCAGAGGTAGGATCAGTATCAGGCCATCATTCTTGACTCCATGCCCAATGGATATAACAAGGCAACTGGTCCCTTCATCTAGCAAGAAGATGCCCCTGTGAATCACCAAATTGTTATCCATATTTTTCCCCCCGGAAAAATTAGATAGGCCACGACCATGTAAAGAAGAAACTAGATAAATCACGTTCAAATCTAATAATCAAGCAATAGAGGGACTCTACAATGGAGTGGCAGTGTCTGTGAAAAATCAAATGACCTGTGCAAGAAGAAATTCAAGAAACGACTCTGTTGAGTGAACCCGTGCTTCAAATCCAACAAATAGATTATACGCGGGCTCGAAAATGGAATGGGATGGTCGGGGAAGGAGAAGATAGTGTCAAAGAATACATAAGCTCAAAGGATAAGGAACAATGAAATTTTGAAGTCTTCAGGCTCTGAAATAGTTCAGAACGAGCCCAAAAAAAACTAAGTATGGAGAAGACAATGGATGCTGCCAAGTGTCCAAATCACGCACCTCCAGAGATTAAATCCAAAAAGGGCAGACTTGAACAAGCACCAGTCCCCCATATGTCTTAGGCCTAAAGTGGGGACAGAGTCAATAGCTAAAATTCAAAAGGTAGACAAGACGAGCTAAAAAAAGACTAAGTATAGAAGTGCTAGCGGAAGCTCCCATGCATTCCATCAGGGAATCTCCAAAGGTAAATCCAAAAGAGGAGGCCTAAATGAGCACGGGCTCGACACATAGTCAAAATTGAAAAATGGGACAGATCGGGCCCAAAATCAACTATGGAGAATGAGTGCCAGCTAGCCACATGTTCAGAGCTCGAAAAGGTAAGAGCGGTAGTTGAAAATTCCAAGAGCCCGCAGAGGCTTCCATGTGTCAACCTGATTCTCCTTCAAAGGAAAAATCTTGAGCAGGTTTTTAAGTGAGCACGGAGCCTCCACGCATCTAGTTTCATAAAGGGACAGGGTCAAGTTGAATAGTCAAAACATTGAGACAAGCTAGAGGAGGGTGTTAAGAGTTAGCACAACATTAATTCAAGAGAAAATTTGGGGAAATGTTTCCAAACAAATGTCAGGCCTCCGTGTGTCCCCAGTCATATATATGACCCCACTGAGCAAAAGACGTAGCCGAAAACATGAAGAAACTGAGCAAGCCATGGAAAAAGCCATGTGTTAGCCTGACGTAACTCAAAAATCAAAATACAAAGGCTACCCTCAAACATGCGCCAACCCTCCACATGTTTGGTTTCAAAAGGGGGCCCGTTTTTGTAGCTGCTTCCCACCATTTTGTATAGACCTGATTCAAATTTCAAATAAGCATATCTTTTGACTCAGTGCTCAAAATCCAACAAATATGGCACTGTTGGAAAGATCTCAGCCTCATATATGCCATGGAGATCTAAAACTTTAAGTTTGGAGAGGTTAAGTGGGGAAAAAGTGAAGAAAAATATTCAGGACATTAATACAGGATCTATTTTCCCACAACAACCAGATTAGATTTGATCTTATCTGTCGTTCCTCCTCCTTTGAGGTGCCAAACAAGTAATTGATGTAGGCATGACAGATTTAGGGTATATTTTGTTGGAGGCATTGATTATAGTGGGTGAGTTTCGAACTAGTTTTCCCACTTCCCTCTCCTTCTTCCCTGTGTGATAAATCTATAAAGGAAGGGTCAGGACTCATTGTAAAGGGTTGGACATTTTATGTTTTGCGCCCTCCCTTCTTCTTTCATTCACAGAAGGATTTGTGGAGCTTTTCTAACCTCTCCTTTGGGTTGTAATGCAAGTTTTTCCTCTTGGGTACTGCAGTAAACTATATCGACTCTTGAGTAATAATATATATGTCTGTGGATGTTTCTTGACCCCCAATCATGTATTCGTTATTGTTTCCCTGATCTCTTATTATGAATTGGTCATCTTTGCATGTTGTTTGTATTACATTCCTGTGGTCTGTGTTAAACTACAAAATGAGTGTCTAACATTCCTTTGGTGTATCACCTTGTTAGCTTAGGTTTATTTTCTTACATCTCTCTGACCCTGTCTCCTTGGTAGATAGAATAAACTTAGGATAGATCCTCTACAATTTGTTTGTGTACACCTGAATAGAGGGATAGGAACCGACCTTAATCTAGAGAGCTCTCTTAACTCGCAAGGTCCCACACCTTGAGAGATACTCCATGTCATGTAATCACACTAAGAGTCTCAACCCATATGGTTAAACACTTTCAAGGGTGTTGTGATTCTTCTCTAACAGTAAGGTAAATGAAGAAGGTCTGGTTATGAAGGTAGGTGTAATAGAATAAAAGGGAGTTTCGAGTCCCCCATAGGATAAGAAAGAATAAGGTGATGATAGATATTATTGTGTAAGATTGGGAAAGCTTAAGTGTGATGAGGCAGGTGGTGGGTATATTAGGTAAGGTAGATGATGAAGGTTTAGTTTGGACAAGAGGTGCAAAATACAAGAAGAGGGAATGTCTAGTCCCCCATAGGGTAAAGTAGGATAAGGTGATGATAGGTAACATTGTTTAATATTAGGAAGAGTTTAGGAAAGGTTTAGGAAGATTGGGTAGAAGCCTTGGTCAGGACAATGACATCATTGGGGAGATTGATGAAGTTGTTGAAACATGGAGTGGTGTGAAACTCCATTAGAAACAGGATAGGCTGGCCTATGGAATGTTACCTTGGGGGCAGGTGGAGGTTAGATAACGGGTAAAGGTGAACAAGATGGGCTACCAATTTTCTCTTTTACTTTTTACTTTTGGGCTCGAGTGGTAATGCTAATCATATTAATATGTGGTAAAGGAACAAGTGAGTTGTGATAGGTGTAGTGACAGGATGGACAAAATTATGGTGAGGGCATATATACTAGTTTGGTGAAAATAATGCAACACATTAACATTTTAGTGGAGGTCTAGCTAGCTCTCTTATGTAGACCATATTGATCTCGAATGTTAGAGGAGGATAAAATTGGTATGGAGGGGGAGATGAAGTTCTCTTAATACGCAAGGGATAAGGATGTGTGGTGATAGGTGGAGGTGGAATAAGGTCCTCATCTAAAATATCATCATCGTCAAAGTTTTATTTAGGAGGACATAGTTGGAGAAGAACTGTATTAAGAGCCTCATAGTTCTCCACATCATGCCCTGACACATGATGGTAAGAAAAAATGTTTGTATCATCAAACCCTTCTGGTTTATGTTTGAGTGGGTCATAAGGTATAAGTGGTGGCAACATGATGACAGAGGCTTCCAAAATTTTGGCTAAGATGATGGCGTAAGACCCGACCAATAGATCACAATGCGAAGTGAGTGTGGGTCTAGATGTAAGTGTGGGTGATTTTGGTGGGAGAGGAACCACATGAGGTGGAATAAGAGGCATATATTATGTAGGTAATTTGGGTGGCACTGAGGATCGTGACGAGGAGGTGGACTAATGTTATTTTGGTTTACCTTGGGTAGGATATTGTTTGGCCAAGGTTTATGGGTGAGGTCGTAGGATAGATGGAAGGGGTGAAGTTGAAATACGGGTAGTCGGTGAAACCGGTGTATGTGACCTAAGAGGTTGGGTCTTCCTCTTAAGTGGGGGAATAGTCTTTATGTTAGTTTAGGAGGACGTGGCTACATCCAGTTTGACATGGGGATGGACTAGGCTTGATTTCAGCATGACTCCTAATGTGGTAATGGTTCTTGATGCAGAGGAAGTTATAGGTGCAAGTAAGGTTTTAGGCGTAGGGAAAATTTTGGTTGTTTGTAGAGGTTTAGGTGTGGGTGAAGGTGATGAAGAAGAGGTCACTACAATTGGCATGGGCATGGTTGGTTTTGTTGTCAGAAACACCTTTGGATAGATCAAGGAAGAATCAATAGACAACATTTACATCTAAAATGAAAAAGGTAGCCAAAGGTGTCCTTAAAGCATGGAATTGTCAACATAATCCAAATGGTTAGCCAGACGTGAAAACAGAACCATTCTAGGGGGATGATGTTGATTTGGTAGTAATCCTTGTAAATAATGTGTGTGAGACAAGGAAATAGTTGGCTTTAGACTCGGTGGGTAAAAGAGCCGAGAGTAAATCAACATTGTCATTGAAAACCAATGGAGAATTGTCACCAATAGGAAGGGGCACTTCTAATGGATCCCCTATGGGTAGGGGAAATGACAAGTAGGATTAGGTAGGTTCACATTTTGGTGAAGAGGAAGGTAGGTATTACTATCCCATGGGTAGAAGATTTAATATTGCGGTTTTTTGTCAGGTTGAGAGGTACATGGGGAAACTGAATCAGCTTTTATAGTGGACTCCTTTGTGGGTGAAGGGGTAGTTAAGAGATAATCCTATGTGTGTAAAGGATCAGATGAAACAGGTTCCTCCATTGATGAAGGAGCTCATGAAATAATCTCCTTGATAGATAGAGTAGGAGGAAATTGAGGAAGAGATGGTATGATGTCGAAAACAGCATGAACCTCACAAACTTTATTGTAATTGGTTGAAGGTTATCTAGTTTTGTTAGACAACGAGGTGTGATTTGGGAATGACTTCTTAAAGATGTGAAGGTTCTGATTAGTTGGTATGTTAGGGTTATCCAAGATGAGATATCCATTATCTAACATTTCTTAGATGATATTTTTGAAAGTTATACAATTACTATTGCTATGACCTTTAACGTGATGATAGTTGTAGTAATCATTTTCTTTGTACCATGTAGGCATAGGATGAGAGGGGTCAAAACTAGTACGTGGTTTGATGGGTGGAAGTGTGACTACTATGAATTTTAGAAGTTTTTCTAAAACTAAAGAGTAGGTTTCTCCTATGGGAGTGTATTTTCGTTGCTCCCGCCAGAATTGGAAAACATGAATGGGAGAAAGGTTGGAAGAAGGATTTGATTAGTTGGATGGGTGAGACAATCTGGCTTTCAAAACTACCATGTTGGAAGATCCTTTTTCTTTGGTGTAATTATTCTATGGTTAGGAAGAATAATAGGTATCGTTTGACTAAAATGTAGTATTCTTATTATGCAATTATATATTCTTCTTTTCAATTACACGAATTTCAAGTTTTTGGGCCATGGTGAACACCTCATCGAACGTGTGAAAGGTTTTAACATGGAGAGTTGGTGAGATGTTCCTAGCAAAATCCCTAGCGAATAAACCTATTAACTATGTTTGAGGTAGTTGGAATGTCTTCGTATTGTCATTTTGAGTATAAGTCTATCATGGTGACCTTCTTGACAATATTGATATAAAAGTGGTCTAGGAAAGCTTGAGCTACTTGGTTGAATGAGTAAATAGAGTGCCTAAGTGGACAACTATACCAATCCAATGCACATCCTGTCAAAGACATTGGGAATGTTTGTAAGAGCAAATCCTCATCATGATCGATTAGATAACACCCATTTTTAAAAGACCACAAGTGTTGTTGTGGGTCCTCTTCGCTATTACACTGGTTGAATTTGGAAATTTCCTAATGCGTAGGGTATGGACGAATGGGAATGGATGGGTAAATGGGATCATTGTAAATCTCGTCATATGTTACAGAGTTAAGTGAGCCAGAGACTAATGATTCCAATGTCTACATCTTGTCCATCATCATTTTGATAAGATCATTACTAGGTTATGATGACTGGGTACCCCCTGCAATATAAGGGGGTAGATGATGAAAATATGACATGGGTGACATCCTCATATATGGTAGTGCTGATTTCAAAATTTTTGAGGGAGGAATAGATACAAGTGGTGTAGACACCTATAATTACGCCCAAGTAATTTAAATACTTAAATTACACTAATTATCCCCTTTCTCGCAAATCAATGACATATCGTCAAAAGCACTCATTTTCCCTCATATCATCATTAATTAATTACACTAAGCTAATTAATTAAGTTTCCTATCCAACAAATACCCTAATTAACGACCTTTCGTTAATAAATCACCCCTTCTACCTAGACTAATTAATTATTATTAATTAATTAGCTTTCCCTTCCATTTAACCAATAAATAAATATTTAATTGATTTAATCCCCTTTTAATAGCCTAAATCGTACTAATATTCCTCTAATTATCTTCTATAAGCTTACATCTACCTATTAGTTAATCACCTTTGATTAATTAAAACACCCCCAACTCCCATGACTTGCTAAACATGTATTAAACTCTTCTAAAGTAAGGTTACCTTTAATAAAGCAACCTTATCCATTCCTAATCATGTTTTACCTTTATCCCACATTCATGAGAATTTTTTGAATCCTTTATCCTTTGGGCTATATAAAGATCCCTCCACCTACCTTTTTACTTACACCTAAACTTTCTAAGAGAGCAAATGCAAAGCATATAGCAAAGAGACTAAGAGCTTGCACCTTGCCCTTTTGAGAGTTCATCATCTTGAAGAGTTAAGCCTCTTTCTTAAAGTGCTTGGGTCATATGGGAGGTGTCAAAAGGTTCTTGTAGCCCAACTTTGATTAGCCCCCATTCCTAGGTTCTTGGAACATTAAGGACAACTATTTTGATAGCCATGGAGATTATTTAGGTCCATTCATTTATTTGTTGTTAGAGAATAGAGGAGTTTATATATTTAGCATTGTTAGTTTCAAAGTTTGTATTTATGAATGCTAGCATCTAACCCTTGTTTAATTCTTATCATGATGGTGTTTATGCTTTGTTTTAGCTAAATTGTAGAACTATTTTAGGTGGTAGTTCTTGCTTCATTTGATTTAGCATTAAGCAAAGTATACATGCACACAAGTGGAAAGTATCCTGAATAAGAGATAGATGAAATAGGGTTCTGCTGGTGATAATTGTAGGTAGGTGGAGTGGATGTAATGACTCTCATAGTAATGGGAGAAATAGTTTGCGGGATGGAAAGGACAATGTTTTGGAAGGAAGCATGGGTTTTTGACACCATGGGATGCTGAGATGCAATAGGTATATGAGAGGTGGAGGGTGTAGATAAGCCTACACTAAAGATAGTTGATGAAGGAACGGTTGACATCACAGGAGAAACTGATGTCAAAGGTGCAACATATGCCATGACTGCAGTAGATATCAATGATATAAGGTCAAGTTAGGACACCATAGGTGGTAAGGTGGAAGAGAGTAAGGCCAAGCTAGTAGTAGCTGATGCGGAAGTGGGTACGAGGGTAAGAGGAATGCACACATGCATGTCATATACAAGCTTCCATGATGACTCCCGAGTGGGTGAATGGGATAAATAATATTGTAAAGTAGCGGGGTTTTGATCAAGGAGTCTTGCGAACTCCTCATTACCAGTACTGATGATAATAGGCTGATTGGGATCCAGAGGTGATAAAATGGAGGGTGGTGATGGACTAGGTGGGAGAAGCTAAAGGCTAGCATGGAATATAAGGGCGTTGGCTTGGCTATGAGTCAAAAGCATTTGACTTGTAGTATACCTAGTAATCTAATCTCTATAGATGACACAGAGGCACATAGGGAATGGAGACAATTATTCCTGGAAGGTAAAAACTGATTGTTTTTTTAATTGAAAAATTGAAACACAGAGACCGATGATAGTTAGGTAGTCGGTGTCAGTGACAGGGGGTAAATGATACTGATTAGAGGAACGATGCCAATTACTGTGGAAAATAAAAAGATTTGTAAATGTGGCGATAGATGATGAAAATGAAGCAAAATTGGACTTTGACAGTGACTTTAAATACCTAGAGATATGATGAGGTAACTGAGGAAGCCCCAAAAAGAAAATAACTGTGATGAATGTTACTTTGGTTAAAATGACCAAAATAGCAGGGAACCGATAAGGATCAGGTAAACCAGTGATGGTTAGAAGAGTAAACTGATGACGGTCACTGGACTGACACCAGTCACTATGAAATTTGAGAAAGTATGGAAAAAAGTGAATTTAGTGACTTAGATCAAATAAAAGACCAACCCAAGAACCTGAGTATGGCAATGATGGACCCTAACACACTCAAAAATATTCATAATACACCAACTAAGATTATGGAGTGTGAAGGGAAAGAAAATTGGAGAATACAACCTCACACCTTAAAACACAGATCAAGAAAAAATGAACAAACATGAAATCCTATGTGGTGGATTTTGTGTTCCAGCTTATTCCATTTAGGAATGACTTGTGAATAGAGTAGATTTTTTGGTTTGATAAAAGGGATCATATGAAAATCCAAGAACTAAGGATAGTTTCAGGTAAATTTTTGGTGAGGGGGATCCTTTCTCTAAGATAATAACTGGACAGAGAAACTAGTTTGGATCTCATTGTCAATCCTATGATCATGTGATCATTGACAACTTCTTCTGGGTAGGATGTTGTTTATGAAAATGAGTACATTATTTTTTTTGGTTTTGTGTAGAGAAGAGAATGCGCACTAAGATTAAATTTTTTCAACCATCAACTAGGCATGACTTCCAGCATATATGTTGCCCACAATATTTAAATGAGCTACATATACAACACTCAGAAATGATATACAAATGTTTTAGACCCAAATCCAGAATGAAATTCTTTGAAAGCAATGACGAATAGGAAATAGTATATATTTCACTAATGCAATACAAAAATAAAAGAATGGTTTTTTAGTCCAAAATACAAGTGTCAATGACACAAGTAGAAAAGAGAGGATTTTCTAGAGGAGAAAATTTAATGTGAACTTATTTCGAAAGGAAATAGACACACAATCTTTCACCTAGGAATGAACAATGCAAAAGAACCATTGATGGGTCCCACCGGGCATGCCAAAATGTTTCACCAAATTGTTGTGTGATAAAACTGATAAGGTAGAGGTCAAGGAGGAAAACCTATTATACATAGGTCAAAGGTTGAATGCGTATGTTACTGACTTTATCCAAGTTGATTGTAGAGAACTCATTTTTTCTAGGAAGGACTACGTGTAGATGCAAAACAAGACCAAAAAATGATATTAAATAACAAGAGTCAGAGGACTGCGTAGGAAGGCTAGATCCAAGAAGTGTGATGCTTCCTTGAATGGCTATCAATCCTCTATTTTTATCAAATTAATGAAATTAAATACAAGAAATGATGGTCCTATTGCTAACACTTTGATATAGGTATCTCAAAACGTTATCAAGAAGCTAAATAAAACAAAGTATTGAAATCTAAACCAATCTAATATCAGGAAAGGTTGTTTCTTATTGGGACAGGTCAAAAAGGTGTTAGGTAAGGTCACAAAGGTATCTGGTAAGTTCTAGGTGGAATTTAGGTGATGTTAGGGGTAGTTTGGTGAAATTTAGCAGAAGACACATTGAACGATATTGGTCTAATGACCGACACCAGTAGAGAGGGGAGATCGATAATGGTTAAGGTGACTGACGTCGGTAGATATGGGAGATTGATAACTATTAAGGTGATCGACGTCAGTAAGGGAGATTTGATAGTAAACTATTAAACAAAGGTTTTAGGGATCTCTGTAATTGTATAGAGAGTGAGGGTATTATGCTTCAGGTATTAATATAGCTGAGAAGACTCAAGGATACTAAGAAAGAGGTTTAGAGTGGTGAAAAGGCTTGCAATGGTTGAATAGTAGGTTGCTGGGAGGAAGGTGTTGTACAGGAAATAGTGGAAATTTGGGGTTGCGCTCTTGTAACTCAAATCTACTCAATGATTCTTCAAAATCCAAATTCATCCAAGAATGCGTGTCTAGACCTATCAAGATGGGGATATCATCTTCCTCCTCGATTTCCAAAAATTGATTCATCTACTTACTACCCTGGTATAAAATGTTAGCTTCTGGGCTTCTGGAATTTTATACCATGTACCTAATCTTCTTCTTAGGAAGAAATTTCTCCATGTATCCCTTCATTGGTATGGTTTTGGATGACCAATTCATCTGATTTTCCCTCCCAAGTCTAAGCAGAAACTTCTACTTAGCAACATTCTGAATGAGGCTGGGATGTTTACTACCAAAATCATCACTGAAACTTTGTTGTCTAGAAATCTTGCAAGAGCCACCTATGCATCTTTGACCTTCCCTACAAGTGAGACCTCTTTTGATGCCGAAGGGTAACAAGAGCCACTAGGTGGAGTCATGTTAAGTTTGAGAGCCTTGGCAACCTTCAAAGGCATCATGTTGTCTGAGGCACCAAAATTTATTATACAATTGTTCAGTACATATTCTCCAACAAGAAAGGGAGACATAGAAAGGTTCAACTTTATCAGTATTTGATGCACTTAGAGAAATAATGTTCTATGAGGAAGGTGTATGTGAGTTTGGTACCATGCCTTTAGAACTAGAAGTTACAACATTGGGTGTTATACTACCACTCTTGATATATCGAAAAAACCTCTCAAATTGTTCAGGATGAATTTGTAAATATTCAGTTTCAGTAATCTGCATTTTGGCTTTGTTTTCATATTCTATGAATTCAAAGGGATTAAATGCAGACAAGGGGCATGAAGGGACTTATTTTAGATTTAGAACAGGTTTGGAAGTAGGATTAGATTTTTGGGGAATAGAGGGTATTTTTAAAGTTACACTTGGAGCTTTCAAAGTACTAGATTTTATAGGAGTAGATTTAGATTTAGACTTGGAAGAGACATCATAAGACTTACTTGGGATTGTGGGAGCCTTCTTACTTACTACGGGATCAGGCTCCAACAATGCAGACTTCATATAAGATGGAAGTGGGGATCCTCGACTGATTATTTTGTTTTGCAGAGTCACCATAAGAGGATCGTCAACCTTATTTTTCTTTTCAGTAGTGAAGGAAGATGATCCTTTCTCAGACTGAGAGTGATTGAATACCACTCATGAGAAATCAGGCGCATAGTCCTCATCTTCTTCATCACGTCTAGGATACTCACAGAATCTTATTTGTGTATCGTTCTCAAACTTATCACTTTCAAGGAAATTACCACCTTTACTTTCTTTTCCAATCTCTTCTTCACTTTCTTTAAATCTGCAATTTACATTGACGGGTGGGGCCTCCAAATAAAGCCTTCGGGGTGCTCCTATAATCTAATTTTTGTTTCTTCTTTGAGAATAAACTCGTTCAAATAATTCCCTCTTCAAATATGCTATCTCATTTTCCAATTTTTTCATCGATGTAGTGGTTCTCTCATCTCCAGGATGTTGGGCCTTTCCCTTTGATGGATTCTTTATCTTTCCAGAGAGGATGAGATCGTCATCAAGTTCAATTGCCATCATCTGTGCTTTTACAATGTTCCTTGGTTGGGCTCTTAGTAAAAAATATTCTACTTCTGATGATTGAGCATTGATGAAGAATCTCTTGACATTGTTTTCAGATGGTGAATCTTCTTCAGGTATCCTACGAAGCAATCATTAGAAACGAGCCACGAAGTCTCTCATAGTTTCATTTTATCCTTTATTTATTTGAGCCAAATGCACCAAGAGGTCCTAACAATCTAAAATTGATTTAAATCTTTTCTCAAAGGTATTCTTGATGTCATTTTGACTAGTGATGGATCGGGTAGGCAGGAGGTAGAAAAAATATGCTTCTTTTTCTTAGAGGGAATCCACGAATATTCTTACAGAAACATCTTCATGTTGGATACCAAGAATCCCACAAGATGTGGTGAAGGCTGATATGTGTTTTTCATGGAGTTGTGTGCCATCACATTTGAAATTTCTTGTAGGAACTTGTTGGTAGATCTTGAAGTGGAGGTTCAAGAGCAAGTGGGCCTATATTTCTTCCCCATGGAACAATGGGTTGGGGTATTTCTACTTCATCTTCCATTTTTTGTTTCTTCTTCTACTTCAGCTCTTGCTTCTACAAATTCTTCTTCCTTTGGGAACTCAATACTCAAGGGTGATTGAAAGATGAGATAATTTGAAGGGGGAGCATCAACAAGAGTTTGGATAGGATTGTTAGGTGAACTTCTTGAAGAGCCAGATGAAGAGGAGGCTTGAGAGAAGAAGTATGGATTATCTCTAATTTTTTCTTGCTGATTTTGCAAAGCCTCAAAATTGGAATCAACAACACCTCTCAACCTGCTCAACCTGGTGTATCTTGCTTTAGCCAACTTTTAGAAAAATTTGTAGTGGGAACATGAAAGGAAAATGTGAACTATGAAAGGTCATGTGTAGGAATTGACAGAGTATCTTTCGGCAATGGCTTTTCATGAACTCTTTTTTTTGTTGTTTCAATATTTTTTATTTGACTTTTTGGACCTTGTGGTCGTATTTTGGGTGCAGATGCTGCTAAATTTGCCCCACAGTGGGCACCAAAAAATGTTGGTGAACAAATTTTTTGGGTGGAAAAACTTGTGGATTTCTTTCCAATGCTCTGGTAATCTAATTCTCTATACTTAAAAAGTGTAGCTTATGTATATGCATGCATGAGAAAACATGGATTTTTGTGGTGGCCTTTTGACCAGGAATCCAACAGGGGCACTTCACTGACCTTGTGGAAAAGTTATTAATCTCTTGCTAGGGAATACTTTGCCTGTAGAGAGGAAAAGGGGAGTGAGAACTGAGGTAGGATAACTAATGTTGTAGGTAGAAAATTAGAATCTTGCACACACAGCAGTTAGAAACTTCAACACATGCATTTATGAGAAGAAACAACTTTGTAAGCTTCATTAAGACCAAATGAAATTTTATGAACACAAAGTATTAAGAAATCCCTTGGTCAAAGAAAGCTATAACCTCCTTGTATTAATTTCTCAAAAAAAAGTTGTACATAATGGAGAATTGGATGAAATTGACAAGGGGGGAGGAATAATTTGGCTATCTCCCTTGTTCTCTCAAGGTATAAGGCACTCTTGATCTTAAAAAATTAATGGTCAACCCTTTGAGATGTGAATGGATTTACAATTTATAGAGTAAACTTGACTTCTCATGTTCTTCATGACCCTCCATATGCCTTATTTCCAACTTTAGACTATTCATATTCCTACAAAATATTTAAGTCCCTTTTATAAAATCAAGGCAAATTAATTAACATTATATTTCTAAAGTCACTTTTAAGTGAATTAAAGGCATATAAACAAGTGCAAACCCCAATGCATAATTAGAACATTTGAAGGAAGAGAAATTTGGGGGAGAGGGAAGAGAGAGAAGAGGAGAAGATGAATCATGCCGATGAAGAATCTACTCCTATCTACTCCTCAAATCTCGATCAAATTAAACCTGATACCTTTGAATCCTTCATGATGAATGATTTTCTTATTTTGTGGATGGGTCTCTTTGAGAAATTTATTTGGCTGTAGGTGAGAGACCACCCCCAAATGACTTAGAGACACCATAAACTAAGTGTTCATAAACACTATTGAATGGAACCCTTGGCGACCACAAGTGTCGCTTATGAAGATATCCTCTGAAGAGACCGAATGCTTTGTAACAAATCTTGCTCTAACACCTTACGAAATTACCACACTACTTAGTTGATTTGGACATGATCCTTATGAGACATAATATTGAGCAGTATGAAGGTGTTGACTATGGATTCCACCTCACACACGAGTTTTGAAAGAAATTTTTGAGATCCATGAAATTGATTTCACTTGTACATTTCTCACCCTTGTGAATATGAACTTCACTCTTCCTTGACACTCACTATGTTTGGAAAAGGAAACTATTTCTAGCAAGTGTCAAGAATTTTCCCTTTCTGATCTCTAATTGGTGATGTCAAATTGAATTTTCAACTCTCATTGTGCTCTCTCTGATAAATCCTCCTTTTGGAGTAACCATGTTATTTTTAGTAAGTTCCCGCAAGACAACTTACTATTTTTAGCAACTGCACAAATTAGCTAGACCTCAGATGATTATGGTAGCTTGAATTACCCTTTCTTCCTGCATCCTTCCCCCACCTTCTAGATTACTTTTCTATTTTTGGTAGGTGCTTGTGGGACCACTTACTATTTTTATCAAGTTCTAAAAATGGGTCAAAACACCATTTCTAAAGAGTTCTCAGCTGCAATGCATCATCATTGTCTCTGTCTCCTTCGTAGGTTCTTTTGTCGATGGCTTTCCCAAAATAGCAATTTCCTATATAGAATACCTACTATTTTTATAAAGTGGGATTCTAGAGGTTGGATTGATTCGGAATGAATTTTTTTGATATGGGTTTTTTCCTAATATCGCTCTGAAATTTTAGAACTACCCGCTTAATAGTCCAGAAGATTTTAAACTTTCAAATTTTAGACCTGGCAGTGCTTCTAGACGTAGCAACCATTAATGGAACTCAAAATTTTAGGTTTTTTTTTCTCCTCTGTTTAAAAATAAATAAATTCCATTGTGATAGGTTTTTGTTTCTAGTGCTTCACGTGGAATTTTATTTTAATCCAATGACCGATTTGATAGGAAATTGAACTTTGTTCTTCGTGGAGCCGAAAGTGAAATTTCTTCACTTTGATAATTCCTTGCTATAATTTGGAGGTTTGAAAATGATTTTTAATGGACTTCAAGAGATAATAACTCAGCAATAGATGGTTTTTCAATCCGTGCACCGGTTTGCAAGATATCTTCAAATCTTCGTTTTATGGCAATGGGGATTTCCACTATTCTTCCTCTCTGTTCTCCATTTTTTTTTCTTATCTTGACAAATTATTATTTTGAGACCTATGTGCCATCATGGATTGAAGGATAATGCACTATGATGGAGCTGGTTCAATATTTGGAAATGGTTGAGTGAGGTGTTCTCTGCAACTTTTCTTCTGGCAGTGAGAAGCAACAAGAAGTAGCTAATAGTTAGAAAAAAAATTAAACTTTTTGAGTTGGAGTTGGGAATGTTTTTTTTCCTTGATTTCCCTAACCTCAAGCACGTGAGGGACATCAATTTCCATGATGATAAAGATGATGAAACGTAGCGGCAATCCGACGGCATGGAATGAGTGCTCTAAAATCATCTTTAAAGCACCGAGGGGCTGGAACCGGGTCACATGGGTGACCAAAAGTATCCTGTAAGGGCTGGGGACATTTTTCCATGTATTCTATCCCTGACCTCAGGGGTATGAGGGACATCATTTTCCATGGTGGTCATGGATCTAACATGTGTCCTCAATCAGATGACAAGGAATTTGAGCTCCAAAAATGTACCTGGGGGCTGAACTGTCAAGTCTGAAGGTCACATGAGGGTCCTAGAGGTCACATGGAGGTTGGGCACATTTTTCCAAGGTTGATGTACCTGACCTCAAGGACGTCAAGGACATAAAATCCCACTAGGCTCCTGGAGCTGACATGTGTCATCTAAGAATTTGGTTAAGTCCCAAACACTCTCTAAGAGGGCAACTTGTCATGATGATATCTTGAGCTCTCGATGGTAGTTTTTGGAAACATTTTATATGATCCTAAGTGTAAATGGACTGTTGAATAAAATAGTGGGGTTTCATGTCTTGATTCATCCATTTTCTCCCTAAAAAATCATAATTGTTATTTTGTACTCCACTTGTGCCTAAGAAAATATTCCTACAAACCTAATGAGCCAAAGTGTTGTGAAAAATATTATTTCACCATAATTGAGTTCTTGGAATCCTTTTTCCAAAGATGTTTTGTTTTATTCCTAACTCCATCTGGATCTCCTGGAATCTTCTTCTGAAGCCCAACAGTTATTTTAGGCATGTGTACTGCCTAGGCTTTTGAACCCTAATTTTGGTGAAACTACCCCATCTTCTCCAAGACCTTCCAAAATATTCTTAAATAATCTCCATGATTTCCCAAGACATTTAGATCACCTCCACATCCACCTAGGTTCTTCTTCTCTACTCTGTGAGGTTTCTCCAACTCTAGGAAGGCCAGTGATAGCCCTTCCCACAACTACCTGTAGCTTTGCAAAAGAACTCCTAAAATTACCTAGGGGAATAAATGGATTTTAATAAATCACCTAGGGGGATGATGTAACATTAGTTTGGAGGTAACTTGGACTTATTGGATAGACCTATCGTATTTTTAAATGATGGGACTTGAAAAAATTAACATTAGGGTATGGTTGTCATGCTCAAGAATTGTCAATTTCCCTATTGGACATTTTCACAACAACGCTACTAAAATAAATCAGATATCTACAAAAGGAATAAGAAAAATGATTAGATTCATAATACTTACTTGATGTCCTACAGATCTTGGGAGGTGGAGGAAGATGGTAGTTGATCTTTGAAGATATTTTGTGTTCAGTTCCACAAAAATACAGACTTTGTGCTTCTGTGAGTTTTCCAACACTCTAGATAGATTAACCGGATGCTTATCTTTCACTGTGGTTGTGTGTGTTCATCATTTGGATGCAGGAGGGCTTATAGATTCATGCTTGAATGTAGTAATACTCCAATAACTAAATGACCAACCCATGTAAAGAGTTTTGAAAATATATATAAGGTAACCGATGATTATTAAGGTGATCGGAATTGGTTGAGGGATAACTAGCATTGGTTAGGGTGGGAAAGTATAGGTTTGCCAAAATAGGAAGATCTTTACTATTTTGGCATGATTCTAATTGAGTCCACTTAGGGAAGTGGAGTTCACGTTAGAGAAGACAGGAAGGTCATAGAATAAGTCTAATTAGGTTTTTGGAAGAATTCTCAATTAGTTAGGTCAAGTGGTGACTCAGCACTGGGAGTGATGACTCAATGTTGAGAGTGATGACTCGGTCATTGTGAGTTAAATGCCCCTACATTGTGTCCAGGGTGAGGTGTCTAGGTGATGTGTAAATTAACTAAATTAAAGTAATTAAATTAATTAATAATGTGAGGATTAACATTAATTCAATTGTAAGTAATTAAATTAATACGAATGAGGAGTAAAGGGGTCACAGTTAGGTGAACATGTTACGTTAATTAATTAAAGGGGACTGAGGGGAGTGTGAACCAAATTTAGTGTCTACAATAACCTAAATAGGATGCCTGGTTAGTAGGATGGCTTGGTATGATGGAATGAAGGCATGAGGCATATATATTATCATGGTCAAGGAATGGAGCACATGTTGGAAGAGTTCTGAGATACTCATGTGAGTTTCAGAGTGTAGGTACATGTTGTGATCATGATTTACGGGTCTAACCTAGACCTAGTTTTTGAGCATTAAGGTATAATGGATTATGATCATGAGGTTATAAGGTGTGTGGGCCCATGATGGCATGTAGATTTTAGAGACATGTTGTATCAAATGTTTTAGGTACTTTTTAAGAGCTTTAAAGCTGAGGTACGAGGTGTTCATACTTTGTTTTGATCCAAACGTGACTTATTCATATGACCTAGTTAGGCAAGTCCTAGTGGATAAGAATATTCAAAGAAAATTATGATCAAGTTAGCATTGGAGAATTTGAGATAGGTTTTCTTGTTTCTTTTGGTAAAATTTTAGTTTACTATGAGTAATATTTGACAACTTATGAGGTTTTAAGCAATAGCGAGCTCTAGAATGCATGTTTCCGAGCTCGATATGAGATAAATCATGTTGGTTAGCACGTGCATTGTTTTCATGGGGACCTGATCCTTTTATGGATGTTGAGGAATTTAACTAAGAATATTTCATAGTTTGAATGACATCAAATAAGGTCCTAAAATTTATGAGTGATTGTTAAAAAGACAAGGAGGTCAAAACACTTCATAAACCCTAGTTTACTAGTGATGGAATAAAACTTGATGGTGTGAGATCAGAATGCATTTTATCATCAAATTTTATGATTGGGGGATGGATAGGACTCTCCCATATTTCAAATGGTTGTGGTTTGAGGTCTATATTGTAGTTGGAACACACTCAAATGTACTTATTTCGAGGAAAGTTTATTTTTATCTCAGGTTTTCCACTTGACCTATGAACTAAATTAGTTTTTTGAGTATAATAGGAGATTAGATACATGTTTAATTTTATTTCAGATAATGGTGAATTCATTTGGAGGTTTGTACATGTCTAAATAGGAAGACTAGTTTTTAGGCCTAAATGGCAATTTTTTGCAATCATGGAGGAAGAAGGTGCTTGGGCATGTATGGCCTAATTTTATGATTCTAATGGCCATGAAGTTTTTTTATACACCCTATATAATTTTTTCATTCTTTGGTTTATCTCTTCAGGTTAGTTGTGGTGGCATAGTTGAGGTCACAAGTTGACCTACCTAACAAGGTTTCAGGACAATTTGTGTTCCTTGAAAACATTGGTATGAAATACCAATATCTTGGCATATTTGATGATTTTTATCCTTTTAATAGTTATTAGGGGTTTATATTTTACTATTAAATGCATTTATAAGTCTTGAAAGTGTCAACAACTATGCAAGAAGGTCCTACTTCTGAGACTGGTTTTTGGGTAGTTCAAATTGCTTGAAGGGAAACGTTGTTCTGATGGCTTTATAGTTTTATTCATGATGTATAACATTGGTATAAGTTTTCATTAGGTTATTTTCTTTCCAATTAGTTATTAAATATCATGTTTTATTTTTTGTGAGAATTAGGTATTCATCTTTGAATATTTTTCTATTGGAGGTCCCAGATTGAGTAGGAAATAGTTCCACTTGAAGGTGTTATGAATAAAATGAGTTATACAGATGTCTCTGAGCTTGTGGAAAGTGGTTATAGGATTTAATTTACATTTTGGATCCTTTGGAGGAATGATGAATCTTATTTTTGTGCTTGGAGTCCATGGTGTTCTCGGTGAAGGAGGATTTAACCTTTTAGGCCTAGTTTGTGTTTGTTAAGTGTATCGGTGCATTTCCAGCCTATATGGGTCTTTTAAGTTAATTTATATGAGTTTTTAGGTTTTTTTATTTTGGTATGATTTACCTTAATTTTCATGACCTACCTAGTAGTTTTTTAGAAGAAAATTTGTGTATTTAAGTGTATTTGGTTATTTTGGAATAGTTGTGAGAGAAAGGAAAGTGTGATCCTAGAGAGAGTGTAAAACATGTTTAATGGAATCAAGACAAAGCTGAAATAACTTATGAAACATTGAGGGGATTTAAAAATATATTTTTTAAGGTCTATAGACCTAATCAGCATATGAAGAAGATAGATTCAGTGAAGTAGGAGAGAGAGAGAGAGAGAGAGAGAGATTTTGAAGATGGTTTTAAGAGTGGAGTTGAAATTATGATCACTATTAGTTGTAGCAATAACAATACATCAGTGGTCTTCATCTTCAGGTGGTTGAGTTGGTTCTTGATCACCTTATGGGGTTATAGCCTTCTTACAGGATTGGTGTCTTTCTAAATAGGGGTTGGTGCCTCTCTAAAAAAATCTTGTGTGATGTCTCATATCCATGAAAGTCTTTTGGTTAGTGGGTTTCCTTCCCATTGAGTGTTTCCCCTTTAAATCTTGTGTTCTTGTGTAATATCTCTTTTTTATGCTCATATGAATCATTGTTTCATGTTTTTGAGTGCGCATTAATGTATGGTTGAATGGTTAATGGTTTGTGAAAGTTAAATACAATTGGTTAAAGGTTTTGAAAGACTAATTCACCCCCATGTTATTCCAGTATGATTCCAATATCACTCCCATATCAAAGGCATGGTACATACACCACGAGTGAATAAAATATGAGAATATGGGCTAAGATCAAGCACTAATAAAATATGAATGCATAGAGAGAGTAAATTTTTGAGAGAGACAGGAACCAAAATTGAGACATTAGATAAAGTATATGTTTAATTCATAATTAATTAACTTTACAAGAGGTTTATAAATAGTAAGTATTGAATAATAACTGCCACCTATAAAGGTGGAGATGTGTAACTCTAATATATCCTACCGATAGCTAAGTAATTTAAATACATGTGTAATAAATATCATACAATGGAATAAATACCTCACAATGGGATTAAAAACCTACACTAACAACCCCCTTAATTGTATTTTAGGTGTGTAAAATAACTAGGTCCCTATAATAAGGCTTGATGAGGTACCCAGGAACATGAAAATCCCTTATAAAGTGGATAAAAGGATAAACCCTGTGAGAAAAATTTCTCCCCAAAAGAGAGAAAATATAATTTCATAGAAAACATCTCTCATTGGATAAGCCTCCTAGAATAAGATAGAGAATCCCTCTATAAATAGAGAGAGAAATAAGAGAAGAAGATGAGAGAAATAGGTATCCCCCAGAAATGAGGACTAATGAACTCCAAATATATCCTCTATATGCATAATCTTACTATCAGAAGAGGAATCAGTGAATACTTAATCTCACTCAAGAATGCCATATGTTAGACTCAAGTATTGTGGATTAGAGCCAGAGGAAAAATGAACATGTGGAACATCTTGGATCTATGATTTGATTTCCTGTCATTTGATGAATCACTAACTAAACCATCTACATGTTGTAGTGTTTCTCAACTCCAAATCAAAATATAACTTAGAATGTCATAAGGAAGTGGTCTATAAGTATATGGACATGAAGAAATGGACCTAAAGATGGAGTATTTGAAGGAGATTTATCAATATCTAATGCATGACTAGGAGAGAGGTGAGGAAGGTCGGGACGTAATTAATAAATATCTGAAACATGATTAGGAGAGGAAGGAGGTGATCTATCATCAGTAATCTCATCATGTACACTAGAATAATAGTCAACATGAGTATACCCTAATAAATCCAAATCCTTAGAACTATCATCAATACTCAGTGAGTAGAATGTGACTAGAAGTGAAGTGTTATAATTCTCAAAGGTATCTCCTCATTTTTATATAAATTATCATCTAGAGAAAAGTGTGAGAATATATAAACCAATGAATAGTTATTTAATCTCCCCAATTCCACTATAGAATCACTATGAAACTCCCTAATGAACACAAAATCTAGACTAAACTAGACCCACTTTCCTTAACCATGGTATGTGATCGTATATACTGATAGAATTATACTTAATAATGAAGGTATAGAAATAACATATTGAAATATCCCATCACCTATGTCAACATGATCTCTCTCAAATGACTTGGTGCAAATTTGACCACCCATCAAAATAGTTCGCATAAAACATGGCCCCAAGGAAGTGAAAACAACCTATTATAAATCCATGTGTTTTGAATCATCTGAGTTAATAAGCCATATAGTAGGATGAGATGCAATTTCTATAAGTATTTTCCCCTTAAATTTCCCCTTACTATTGTCTTTTTCCTTTATATACTCTTGAACTAGTGAACTTTATGTGTGTGAACTAAAAACCCTAATATTGTTATTCTCTAGAATAGGTGTCAAGTGATCAATCTATTTATACATAAAAGTATGGTCATCATCTCCACGTTTTTATAATAGGATCATTTAACTCTCTCTTTATAGGTTTGGATTTAGAAGAGGAGGTCTTTTTAGAAAGCTTAGGATCCTTATTTTTATCAGTATCTTGTTTGTTGTCTATTTTATCCTTATTATTTGAATCCTTTTATATTTCATGTCTAACAAATAGGGCATGTGACTTAGAAGACTTCATATTACCCATATTTATGAGATTTTATTTCTCCTTAGTAAATGATAAATCAAAATCATCTAAGGAATTTTCCATGTGGCTCCAATGGCACTCCTAGTGGCATGAAAAGTAGAAACAAACAATTGAATAGTTATGACCCAACTTCACAAGAATAGAAAGAATAAAATACTCATCATTTTTTTCTACCCAACATTATTTCAACTACCCACCCCACCCTCTCTGCATATTAGGGATATAGGGCATTTGGGGGTGGTTACCTAGAATAGATTGGAGGGTGGTGATCAGTTATGGGCCAACCCAACCCCAATATAGATATTTGGCGGCCCTCTACCCATATAGTTAAAGGGGTGGGACAGGAGAAAGGGGCCGCCTTGTAATCTAAGTGATTTGAATTTTGTTAAAATATCATGTATAGTCTCAAGTTTTTCAAGACTCAAACTAATGAACATATTCTCTAATTCATGACCCTACATTTGTATCATGTTTCCCAAAGATTCCTTCCAATATGGTTTAAAAATCATTGGATGTACTAGTAGATTCTATGTGAAAGAGTAAATCAAAAAATATAGATAGATATCATATATAGTAGGCCTCATCTTTTGTGTTGAACCACTTAACTTTAGTTGCATTTGATGTTGGTTTAGTTTCAAGACCCATTGCAACCTTGCGTAAACCCTTGTTCCTCAAATAGATTTACTTTTTTTAGTTTCCACTCATAATAGTTAAATATTTTGAGAACCAAATATTGATCCATAATACAAGAAAAAATATTGTGAAATGGAAGTGCATAAGAGAACACAAGTAAACCCCCTAAAATTATCAACAATAACCCTTGAGGTTGTCATTTTATAATTTAGTAAATGTTGGCAAAATAAATTTATAGCAGGACAAATTAGTAGTTTTCTTCAACTCTCTAGAATTAGGTCACTCATCTTGGGAAAGGGGAGGCTCCCATTTATTTAAGGTAGGAAATAACATAATTTTTGGCTGGTAGTTACACTGAGGATCACACAAGAATACTCCAATAAACCTGTGGCAAATTTCTTGTATGGTATACAAGGAATAAATTTTCTTGAAAAGGGGTAAATTGGAGATAGGAAAATATGGAAAGGGTTAATTTTTTTGAGTAGGACCTTTAAAATTTAATACACATTAAATATATTAAGTCCACATTCAATAGGAAGAGAAAAAACTGTGTAAGCAACAACAAGATAAAAATGTCAAAGACACAAAGCTATATTGATTTATTCCTCAAAGACACAAAGTTCTTTCTTAGTTATCCAAGATTACAAAGCTTACATAGTTGGAAAGTAGGAAATAGCATAGTAGAGCATAGACAAGGAAATATAATAAAATAGCTTCTTGCTTGTAGTAGTAGAAGAATAAAATATAAACCCCTTTGGAATGGAAAATTTGGCCCAATATATAGCCTTACAAAGTGTCTCTTCATCTCCCCCAAGTGACTTTTCATATTCTTAGCACTTGTGACCTTTCATATTCCAGTAGGAATAAAAATAAATTCTTTTCTTATTTATGAAAAACAACTTTTACAATGCAAAATTAAAAGATCACTTAAGTGAATAAGACAAAATAGCAAAAAAATACTTTCCCAATGAAGAATAATAATGTAGAGAGAAGGAATAAGAGATAGAAGAAGAGAGAAGTGATCAATTTGAAGATGAAGTAGCTTATGATGATGAAGATATTTCTCTCGATGGACTATTTGGAAATGGTCCATGGATGAAATCCATTCCCTTGACCTCTTCGTTAAACCAAGCCACTGCGATTGCAATCTATTTTTCTTGTGGTACATGAACATATTCCAAAGCACAGATCCATGTATTAGGAATATCACCAACGGATTTTCATTGTGTGAACCATACTTTATGATCTTTTGTATTATTAGAGATGAAGCCTCTAGTCTCTGCAAGGGATTCCAATGGATCCTCATTGAAGGAGAAATGATCTTCTGAATCTTTTTGGACCAATTATTTGAAGTAATTTAAGCTTCCCTTCAAGGATGAATGCTCACTGAGTGAAGGGGATCCAAGCTTCTCCACACTTTTACTGATTTCTTCTAATGTCAAATGTTTTTTCCTCATAAGACTCGAGTTATAAAATTTCATTATTCATCATTTCACACCCGAAATTAATTCAGCGTAACCACAAGAGAGATAATATATCAGCTATAGAAGTGAACAAATTCTTACTCACCAAGGAGTGAGAATCAAGATAAGTCATCTCAGATATCAATGGTCAAACACTATCCTAATGGGATTTTTTCTTGATATCAACCTTTGTCATCTTCATCTTGGAAATGATCGTGAGGGGAAAATTGTATAGAGAGAGGATCTCAGGAAATAGTTCATTCCCTTTTTCAGATGATCTTATCCACCCATCACCATCTTCATCAAGATTATTACATATGATTATTCCTTATGGAATTCACCATGATACCAAGTTTTGGGAATATTTGAGGGATTCACTCCCTGTTTGGGCCATGATCCAACTACCAAACCTTGAAAATATTAATCCATTATTAATCGTTATTGAGAGGAAAATTCCTAAGTGATGATCACCATATTTTTACCAGTGGTAATTTATAAATATTGGGATACACCCTTTGGAGTGAGAAATACATGTAGTGAATTATCATATATGTGAATTATTTTTGAATTTGGGTCATAATGTTAGGCATAAGATAGGACAAGCTCTATGATTTGAATGGAAAATGGATGTCTGTAAGCTCTGAATATCCAACTTGAGAATATATTTGCCTCCACAATTTCATAGGGTTCTCTTTGCATCCTTATTTTTAGGTCCTCTATATCTATGTTTTTCACATCATTGTCACCTACATTGGGATACTTAGTGTTTAATGTGGAAATTAGATCTAAACCTAAGTATTTGATCTTCATGGTGAAGAAAGTTAGTGAAATGGATGGGATATGGAAAAATTTGATCAAAATCGTAACACTTATTATTTTTAGCAGGTCCTACCTCGGATTGTATATTTTTTAGATATTTTCTCAAATTCGCACTTTTGAGTGGTCTTGAGATGAAAGTAGGTAATGGTGACTCAAGAAAGTGACCATCGTTTGTAAAAAATTACTATTTTTATGTATGTGAGAACCTCATAAAAATTAATAGCTTTAGTAAGTGGTATTGTCTTAGGTGTCTGAATGAGGATGGGAGTGCTTTCAAAAGTTTCATTTTTACTCTGAGATTGCTTTGCTCTAAATTTCAAGGTTTTTTTAATTTCCATATTTTTGTAGATATCCAAAAGGTAGAGTTTTATAGCTACTGAATTTTTTGTTTTAGCAATTAAAAATTATATAGACCATCAATAGAGAAAAGATTGGTACCAAAAGAAATACGTTTTTATGCAAGGGAGTGTGATGTCCAAATTTCATGAGATTCTGATGTGAGGTTTATGAGTTGTGAGAAAATACTTCATTTTCAAGAATGGGAGCTTTCTTAGAAAATTTTAGCAACATAAAAACAAAAGTATTTCGTGTTTGGGAGGGAAAAAAATCATAATTCAATGGCATTAAAAATAGCTTAGTGTTGGAGTTTTAAATCCTTTCTTGATTCTCATTAACACTTTAACTCTACCACTAACCTAACAAAAATTAACCCGGGTCAATAAGGGGATTAAAGGGTGAATTAAAACCACTTTAAAAGAGGTTATACGTTGTGGTGAGGGGAAAATAGGAGACGCTAAATGTGAACTATTGTATGAGATTTTGTTAAGTGTCACCATGCGAGAGAAAGATATATATACATATATATATATGGAGGGGCTAAAAAATAGGCTCCTGGGAGTTGAGATGAGTGTACTTCCATGTGACTGAAAGAGTATCCGAGATGACAGGTTGGGCACAATTTTTTGTCCTAACTATCCCCTAGGATGTTGATATAAATGGATAAGGGACAATAAATAGATGAGGTAAAAAACTGGGCCATGGGTGGAGCCTTTCATCATGAGAAGGGGAAAAATTGGTCCAAATTTTTTTTACAAGTTATTCTAGTAGCATTCTAGGATTATCACTTAAGAGAATGAAAGACATTTTTGTAAAAGGGAGAAACACTTTATGTGTCTCAAATATCTCCTTATACTTAGGTACCAAGGGAAAAGGGATAGTTTAGGTCAAAAAAATCCTTCCACTTACTTAAATAGTTTGATGATGTCATCAAAATGATGTTAAATTAGAACATGGGAATGTATTTTTTGTCATGGGAGGAAAATGTGGAGTTCCAGGGTCCAATACATATATTATTTTGAGTCTAAAACACCCACTGAATTCCCTCACCGCCATTTTAAAGACTTGGTTATGCTACTTGAATTTTGAAATTTTATTCCCAATTACCCTTTTTGGACAAAGAATGATCAATGATAGTGACCTAGATTACCATAGAGAGTAGTGAGGCCAAGGATCAAAATTGATGCATTTAACATGGAGAGGACTTCAATATATTTACATTAAATATTATATTTATCTTAACTCCTCCCATAAATCTTAGAACCTTCATAACAAGATCACTTTCTCCATTAAATGTTGCATTCCAAACACCCATGGTGACCAAGTATTTCTTAGATGGATCCCAACCCCACATGTACCCACTTCATTCCATGAAACTGTCATGGATATTTTCATTTATCCCCTACACAACCTCTAGATGAGTTAAACCCTTGCATATAGCTTCCATAGGGTGTCTTCTTGTTACAATATAGCTTTAAAAAGTCATTTTAGTACCTCTTAGAGCATTTTTCCACCTCAAATCTTAGTAGATCCATGAAATTCACTTGCATCTACCTCCCTACACATGAAACACAATTTAAATCCATGTTAACATGTTTCTCTCAGCCATAATGAGTATGAGACAGAATTCAGAATTAGTATGACAAAGAATCAAAGGGGCTATATTAGTTAATATGTTTGTTGGAGGAAGGTTTCAAAATGACTAGGAAAGGGAATTTAAAGTGGCGGGATTGGTTTTCATGACTAAAATTTTAAATTTTACATGCCAAATAGTTAGCATGATAAAAATTATCTCTAACTCAGAGACATAGATTGTAGGGATAATGAAGAACCTCAGACATATCACGGAGGAGAAGATCGGTGTCTTAACCATTAGGCAATAGAGTCGCCATATTCAATAACTAATTAAAGAACAAAAACCAAAAGAAATAAAAATAAACACATGATAGAAAAAGGAACCAAAGCAAGTGGAAAGGGAAATGTGTAACTAAAATGGAAACTATGATACATGGTTAGCAAAAACCAACCTTATTACTTGTAGAGTTTCAAATATTTCCCACCACAAGGAAAATCCAAAGGGGTTCCAATAAGATACAAAACGTAGTAAGTGTTTTCTCTAAAAAAAGTACCTAATTTTGAAGAGACCAAGCCAAAGAGAGTAAAATTTCATGTGGCTTCCTTTATGTTCTCAGATCTTATCCTATAGTAGGATAATATATCCAATCTAAATTTTCTTGTTACGTGCCTTATGATTAAAAAAATTCATCACTTTTAATTATTGCCTCCTGATAACATCCACCGTTACTTATTTGTCTTCATTCAATTTTTCCAAGTAGTATATTCTTTTTCCAAGAGTATCAATGTACTCTCCATCATGTACTGCCTTCACTAGTTACAAGGTAGGTAATTGTAATGAAATAGGAATTTGGGCCTCAATTCCATATAATAGATAAAATTGAAAAGTGTCAGTGGCCATATTATATGTTATCTGATCAGCCCACAGAGAATCTTACAACTTTTTATGCCAACTCCTTTGATTAGCATCTAACAATTTCTAAATAATAGTAACAATATTGTTGTTTGTACTAGATTTTGCTTGACCATTACCTTATGGGTAATAGTCAATAACATGTGACATTAAAATGACATAATTATAACATATTTCAATTATTTTAAGAGATGAGAAAGAAGTAGTGTTATCAATTACTATCTTGTTTGGAACTCCAAATCTGACAATGATATTCTCTTTTAGGAAGTTACACATCATCTTTGAATTGTCATCCTTGACAGAAATGTTCTCCACCCAATTGAAGATATTTTGTGGAAGTAATAACATAAATATGAACCACACTAGAATAAGGATTCAGTACACCCACAAAATCCAAAACTCACTATTGGAATGGTTCTTCTATGAGCACGGGCCAAAGTGGCATGACAGGTAGTCTTGGTTTTCCTACAATTTTTTGGCATTTTTCACATTTCCCTACCCATTTGTAGGCATCCTAATATGATTAGGATAATAGTATCTACCTCTCAATATCTTATGTGTAGTTACTAGTGCTGAAAAGTGCCCTCTGCATGTGTGATCATGGTATGATTTACAAAACTTATTCTTGTTGTTCCTCTTCAATGCACCTTAAGAATGTTCCATCCAATCCCCTCTTGTATAAAAAATTCTCCTAAATGGGTTAATATTTTTCCTTTAGTTAGAGAGTACGTATCTTCTTATAATCAATAGATGAGGGGTAATCATTGTAAGTCAAAAATTATGCAATATTTGAATACCATGGATTAGTATTACTCATGAAGAGGACAAGAGGGAGGTCTTTTGTCAAACATCCATAATACTTAGAATAGTCTTCCCACTCCTCCTTAGTGAGAAGTTAACATAAACCATTATGTTGCACCAATTTTAAGGGCCTAATATGAACGTAATTTTCTTGAATATTTAACACCCAATTACTTCTTCTTACAATAAGATCCCATTGCATCAAAATAGAATTGAAAGGTATGCTAAAACCATAACAATGATGTGTAAGTTCAAAATATAAAACTTGCAAAATTTTAAATCCAAAACCACCGCATATCCATTCCTCTCATGTTGTGAATAATTGAGTTCATTTTATTTTAATGGTGCACTCATGAATGAAATAGATGATTGAACCTTTTCATCATTCTCATGGACTAGGAAAACTATGATGTTATGCTCAGAAGCATAATAGTAAACAATAAATTCTTTGTTAAACTATCGATAAACCAATATAGGTTCCTTTGTGATATCACCTTTGAATTGATTTGAAATATTGTTTTCCCCTATTTTCTCTACTTGAAGGAATACTTAGGCTTTATCATGTTAAAAATTTCTTTAGGGAGCTCAAAAAAATCAAGAATGAACCTTCTCAAGAAATTTATCTTGCCAAAGATTGAATGCACATTGGGGTTGCTTATGGGTAGAATATGTAACTATTGAATGGATCCAACTCTTTCATGATCAATTTTTTTTGCATTCATTTATTCACAATATGTCAAAGTATATTTCCCTTCTGTCACTCCAAAAATTGACTTCTTTAGATTAAGAGAAATATGATTTTTCCTATAGTGGATTAGTACATGCTTCTAAATGATTCAAATGTTCTTCAATCTCTAATTTGAGTACATGATGAGGTCGTCTAAGTGTTCCACTATACATTTTCCTTTTAAATATATTGAAGGCTAAATCCTGTTGCTCTCCTATAAATTTAGCACATGTATTAATTAATTGAAATGGTCATACGATGGGTATGATAAATTTTCACTCCAAGGGGTGGTGAAAGTCAGTTTTGAATTAATATTCTTTTGATACTTGAATTTTGTTATAACATGAGAATCCATTGAGTGGGGAAAACATTTCTAATCCATTTATGACTTGTAAGATCTAGCTCCATGCCTAGTAGGGGAGAATTATCTTTTGAGTGAAGTTCCTGATTCAAATGTCAGAAATCCTACATAAATTTGGATCTCACCATTCTTCTTTCTCAATTAGATCAATGTTGGTTTCTATCCATGTTGAGTGATGGATAAGGAAGAATATTATGTGAGAATTCAGAAACACTTTCAACTTCTTCTATAATGGTTCAAGAAATATTAGTGATTTTACTACCTTTGATAGTTTACTCGAATTCCTGTACGTATCGGTTTTGAAAGGGACGGAATCACTGCATAGATTAGTGGTTAGCAAAGACTTGAGATATTCATATAAATAATCTTATCACATCATAATACTTCTTCAATAAGTATGAGAAGTCCATGCATTCCTCAATAGAACTAACACTTGCCAATGTTCACAATCCTTGGTTAATCACTTGTTCCAATATTTACTTTTTCATATTTGGAAAAATACTTGGGTTGATCCATAAAGTTTCATATGAATGAACTATGTTATTTTTATCACCCATGATTCCTGTCATTGAAACCAATCCTCTCATAATTCTATTTCCCTTTAACTGAAAGCAATCCATCATCATTAAATTTATCACCTCTTGTACCATTACTAGTCATCCCAGTTGTAAACTCCCATGGGAGGGCATCACTTCCTTAAAAATTAACATTGCTGAAATCACCTATTTTCTATATGAATGAAATGGTATGACCATCATCATTGAACATTTTTGTCATGCAAATTTAGAAATTGAAAATTTTCAATTTTCAAGCATGACAACGAACCCCAATGTCAAAATTTTGATTTTAAACCTCCCTGGACGCTATCCCAGATAAGTTCTTCTCCTGGTGTCAGGTCAATCCCCATCCTTCATGTTTTCATGTGTATTTTCCTAACCTTTCCCATGTGTTGAAGAGATGGTAAAAAAATCAAAAGAGTCTTTTGAGACAATGTCCTTCAATGTGGATCTTTTAACAGACTTGGTAATGGGTATGTTTATCATTTCTAAGGTTGGTACATATTCTTTGGAGTGGATTTGATGACTCAAAATTGTCATGGAGTTGTATTCATGAGCCTATATAATTTTTTAATTTATTTAATGGTATTTTGGAAAGATCTTGAGGTTTAGGAGAAAGTTCAGTAAAAAATGGTTTTTTAGGCCAAATGAGCTTATACTGCGAAAAAGCACCTAAGTTCTGGAATATGATCTGATATCTCCAAAATAAGTTAGAGGTAAAACAAAATATCAATCAAAATCTTATTAAATTCCCTACATGGTGATAATCTCATGTTTTTCACAGCACACATGCATTTCTTTCCACAAACTCATTCTTCACAGGTACAATTGTGGTCCTGATCAAAAAATGACATTTTTTTAGGAGGTTGTAATCTGAATCAGATTTTGAGACCCATCATATACTTCTCAAAATGTTATTTCTAGTCATAATACTATAAATAAGTGCCCAAAAATTCATCTACGAGTTCTGATAAGGTCATTTTCAAGCTCCTCTCCATAGTACAAGGTTCGTCTTTAGTTAAAATTTTCACTACCACATGGTGGCATAAGGCTAATGCATACTTTTGGTGTCCTTTTATCCCTTCTAAGGGTAAAAAGAGGACATAAAAAATTCACCCCTCCCCATTTTGATCCCTAGGTCCCTCATATGACCCAGTCTCAACCCCCAAGTGCCAAAGGTGTAAGGAGAGGGAAATCAAAACAAGTACATGATCTTCCACAGATTATTTCGAGAGATTTATAAGGATTTAAAAGGAAAACAAGCATTCATTTAAAATATAAGAGGATGGTTTGAAATTTGGAACATTCAAAAATTTCACAATCCCTTGGCGCTTCTCAAGCGAGCTCATTTTTAGCAAGTACACTTTATGATTCTAATGAAAATGATAAATTTTAAAGGGATTTCAAGAAGAACCAGACCTTGAGACACATCTCATTTTTATCAAAATTATTTTTTTATTAAAAATCATATAAATAAGTGCCTAAAAATACATTCAGGAGCTTCGGCAACTTTATTTTCAAGCTCGCTCTCAAGAACGCTCCAACGGTTAGAAGAATTTTCCAGTGCCACTTATCACCATAGCACTAATGCACACTTTTGGTGTCCCTTTTTCCCTTTCCAAGGGTACATGGGTGAAAATAAATTAGGCTCCCCCACCTTAGACCTCATGGACACACCACATGATCCTGAGAAGCTCTGATAAGCACTTTTTACAAATTTTCTAGCCCCCGCTCCAACTCACACATGCTTGACACTTATCATCACCAAGATAATGTGTAATTTTTATGCCCCTCCACCAATTTACAAGGGTAAAAGTGGGGCATAAAAATTCTCGCCCTCCCTCTCTCTTCCTCATGCTATAAAGCCAACACTTGGCCATTTTTTCATTCTCCCCCCACATTGTTTTGTTTCTACCCGAAACTCTGGAGAATTTTTTCCTGAATCTTCCACTTCCATTTTTCCTCTTGCATTCATCCCTCCATATTACCATGATCATGGATAGAATATTTTAATTAAAAAATAAAAGTTTTAAAGGCTCCAGACACATTATTTTCCAAATTAACTTTGTAGCCTGCGAAGGAGAATCTCTCATATCTTGCAAACCGATGCATGGATCGAGGTGGATATTTTTGCTTTCTTCTCAATTTCCAAATGCCTTCAAAGAGAAATTTGCATCATATTTAATTATGCCCTAGATTTTAAATGGTGTAAAATCACTCATTATGTTCCCTAGCTTTCATTTTATCAAATTCCCATCATTCCGACAAACAGGTCAAGTTGAAAATGTGAGTACAAAGTCTATAAGAAAAACCTATTCCAGTGAAACCAATTTCATCGCAATCCATGGTGGGAAAGAAAACTCAATAAAATATTATGGAATCCATTAATGGATACCATTGCATAGTATTGAAAGGTAAACAAGGCACCTCATCACTTCTCAGAGTTCCAGTGTAAATAATGACGTGAAAATTTAAATAGAGCTTCAAAATGAATTATGTAAACTTTTGCAGGTGATTTCATTTGAATCTAACACCAAGAATACCACTTTATAATTTTAACAATTATCTATGGGAGAAGCTACTACAAATAGTAATTCTAAATGAAAATTTTCATTCACACTCCCTACTTCATTCCCTCATGATTGAGACACTCAAAAATTGACAAAATTGACAGAAATGGAAAAAATTAGATAAATAAGATCATAATGGTGAATATTCTAAAAAATATCAAAAGGGTAAAATGAGCTAAAAATGGTCACATTTTAGTCCTCCAAACATTCTAAAATGGTCTTGACACTCACGAGAGACCCTCTCTTGGTTTTCAAGTGAATTATCGCATTCCTTGATATGATGAGCAAAGAGTATCAAAAAGGACAATTTTTTAGTTTTGTACCAAATGCCATTTCAATTCATTCCATGTTGAGGTGCATGATCAAAATATAGAAGGAATTGGTTTGTATTTTATACTCCTTTCATCAGTTTCTTTGTTGTGACACAATCAAGATCATGACTGATGCAAACAAGGTATATTCAATACCTATTGTGTGAATGATTGATCATAAAAAATGACAGTGTCTCAAAGGACCAGAAGGATTTTCTCAATAAGAGGATTTATCTTCTAGTGATCTTTGTGGTTTTACTCTCAAGAATTCATCACTCCTCTTCTCATTATGTTCAACAAGTGTGGTGAAGGATCATCATGTTAGAGGTTTTCAAAAGGGAAAAGTGTTCAAAATGTCCTTCATCAGATATTATTATCATTACATCAGTTTGTAGGATCATAAGTGATTAGAGTGTCATCTTCAACCCCATCGAGGTGGAAAAAAACATCATGGATTGCATTGTACAAGAAATTTGTTTCGAGTCTTCATTCATATGCATGATTGGACAAAAAAGAGTGGAAAATATTTGTGGTTTGTTTTAGAGGAGGTTTCCCAAAGTGTAAAATATTTCAAATGACCAAATTTCATCTTTTCATTAGAGAATTTCACTGGTTCAATGATAGAGTTAATCTTCATCAAAGGTGGAGGCATATTCATTCATGTTTGGATATTCTTACCCCCTCCCTCATTCTCTCTTCTTTCCTCTTCATTCTCTCCCCTTTATAATTCTTTGTTGAGCTTAATCATTGTATTTTTTCCTATTCACTTAAGTGACATATTTTAAAATTATAAAACTATTTTATTGAAATTATAAGAGAAATATTAAATTTTTCTTTTATAATTGTAAATGAATGGTCACAAGTGGAATATGGAACACAAAAATTCATATGGATGGAGACGATAGGTCAATTAACATTGTTATAAATTAGGATGGATTCTTCATTCCAAAGGAACCTAAAAGTTAGTATTTTTGGTAGCAATTATGAATTGTTGTAGATTGATTGAAGATTTGTACTCATCACTACACAAGAAATGAAAGATACTTTTCTTCCATTTCCCTTTCTCATATTTCGTCCCTTCTCTCTTTTTACAACTTTTTGAAGATTAGTGATCTTGAACTACCAAGAAGGAACATAGAGTCCTTGATTAATGCATATGAAGAAATGTGTGTCTCAATGTGCTTAGTATCTCTATTTGTTTACATTGTTACTTTCCTCTATACTGAATGGTGAACTACTCGGGTTATTAGGTGTGAACTTTGTAATTTTCCTACTCACAATAATAACCTTCCTCTCCTAATTTCTCTCCTTCACCCTACATCGTTGTAATTTTTCTTGTGTGATACCCATCCTTTTTAGACAGCCCATGGAAATACATAGGATTATATTAGTTTACATTTAATAATGAGAGCTACACCATTCAATGTGGAAGGGCGTAGCCCTGTGAACATTAGTGGAGACACCTAATTTTCCCAACTGAAAAATTTTCTCACTAACAGTTTTAAGTGACTCTACTGGGGAGATATTTTCCCTAGTACACCCAAAAATTATCTCTGTCCAAAAAATACAAAAAAGGTACATATTCAAAAATAAATAAAAAATTAGATTTCAAAGGAAAATAATTTTTGAAGGTGATTTCGTCAAGGAACGAATCCATGTCATGTTCATTTCCCACAACACAATGAAGAAATTTCTAGATTGGAGTGAATTACCAATGAGTGGCATTGAAGAATAATAATATGGTTGCCAATGAATGTAGATCTTTAATCAACCATGGTTCTAGACCAGTGCTTGGAAAGAGGAGAATGTGATAACAGTAAAAGGGTCTATTACTTCAAGAAATAATCTGCAATTACACAAAGGAAAGAAAATTGAACTTTCTAATGAGGGAGAAGGGAGTAAAATATTGAAAAAGATGAAAATAAGATACAAGATATTATTTGAATCCCAACAATTTGAAGAAGGTAATCATTTCAATCACGCACAATTAAATGGAAATCTTGGAGCCATGTATTTTATCACTCTCCCTTGGTATGATTTCCTTGCATATAGAAATGAAAAATTGGCAACCTTGAAAATTGAGCATGTGGAAGTTATTAAAAAAAGTTACACAAGGAAATTTAAATCCCCAAATATACCTTGAAGCTTTAAAGTATGTTGAATCCTTACACGAAATGTACAAATAACTTGAAGCAATCTAGAGAAAGGAACAAGAAGAGGATATTTTTCCTATGGAGGAGGACCCTGGGGATTTTTTTGTACTATGAGGTGTTCATCCCTAGTAGATTCTTGGACACTTCTAAAGAATGTATTGTCCTTGAACCTTCTATGGAAAATCAAATCAATAACATTATGGAGGATGATGAAGGATAGAAGATTACATAATCCACTTAAGGTAATTTTTTCAACTTCACATAGCTGCCTAAGAAACATATGGCATTTTCTTTCATATCCCTTCCTCTAGATGACTTCCTTGCATACGGTGATGGATAAATGGACATTTTGAAAAGAGAATATTTGCAAAGGATTCTAAGCACAGCAGAAATAAATTCTAATCCAAAATCCTATCATGAAATCTAGAGGTATGCTTTAGATTTGCAAAGAAGGTGTGAACACCTTGAAGAACTTCGCATTGTCAAGGATGAAGAAACTCAAGAATACCCTAATGATTGCCTACACTACAAGGTGTTTGTCCCTGGAATATTATTGAATGCTTCTAAAGAAGATCATATCCTTAAACCTCCTCATAATAATCCAATCAGTGAGGTGGAGTATGATCTAGAAGACATGATAGTTGAGCCTTCATTCATAAAATCATTATGGATCAAGGCACAAATCATTGATGAAATAATGAATTCAAGTGAGGAGGATTCTTTCTGCACAATAGAAGATCTTATGCTTTCTAAAGACTCTACCAAATATGTAGAAGTATGAGAAGCTAGTCATACATCCCAGACTCAAGATGACAAGTTCAAGGTAACCATGTATGATCTCCTTTCAAATTCTAATATATCAATTGATGATTCAATGGAGATAGTTGAAGAATCAAGTTCTCTTCCTGATTCGATCATGGATGACCATGTCTCTTGTGGTTCTTACCTTGGTTATCTTGACAGTTTCGAGAAGTAATAACCAAACTCGACCTCGATATGGCAAGGTTTCTAAGATACCCACAAATGTGGATTATGTTTTTATGCACCGTGTTCAGAAACAATAAAAACAATTATTTGGTGAAAATAAGGCTCCTGTAATGAAAGATACAATATTATATTAAAACAAATGTTATTGACCAGGATAAACACTCTTATCTTTATTTAACACATATATTTTTATGTATATAAAGATTACAAATCATTATGTGTTTATCACTTATTTAAATACACATATGATTCAACAATAATCAATGATTAGATCCATAAGTCAGATTCATGATCAGTGTAGAGATTTTCATAAATAGGAGAATGACACTTGGCTGAATCGGTAGTTTCATCCTCTTCTTTAGTTAGGTCCGAGTCAGGGATGGAAATATAATCCTTAAGAAATAATTCTGAATCTTCCTCCTGGGTTTCGTATTTACGGGTGAAGGTAGATCCTAAACTAGAGATTTTGATGTGGCTAATAGAATTAGATTCAGAGGAATTACGTTAATCCTCCTCTAGATGTTCAAGACCAGTCTAGTATTGGCATTCATATTAAACGAGATCCTCCTGGAGTATTAGTGTTTCATCATATACCTCCCAAAAGGCATCAGTGGCTTCCCAGATACATTTTGTTACAGAAAACATATCTTCCAAATGATCAAATGGAGCTACCTGGATTACACAAAGTTCAAGATCATGGAGCAAGTTGTATTGCTCCCATTATAGTGGATGGCAGATAACAGAAAAGGAATCAGTTGTGGGCAAGTTAGAACCTCCTAATGCCATCTAAAGACATCATGCTAGATAGAATATCAATATATAACAAGAAAAATTAAAGCATTTTGATTATATTTTAGCATAGAATGATGGAAAATCATGAAAATACAGGAATCACTAGTGATTCAAAAAAATCTCTAGTGATTGGGGTAATCACTAGCGATTACTGTGAAATCTAAGAATTTTTACAAATAGAATTTAGACTACTGAATTAAGACATTAATTCAACAAAATAGAATGTTATTCAACATATGAATGGTATATAAGAAAATATATACCTTTTTTTGTCTAAAGTAAATCAAAATGATTTATTTACCTTGCAGAATGTAGTGGTGGACGGAAGAACAGAAGTAGGTAGTTGGAGGATGAAAATAAGAAATCTGATGATAAATCTGATATTTGTTGAGCAGCGTAACATTAGATAATGGTGTTGTGAAGTGCATGTATACTTGATGAACTAATATTGAGACCGTGTATACCTACAAAACTTGAGGATTCGTGTTATCAAATGAGGCCTAAAAACAAGAATTTATATATGATTGGAGACCGAGAAAATCGCTGGTGATTTCAGAGAAAACTAGTTTAGTTAGAAAATCAAATGATTTCCTTCCATTTTCAGCTCACAACGGTGTATTTTGAAGTGATAAGGATGGGGGATGGTTAAAAAAGCACGAGCTAAGCTTGTTAGGATGAGAGAAATTGCTTTTTGGAGGATTTGGCTAGTTAACAGGCTAGTTATTTAGAAATAGGTTAGTGTTTTTTAGGAAGTTGTTTTAAAAGTGATTTAGGTCATTAGTGAGGTGTCTGAGTTAACTCAACGAGATGTGAGGGTGAGGTGTGAGGAAATAATAGGTAATTTATTTATTTATATTAAATAACCAATTTAGATATTCAGAGATATGATGGGTCGTAAATAAAATAATTAATTAAAAATGGGGTGATATAACAGTGTGTCTCAAATGTGTTTTCTTTGGTCATGAGTATTTTTGGACTTAAGGGGGGTGTAGATTTTTGTTGTCTACATTTGCCCCTTTTTCTGGAAATTTTTGACAAATTTCTAGACAAAAACTAGTTGGAATATTTGTGTTGTCATGGGTGAATTCACTGTAGTGCAATACATCAAGCACCAGTGTAATTTTGTTTCAAAAGGGATTGCCCCAATCAGAGAAGGTGAAAGATGAAATTTTGGGGAATCAATTGTCAAGATGGCCAAAGGAATCAATGCCTAGGAACATATGATTCTCACTAGGTAGTGTTTAAATAAATGGGGAAATACCAAATGATGGGGGTCAAAGGGATCGTCTCCCATGAACATTTGGTAATTCCCAAAGTTTGAATGTGTTGTTTTGTTTAAGAGTTTTGAAGGCTAAAGTCCTTTGAAAACATGGCACATTTATGTGGTAATTGACACAAAATGTATTTTTATAGGCAAGCGTTGAATAGGATCCATCAAAAAGGCAACCGCTAGCGATTGGGGTCAATTTCCAATGATTTAGCAAATCGCTAGTGATTGGATTGCATGAAAAACAGGTTATAGAGCCCATCATTTTACGTTTTTACTATCATTTTGTTTTAAGGATATTGCAAAAAAAACTAGTCTGAAGTGAATTTTGATTGAATGATTGAGAGAGATGGACACTATGAGCTAGAAGAGGAAGCCCATGCAAGCAGAGGTAGGTTTTAAACTTCAATCTTGTTTATTTTTCTTTGTATTTTTTTATAAAAACAATTTTAGACATGGTCTAAGGGTTGTATGGAAATTTAATAGGAATCGTTGATGATTCATTGAATCGCTGGTGATTTATGTTGATCACCAGAGATTCATGTAGATCACTGATGATTCATGTGAATTACTGGTGATTCGGATGTTTGTTAAAAAATTATTCTTTTTTATGATTTTTCCAGCTATTTTAGCTTATGTAATGACTTTGTTTCATTGATTATATCATTATGATGATACTAATGTTTTATTTTGTGCTTTTTTTTTTTGCAAGTGGATGTGAAACTTACTATTAGAGACCACATCCCTTCGATGTTGGATGAGGTTAGGGAGGTTTTTTTCAATGATGATTGGGAGCATTTAGAGGTAGTGGGTTTTGGAGGGATGAGGTATTATAGGTAGATTAACAAATGTCACAATTGTATTATTTCTCTACTAGAGAGGTGGAATCCTTCCACCAACACTTTTTGGTTGCCTACTAGAGAGATAAGTATCACCTTACATGATGTTCATTGGATTACGAAGTTTTTAGTGAGGGGTCAGCCCATTTATTGTACTTTAGATACAAGTAGGGATCATACCATGCAAAGATTATATGGAGATGACTCTTAGGATGTGTGATACGTGTCAGGAGCCTTTGATTATTAGGATTTGTATGATGCTAGGATAAATGGTTATCCTTCGATGACCATGATGATGATGGGTATCTCTTGTTTTGCACTATTAGATTCAGGAGAAGGAAGATTTCCATGGATGATGATAGGGGTGGTTGGATAGATAATGTCACATCTTATTATATTTTAGTGGGCCCCTACTTCACTATTGCAAACATACATAGAGATGTGGGCTTGGACAGCCCATAAGTGATACGACATTGATGTTGGTTTTCTATTATAGTATTGGGCCTATGACCATATTATTATTTCTCACCCACTAGGGTTGTCAGGTATCATTGATGCGAGGAACCCAAGTTTTATAAGGTGGAGTGCTAGTCTTAGGAGGGCCAAAAAGGCCAAGGGGCCTACCCATTATCAAGACAGGATATCAAGGTTATAGGTTGGAGATGTGATCTAATGGCCATATGTTGGATTCCCTGATTGTCCTGAGTTCCCACATGATTTATAGAGCTTATATCGGGATGTATGGGTGTAGGGAAGGAGAGATGGGGAGGATGAGCTAATGAGATTCAATCAGATCAGGTGGCAGTTTGGCTTGATTCAGTACATACTCGAGGATCCAGTTGCTTATAGTTGGGAGGCTGGAGATACAAAGATCCTGTAGGCCACTATGGTAGGACTTACAACTATTACTAATCAGGTGGAGGATATGATTCTTGATGATGATGGTGAGTTGGTTCCCCTTAATGATGTGGAGGTTACCATAGATTTTTTCACATGGTGGGCTCATTCTTTGAGATATTTTGAGAGGACTAGGGTAGTGGATAGGAATACACGGGAAGTTCGTCATGTGCATGCTCGAGAAGACGGAAGAGTGTAAGAGCTTGAGGTATAGAAGGAGAGCGCTGAGGGGGGTGATTGTGTAGTTGTAGCAATAGCAGTGGAAATAGTGATAATTGAGATAGATGTTTCTTGGCATGAGAGAGATGATCTTATTTGTGTTCAGGATGTTCTCGTTGGTGAGAGTGATGGTTTAATTACAGAGCATGATGGCTTATAGGCACAAATTGTACTTGTCTCTACTAATAGGGATGAGTAAAATATACCGAGAGATATACTGAGGAAGGCCTTGGGGATTACCGGGCCTTCCATATCTGGTGCAGAGTTAACAATCATGACCTGACAGAGAGGGGCATCCTCACCACCTGGCATTATTTCTATGGCACACTATAAGGTTGTACACATAGAGTTTGATTATTATGTGGACATGGTGATCAAGAAGTACCATGATGCTACCCTTTATGTTGATCACTTAGTCACCCAGGGTGGTGGCACAGCAGAGGCAAGATGTAGTGACAGTGCAGTGAACATCATCTACCCCAGAGGCTAGAGAGAGGAGTAGGTGATGATAAAGGTGGTGTAGGAGGGGGCATGCCTTCCCCTAGAGGAGATGCGGGTGCCAGTACTATATTAAGAAATTTAGATTTTACTGTGCGATAATGTAGGCTCAGGGAATCCCATTACATGTATGAGACATTGATGAGATGGTGATATATATTTATAGCGATGTTGATTATGTATGGATAGGCTCATAGAAGTTATTTTCATTCTATATGGATTATATGATCATATGTACAAATGATTCCGTTTATGATGATGATGATGATGTATATTTGTTTCTTGATTTTGATATCCATATGTGTTGGATTTATGTTTCATGATTTTTTATTATGATTTTGGAAAACAATTATGACCATGTTTAAAAACCTAAAATGTAACCAAAATAATAACGAAGAAAAATGTGGAAAGAACACCCCACTGAGTTTCTTAGCGCCTATAAGGGGTCTTGATAGCATTTTCACCTGTAGCCTTTCAAAATGTTAAATGCATCTATCATTGGATAGTTTATATAAGTTATGGATTTGGAAAACAATGTCTTGTGACAATAATAAGAACAAGAAAAACATATGGATGTATGCCTTTGTAGGGGAAGAAGGTTCTCCTTTTATATGAATTTATAGGGAATCAATGCCCCAACTTTTATAATAATATTTTTGAAGCAAACTGATCAATGTGGGAAGTTTGCTTATGGGAAAGCTGATCAATGTGGGAAGCTTTCCTGAACGTTTTTTTATTTTGAAGGTTGATCAATGCGGGAAGCCTTATAAATATAACCATTCTTTGAGGGTATGGTCTACATTTTTTATTTGATTTAAATGGTTGTCCTTTGTGGGACCGGTCCATGATTCTACTAGGTAGTTTTCCTTCAAGGGATCAGTCTACTTTTCTTTTTATTTTTGAAAATATAACATTTGAATATTTTTCCTTCGAGGGATCATTCTATCTTCTTTTGAATTTGTTGGCGAGAAAATTTGTCAGGTGGAAAAACTAGTGGATTTCTTTCCAACACTCTAGGAATCTAAATCCCTCTACTTAACAGTGTACAGCTGTCGTATATGCATGTAAGTGAAAGTAAAGGTGGATTTTCTAGGTGGCCTTATGGTCTAGGGATCCAATAGGGGCACTCCAATGACCCTACGGACAAACCTAGCAAATCTCTTGCTAGAGAATACTTTTTATGAAGAATTGGAAAGGGGAGTGAGAAAAGAGGTAGGAGAACTAATGTTGCAGGTAGAAAATCATATTTCTGCACACACTAGTCAAAAACTTCAACACATGCATCCATGAGAAGAAACAACTCCTGCAAATAACAACAAGACCAAATAGAATTTATTGATTGCAAAGTATCAAGAAACCCCTCAATAAAATAAAGCTAGAAACTCCTTATTCTTGTATTGACACTTAAAAAAGTTGTACATAGTGTGGGAGTGGAAGAAATTTGAGAGTGGAGGAAAGTAGAAGAAAATGGCTATCTCCTTTTCTTTCTCTAAGTACAATGCACTCTTGAGTTTACAAGATCAATTTCCAACCCTTTGAAAAGAGAATGGCTTTACAATTTATAGAATGAGAGATGACTCATCATCTACCCCCCAATGGCTTTTCATATGTCCTCGCGCAACTTAAAAATTTTCAACTTCCTAGGAGAATATTAAGTCCCTTTTTATAACATAAAGGTGACTTATTACATTAGGAAAATAATTACATATGAAAAATGCAACCCTAATGCAAAATTAGAACATTGAGAAGAGAGATAAAGTTGGGGGAAGAGGAGAGATAAAGAAATAAGGAAGAAGAGAGAAGAAGAAGAGGAGATGTCATTCCCGATGAAGTCCATTGATGATCGTTGATGGTGTTCTCAATGTAGATGAAACTCTGAATCTTCAAACTTATGTGAAAATCCTTCAATTGGCTCATAGATGCTTTGGAATGAGTGTTTAAAAGTGAATTGTTGAATGGTTCTACCAATGACCACAACTCCCAGCCTGCGTATGATATACCTGTGACCCAAACTATGTAGTGAGTGTCAAAAAACATTGTCCAGTTCCCTAAGATGGACCTCAAATTCCCTATGATCAATGCCCATGGATGATCTAGAATGATGGTATTGACCTGAATGATCATCCCTCTATGTCCCATTGTGCCAAACTTGCCCTTTGAGAATAACCTGCTATTTTTAGAATATGAGCCCATGCTCTGCTATTCTGGGACATATCACCTGTCTTGCTCTAGTTTCACCTTCTGAACCTTCTACCATATTCCAACCTCCTATGTTCCTGAGATATTGCTATTTTTAGCACATTTCTATTTTTAGCAGGTTGTTATTTGGGGACCTGCTATTTTGGGAAGAAGTCATTTTTTGTCTTACTTTTCATTTTACCCTTTTTCTGATTGTCCTGAGTGATAGAACTTGAAATTCAGTGGGACTCATCATTTATAGCATGCAAGGAAATATAACATATGATATTTTTAGTAAGTGGTGAAAATGACCTCTATTTGTGATGGGAACAACTTTTTTGGATTTATCTCTTTGTCACGAACTCGTGCTCCAATTTATTTCATGATTCACTTTCAAGAAAGTTCAAAAATGAAAAATGAAAATTTATGTCTCATAAGAGCTTTGGGTATGGAGATAATAGGGTAGAATACTGATAAAAAATCATTCCTTCATATCTCGAGAAACTGGCAACTTCATCATGCAAAAACTAGTTTGAGAGAAACTAGATTTTTTGGAGACCCTTCCCTCTGAATTTCGGATGATTTCACCTTCCGGATCTTCAGGAATTTGAAAATTTATTCAAAGAGGGAAGAATGCTGATAAAAAACACAGCCCTCCATATCCCTAAAAAATAGGGACTTCATGGCGCAAAAACTAGTTCACACGAAACTATATTTTTCAACGATCATTCCCTCCAATTTTTGTGTGATTTCACCCACTAGAACCTGAGAAGTGGAGAGGTAGCTCACTGATTTTTTCCACTACTATGTCATGGCAGCCATTAATGGAGCTTGAAATTTTCAGGTCTTGTTTTTTTCTCCATTCATGATGAAATCAACTCCATTGCGATAGGTTTTTGCTTCTTGTCTCACTGGTGAAATTTCTCTTCAATTTGGTTGTCGGTTTGACGGGAAATTAAACTTTGTTCTTCGTGGAGCCGGAAGTGAAATTTCTTCACTGTGAGCATTCCTTTCTACAAATGGGAGGTTTGAATATGATTTTTTAATGGCCTTCAAGAGATAATAACTCAGCAACAGATGGTTTGTCAATTCGTGCACCGGTTTGGAAGATTTCTTCAAATTTTGATTTCATGGCAATGGGGATTTCCACTATTCTTCTTCTCTATTCTTCATTTCTTCTTCTTATCTCGATGAAATATTCTTCTGAGACCTATGTATCACCATGGGGTAGAGGATTTCATTTTTTGGTGAAGCTGGTTTGAGCTTTGGCAATGATGGAGTGGTGGACTGAGGTGTTCTCTGCAACTTTCTTCTGGCAATGGAGAAGCAGTTAGAAGCAGTAAGAAACAACAAGAGTTAGAAAATTTTCAAATTTTGGAGTTGGAGTTGGGCACATTTTTTTGTCCCTGACATCCCTCACCTCAAAGGGATGTGAGGGACATCAATTTCCATGGTGAGCAAGACGACGACATGTGGTGGTAGTGATCTGACATGAATTTCCAGTAGGGAGTGAGAGCTCCAGAATCAGCTTTAAAGCACTGAGGGGCTAGAAGTAGGTCACATGGGTGAATAGAAGTATCTTCTGGGGGTTTGGGAACATTTTTCAAGGTTTGATGTCCCTGACCTATGAGGGATGTGAGGGACATCAAATTCCATGGCGATCCTAGAGCTGACATGTGGCGGAGATCCGAACAACAGGGAATTTGAGCTCCAAATTGCACCCAGGGGCTGAACTGACAATCCTAATGGTCGCATGGGGTTCCAGAGGTCACATGGGGGTTGGGCACATTTTTCCAAGGTTGATGTCCCTGACCCTCAGGGACATCAGGGACATAAAATCCCATCAGGCTCCTAGAGCTGACATGTGTCCTCCCAAAATTTGGCTAACTCCCGAACTCGCTCCAAGAGGACAACTTGCGACAATGATAACTTGAGCTCCCGATGGAATTTTTTAGAAAATTTTTATATGATCCTTGATTGGAAATGGAATTTTGAATCCAATGGTGGGGGTTTCATGTCTTGATTATTCCATTTTTTCCCTGAAAATTTGGAGTTTTGATTTGGTACTCCACCTATGCCTGAGAAAAACTGCCTTCAGACCTAATGCACCAAAGTGTTGTGAAAAAAATGATTTCACCATATTATAGGGCTTGGAATTATCTATTTGGTGATGTTTGGTTTTTCTCCTAAATTCATCAAGAGCTCCCAAAATCACCTTCTAAAGCTCAGCGGTTGTTTTGGCATGTGTACTGACTAGGCCTGTGAACCCTAATTTTGGTGAAACTACCCCAACTTCTCCGAGCCCTTCCAAAATCTTCTTGAATCATTTCCATGATGTCCCAAGACCTTTGAATCACCTCCATGTATTCATTTTGGATCTTCTTCTCTACTCCATGGGGTTGCTCCAGCCCTAGGAAGGCCAGTGATAGCCCTTCCCACAACTACCTCTAGCTTGTAATTTTTTAATGAACTCCTAAAATCACCTAGGCGGAATGAATGGAATTTCCTAAACCACCTAGGGGGATTAGATAACATTAATCAAAAGGTCACTTGGACTAACTCAACAAACTCGGGGTGTCTTGGAATGATAGCACTTAAAAACACAAGGGTATAGTTGTCATGCTCGAAAATTGTTATTTTCCTTGTTGCACATTTGCATGAAAACAGTTGGCTCTAGCTTGGGGACACGACATGGATTGAGTGTAGCGAAGACATGACATGAGGAATATAGAATCTCAATTTTAGACTATATGATCCATTGAACAGTGCTTTATCCATTGGGCCCTGTAGAGTCATGTACAATTTATTAGAGAGAAGGAATCGAAGAAGGAAACACATGCACACACACACACGCACAAAATGACATAAAGGAAACACACGACACACACCAAGAAATGGGAAATACACCTAATAATCACCTATCGTACAATGTGGGGGACAACCCACTTTCAAGTAAGCATTTTTTATTCCTCAAAAGTTACCCCTGAAGAGGAAACACCTAATGATGATGTTCTGTGAAGCCGTTGACTAGTTCTAAAAAGTAGCATCCTCTCCTCAGTTGCTTATGAAATCTAGGTGCTTTCACAATTGTATATACACTTTATAGGAGTGATCCTACATGAGCTTCTTGATGCTCAGGCCTTCGCTTAGAAATTTCATTTCCTTTATGTTCTTTGAAATCAGTTTCATAGTGCCAGTTACCTTTCGTATTTATCCACATAGACAATTCTTCACTAAGCATGCTATCACTTCCCTAGGGCTGATTTTCATTCAAATTACTTGAACATTCCATATTCTTTTCTTTCCTAGGTATATGTTCATTTACCTCTTTTACATGAGAAACCCTAGACTTATCCTTTTTCTATACTCCACTGTGAGGTGCTTGAGTACTGACGAATGGATTAGAAGTGACCTCATAATTGTATTGTATGTCCATGACATGAGTTAAGAGATCAATAATCTACTCGGGGTCTTCTGAAACTTCCATTGCATCCAATAGTCCTTTCACAAAGATCTCCTTTGTTACTTCCTACATCACATCTTTGTATGCCTTCGAAGAATCTTTATTTTACAGCTGAAGGCAACTATCCTTAGGGATTATTTCATTATCTTGGGAATATCTACATTCTATCAATCCTTCATTAAGAGGATCTTTAGCTTCAAATGCCTTAAAACTCCTTGTTTCAATTTCTTCATCATGGAAAGAGTCTTCTTCTTCAAATGGGAAAGAAAATATCTCCATTTCATCATTGCATCCATCAATCATTGGCTCAGTGGGGGCATCATATTTCTCATATTACTTTATTTCAACATGGAAAACCTTCACATTGATTGAAGTTTTCAAATCATATTCGTGCTTATCTTTTAGGTTCATGGATTGCATTAGGAGTTCAATACTGAGCTCAAGATCTTCAGTTTCTTTTACGTCTCTAAGCAGTTCTTGTACAGGTAGTTATTTCAAACCTTTCGCGGGTTCATCACAAGATGGTCTTGTCTCTCCATAGATGGGTTCGCTAAGGTCATCCTCATCCCCAAATGGGAATGAGAATAACTCCTCATCATAGATAAGCACATAAGCTGATTTTTTTGCTTCGAAATCGTCAAGAACCATTTCCTTTTCTTCATGGTTTGCATCATCTGATAATCCGGGGCTGTCCGCTTGTAACTCGAATCTCTTTAATGCTTCCTCAAGGTCCATGCCTCTCTAGGAAGGAATTTTTGGTCCTATCAATATGGGAATATCCTCTTCCTCTTCATTTGTCACAAAGTGATTCATCCACCTGTTATCTTGGTATAAAATGTTAGCTTCTAGGCTTCCAGACTTTCGTACCATATACCTCATATTCTTCTTGAGAAAAAATTTCTACATGTCTCCCTTCACTGGTATACTTTTGGATGACCAGTTCATCTGGATTTTCCCTCCCAAGTCTCAACAGAGACTTCTACTTATCAACATTTTAAACAGGGCTGGGATGTATGCTACCTAAATCATCGTTAAAACTTTCTTGTTTAGAAATCTGGTGAGAGCCACTTGTGCATATTTTATATTCCCTACAAGTGGGACCTCTTTTGACTCCAAAGAGTAAAAAGAGCCACCAAGTGGATTCATGGTGATTTTTATAGCCTTGGTGACCTTTAAAGGTGTCACGCTTTCTGAGGCAACAAAATCTACTATAAAATTGTTCAGTACATATTCCAACAAGAAGGGAGACGTAGAAAGGATCAACCTTATCAATCTTGGATGTTCTTAAGGAAAGCATGTTTTATGAACAAAGTATAGGTGGGTTTCATAGAAATCCTTTAGAACTTGGGTCTTACAACATTGGGTGTCAAAATTCCATTCCTAATATATCATACAAACCTCTCAAATTGTTAAGGGTGAGTCCACAAATATTCAGTTTCAGTAATTTGTACTTTGGCTTTGTTCACGTATTCTATGAACTCAAAAGGAGCAGATGCAGGTGAGTGTGATGAAGAGACTGATTTTTTATTTAGGACAAATTTGGAAGCATGAGTAGATTTTTGGGGAATGGAGGGTATTTTTAAAGGTACACTAGGAGCTTTCGAAGTACTAGATTTTACAGGGGAAAATTTATATTTAGAATTGGAAGGGGCATTACAAGACTTACTTGGAATTGTGGGAGCCTTCTTACTTGCTACAGGATTAGGCTTCAATAATGCAGACTCCATGGAGGGTGGGAACAAAGATCCTCACCTGATTATTTTGTTTTTTGGAGTCACCATAAGAGGATCTTCAGTGTTCTTTTTCTTTACAACAGTGGAGGGAGATTTTCCTTTCTCAGACTGAGAACGAGTGAATACTGCACATGAGAAACTAGGTACATTTTCTTCATCATCTTCACCACCTCTATAATACTCACAAAATATTATTTTTGTATCATTCTCAAACTCATCACTTTCTAGGAAATAACCACCTTCACTTTTTGCTTCAAGCTTCTCTTCATTTTCCTTACTCCTACAATTTTTATTGACATGTGGGGTCTCTAAGGAAAGCCTTCGAGGTGCTCCTGCAATCTGATTTCCATTGCTTCTTTGAGAAGAAACTCATTTAAATATTTTTCTCCTCAATAACACCATTTCATTTTCCATTTTCTGAATTAAAGGATTGGTTCTTTCATCTCCATGATGTTGAGCTTTACCCTTTGAGGGATTCTTGATCTTTCCAGATAGGATGAGATCATCATCAAGTTCAATGGCTAATATTTATGCTTCTACAATATCCCTTGGTTGAACTCTTCGTAGGAAAAATCCTACCTCCACTGATTGAGAACTAATAAATAATCTCTTGACATTGTTTTCTAATGGTGAATCCTCCTCTGATATCATGCGAAGTAACCAGTCGAATTGAACCATGAAGTCTTTCATAGTTTCATTTTCCCCTTTCTTTATTTTTTCCCATTCAACAAGGAGGTATTCAAAGTCCTCAGTAAATCTGAATCTTTCCTTGAACTTCCTTTTGATTCCATTCTAGCAAGTTATGGATAGGGAAGGTAGGAGATAAAACCATTTCGTTGCTTTTTCTTGGAAAGACTCCACGGACAATCTAACAGCGATATCTTCATGTTGGACACCAAGAATCCCACATGATGTGGTGAAGGCTGATATGTGCTCTTCAGGGAGTTGTGTGCCATCACCTTTGAACTTTGGAAAGTTCTTGCAGGAAATTTTTGGTATATCATGAAGATGTGGTTCAAGAGTTAATGTTCCTGAATTTATTCCCCATGGAATAATGGGTTGAGGTCTTTCTGCTTCATCCACCATTATTTCCACTTCAACTTTTACTTCAAGAAATTTTTCTTCAAAGTCTAGCACTGAAAAAATATGCAATAGGAATATGAAAATACATTATGGAATACGAAAGGTCACTTACAAGAAATTGATAGTGTAGCCTTCAACAATGGATTTTCATGAACTTTTTTTTTTCAATATTTCATTTTTTTAGTTTTTGGACCTTGCAGTCGTATTTCAGGTGCAAATGCTATTAAATTAACCCCACGGTGGGTGCCAAAAAAAATTGGTGAAAACATTTATCGGGTGGACAAACTTGTGGATTTCTTGTCAATGCTATAAAAATCTAAGTCCCTCTACTTAACCGGTGTAGTTGTTGTATGTGCATGTGTGAGTGAAATTGAGTTTTCTCCAGGCGGGCTTACAGTCAAGGATCCAATAGGGGCACTTCACTGACCCTACGGAAAATCTAAGAATATCTTGTTAGGGAATACTTTGTCTGAATAGAGGGAAAGAGGAGTGAGAAATGATATGGGAGAATTAATGTTGCAGGTAGAAAATCATATTCATGCACACACTAGTCATAAATTTCAACAAATGCATTCATGAGAAAAAACAACTCTACAAATGGCAACAAGACAAGATAAGAATTTATTGATCATAAAGTTTTAAGAAATATCCTCAGTCGAAAAAAGGCTAAAAACTCCTTCTTGTTGTATTGATGCTTAAACAAAAGTTGTACATAGTGTGGGAATGGAAGAAATTTGAGAGTGGAGGAAAGTAAAATAAAATGGATATCTCCTTTCCTTTCTCTAACTACAATGCACTCTTGAGTTTACAAGATCAATTGCCAACGCTTTGAAAAGAGAATGGCTTTACAATTTATAGAATGAGAGATGACTCATCATCTACCCCCCAATGGATTTTTATATGTCCTCACGTAACTTAAAAACTTTTCAACTTCCTAGGAGAATATTAAGTCCCTTTTTTTAGATAAAGGTGAATTATTACATTAGGAAAATTAATACATATGAAAAATCGCAACCCCAATGCAAAATTAGAACATTGATAAGAGAGAGAAAGTTAAGGGAAGAGGAGAGAGAAAGAGCGAGAGAAGAAGAAGAGGAGATTTCATTCCCGATGAAGTTCATTGATCCTCGTTGATAGAAAGCTCAATGCTATGAAACTCTAAATCTTCAAACTCGTGTGAAAATCCTTCCAATTGGCTCACAGATGCTTTGGAATTAGTGTTTAAAATCATTGTTTAATGGTTCTAACAATGACCACAACTCCTAGCCTACATATGATATACCTGTGACCCGAACTATGTAGTGAGTGTCGAAAAAAATTATCTAGAGTCCTGAGATGGAATTCAAATTCCCAATAATCAATGCCCATGGAAGATCCAGAATGATGGTATTGACCTGAATGATCATCCCTTTATGTCCCATTGTGCTAAACTTGCCCTTTGAGAATAACCTACTATTTTTATAAGATGGGCCCATGCTCTGCTATTCTAGGACATATCACCTGTCTTGCTCTAGTTTCACCTTTTAAACCTTCTACCATATTGCAACCTCCTTTGTTCTTGAGATATTTCTATTTTAGCACATTTCTATTTTTAGCAGGTTGTTATTTGGGGACCTGTTATTTTTGGAATAAGTCGTTTTCTTCTCTTATTTTTCATTTTACCCATGTTCTGATTATCCTGAGTGATAGAACTTGCAATTCAGTGGGACTTGTCATTTATAGCATGCAAGAAAATATAACATATGACTATTTTTATTAAGTGGTGAAAGATGACCTCTGTTTGCAATGGGTCCAAATATTTTTGGATTTGAATCTTTTTCACGAACTCGTGCTCCAATTTTCATCATGATTCGCTTTCCAGAAAGCTCAGAAATGGAAAATGAAAATTTATGTCTCGTAAGAGCTTCAGTTATAGAGCTACCAGTGTAGAATACTGATAAAAAATCAGTCCTTCATATCTCGATAAACTAGCAACTTCATCATGCAAAAACTAGTTTGAGAGAAAATAGATTTTTTGGAGACCCTTCCCTCTAAATTCTCAGATGATTTCAACTTTCCGGATCTTCGGGAATTTCAAAATTTCTTTGAAGAGGGAAGAATGCTGATAAAAAACACATCCCTCCATATTATCCCTGAAAAAGTAGGATTACTTCATGGTGCGAAAACTAGTTCACGTGAAACTAGATTTTTCAATGAGCATTTGCTCCGATTTTCATGCGATTTCATCCATTGTAACCCTCATAAGTAGAGAGGTAGCTCGCTGATATTTTCTCCAAAAATGTGTCATGGTGGCCATTAATGGAGCTTGAAACTTGAAGGTATGGTTTTTTTCTTCCATTAGCAACTGAAATCAACTCCATTTTGCAATAGGTTTTTTCTTCTTGTCTCACTGGTGAAATTTCTCTTCAATCTGGTTGTCGGTTTGACAGGAAATGTAACATTATCCTTTATGGAGCCATAGAAGTGAAAATTTATTCACTGTGATCATTTCCTTGCTACTAAACGGGAGGTTTAAATATTATTTTTTAATTGCCTTCAAGAAAGAATAACTCAACAATAGATGGTTTGTCAATTTGTGCACCAGTCTGGAAGATTTCTTCAAATTTTGATTTCATGGCAATAAGGATTTCCACTGTTCTTCTTCTTTGTTCTTTGTTTCTTCTTCTTATCTCAATGAAAAATTCTTCCAATACCTATGTATCACCATGGATGTAGAGTATTTCATTTCTTGTGGTGAAGCTGGTTTGAGCTTTGGTAATGATGGAGTGGTGGACTGTGGTGTTCTCTATAACTTTCTTCTGGTTATGGAGAAGCAGTTAGAAGTAGCTAAGAGTTAGAAAATTTTCAAATTTTGGAGTTGTAGTTGAGTGAATTTTTTTCCCTAACATCCCTCACCTCAAAGGGATATGAGGGACATCAATTTCCATGGTGAGAAAGAAGGAGACACATGGCAGTGATCCGACATGGTAGGGTAGTGAGAGCTAGAAAATCAACTTTAAAGCACATGAGGGGCTGGAAGCAGGTCTCATGGGTGACCAAAAGTATCTCCTAGGGAGATGGAGGACATTTTTTGAGGTTTTATGTCCCTAAAATGTGAGGGACATGATAGGACAGAAAATTCCATGGCAATCCTAGAGATCTGACATGTGGTGGAGATCTAACAGACAGGGAATTTCGAGCTCCAAATTGCACCTGGGGGCTGAACTGACAATCCTGAAGGTTGTATGGGGTTCTAGAGGTCACATGGGTTCTGGGTGACATTTTTCCTAGGTTGATTTCCCTAACCCTTAAGGGACATCAGGGAGACATAAAATTCCTCTAGGCTCCTGGATCTGACACGTGTCCTCCCAAAATTTGGTTTTAACTCCCGAACTTGCTCCAAGAGGACAACTTGAGATGATGATAACTTGAGATCCTGATGGACATTTTTGGTACAATTTTATATGATCCTGACTGGAAATATAATTTTGCAACAAAATGGTGGGGGTATCATTTTTTTATCCTTCCATATTGTTCCCTGAAAAATCATGATTTTTGATTTGGTACTCCACATGTATCCTGAGAAAAACTACCTTCTAGACCTAATGCACTAAAGTGTTATGAAAAAAATTGATTTCACCATCTTGTAGGGAGTTGGAATTTTATTTCTAGAGATGTTTCTGTTTTTCTCCTAACTCCATCTAGAGCTCCCAAAATCAGCTTCGGAAGCTCAACGGCTTGTTTTGGCCTGTGCACTGACTAGGCCTGCGAACCCTAATTTTGGTAAAACTACCCCAACTTCTCTGAGCCCTTCCAAAATCTTCCTGAATCACTTCCATGATGTGCCAAGACCTTTTAATCACCTCCACATCCATTTTTTTAGCTTTTCTGATCTCCGCTCCATGGGTTTGCTCCAGGCCTAGGAAGGTCAGTGATAGCCCTTCCCACAACTGCCTGTAGCTTGCAATTTTTAATGAACTTCTAAAATCACCTAGGGGAGATGAATGGAATTTCATAATCACCTAGGGGGATGAGATAATGTTAATTGGTAGTTCACTTAGACTAAATTAATAGACCTGGGATGTCTTGGAATAATAGGACTTGAAAAAATTAACATAGAGGTACAGTTGTCATGTTCAGAAATTGTTATTTTCCTTGTTGCACATATGCATGAAAACATACTTTTAGTAAGAAGCATCCATATATACATAGTTTAATTTTCCTAAGCTATGGGAAATACCCTAATAAATTGTTTATTAAGGAGGGGATAACTTTATAGGAGGCCTACATCCATATGCCCCATGTAACAGTGAAAAAAATAAATGATGGAATGTATTTTGAGCTTATGTGGCAAATGGGAAATGTTTATTCAAAAATATTATCATGATAATCAATCATTTAACAGTAGAAAGGCTACAAGTGAAAATCATTTAGGGGTTCTTCCTGAAGTTCCCCTTCAAGAGAAGTGAGACGATAGGCTCCTAACCCATACTTATGAGTGATAACATACGGACCAATCCAGTTGATGGCAAAATTTCCATGTTTACTTCATTCTAATGTAGTTACATTTTGATTTTCATTAAGTACTAGGCCACCAATTTTTAAGTAATGTTCTTTAAAATGTTTTTTATATACTCTACTAATGCGTTGTAGATAGATTTGGTGATGTTCAAGAGATGTTAAGTGTTATTCATCTAATAACTCAAGTGGTGCTAGGTGATTTTGGCAATACTCTTCATCATAAATGAAGTATTTTAGAGATACGCGGAGTGATGGAATTTGAATTTCTAGGGGTATGATGGCTTCAAATCCATAAAAAGTTTATTAGGGAATGGTGCCCATAGGTGTAGAGATACTAGTTCGATAAGCCCACAGAGCAAGTATGCCAATTCCTACCCACGTCATTTACGGTTTTCATAAGAATTTTGTTTAGTGTTTTGTTGAAAGCTTCAGCCTATCCATTTTCTTGGGGTTAATATGGTGATGATAAGCTTAGTTTAATGTTGAATGTATTACAGAATTTCTTAACCTCCTTATTTTTTAATGGCTTTCCATTTTCCATGATAAGCTTGTGTGGGATACCAAAATGACAAATGATATTTTGACATATAAAATTAATGACAGGCCCACACTTTGTCGAAGTCAAGGGAATATATTCAGCTCATTTAGTGAATTATCCGGTTGCGGTGATAATTGAATGATTTTGTTGAGATGATTTTGGATTGATTGCACTAATGAGGTCCAATCCCCATTGAGAGAGAGTCCATAAGTCCTAAGCATATTGTAATGCTTTACTGGGAATGTGGATAAGATTATAATGGAGTTGAAATTTGACGTACTTCATTACATACGTACAACAGTATTTGGTAATATTAGGCCAATAATAACCTATCTGTATGATACACTTAGCAATGACATTACCATTGAAAGGGCCCCCACAAATACCATAATGAATTTCTTCAATTGTTTTAATTGATTCATGTGATTTAAGATAAGATAATAGTATACTATTAAATCTACGTTTATAAAGGATACCTCTTATGATAACGAAGTGAGTGAAATGTTGAAAAATAGATCATTTGGTGCCTGTTGTCAAAATTTCACCCCCCCAGGGTAAATTTCGAGAACATGCATCAAAGTTTTGCAATTCTAGGCAAGTAGGTTGATCCAGGAAAAATCGTGAAAATTGGCTAAGTCCTAGTCATAGGGACAGTTCGGGACAAATGGGACAAAAAGGCGCGGATCGGCCGAAAAGCCTCCAGGTGGCCCAAATCAAACCAGGGACATTTGGGACAAAAGTACGCGGCGGGCGCGAAAAGCCGATCCGGCCAAAAGAGAGAAAAATTGGCTAACTGCTGAGAGGGTAGCGTTTGGGACATCCAGGACATCTAGACGCGAACCGGCCGAACCGGGTGAAAAAGGTCAAAAGAGTCCGAAGGCAACTGGGACAAGCAGGTCAAAAAGACGCGAACCGGCCGAACCGGCTGAAATGGGAACAAGCAGTCTGAAGACAGTTTGGGACATTTGGGACAAATGGATGCAAATCGGCCGGTTCGCGTGAAATCAGCACAAGGAGCACTAAGCGTTTGGGACATCCAGGACAAAAAGACGCGAAGGGCGTGAAAGAGCTGGCAGACCCGTCGACCAACCAGATCATGACACGTGTCTCAAGGAGAAAAGGTCAAAAAAGTCAAGGGGCGAGTTTTCGAGCACCGATCCGAACCAATGGGACAATGCCACGTGTCCCAGTTAGGGCCCACAAGGAAATTTCAAAGGAGAACCCGCCGAAAAATAGAAGAGAGAGAATTATTCAGTGAATCAGATCCTGCCACGTGTCATCCAGGTGGCAGAGCGCGGGAAGAAATTCAAAAAAATCCATTTTCACCTGTTCCGTGCCCTAAATCTTCAGATCGCCATAACTTTCGATCCAGAGCTCGGATTTGCGCGTTCTTTATATCAACGGAAAGCTGGTAAAATTCTCTACACGTTTCCAGGGTCAATCTTGCATTTTGGTTCAGTTTGGAGAGAGAAAATCAAGAAACGCCTCTGGCACGAAATAACAAGCAGAAGTAATGCGTCAACGAACAACTTTAATGCAGCAGACAGTTCGCCGCTTCTGTTAGGCAGCCCGCCGTTTCGCCAGGATCCACCGCTTCTGCCATGATGAGATGATTTAAGTGCATTCTGGAGGTGGTTGGGGTAGATTTCGAATTCCTCTCTCTTTTCTCTCTCTTTCTTCCTATAAATTGTAAGGAGGGGCTTCTTTCTAAAGGTTGGACATTCTTGTTTTGCAACCCCTCCCTTCTCTCCTGCTTGCAAGAGAATTCGTGGAGTTTTCAAGCCTCCCACATAGACTGTAATGCCATTGTGCCTCTTGGCCATTGCAATGTATTGAATCGATCCTTTGAGCAATATATATGTCTGTGATTAAATTTAAATCCTCTCATGTATTCATTGTTGTCATTTTGATCTCTCATTGCATTTCGGTTACCTGTGCATGGCGTGGTATTGCATCTATATGGTCTGTGTTTATTTTTGCAAAGCTCATGTTCTTCATTCCTCGGTGCATCACCCCCTTAGCTTAGGTTTATTTATATGCATTCCTCTCTCCCTGTCTCCTTGGTAGTTAGTTTAGGTTTTTTGGGTAAACTCTCTACATATTCATTGTGCATCTGAACAGAGGAATAGGAACCAGCCTTCTCTGGAGAATCCTTTCTCATTTTTCAAGTCCCACACTTGGAGAAAGGATTCAATGTTATGCAATCACACTGGATGCCTCAGTAATCAACCTAGAAACTTGATCTGCATCCAGGGGTGCTGTGATTTTGCATCAACAGTTTTGGCACGCCCGGTGGGACCTAGAGGTCTCATTTTTATTGCAGCAAAGTTGATATGCATCTGCTGCAATTTTCTTGCTTAAAAGAGCTATTATTTGCATATCTGGCAACTCCAAGGGGAAGAATCAACTGGTTTCAGCAGTCAGGCCTAAAAGCTTATGAGAAGGATCACAAGGTCAAGAGTTGGAGACAAAGAAGTGCTGTTTGAATACCTGCAATTATCTCCAAGAAGAAGGCAAAGAGGAAGAAGGATTCAAAGGTCTCCATCTCCACCAAACAGAACTCTCTCAACTCCTCCACCTGACAGGCCTTTCTTTCAATATACAAGGGTTTTAAGACCAATCAGAATGGCGCAACCAGTGAACCCCTATGTCAACTTCACAGGCAGCAGCCCACTTGCTCTCAATGCACAAAATCCAATCCCAGTTGCAGCACTGAAGAACATTCCATACTTTACTGGAGAAAATCAGACCACTCCTGGTGATCATGTCAAGGACATTGCTAACATTTGTGCAATCCATGAGATTAATGAGATGCAAGTAGCTGTCAAATTGCTGGCGTCTTCATTCAAGGGGAAAGCATTGCAATGGTTTAGGAGCCTTGGAGCTGGCTCTATCACAAACTGGAATCAGCTGTGTATTGCACTTCATGATCAATTTGGAGAGAAGGGAGACAACTTGTCTCTTTTGGAGCAGCTGACAACCATCAAGAGAGCTTCCAATGAGCAGCTAACTGACTTCAACTTCAGATTTCAAAGATCTTGGGATAGAATTCCAGTAGCAGTCAGGCCGACAGCAGAAGGTGCTTTTCTATACTACCTTAAAGCTTTAAATTCTGATATTTCTATGTTGGTTCAATCTATGGGAGGCACAACTATCCCTGCTGCTTATAGTATTGCCATTAGAGCTGAAAATTGTCTGATTCAAGCTGGCAAACTAGCTCCTAGGCCTCCAATGCCATTATATCCAAGTTTAGAGAGCCCAAGTACTAGTCAAGCACCTGTCTTAGCTCCTATTCCCACCCCTAGGAATCAGAGTTCAAATGAAGCTTCCACTTCATCTCCAAGTGCCCCAAATGAGCTTCAAGAAGTCATGAAGCAACTGCAAAATTTAGGTAATGAGCTGGTCACACTCAAGAGACAGCAAGCTCAAGGTTTTAGACCTTCGTATCAGCCTCAAGCTCAACCTAATAGGCAGCCATATCAGCCTCAAAGACCACCTAATCCAGCTGCAAATATGAATCAAACAAGGCCTCCTGTCAATAGACCATTCCAGCCCTATAATCCAAATGCCATATCTGCCTCTAAGGCATTAGTACCAGCACAAAATAACATGGCACAGGAGTACGACTGGTGTTACCCTTGCAATCTACCTCACAATCAGTCAGCATGTTTCAATGGTGCACTAAATCAGGCCTTGATGGTGCAAACCATTGGTGTTGCTCAAGATCCAAGCCAGGAGGAGAATCAACAGCAACAAACGCAACAAGAAGGACCTCCAACAGAAACCACATTGGCAAATTGGCAAACGGAAGACTTCTGTGGAGTTAACCAATAGCCTTTTCAAGGCATGGCTGCCAATACACGGTCAAAGAAGAGAAGCATAGAAGAGAGACAACCGTCTAATCCAGTTGTTTCTCAACCCACTCTTACGCAACAAGGGGTCAGCAGACCAAACATAGCTCCAAATGTGCAAAATCAGCTTAAGGTACCTGTTGTAGCAGCACATGTACCTGTTCAAGTTCCAGAAAAGGTTGTACCAAGTAAGGGGCAACAAAAGGACAGTTCATCTCCTTTCAACATCATCGATCAAATGAAGAAGACACATGTGAACATTTCCATGTGGGAATCACTGGCGATCCCAGGACAACGAGACTTACTGCAAGCTGCAATGGCTAATTGGTCTGCCACGAATGTATCAAACCAGGGACATGAGAAAGTTCTCACTAATGCAGTGCAACATGATGGGGACCAGACAAGGAAATATTTGAAGCCTCCGCCTTTCTATGTTTCATTGATTGTTGGAAACCACTTGGTGCACAACTGCATGTTAGATTCAGGGGCCAGTAGTTTAGTAATGCCGAAGCAAATAGCGGATCAGCTGGGTTTGAAATATGAGCCAGTGCTGAAAGGAGTAGTACAGCTAGATGGAACGGCAGTAGGGACTGTTGGAGTCATCAAGGGGTTAAGCCTAACACTACATTCCTGTCCTAATGTTACAGTTTTGCAAGATGTGTCTGTGATCGACCTTCCACCACTCTTTGCGTTGTGTCTATCAAGAGACTTCACTGCAAAAATCGGTGGATATTTATCTGTAGATTGGTCACACATGATTTTTAGGACAAGGTATGGAGCCAAAGTAACAATCAGGTCAGAATCAATTGCCAATTTCCATATTGAGCCTTATGTACCAGCTCCTATCAATGCAAATTGCTCAGCTTTTGATCAGGAGGAGTGTTCAAGTGATCTAGAAACAGGTACTAAGGTCGAGGGAATTCCTGATTTAACTTTGGATGAATGGGCAAACAAAAGTCATGAATTTGACCCATACAAGGAAATTGAAGAATCTGAATTGGGCGTGTATTGTATACACGAGGAAAATTCACCCATCCCCGACATCATTCAGCCTGAACAAAAAGATGAAAACAAAGTCTGGAGATTATTCTTCGATGGTTCGAGAAGCAGACAAGGTTCTGGAGGCGGTGCAGTGTTGATTTCACCACAGGACATCAAGTATTATTCAGCTTTTTGTTTCCAGTTTTCATGTTCGAACAACACGGCTGAATATGAAGCATTGATTCATGGACTTCATTGGACCAGGAAAAAAGGGCATAAAGAACTTGCAGGTGTTTGGAGATAGCGAGCTAATCGTCAACCAAGTTAGGGGACAACATGCTACAAAGAACGACTTGCTGAGGAGCTACAAGAATAGGGTATGGGACCTCATTGAGGATTTCGAAGCTTTCAACATTATGTCCATACCCAGGAAGAAAAATGAAGCCGCAGATAGGCTCGCAGCAGTTGGAGCGACGTTTGATGTGGTTGACAACATCAGAAGAGAAAAAACGCAGCCACACATCCATGTGGTTGTAAGGCCAGCAGTTCCAGATAATAACACAAGCTGGCAGGTGTTTGAGAAAGATCAACAGATCGTCAATTTCTTGCAAGAAGAGGCTGAATTCTCAGCTAGAAATCAAGATAGATTAGAGCAGCAGTATGGGGATCAAGTAGTGCAGCTACGGACAAACAAGCTTCCTAAGGGTTTGGTAACATTGGAGTCTATCTTCAACCCTAACGACCAGTTTCGTAAGGAAAAGGCAAACATACAAGTCAAGAGAGAAGATTCAGAGCCAATTCTGGTTGGGGAAGGCAAGACACTTCAAATTGGTAAAGTGGCCACTGAGCGAGAGAAATCAGATTTCATACAACTTTGCCAAGAATTTCCAGATGTCTTCGCTTGGAGCTATGAGGACTTAAAAGGATTCGACCCAAATTTGGCACAACATACCATAGAATTGGATCCAGATGCTAAGCCCGTTAGGCAGAAGCAGAGACCAGTCAACCCTCACATTGAGCCTCTAATGAAGAAAGAGCTTAACAAGCTAATCGAGGCAAGCATTATATTCCCTATCAAGCACTCAAGCTGGGTTGCGAACTTGGTTCCGGTCAGGAAGAAGAGCGGAGAAATCAGGTTGTGTGTGGACTTCCGAGACCTCAATAGGGCATCTCTCAAAGACCATTACCCGCTCCCTTCAATGGAACAAATATTGCAAGTAGTATCCGGTTCAGAGAGATTCTCTCTCCTAGATGGCTACTCAGGGTATAATCAGGTAATGGTGAAAGAAGATGACCAATTCAAGACGGCTTTCACCACCAAATGGGGGACCTATGCCTACAAGAAAATGCCATTTGGGCTATCAAATGCTGGAGCCATCTTCCAAAGGGCAATGGATATGGCATTCAAGGGGTTGATCAATAAAATAGTTTTGATATATCTTGACGACATCACTGTATTCTTAAAAAATGCAGCGGATCACCTCTATCATTTGAAGTAGGTATTTCAAAGGTGTAGAAGATTTGGGGTATCATTGAATCCCAAAAAATGCATATTCTTGGCTCACGAGGGAAAACTCCTTGGCCATATTGTCTCCAAGGAAGGATTAGCAATTGATCCAGAGAGGGTTGAAGCCATAAGAGCTCTACCATTGCCAAGCCACAAGAAGGCCCTTCAGAGTTTCCTGGGAAGGATAAACTTTGTTCGGAGGTTTGTCCCAGTTTTTGCAGCCCTTGTCAAGCCCATCACCAAAATGTTAAAGAAAAGCATGGCTTTCAAGTGGACGGCAGAAGGCAAGGAGAGTTTTGAAGCAATCAAAGAAGCCATCTCCCAAGCACCCACTCTCATCAACCCAGACTTTTCCAAGGATTTCATCCTCTATGCATTTGGAGGTGATGACACTATTTTTGCCATTCTGGTACAGCAGAACAAAGATAATGATGAGCAGCCGATTGCCTTCTTCAGCCAGAGCCTAAATGACTGCGAAGTGAGGTACTCTTTTATTGAAAAGCATGTGCTTGCAGTAATCAGAAGCTTGAAGAAATTCAAGCATTTAGTCTCAAACAACAAGGTCCAGTTATTGGTCTCACATGCTGGGGTTAAGGACTTCCTCCTCAACAAGGATTTGAATGAGAAAAGGGCAGGATGGATCACCCATGTCATGGAGTATGACATTGAGATCAAGATCACCAAGCTGGTAAGAGGCAAAGGTTTGTGTGAGCAGCTCGCTTCCAAACAACCAGACAGCCCAGAAGATGAAGAAGGCGTTGTCCTGCTATTACAAGATGATCAAAAACAGGAAAATGATGATGTGTCCACTCCCTGTTGGACTCAGAATATGATACATTTCCTACAGACGGGCATGTGCCCTCCAGAAATGAGCAAAGCAAAAAGAAGGTACTTCAGATTACAAGCAGTTCCTTATGTGCTTGTTGATGGTGTTTTGTTTAAGAAAGACATCAACGGTGTTCTATTGAGATGCATTGGGACAGGTCAGATTGAGAGGATCTTACAAGAGTTCCATGACAGGGAGGCAGGAGGCCATTTCATCCCACGAGTAACAGCTCTCAAAATCATGAAAGCTGGTTACTATTGGCCTACTGTATTCAATGATTGCTACTCATGGGTTAAGAAATGCAAGAAATGTGCATTCTTCACAGGGAAAGGAAGGTTAGCAGCACTGCCCCTTCGTCCAATTTCAGTAGATCATCCATTCATGCAATGGGGATTTGACTTCATTGGAGTCATCAATCCCAATTCGAGTCAAGGCCACAAGTGGATTCTTACAGCGACAGACTATTTCACCAAGTGGACCGAAGCAGTAGCGCTCAAAGAGGCAAGTGAGTCTAACATACTAGACTTTTATGATGGAATAGTAACCAGGTTCGGTGTACCGGCCACCATCATATCAGATAATGCATTAGCATTCATAGGTTCAAAAATTACAGAATGGGCTGTCAAGAATGGAATCTATTTGAGCACCTCTTCAAATTATTACCCGCAGGGTAATGGACAGGCAGAGTCCACAAACAAGAATTTGCTAAAAATCATCAGAAGGACTCTGGATGAAAATCAAAGAACATGGCATACAAGGCTAAAATCAGCGTTATGGGCTGACAGAATAACACCAAAGAGGTCTACAGGTAATTCTCCCTACAAGTTGGTCTATGGGAAGGAGGCAATATTGCCTATATCATTAGAATTGCCAGCCTTGGAGCTCATGAAGCAGTTTGAGTTATCTGAGTTCGAACCAATGGAGGTCAGGTATGCAAAATTGATGGAATTAGAAGAAATCAGAGAACATGCAATTCAGACAATTGAAAAGGATCAGGCCGTAGTAAAAAGATGGTTTGATAAGAGAGCTAGAGCAAGGACCTTCCAGGAAGGGGACCTAGTTCTGAAATGGGATGCAGATCGGGCAAAACCAGGAAGGCATTCCAAGTTTGATGCCATCTGGAGTGGTCCCTACATGGTCACGGGATGCAAAAATAGTAATGCCTTCCAATTGTCTGCATTGGATGGAGAGGAACTTCAGATTCCGGTTAACGGAATCTATCTTAAACATTGCTACTAAGAGGAATGTTTTGCCCTTGTAAATATTAGTTTAGATTTTTCTTAATTCCTCTAAGTGCGTATGCACATTGTCCTGTTGTAGTTAGGTTTCTATTTCCCTAAGTGCTTTGGCACAGGTTTTTCTGCTCTCAGGTTGTTTTCTACAGTTCCGAGTGTTGCTGGAGAAGAAGTTGCAGTATCAGGCTCGTTTCAGGTTATTGCTTATAACTCCATGCCCAATGGATCACTAAAAGGCCACTGATCTTCTACCTAGCAGGCAGGTGACCCCGCTGAGTCGTCAAAATTGTTGTCAAAATTTCACCCCCCCAAGGTAAATTTTGAGAACATGCATCAGAGTTTTGCAATTCTAGGCAAGTAGGTTGATCCAGGAAAAATCGTGAAAATCGGCTAAGTCCTAGTCCTAGGGACAGTTCGGGACAAATGGGAAAAAAAGGCGCGGATCAGCCGAAAAGCCTCCAGGTGGCCCAAATCAAACCAGGGACATTTGGGACAAAAGTACGCGGCGGGCGCGAAAATTCGATCCAGCCAAAAGAGAGAAAAATTGGCTAACTGCTGAGAGGGTAGCGTTTGGGACATCCGAGACATCTAGACGCGAACCGGCCGAACCGGGCGAAAAAGGTCAAAAGAGTCCGAAGGCAACTGGGACAAGCGGGTCGAAAAGACGTGAACCGGCTGAACCAGGCGAAATGGGAACAAGCAGTCTGAAGACAGTTTGGGACATTTGGGACAAATGGACGCAAATCAGCCGGTTCGCGTGAAATCAGCACAAGGAGCACTAAGCGTTTGGGACATCCGGGACAAAAAGACGTGAAGGGTGCGAAAGAGCTGGCAGACCCGTTGACCAACCAGATAATGACACATGTCTCAAGGAGAAAAGGTCAAAAAAGTCAAGGGGCGAGTTTTCGAGCACCGATCCGAACCAATGGGACAATGCCACGTGTCCCAGTTAGGGCCCACAAGGAAATTTCAAAGGAGAACCCACCGAAAAATAGAAGAGAGAGAATTATTCAGCGAATCAGAGCCTGCCACGTGTCATCCAGGTGGCAGAGCGCGGGAAGAAATTCAAAAAAAATCATTTTCGCCTGTTCCGTGCCCTAAATCTTCAGATCGCCATAACTTTCGATCCAGAGCTCGGATTTGTGCGTTCTTTATATCAACAGAAAGCTGGTGAAATTCTCTACACGTTTCTAGGGTCAATCTTGCATTTTGGTTCAGTTTGGAGAAAGAAAATCAAGAAACGCCTCTGGCACGAAATAACAAGCAGAGGTAATGCGTCAACGAACAACTTTAATGCAGCAGACAGTTCGCCGCTTCTGTTAGGCAGCCTGCCGTTTCGCCAGGATCCGCCGCTTCTGCCATGATGAGATGATTTAAGTGCATTCTGGAGGTGGTTGGGGTAGATTTCGAATTCCTCTCTCTTTTCTCTCTCATTCTTCCTATAAATTGTAAGGAGGGGGTTCTTTCTAGAGGTTGGACATTCTTGTTTTGCAACCCCTCCCTTCTCTCCTGCTTGCAAGAGAATTTGTGGAGTTTTCAAGCCTCCCACATAGACTGTAATGCCATTGTGCCTCTTGGCCATTGCAATGTATTGAATCGATCCTTTGAGTAATATATATGTCTGTGATTAAATTTAAATCCTCTCATGTATTCATTGTTGTCATTTTGATCTCTCATTGCATTTCGGTTACCTGTGCATGGTGTGGTATTGCATCTATATGGTCTGTGTTTATTTTTTCAAAGCTCATGTTCTTCATTCCTCGGTGCATCACCCCCTTAGCTTAGGTTTATTTATATGCATTCCTCTCTCCCTGTCTCCTTGGTAGTTAGTTTAGGTTTTTTGGGTAAACTCTCTGCATATTCTGTGTGCATCTGAACAGAGGAATAGGAACCAGCCTTCTCTGGAGAATCCTTTCTCATTATTCAAGTCCCACACTTGGAGAAAGGATTCAATGTTATGCAATCACACTGGATGCCTGAGTGATCAACCTAGAAACTTGATCTGCATCCAGGGGTGCTGTGATTTTGCATCAACAGTGCCTTATGATAGGTTCGGGGGGACTTTAAATTCTGTAAGGTAATCAAATAATTGAGTGTACCATAGATCTAATGGGTTTTATTCAATAATGTTTATGGAAGGTATATCATTTTGATGTGAAAGATGATCTAAGCATTGGATGACTACAGACATCTTAGTTTTATCCTTTGATTTCTCTATTTTGAAATGTGGAAGGGATCCTAAAGAATCCGTAGCGTCTGTGAATCTATTAGAGGATCGTGGGATGGCTTGAATGGTATAACGATCGAACATGCCAAGGATAAAATCAGCAACATCTTTATATTTTTGAATTATTTCATTTTTACATTAGAATTCCCTTTTGACTTGGCTAATGACAAGTTATGAATCTCCATAGATTTCCAGGACTTAGACACCTAAGAGAATAGTGATCTATAAACCCATGATAAAAGCTTCAGACTCTGCCATGTTATTAGTACACTAAAAATTGAGTTTGAATGATAATGGAATGGGAATATTGCAAGGTGGTATGATGACTATGTCACCTCCAATTCCTTCTTGGCATTTAGTGCCATCAAAGAAAAGGTTCATTTTGATAGGAATGAAATCTGATGCGCTACTGTCTAATTTATCAACATTATTAATGGATTCATCGAGAAAGCATTCATGAGTTGGTTTTTTATTTGGAAGAGGTTATTCAGTGAGTTGATCAACAATGGACTAACCTTTAATGGAATTTTGTGGTATGATTTCGAAGTCAAATTCAGTCATTAGCATGAGCCATCAGGTTATGTAGTCATTATGATATGGTTTGGCATGCATAACCTTAAGTGGGTTAAAACTAGTGACAACGTATGTTTTGTGGTTTAAAAGATAATGTCCTAACTTAGAGGTGGCGAAATGCAATGCACAACATAGTTTTTCAGCCTTTTATAATGTGTCTTGTATTCATTAAGTATGTGGTTGATGTAATATATGACATGCTAATGACCCTGACTATCACGGTGGGAAAGTATGGGTCCTATGGCATGCTCAGAAGTGGATATGTACAAGTAATATGCCTACCCTTCTTTTGGTAGAGTGAGGATAGGTGGTGACAAAATATATTATTTAATTTGATCAAATGCTTGTTGACAATATGAGTCCCAGTTGAACTCAACATCTTTGCAAAGCAGGTGATGAAAGGGTTGGAAATTATTGAAAAGTTACAATATAAAGTATTAAATGGACTGCAATTTACCTTGAAGGCTACATAGTTGCTTAAGATTATTGGGTGCAGGAATATCAATTATTTCTTTAACCTTTGCGGGCTTAAATTCAATTCCACTGATAGATATGATAAAACAAAAAAAAAATCCAGTAAGAACACCAAGAACTCAATTTACAGGATTGAGACAGAGGAAAAATTGAATAATGTGGGTGAAGATCGATTCTATGACTTTGATATGGTTTTTCCAAGATTTAGACTTTCTAAGGAGATCACCAATGTAATCCTCAACAATTGTATGGATAAGGTCATGGAAGATGTATGTCATGGCACATTGATATGTTACCCCAATAGTTTTAATTCCAAAGGGCATGCCACCATAGCAAAAGGTTCCTCAGAGGGTGATAAAATATGTTTTTGGTTGATCATCAGGTGCAATGACGATTTGATTATAACTAGAAAAACCGTCCATGAGGGATAGCATTTTTTGGTCGGTGGTTAAGTCGACGAGCTGATCTATGTTTGGAAGAGGGAAATCATCCTTCAGGCAGGCAAGGTTGAGATCCCTGAAATCAATACAGATGTGAATTTTTCTTGAAGCTTTGGTTACAAGGACAATGTTAGAGACCCATTGTGGATAATCAATAGGTATGATGAAGTTGGAAGATAAGAGACACTGCAACTCTTCCTTAACAAGGAAAACTATACATGGGTGTATCTTGTGGAGTTTTTGTTTGACTAGTTTGGCATTAGGATATGTGACGATGTTATGTATGACCATGTTGGGATCAATTCCAAGCATATCATCATATGACCAAGTGAATTCTTGATGATATTTTGTTAAAAATGAGGCAAATTCATGTAATTATTTTGGATTGAGACTTTGACCAACTTTAACTATGCGAGGATCTTGTGAAGTTTGTAAGTTAACATTGATAGTGGCTTCATTTATAAGATTTGATGTATCAGGTGGAAAATAATTCTAAAGGAAGCGTTCTTCAGCTCCCATGTGAGAGAGAATTTCTTGATCATACTGACATTCAAGGATATCTACGATAGGTAAATCTTCCTTAACCATATCTGGTGAAACAAGTGGTGGTGATTTTATGGATCCTCCTAATTGATATGTGAGTGGTCCTAAGGATATAGTGTTGACTAAAAAAAATTGTGGGATAGATACAGTGTCATGTGTCTACGAAATTCTTAAATTTAGTGGGTGATGATGATTCTGATCCGAAAATGGGTATGGCGGTTTCTTTCTCGGATGAAGGAGCTTCAGTAGTTTTAGGGTTTTCTATAACCTAGAAAATTTTCCTCATACGGCTTGAAGCTGTATAAGGTGGGTTCATTATGTATTCCTTGTTCATAATGCCCAAAGCCAAAAACCTTACCATGCACAACGGTGAAGGTACATATGGGAAAATTTGGGATTATCAAGAGATATGAAGTTTGATTTAAATGGTGTTGCATGGTGTAATTCATTTTATTGGGATGATGGTTTATCAAACCTGCCATAAACAATATTTTTTTAAGGTATGTGGGACCATAAGAGATAATATATTCCACATCAAGATTGTACATGGGTTGTTTATTAGGGAAACCATACGTTTTTGGTTATGGAATAGAGTTAAGCATAAGAAGGTGATATTCCCCAAGAGTGAGAAATTTCACAGCTTCTATAATAGAGGAATCATCTGGTACTTTAAAATAAGGTATTGATGTGCTGGTGGATGCTTAATCAGAAGACTCAGAGATGGACTTAGGTATTAATACATCATTTGGACAATACATCATATAGTAGTCAAGAAATGGATTTGGGTTAAAGGTGACTGTGTAAGTTTTCCCTTCGTGTTTGTACTTAAGTTGGAAATGGAGAGTTGAAGGAACACAATGCATGGTGCATATCCAAGTATTTCCTAATAACATATTATATTAGAACTCTCCTTCTATAATGTAGAATACTTCTGGTAGGGTTTTAACACCAACTTTAAGTGGTAAGATTAGAGTGCCGAGTGTGGGTGTGATTGTGTCATTAAATGAACACAATATGACCAGGGTTTGAGTGACAACCATGTTCGGTAACTTAAGTTTTTTAGAAATAAGGGAAGAGATGATGTTGATGGCAACACCACTGTCAATCATGACTCTTTTCATAGAGATATCATTGACTTGAGTAGTGATAAAAAGTGGTAGGTCATGGTCTTATGGTCTAAGAGTGGGTATTTAAAATATTTCAAAAGAAATTGTTGTGGATGTTTTCTAAACACCTACCAAATTTGTAAGAGGGGCTGAGTCATTGGATGAGATAGTAATATATTAAAGTACTTCTATCATGGCTTGTTTGTAAGGTGGCGATGTCTGAATGATTTCATAGAGTGACATTTTGACAGGGGATTGGTATAATTGTTTAGCAGTTATTTTTTGTAATATGGTGAGAGAAAGAGGGTGGTTTTTTATCAAAATTTTAACTTTAGGTATTGATGATTGATTAATACCTTTGGGAGATAGTGAAATCGATAAATTAGGTCTATCAGATGATGTAAATGATCATGGTGGTGAGGGTATAGTGATAGTGTCTTTTTCTTGTTCGGATTTAGAAGATTTATTATCATAATTTTTTGAGCATGTGGTGATGTGCACACCATTGAGTTGATGGTCAGGGGATTTAGGAGAAAACTTGCTTGATGGTGTTGACGCTGAAGCTAGAGTTGGATGGGAGGGGAGAAACAGAAAACTACCCATCTTCTAAATCTTCTTATGGAAGGCCTTATAATCTTCTATGGTGTGACCCTAGATTCTATGATAATCACAAAAAGTATTAAAATCATACCAGGTGGGTTTCCACCCCTGATGATTTGATAGCCTCAGAGGGGGTAATGTGATTAGTGATTCTTGTAATAGATATCCAAAATGGTAGTATACTACCCTTTTGGGTCGAATGCCACTGGGGATTGATTTCTGATGAGGACAGACGAAACGGGTTGCTTAAGTTTTCTTGGCAGTCATGGTGGTCTCATAGTTGTTCAAATAAATGGGTGACAGGGGTCTTGTAAAGGTGTTGGGTGTAAGGGATACTTAGATTGTATGGGGTTAAATGGACGAGGGTCATATGTGACTGTTCGTTGTGGGATAGTGGATGTAGTGTAACGACTCAATGTAGGAACATGATGAATAGGTCTTTCCCCTATAATAATGGGGTGTTTAATGTGTATAAGGAAATAGGGATCATTCAAGGGTCCTTAATTAAATTTTTGGAAAAAAAATTGTTCGAGAGATCCTACGGGTCTTAGTTTTAGGGATCTCCAAAAGAAGGTATTCCCCTTAGATGAAGAGGTGGTGGAGTTCCTCGAAAATGATAAGTTTTATCATAATGAGGGTTTTTAAAGACTTGGACAACATCCTGTTTACTTGGCCCCTTTGTAGTCTTAGATGAAATCAGTGTATTTGTTGACACTGATGCTAATGAAGGGAGAGGGGATCAAATAATACAGTTAATATAGTCCACATGATTTTTTAGTATTATTTATTTTTGTAGGTTGTTGATGACTAAGATTCTTGGTGGATTTAAATGGGGGTGACTGAGCTAAAAATGTTTCTAATGGTATCAATTTTATGTTTGTAAAGTTGGGAAAAGGTTTAGTTGCAGTAGTATTTTTTGATGTAGGCATGGATCCCAAAACAGTGTCGAGTAAAGGTATGGGAAAGAGTCTAGTGCTAAGTGGTGGTTCAATGATCGTGGGTTTATATTATGTTGGTATCAATTTGGTAGGATTCGAATCAACTGACAAGGATATGGGAGTAGATTGTATGTTTATTAGAGTAGGGGATATTTTTGTAATGGAGATTGCATGTTCATTGGCCTTTAGTAAGGATTCTATGGATTTTGTTTCACTAGCCAATAAATCGGATGAAGAAATGGGTTTAATTTTTGTTATTTGTTAATGGTGTGGATGACATTACCTTGTGGTGATTCAAATGACGAGGGATGATTCAGGAAGGGTTATTTGAATATATCAAGGTTTTATGTTGGAGGCGCATTTGGATTATCTAAATGAAGGTCACCCTTGTCAATCAAATCCTAAAGGATACTACTAAAAGTATGACATCTTTCTATGTCATGGCCATTTACTCGATGGAATTTTAAATAATCATTATCATGGTACCAAATGGGCTTTGATACTTATATGTCAATAGGTCGAATGATCTGTAATGATATGATATTAGAAGCAAGTAATTTGTTGAAAAATGCACTATAATTTTTTTTTATGGGTGTGTAACTATGTTGTTGACGAACTCGTTCAACAACAGGATTTTCTTTGGGAGAATATTTGGCCATAATGCCATTAGTAATTATTTTAGTTCTATATGGATTAGATGTTGATTTAGATGGGAACTCTACTTTTTGTTTCTTGGGATGAAGCTTTTCCCACCCGTCTTCTAGAGCTCACAATTTCAACTTATGGGCCATGGTGAAGGCTTCATCGAAGGTCTGGAATGATTGGATTTGTAAAGTGGATGAGATATGCTTAGCACAAGTGTGACAGAAAATCTCAATCAATTTTTTCTGTGGTAGTGTGAAGGATAACTGATTGGTTACACCCCTCCAACGGGTGACAAAGTCAGCGATGGATTCATCTTCTAATTGTCTAATGGCATATAAATCATTAATAGTGATTTTACGAGCTATGTTTATGGAGAAATGGTATAGGAATATTTGGGAAAGATGCACAAAGTAAAATAAGGAATGTTGTGGAATACTATTATACATGTCTAAGGTAGGACTAGCAAGAGACATAGGTAATGTTATTAGCATTAAGTCTTGATCATGGGATATCATAACATGCATGGGAAAAATCATGATTGTGTTGTTGAGGGTCCTCTTTGCTATAGAACTTGATAAAATTATAGAGTTCCCAGTGTGGGGGATATGGTTTGTATGGTATAGAAGGATGAATGGGTTCATTACATATTTTTTCATGGGAGAAATTATTTTTGGATGAGGATGAGGTAGCCTCTAAACTAGATATGTAGCTTAGGATGACCTGAAGAGGGTCTTCCTGTGCCTATTGTCCCGAAGATGGGCTAGGTTGTTATGAAGACTGGGGTAAGTACACCTAATGTTGTTATAGAATATATTGTTGATAAGGAATGTTTTTTTGAGGGATGTTTTGTTGATAAGAGAGGTTAGAATGATAAAGGTTATTTTGTTGAGAAATGTTATGTTGTGTGGCACTGTATTGCGGAATTTATTGTTGAGGTGTGTACTATTGATGAGGAAGGATTTGTTGAGGGATGTTCTGCTGATAAAGAATGTTTTGTGATGGAATGTTTTATACTAGGATTTTTTGTGGCATGATATTTTATTGAGAGATTTTTTTTGGGGGGAAATAACTCTGTTGCAAAGCACTAGATTGCAAAGTTTGAATATACTGGTATGGTGTCAATATTTGTGTAAGAGGATGTGAATATGTGGGAATGTGTTGGGATGCTGTAGAAGAAGTGAAAAATGATGGTGCTTTTTGCATAATGTTTTGTTGTATAATATTTTGTTGTGGGATGTTTTGTAATGGCATAGACTGTGACATAGAAATCAAAGGTTGAAATATTTGTGACATGTATTACAAGGCAAGATGTTTACTGGAAATAGCACTGGTGTTCATCATTAGCATTGTTGAAGGGATAAAAATGGTAATTCTTTGAATATGAATGGTATTCTATTGGGATAACACAAAAGAAGAAAGAGGAACGGAACTTAATGATGATGTTGACACATGTGAGGATCGCAAAAGAGCCATTGTGGAGGTAGTGACACTACTTTAGGGAGATGTTGACCCTAAAGTAGGACTGGAGGATGACATAATGTTTTGGTTGGGCACGTTTTGTGATGAGATCATATGTAAATCATAGACATATGTTGAGGAAACATCAGATGTTTTGGGTTAACTTGCAAAATTTTATTCATCTAATGTGTCAAATGGATTGGTAGAGCTAGTAGCATTCTAGGATTGACTAATGCTCGACGTTTCAGGTTGAAATTAAGTATAAAAAATAGTTAAATAACGGGTTCTTGGTTTTTTTTAATGAGTTGTGAAATGGCAGGTAAAGGGTTGTGAGTGTGTGGAATAGATTGTGGTGGGAGGGACTGCATTTGAATATTTCTCGTCGTCAAGTATGCATTAAGAGAAATGGGATTCAAATCTAACATCTCTTCGAAAATAGGATCACCCCCATCATAAAATGGGAGTTTAGGTGCAATGGGATAAAATGAATGTTTTGATTCCGATATGTAAATAATTCATCCATGGTACTATTGTAGAGAATGAAAGGATTATTGTCTAATTTCATTGATATAACCAGATCCTACTTCATTCCATGTTTGTGTGTTAGAAAAGGAATTGGATGTGTTCATTTGATAAAGTAATGTTTGTGGTTGCATTGGCAAAGAAATTGTTACTGGGAGTGGTGTAGTGCGAAGTGGGGCTTGAGGTTGAAATATAGGAAGTGAGGTAGACATATTTTCAGACATTTAGTTACGTGATTGTTGTCTAGTGAGAACCATAATAAATAAACACACACAAAATGAATAGTAAAATGATTAATGACTAAATGTATTTATTAGCAATTAAAAAGGAAAGGCAAACAGAGTGTTATTTTATTCTTATCTTAATTAATTATGAAAGGTGAAATGTGTAAAATAGTCAAAAAGGGTCCTAAGAAGTGGCTATATAAGGTTGGTTTTAGGTGTGTTTAAAGGTAGAGTCCTTGATATACCTGAAGGTACATGAGGCACAACTTTATACTATTGTCAATACGAGTGTGTATATCAGGGTCAACCCCCTCACTTCACGGTCTCGTTGTGATAAGGGTGTTGAGTGATGAGCCAAAATATACCGACAAATAAGTGTTTATACTCAGCCAGAACACCAATTTAGTTTCCCTGTTAGGTGATGAAATCTCAATCAGTTTCAGCTAGGTGGGATTTGTTTGAATGCATTTTTTGGTATTAAAGTGATTTGGTTGTGTGTGAGGGAAAAATAAGTGAATGTAAAAAAAATTCCTCTTATTTAGACTATGTGAAACAAGAAGGTTACAATTTTTCCATTTTAAGATCCCGAAATGACGTGTTGATTTTGATGAAAACAAACAAATAAGAATGTAAAGAAGAAATTTAAAGAGACGTATTTAAAACTTACCACGAAAGTGCTCCATTTTTTTCAAATTGTTTATTCTTTTGGTAATTATTGTATTTTTTAGAAAATCTAGAAGGTATTATTCCCAGATAAACAAATCCTACAATTTGATTAGAAGAAGAAGGAAATAGAGAGAAAAACACTACAAATTTTTAATAAAATGTTAATAAAAACAACACAAGGGAATTGCTAGCTAGTCAGTGAAAAACAAAAATCAAAATGATGGAATTAAATAGGGATTTAAGGTCCTACCGGGTGTGCCAAAATGTCTCATGTGGTTCTTACCTTGGTTTTCTTGATAGTTTCAAGAGGTAATAACCAAACTCGAACTCAAGATGGTGGGGTTTCTAAGATACCCGTAGATGTGGATTATGTTTTTGTGCATCATGTTCAGAAACAATCAAAACAAGTCTTTGCTAAAAATAAGGATCCTGTAATCAAACCTACAATATTATATTAAAACAAATGTTATTGACCAAGATAAACACTTTCATCTTTATTTAACACATATAATTGTATATATATAAGAGATTACAAAACATTATGTGTTTATCACTTATTTAAATACATGTATGATTTGAGAATATTCAATGATTAGATCCATAATTCATATTCTTTATCAATGTAGAGATTTTCAGAAATAAGAGAATGAGATTCGGTTGAATCGGTAGTTTCGTTCTCTTCTTCAGTAAGGTCTGAGTCAAGGATAGAAATGTAATCTTCAATGAATAATTTTGAATCTTCTTCCTGGGTGTCATATTGGTAGGCAAAGGTAGATTCTGAACTAGATATGCTGATGTGGTTAATGGAATTGGATATAGAGGTAGTACGGTAATCCTCCTCCATATGTTCAAGATCGGTCTTGTATTAGCATTTATATTAAACGAGATCCTTCTAGATTCTTATTGCTTCATCATATGCCTCCCAAAAGGCATCAATGGCTTCCCATATACATTGTGTTGCAACAAAAAATATTCTCCAAGTGATCGGCTTCCTCGATCGCACAAAGTTTAAGATCGTGGAGTAAGTTGTATTTCTCCTAGTACAATGGATGACGGATAATAGGAAAATAATCAACTATTGGAAATTCAAAACCTCTTAATGCCATCTGAAGACATCATGCTAGATATAAGATCAATAGATAAAAAGAAAAAACAAAGCATTTTGATTAGATTTTAGCAGAGAATGATGAAAAAGCATGAAAATATAGGAATCGTTAGCGATTCAGATAAATCGTTGGAGATTTAGAGAAATTTCTAGAGATTCAGATAAATTTCTAGTGATTCAGAGAAATCGCTGACGATTCAGAGAAATCGGGAGTGATTGGGGTAATCGCTAGTGATTACTATGAAATCTGAATTTTTTTACAAACAGAGCTTAAACTACTAAATTAAGACATTAATTCAACAAAATAGAATGTTATTCAACATATGAATGATATATAAGAAAATATATACATGTTTCTTGTGTCTAAAATAAATCAAAATGAGTGATTTACCTTGCAGAACGTATTTGTGGACGGAAGCACAGAAGAAGGTAGTTGGAGGATGAAAACAAGCAATCCGATGATAAATATGACTTTTGTTTAGTAGCGTAATAGTAGATAATGTTCTTGTGAAGTGCATGTATACTTAATGAACTAAGATTGAGACATCTTACACTTGCAAAACTTGAGGATTTTTGTTATCAAATGAGGCCTACAAACAAGCATTTCTAGATCATCGGAGATTGGGCAAATCATCAGTGATTTCAGAGAAAACTATTTTGGTTAGAAAATCAAATGATTTCCTTCCATTTTCAGATCAAAACGGTGTATTTCAAAGTGATGAGGATGGGGGATGGTAAAAAAATCATGATCTAAGCTTGTTAGGATGAGAGAACTTGCTTTTTGGAGGATTCTGCTAGTTAAAAGGTTGGTTAGTTAGAAATAGGTTAGTGATTTTTAAGAAGCATTTTTAGAAGCGGTTTAGGTAGTTAGTGAGGTGTCTAAGCTAACTCAATGAGGTGTGAGGGTGAGGTGTGAGGAGATAATAGGTAATTTATATATTTATATTAAATAACCATTATAGATCTTCAGAGATATGATGGTTCGTAAACAAATTAATTAATTAAAAAGGGGGTGATAGCGAGGTGTCGCAAATGTGTTGTCTTCGGTTGTGAGTATGTTTGGGCTTAATGGGGGCATAGATTTTTGGTGTCTACAGAACTAATGGAAGAATCCAATTTATTTTTCAAAGTAGAGGAGAATGAGAAATTTGAGCATAACCTCTTCATGGAATCCACCCCATCATTATCACCCAAGGAGCATAATGTTATATCATCACGGTGAGTATGAAATATTTCATTTTGTATATGAGAAAGAGGATTCAATAATGGATGATCAAGATAAAGTTGAAAACCATTCTCATATTTCAGCCCCAACATATTTTTATACTTCTCACCAAGAGGTTGATTAAAATGATTTTGAGCTCGAAGGATTTCCCTTCCCATGAAACATGGATCTATTCTCCTTGTATGTTACAAACCAAGTGTTGGTGATAAAAAAATTTGGGTGGAAAATTTGATGGAATTCTTGTCAATGCTCTAAGACTCTAGGTCCCTCTGCTTGGGAGATGGAGCTCTAATTTATTGTGAATTAGAAAAAATGAAAATATGTTGTTGACCAAGAGGATGGGGATCCAACAAGCACACTCCAATATACCCACGGTAAATGCTTACAATGAATTGTAAGGTAGGAATTTGCTAAAACATGGGGGAAGGGGAGTGAGAAATTATTTAGGGGAAATTAACTCTACAAGTAGAAAATTTGATTCTTTCCAAACTTAATTAGAAGGTTCACATCCATAATTTACAATAAATAAACAACAAAATTAGAGTGTTAACCATTAGAGGAAACCATGCACATGAAGTTTCACATGTTAATGAATCATGAAAATAAAAAATCCCTTTCTTTATTGAAATATTTATCAAGTTCTACAATGTTGGAATTGGAGGAAAAATGGTTTAAGGAAAGAGGAAGAATTGTTATCTCTCTCGTTTAGCCTGAAAAATCTCTCTTGAGTGTACAAAATTAACAACCCTTAAGAATGAGGGTGTCATTACATTATATACAACAATAAACGAATTTCTTCTACCCCCCATGTGACCTTTAATTTTTCCTCCCCACTTGTGATTTTTCACATTCCTAGGGAAGAAAATTAAGTCCCCTTTTATTATCTTAGGGTGATTTATTACATTTTTAACTATATCCACATTTAAGAGAGTAGGAAAAACTTCATTATTGCTCACAACGAATATGATGTCATGTCGCCTTCACCTCATTACCTAACTTAGAGAATGAATGAGGAGAAGGAAGAGAGAGAGAGAGAGAATGAATGAGGAGAAGGAAGAAGGAATTTTGATGAAGATGATGTCATTCCGCCTTCACCTCATTACCTAACTGATCTGATGAAATTTCCCAATGTGGTGAAATATGGATCTCTAAACTCTTTATACCATGATACCTCCTTCAGATGATGCACAAACACCTTGAACTAAGTGTTTAGCAAAACTTGTTGAATTATTACCTTGATGACTGTAGGAGTTTCTCATTGTGGTCCACTCTGAAGAAGTTTGAGGGTGGAATCTGATCTCTGATGATTTTTACTATGTAGCCACACGGTTGTACTTATTATCAAACTTTGATGAAGTGCATTTTGAAAAATTATTCTCTACCAATGATGAACACAATTTAACTCCTTTCACATTATTCTCAAACATCTCAGGTCATGAAATTAGTGTTGAGAAACATTATTTTAGTACTTCCCAATGTGAGCTTGAGATGGACATGGGAACTGCTCACGATGATCCTCCTTAATACTTTATTGATGAACCACTTCAATAAATTGAGCTCTCCATGATCAAATAATTTTGAATCGCCTATCCCCCTAACTGATGAATATTGATTCATCTGCTATGTACAATTTAATTATAAATATATTTTATTCAGTTGGTTCCCTCTGTCCACCAAACATTATGTGCTTGAGTTCCTCCAAGTCCATGTGAGTAACATTTTGGTCACCCACACTCAGGAACTCCGAGGTGATGGCTGAAATGGGATCTTGACCATTGCACTTGAAATTAATGGTGTTAAAAAGCAATGATATATGTTACTATAGATGTGGTAGTAACTTTCTGCACGTGGGACCGAAAAATACTATTTTTAGAAACTAGGTCCCAGGAGCTTCTATTTTGCGCAGGGTTACTTTTTTACCTTTTTGTGTGCATTGGGGTACTTCCTTCACATTCCAATATTATTACAAATTTTTTGGGGTAAATTCTAAGCATTTTCTATTTTTCAAGTTTCTTTTTAACTTTTCACTTTTTTCTTTTTCACTTTTTTGACTATTTGACCCGCGTGCCCTAGTTTTCAGTTTATGTGATTTTCATTGTTCTATCTAGAGAGTATTTTCGTTACTAAAAACTTACTAAAAATGGAAAGTGTGAACTAGCGAAACTTAATCTTTTTAGAAAATGAACACTTGATTCTTTGATTGGCGAAAAATTATTAGATTCTTTCTACGTTTTTGCTTCAGATGCCATGTTTAAGTTTTTAGCTCTACCCACTTCCCGGATTGACGAAAAATGAAAAAGAACACTGTAGGGAACATATTTTCAAATGGATTCCATTAATAATCATGGATTTCTTTCAATATTTGGTTTTTTAAGCTTCAAGGTATTTGTATTAGGAATATTTTCCTAAATTTTCATGAAGATTTGATGCACAGTTTGAGAAATATGAACAATTCTTCATTTTTTCACCATAGGGTTTTAAGAAGCTCATAGCCATGATTTATGCTAAAAGATCTCTATTTCTTGTGTTTCAGTAGTGAGGAATGATGTACGATTAATTCCAAAGGTGATAGCAAGGTTCCAGAGGTGGAATTAATGGAGGAGTGAAGAGGAATTCGACGATGAAGAAATTTAGTGCGTGTGTGTAGGAAGCATAAGAAGCTAAAAGCAACAAGAAAAGTGAATTAATTGCATATTTATTCAAGTTTGGAAGGATCACACTTTCTTGTCCCAAATATCCCAAGGGATTAGGATTCTTGGTTCATAAAAATTTTCCCCTTTCCAATTGGGCAACTTGGCGTTGCGCAATTGGTTGGAGTTGAGAGTATGGAAATGGAGCACTTGGGCTAAGTATTGTAAAATGGGATTAACTTAGGTCATATTAGAGTCTAAGGGCTTAAATAGGAGGGGGCTAATTTTATTGCACCATATGTCCCAAATCCTTTGGGTGGTTGGTGCAAAAAAGTGTGCCACCTTCCCATTGGCTCAAATTTAAATGCAAAATTTGACTAACTTCTTAAGTTGTACCTTGGGGAGTGACTTCTTAAGGCCATTAATTGAGTTCTTGGAGGGTTTTTTCATATTTATTTATATTATTTCACATTTAATGTAATTATAAATTTAATGGTGATGGTTTCATTCCTTTATTCTTCCAAAAAACCCCTAAAAATAGGTTTTTTTTTAATCCAAGGTTGTGCACGTCAAAAATAGGTTGTGGACAGAATGCACCATGATGTTGTGAAAAATATGACACCACCATCCTCTAGGGCTCTGAATTATATTTTTGATGATATTTTTTTGGATCCTAACCACTTACAGAACTCCTATAGTCACTTATTGAATCTTAGGAGTTGTTTTGGCTATGTGCACTACTTAAGCCTCCAAGACCCACTTTTGCTGAAATTGCTCCAAAACTTTTGGAACCTCCAAGAATATTCCCAAATTGATTGTAAAATTATCTTTTCTATCTAATACACCTCCTTTATTATTTATTCCTTTCATTTAGTTCTGGGGGCGTGCACAAGCCTTAAGAAGATCATAAAATGACCTTTCTTAAGCGTGTCAAAAAGCCTGTCTTCATGGATCTTGCTTTGCAAGTACTTGAAATGATTGGATAACCCTAAATCACATATGGGAACACTGAAATGACACATTATACTACTCAAGGAGATGGTAATGGAATGACATAGGGATTAGGGTGATATGAAGGAGGACTTGGAATGATATTTTAGTAAAACTTTTCGGGTAGAGTATGGTTGTCATGCTTTCAAGTGTGAATTTTTCCCTTACAAAATCTCTTGACAACAGCTGGACCTGAATTAGCTACATATCATGGATTGAGAGCAGCAATAACATGACATGAGAACTCCAAAATATCCATATGTAACATTGGCCAATGCCTTATCAATTGGGCTTTAGAGAACACGCAACTTGTGAGAGACAGATAGAAAGGGAGAACAAAGAAACACACAACTAAAGGAAAACACACCACATAATGGGGAAAGGGGAAAACAAACCTAAATCACCTATAGTAAAAGGCATGGAATAACCGACTTTCATTGTAGTACTATTCTCTTCTTAGAGGTTACCCTTGAGTGGGTAATATTTAGTGACGTTGTTCCTCAAAGCCATTGACCAATTTAAGAAAGTATCCTCCTCTCCTTAAATGCTTATGAAATCTAGGTGTTTCATTATTGTCTGTGTACTTGGTAGGAGTGAGCCTATATGAGCTTCTTGATGCTCAAGCATTTTCTTAGAAGTTCCATTTCCTTCTATAGACATCTAAAATGTTGACATGATTAATTATGGTCAATATGTCCCACAAGATCATCTAAATCCATATAATAATTAATCACAAGATTAATTATTTTTAATTTCATCATTAATCCCTTTATTGTATTATTTCATCATTTATCTAAATAGACCATTTTATCATTTATCCCATTGAAAATCCCTTTTATCACATTTACCCTTTCATCATTTATCATTTATCTCATTTCATCTTTAATCCCTTTTATTTCATTATTATATCCTATTATCCTATTATAACCCCTATTATTAATTTATTGGAATTTAATATTCTGACATCTCACCTATCACATACTCTACGCATCCTTACGCCTGTCCATTCCATCAAATCACATCCCTAATCATCATTAACCAACATAATCTAATCCTAATCTAATCATTTGCTCCACCTCTAAATATAGAGGCTTCTAAATCTAGAAGCCTCTCTAACCTTCTCCTTCCATTAAAATTTTAATTCAATGGAAGCTTCTTCTCTCTATGGAATTTGAATTTAAATTCTATAATCCTCCAATCCTGTAATAAATTTCTAACAATTGATACTCATCCAAATTGGATCAATCTATACCCTCCACTTGCCCATTGACAATCTATAAATTGATCACTCCTCCTCCATGAGAGCAATTTGGAAAAAGTTAGCAAGATCATAACAAACCTATGTTATTTTATCCCCTCTATCAATCCATCATCCAATATTTCATCATCTTGATCAAGAAAATCATCATTCATCAAAGGGAAGGTGTTTCCCAAGTGTCTCCAAAATTATGAAGCATCCAAAAAGTAATCTAAGAGAAAATCCTCCACCTCAAAGGAGGAGTTGTGCAATCTTGTAGGTAAATGTAGGGATTACATTTTCCTTCCTTTCCATCATTCTTTATCTAAGGTAGTGATAGAGAGAGTTAGATAAGGAATTAATCTATGTTTGGTTTTTAATTTGCATGTTGCACTAACATCTCTTTTTCATATACATTTTGGCACCCACCGTGGGGTTTACTCCCCCCCCCCCCAAAAAAAAACTTTAATTGTATTTAATATCATGTAGTGTTAAAAATAAACTATTAAAATTTGGGAATTTTTTTGTTGATATTTTCATGTTGAAACTTTGAATTTTCATTAAATTCTTTTGTTTCACTGCATTTGATCTATAAAAGGGTATTTGTGAACCCCGTGGCACATTTGTAAATATTTTAGCATAGTTTTTTAACCTTCAAAACCCCAGAATTTCCCTTTTTGACAAAACAGTGCATTTACGCACATAACATCGCATTTGCACATAGAATGATGCATTTAGACACAAAACAACACATTTGCATTTGTACCTATAACAACACATTTGTTATGTTTTGGCACATTTCTTTTTATTTTTTTTACCTACCTTCCAAGAGCCATAAATTTTGATCCCGAAATTGGAACGACTCCGTTTTTTTTTGGAAAGGTAGTAAAAAATCTATAAATTAAAAGTCTTAATTTAGTATTTTGGAAGATAATTTATTCATGTTTTCATTTTCCTGAATCTTATTCTTTTAACTACACATTAAGTTATCTTTTATTGTTCCAAAATAATAACACTTTGTGTGCAACTTCCTATGCTTTCCAAAGATTTAAAAAATCAATCTAAAACAACTAATCCTTTTTGTTCTATAGCTCGTTTTGTCTAATACATTTGGGGTTATAAACAAACTACTAACCTTTCTTTTGTAGGTCCTCGTCTTGAAGACCCCATTACATAATTTTCAAACATTTTATCTTACATCCATTTTCTTTTATTTATCATCATTTTTGTGTGTTTTCCTTTGTTGTTTGTTCATCCCAAAGGAGAAACCGTGTATGCTCTCCTCTTGTGTCCTAAGATGATCTTCAGGATCAAAATAGGATAGCCTTCCCATTTTTCTTTTATAGGGGAAATGTGATATGGAAGTTATATCCATGCACTTTTCATAGCCCTAGGGGTCTTGCGACTATGGGATTCATCTCCACGCACATAGACACACCTCGTGTTCTGGCAGTGTATAAAAATTCATGGACATATGTTGTTATTGGCTAAGCACTTTCTTTTTTTAAGAGAGGTGTGAATTGAGGGAATTCCATGTCCCAATAACCAGGCCTCTAATAGCATCTATACAAAATGAGCTTGGGCCTCATGTACCGCAAGGTATATCGAGGACTCCCCTAGTGATATTTTGCATCATATAATAGGAAACCGTTTGGCTGCAATCAAAATCTAATGCAAATATTCGCACTCCCCAAGATCACTCACTAGCTGAACCTGTATTGACACATAGGTGGAGAACCAATTTTGGAACCGTCATCGGTGTGTGGTATTAAAATAGGGCTATACTTTTTATTGTAATAGCATTTTACTAGATAGGGTGTGTGTTACATGCTTTTTGTGTGTTTGTGAACACCCTTGAACCATCCAATTAAATTTAACATTTTAAGCAATCAAATATTATCATAGTTAACCATCCTCAATCACAAAATCCCTATCCTAATCCCACCACCATCTTTAATCCAAAATCCTAATCCAAAACTAATCCTCTGCACATCTTATCTAACCATGGCCTTTGATCCTTAATCCACATCCTCTCTAAACCAACATCCAAACTCATAGCTATTTTCTAAATCCATCAACCAGTTTATCCCATCATCCCCCACCCATAAAATTCAACCATCTCACTTTATCCCACACACTATCCACCACCTCAATAAAAAAAATCTCAAACTTAACATCCTACCTTAACCAATCCTCTCCCCGCCATCCAAACCATCATCTCATGTCAATCCTAGCATCCTAAAAACCATCCAACAATTTAATCAACAAATATTTGATCTTCACTGTTCAATCAACCAATCACCTCCTAACCAAACCAATCACCTCCAAAATCTCAACTCCTAAATTTAATCATCATCAACCTATCATTGATTTCCATTCACATACCCACAACAATATCAATCACTTACCCCAACATTATTATCTCCCACATCCCATCTTAGTCTTCCATCCAAATTAGCATCCCAATCCAATCCTATAGAATTTCTCCTAGATTTTCCCACAATCCCTAATTCACCATCAAATTTATCCCCTAAACCTATTTCATCACATCCATCACCTAATCCCAATCCAATAAAAACTATCTCATCCATCATGACTCCCACATAACCCTTATCTCCTTCTACCCCTAAAACTAAACCATCTAATGTGGATCATATGCCACCCTCATTGTCTTCATCCACATCTAATTCTAATCCATCTCCTTCATCACCTAAACCTAACACTATCTTATCCTCTCATCCTACTTCATCATCACCATCCTCCAATTCTAAAACATCTAGCTTGATTTCTAAGTCACTAACTCCTAGACCTAACACATGAAATCCCAATCCTCTCCTCATCCCACCTCCTACCAAATATAATGAGGCTCCTATGCCACCTTTATCTACTTCATCCCCCAAATTTACCAAATCCAATGTAACTCCCACATCACACCCATCCCCTTCATTTAAATATATCCCATTCCATTCATGTACATCAAGTAATTCCAAACAATCTAATCCTAAACCAAAACCATCTACTTCAAAACCACATGCTCTAGCCAATCCAAAATCAACTCACTCTACTTTGGCCTCCAAGCCAAATCTATTCACTTCGTCCCCTAGGCCTAATCCTTCTCCTTCATCTTCTAAGCCGCAAAAATCTAATCTAACGCATAATTTTTTTTATTAATGGAAAATAGTTTTGAAGGGACTATACCCTGTTACAAAAGAGGCTCAACAGCCGGATAAACATGAAAAAGTAGGAAAAAGGGATCTAAATCCAAATATTAAAACAAGACCAATAGTAGTCAAAAGAGAAGATACTAAGAAAAAATAAGACAAGGATTTAATTGTAACTAAACGGCATACTATCAGCATCAAAACAACAACTAGATCGCATCCAGCCTACCTAGAAGGTGTTATTTCTTCGAAGCCCTCTCAATTCTAGTTTTGATCATCTGCAGAGAGGTAAAAGCACCAAAGTGGTGACATGCATGAGGTCATTTACATTCAGCTGTGAGATGACCTAATTTCTTTCCTTTTCAGTACCCTCAATGTCCTTAAGAACTCCACTCAGCATAGTGATGCTTCTGACCAGTTGATCAAGAAAATCACCTATAGCTTTGAAGATGGCCATGTTGTGATCATGGTTATCCTTGGATTTCCCAATTATATTATCAAGGGAGTTTAATTTCTTGTATATTTCATTAGTTTGATCTGTACCAATACCGGCATCCTCATTCATCTTTATTTTCCTCTTTTGCTTATTTAACTATTGCAAATCTTTTTTATTGCTTTCAACCTCATTTTCTAGCATTTCCATTCTAAGGAGAATATTTTCCCTCTCTTGTTGATTAACATTATCTTTCCCTACATTACTGATGTGTAAAATATTGTGAGCTACTTCCATTTCTTTTCTGCTTCTAAGGACATGGCCAGAGGGAGATGTGGTCTCTTTAGAATTTCTGAGACTAGGAATGGTGGTCGAGTTAACATTGGGAATATTTTGAATGGGAATTGGTGGGGTGCCAGTGTAGACACCTGAAATATGCTTACACTTAGCATTTCATCCAATTCAACCGATTGACGACATTTCGTTAATCAACCCTTCTTCACTCAATTCTCAGATGCCCATTCACGACACTCTTTCGATCACATTCCTCCTATAATCATATTATTTGGCTAATATCTCTCTTATTAGCTAAACATTCCTCCTTTCGACCATTCAAAACCTCCCTAGTTCTCTCTAGACCACTTCTATTGGCTTCGTAGGCTATCTATCAGTCACAATTTGTTATCCAGACCCCTCCTAACTCTCAATGAATCTCTAATCACATCATAATCAAGTTTAACTAGCCTAAACCCTAGTTAACTAGCCTAAACCAAGCTTAACTAAGCCTAAAGCATGCTTATCCTAATATAATATAAAATTTCTTTTTGAGCTTTAGTCCCACACGCACCCAAATTCCAAATTCTTCCAAACCAAAAACTCTTAATACAAGGCTAAGCCTACCCATTCAAAGACAAAACTTTACATAAGCTAAATCCAAAACAATCCTAAGAAAGCTTAAGAGCTCATTTGCATTAGCCAAGATAATAAGACATTTGATCTTGGGTCATCCACCATTAAAATAGCTTCATCTTGCACCCATGTTAGGTTAGAAACAGAATAGCTAAACTTGGCCATGTAGCCATTTAGTGAGATTCATTCACCCTCATGGATTAAACAACAACACTGATTGCTTTAGTCTTTGGTAGGCATATTTTATTAAGCTTTCAAGAATAGAGGTTAATGTTATTTGTAAGATTTCTTGTTTATTTCAAGTTTTAATACATGCAAATAGGATTCCTTGCTCATTTCTTATCATATAGTCCACTGAGGGACTTTGCAAAAATCTTTGGGGTTTTTCCCCATATCCATAGCTCTTTGCAAAATATTTCATTGAACACATTTGGCCCGCCCAGTGGGACACTTATGTCCATCCTCCATTAATGGAGGTCTTTTGAGTTCTTTAAAGTTCATTTTCAAGTTTTTTGGATCAAATCACTTGTTATTTCCTCATTTTTGTTTCTAACACTAGATAAATGACATTCATTTGCATGTATTTTTTGGGTTTGATGTAGAAATAGGACACTTTGACTAACAAATAACCTGTTTGCTCTTGAAAATTTGAAAATCTATGTTTTTTGCAAGTTTTTCATAGGGTGCACGTAGGTGTAAAACAAGTGGCACGTGCACATTGAAGCCCCAGTGTACCCATTAGAACAGGCACGTACCTATCTAGCAGTCCTCATCATTTGTAAATTTTTCCTCTAAAAGGATGCGCACGCATCTCTATCATTTGGGATGCGTATCCGCCTCTCTGGCTGCGTATGCATAAAAGGTTTGACTGTGTAAAAATTTGAAATTGTCTATGTTTTGCTAGGGTGCGTATGCATCACTCTAGGCGTGCAGGTGTCCTATTTCACTCTATTGAATTTGCATTTTTTCTTGCCTGCGCACCTGTCTACTGGGCGTGTGTCCATTGGCTAGGGCACGTATGTGTCATTCTGGGCACGTAGGTGTCTCTGTGTAGTCTGGATTTATCCATTTTATTTTAGTGCTCCTTGTTTTGACCATATCTTTTGACTCGTTAACCCGTTTTCAGAGTTATAATAGGCATCGATAACGAAGCATAATTTGTGAGAAAACTTCTAAAAGTTAGATACCCTTGGTATACCAACTTCTATCACAAAACTCCCAAAGTGCTCCGGAGACCTCCAAAAATGCAAATTACTAAAAACTATTAAAAAAGTGCAAAATTTAGATTTCTAGAATTTTTTGATTTTCTTGGTTTTCTAACTCTTGTAGGATTCTAATAGTGGTTTAGAGATTTCCTTTGCATTAATTTTTTTAGAATAACTTAATCAAAAATGTTTGCATCTTTATTCGTGAAAATTTGAAATGTGTATGCTCTTCCCTCACGCCTTTCTAGGTGATCTTGGGAAACATAAACGTTTCACCATTTTCTTCATACTTGCAAAAATGGTTTAATTAGCTTTTAAAAATTTGGTTAAAAGGAACTCATTTTCACATTATACTTAGGAATTTTCCATTTATTACAAAGTTGAGTGAGATACCTTGTTGTGTATGCTCTTTCCTTGTGTCTTAGGACAATCTGGGAAATCAAAAACAACATCTTATCTCCTTTATATGACATTTTAGAAAATTACTAACCTTGGTATATAGGACCAAAATCGCATGTCAAAGAAAGGAGACATCAAAAACAAGACACAAACCTTCTAAAATGTGTTTTCATACAGGTTTCCAAATGGTGTGTGACTTAAAACCACATTAAGTTAAGCATGATAAAAAACACACCATATTCAAAACATTGTATTGTAGGTTTCGGAAAAGGGTACGTCCCTCTCCGCTTAACTGGAACATAACCAATTTGGCATAATGCCTTAAGCTACAACAATGGGGGTGGTTTCAGGAACCCTAAAGTAGTCCACTGCTGTGTAACCTCGTGGATGAAACAGGAAGTGTCTCGCTTACCCACTTGACTAGTTTTCCTTGTGAGTTAGCATTACAAAGTTGTCTATATTGTGACCCTGGAAAGAGTACATGATGGATGCATTTAGTGCCCACTGTACTTGAAGGGGGAAAATCTAAGATACTCCCAAATTAGTCAGTGTAAATTTTTGGGTAAATCATGCCTACTCTTAGACGGCTTTGTAACACCTAGTTGAGAGATCTTATTAAGGAGGTCATTTTGTCTTGAGGCCCACTTTGTTAGTCCTTTATCGCGTCTTGGCCATCACGAAGTGATGACTTGTTTGGATTCAGAACCTTATTTTTCAAACAAGGTAAAGAATCCACTTAAATTGGATCTAAGTGCCTTTCATCACGGAAATTCGATGACGTTTCACTTAGCTTAGCTTCTTTCTCACCTTCGGACGAGGCGAAGCTCTGCCCAAGTAATGCTTAGTCTCACGAAAAAGATGCTTGATGTCCTCAGCCTCTTTTTTTCATAGGCAACACATGTTTGACATTATAAAGCCTCTCTTTATTAGGTTTTCATTTGTGAGTATTATTCCTCTGAGGACAAGCCAAAAAAATAAATTTACTTTGGGAGTAAGTTCAGGCATCCAAATCCTCCTCCATTTGAAATCACAATAGATGTTTTCAAAATAGGAATTGTATCTTGATTTGACAGTGTATTCTCCATCACATGATTTGTTCCAAACAATTTCATCCTTGACATCAATTTGATTCAAGGGTATGTTATCGAACTGCTCTTGAAGTGAGGATATTGTGAAATTTAGATTATTCCTCTCCACCTTAAGTTGCTTCCATATTTTTCTATTACCCTCCATTTTAATGTAGTCTTTAACTTTAGTTCCATACTTGTGTTCTAGAATATCTTTGACAGAACCAAATTTATCATTTAAACTGAAACTAGTCCAATTATCACTCCAAAATTGAATATCCCTAGCATTTCCCACTTTCCATTTACACCCTTGATTGATGAAATCCATTATTTGTATCAAATTATTACAAAAAATATAACCTTGCGGTAGTTGACCATCATAAAGGAAAGAAGTTACTTTTTGTTGAGCTAGATATTTGGCCATAATTAGATCAATCTAACAAATAAATTCAAATCAACTAAACCATCTCATAATCCAATGAATCTTACACCTTTACTTCCTACTCCCTCTAAACCATTACTTTCTACTCCCTCCAAACCATTACTTCTTACTCCCTCTAAACCATTTAACCCAAACCACTTCACTCGTTTAGGAGAATCATTGACCACCATCTTCCATCACCTAAAAACCTTCAACATGATCATCCATTCCCCAATCAAATCACATGATCAAAATCTTCCCAAACCATCTTGGTATCGAGAACACTATTATTGTGATTTCCATCACACTCATGGACATTTGACCAATCATTGCATGCAATTTAGGTATAATTTCCAAAACTTCATTAACCAAAGAATTATTATCCTTGTACCTCTTTATCCACCACCTTTCCATCCTAATCATATCCATAAACATCATCTATCATCCAAACATCATCATCTATCCAAATCTCATCGTACATCCAAAAATACCTCACCAACCAAAAATAAAATTAAATCTCACCCCCATCTTTTGTTAAGTTTGTCCTCTTAGCAGATGATAAAATTACAACCCCCCAGTCTCATGATGACAACACGAAATCATCTTCCCCATCCACCTTATACCCTATAGCCAAAAAATATGTTTTCTAACATGAAACATTGAGGCAAAGGCTTAGCCATCTATGAACAAGGCATCTATGAGCCCATCTCTCTTCGTCAAAATCCAGGACGTTTAGGCTTAGGATATAAACCTAACACTAACAACATCCCTCCCACTACTCCATCACAACCCATTTCTACCACTCCTCTTGTTGGTCCTACCATCCCAACCACTCAAACCAATCACAAATACTTTAATCCCCCCACACATACCAAACATCTAAAAAATGGATTGGGCACATAATTTGTCACCTTTGCAGTTCTTTCCACCCACTCATCCTCTTTCTGCAGCGCCCGCAAAAATGATGTTCTAGGAATTTGCTTCAACCAAACACTTAGCCCGAAAATGTGACTAATTTTTTTTGTTTAGGTTAAAAGAGAAGGTTACGATGCAAGGATGTTACAAGGGCACTTAACCATTAGGATTCATTAATTTACTTACACTACTTAGTTCAATTTTACGATTGAAGAAACGGGTAGAGTTGAAAGTTACATGTTAGCACAATTATCTCTAGGGTACATTTTTCAATAGTTCCATAGGAAAATAGTAAGGTTTAAATTCACTTAATTATATAATTTTGTCTTTGTAATTTAGTTCAATCCTAACGAAGGTTAGCCTTATGGTAAAATATTAAATCCATTACCTTAATAGCTTAAAGGGTCCTTTATTAAATTTCTACACACCCTAAGGGTTCAAAGGGGACATCACATCCCTAGGAAATTAAATGGCCCCACTCAACACATACCCTTAAGGATTAAACATTAAACATTTAAAAATACATTTTTTATTTTAAAAGGTAGGGGCAATTCTCCACCCTTAGATTAAATCCATCTTAGCCACTAGATCCTAGGGTTCATAACAAAGCCCTAAAAATTCTTATTAAAGTCTATTAAAACCTTTTCTCATTCTAATCTTCTCATTTGGTTCATTTCCTTTTGTTATATTTGCAGGTTCGAGAGGAGGAAGCCATGGGAGCAAGGAGGAAGGATCCGTGGAGGAATTCTACATGAATATTTAGTCTAGGTTTAGCTTATTTTTGTCTTTTATTTTATAATCTATTTCCTTCAAGGATTGGGAGGAGTTTCCTCCTCCAATCTAGTTTTTTGTCCAATATTTTAGTGTATTGGTTTTTAAATTTGGGGGAAAACCCTACCCCCTTTGTTATAAATGAAGGAATGCTTTGAGATTCATCATTGTGTGTTTTGTTATTCCAATCCATAGTATTTCTCTTTATTTTACTTGCTGGTAATAATAGCTTAAATTTTACAAATTAGGAATTAGTGAAACTGGTTAAATTTCACACACAGGCATGGGTCCGTGAAATTCTATCATAAGTGACAGAACCGCTACCCAAAGCAGACCGGCGGTCCTAGGACCGCCGCCCTGCCAAGGTGACAAACAGTGGACAGCCACCTTCTAGAGTGGTGGTTGTGAAACCTTCGCCTTACCTAGGTGACAAACATAGGACTGCCACCCTACTGAGTAGAGGTTTTGAGACCACCACCATACCCTGAGCAGTAGTTATGGGACCGCCTCTCTGCATAGGGCGGTTTTCCTGTTTCTAAAAAACAGAACGTTAAAGCTGAGAATTTTACAAAAAACTAAAGTTGCTAAAGGGTGTAAAAATGCATTTTAAGTTGTCTTTGTTCATTTTAAAGCTCCAGAATTGAGGTTTGTTGCTCATTTACTCATTTCTTAGTTAAGTCTAGTCATTTTAAAGTGTTTCCATTTCTAATAAAATTCATCTACTTATAAGAATAATCTCTATTTGTTTAACTAGATTCTTTCTTCCATTATAAGAGCAAGAAGGGAAAATAAATCTATTTCATTACTTATCATTTCCTTATATAAAATCAACTTTCCCAATGTAATATAATCTAACTTATTTTCCTCTTTCATTTTACTACAATGTTCATTCATTCCAAAATAACCATATTAACCTTATATTCCATACAATGATATTTTGTAAACAAATTCAACTTCTAACAATATCTACATTTTCTTCTTTTTCACATTTACAATACAATAAATACTCAATGAAAATATACTTTCTTTTCCATTGTAAAATAGATTAATCTTTCAATATAAGCACTATTTTTCTCACAATACATTCAAGATTTCAACAAGGAGAAAATACTTTCTTTTCTATTGTAAAACTAACTTTACAATAACATTCTTCCTTCCTTCTTTTCTTATTTGTTTCTTTCTACATGCAATACAATAACAATAACAACAATTGGATTACAACTTTCTTTTACAAATTCATTACAATTTCCTCCACTTGAAGTGGGAATCCATACAAAATGTAATTAAAGGATAAACTACATTAATACAATTTCTTCCACTCTAAGTGGGTAAAAAATACAAGGAAGTTTCACATTGTCACCAACAAGACTCCATTCTCCAATTCCAACAAGATAGGTCCTCCAATAAGTTTTCTTGATTCACAACAAAAATAGGGGAGAGGCAATGCTCTCCACCCAACCAAGATATCCAATGGAGAGGAGAATCCATCCTCCCCACTAGCCCCCGAGCCCCAACCACATTAAAATGGGAGAAGATCTCAACTCATGGCAACTACTAGCTTCCACAATACTTAACATATAATTTCACATTCATTCCATTTACATACAAAACACAAAAACAACTCAACAAGAAGGAAACAACAAAGCAACAAGATCACAAGGCTTATCAAGAAATCCAAAAGAGTAAGACCTATGGGGAGGCCACTTATGCCTCCCAATGGAAATGGGTGCCCACCTAAAAGCCTCCAATGCAAAACACAATTTCCCCTATCAACTCTTATGCCTCCCTTAAGAACCCCTTATACCTCCATACACTCTTATGCCTCCCTTAAAAACTCTTATGGCTCCCTCATAATATGAACAAGAAGAAATGCAAGCATTCCTCATATTAGATGGTGCACCCAACCCAAACTCCCTCCACAAGAAATTGATCTCTTATGCCTCCCTACAAGAAAACTCCCCATAGTCTCCTCCCACTCCTAACTTAGGAATTCTACCCACATCCAACAAGCATTTCAAAGAGACAACAACATGTAACACAGCATATGCACACATATAATAAAACAAATAACATAATTTAAACTAAGGTGAAGTTCCTACCTCTCCAAGGTAGAGCTTGTTCCAAGTATGAAGTTCCAATCTTCTCCAAAGATCAAGCAAGCATCCACTAAGCTCCAAAAAATCCACAAACTCTCTCTAAATCCTCTCACTCTCCAAAAATTCAAGAGACTAAAAATGATCATCCAACCCCAAAACATGCAACAATAATTCAATAAATAGAGAAAGGATACGAAGGGATGATGTGGCTCCATGTAGGATGTCACCTCATTTCCTCTCCACTCCACATCACTTGGTCAACCTCATATTCCAATGCACAATTAATAAGTGGTTGGAGGAATGACAAGAACCCTACACACTCCATCCAAGGCCACTCCCCCAAAGGACAAAATTAAATATTTGAAAGAAAGTTCAATTAACATTTTACCATTTTAACTTCCCAAAACACCTAAAAGAGCCTAAATTTAACTCCCCAACCCATAGGTAGGGTTGGCATGGGCATTTAAGAAGTGTGGGACAAGTTTGACCTGTCTCACAAGCTTCCAAATTTGGCCTTTAAGGCCAAATTCGAGTTTCCCATGAAGGGTAGAGTTTGTTACACTCAAAACTCAAACACACTTCACTCAACACAAAATCCTAGAGTAAATCAAGTTTAATAAATGAAATTCTTTTTTGGTCACATCCTTAATTAGTTTAGGACAAATTTAAATTAGCTTAATTAAGACACTACAACCCATGAATAATAAATGGATAATCACAAATCCAAAATTCTAAATAATAAAACATGTAAATTTCATTACTAAAGGAAAACACATACTAACATTATCAAAGAGGGAAAATTAAAACAAAACAACACATGACCCCTATGTCACAATTTTATCCTAACCAATAATTCTAACACACACACAATTACATGTTTCCATGGTGACCCTAGTTGAATTCTTCTCGAATTCTGATGTGGTTGGTCTCCACTCCCCCGATGTTGTTGTGAATATAATATACCTGTAAAACTGTAAAATAGAGAATACCTCCTTCGGCCTCGTGGCCGCATTAAAACATTCATGTAAAATATGTAATATAAATATAAAATCAACTATATACGAATTAATATCATCTATGCAAGATAGGATATTACTTACAATCTTCTAGCACATTTCTATTCCACATCTCATTCATGTCAACACGATCATCACATTAATCCAATTATCAAAATCTACTCAATATGACTAAATATATCACATGTCAGAATTGCAGATAAATAACCATGTCAAATGTATATGAATATCAACATAAAATGTCTCTAGTAGTCCATATGCATCATATAAGAATCAAATCAATAATAGTTCAGTATCTTTGATATCTACTAGCATGCTAAATCAAGGAAGCTATAATATATCTATAAGTGCAATCAATAGTATCAAAAAACAATAATCAAAAAGGTGTCGAAGGGAAGTGGGCACTACACTTTCCATCCAACATCCAAATCCCTTTACAAATAATCCATTATTATCATCACATCCTCTTCTCATCCATTCATTTGAACATTTTATGAGCTTTCTCACACATGTTGTAAGCCAATAGTACCTACTACAACCATGTGACCTTGGTCTATCACTACATCAAACATTTAATGATCATTTTACTCCTAGAGATCTATGCACTTTAGCACACTTAATAATATTGGGGTGAATACCCTTAGGTGCATATTTTGACACTCTAGCCAATGTCATCACTACACTCATTTCCTTCCCCCCATTAAGCCATTGGTGAGTTTTAACACCTTGAGAGTTCTCAAGAAAGTGGAACCTCTTTATGCAAAAATATCAAAATATCAAAAAGTAAAAGATCAAAAAATCATATCAAAATAAAAAAATATCCAATAAAACCCACCTCATGGCTCTCTCTAGGGGTGTTTATAGCAACTCTACTAGGGCTATGAACTTCTACCTGGAAATAGAGCAATGTTATGATAAGAATTGGATGTATATCCATCAAGGCTATGGATGTCTGGATGTCAGCAGAGTAATGCACGACCAAACCTTCCGTTCATCTTCCATCAACCTACTTTATTTAATCACTCCCTATACATTGTCTAGTTTTCTTTACATACTACCCATTTAGTCTTCACTTCAAGTGGTAATTAACCATCACTATCGTACGCACTTTGATCTCACGGAGGCATAAGGCTCGCATGTTTCTAGGTATTGTTTATACCTTTGTAACACTTTTGTTTTATTCTAACTCTTTCCTTACAACATGTTTTGATAGGCTTATCTCTTTTTCATCTCTAATTTCATTTTCTTTCCATCCATCACATCCACATCCTTTTTCAGTTGAATTGAACATCTATGGGAAGACGGTGACCCTTTCATTTTCATCCCATCCTCCTCATGTTTCTTTAGAACTATCATCATCATGACTGGGGAAAATTTTACTATCATCTGTTAGGGGAATCATCCATTTTAGATACCCCTCACTTCCCATCCTACCCTACACCTGGGGGAAAATCGAACTCATCCATCCATCCACATAGGCCATCCTACTTTACACTTGGAGGCACATCACATCTATCCCTCAATCCATCCCCCTATACTTGGGGGAATATCTTATCACCTTTCATCTCCCTCATCTTATCATGTACCACATCCCTCATCCTATCTATCTGCCATTCTATCTAATCCTAATCTATCAACCAATCCAATTTCCCTCAATCCTTCCCTTTCATCCTACCCAAAGACACTTTAGGACTTATAGGAGAAAGTTGCATCCCACCTTATATCCCTTAAAATCCCCCACATCACTCATCCAAACATCTAAAATACAACATAAAATCATCCAAAATCCAAACATCTAAAATCCAATATAAAATAATCCAAACATCATAAATCCATAATCTAAAAATCCAGACATCCAAAAATCCAAACATCTAAAATCCAACATCAAATAATCTAAAATATAAAAATATAAAAAATCCAAATATCACAACATCAAAAAATCTAAACATTAAAAAAATCCAACATCAAATAATCTAAACATCCAAAATCCAAAATCTAAAAATAAAAACATTCAAAAAAATCCACAAAAAAATTACAAAAGTACAAAAATGCAATGTGAATGTTTTGGCTTGTCTTTGTTTTCTTACTTGGCTGCATTTACATTTTGGTCAATGATATGAGGTCACTTTTGTTTATTTTTATTTTACATGGTCCAATGAAATTAGGACCATATTTAATATTAATTTATCAAATGATATGAGGACAAGGGGATTTGGAAATTCATTCACCATGGTCTTTACACCCTAGTACATCTTACTCTATGTCACATTAATCACATTGCTAATGATGATCACAGTGGGAACCTTATGGTAGCACACCCCCTTCTATCATCATATTTTAGCCTTATCATCATCCACACCTAATCCTCCTAACTAATCAATCCTTTATCAATCAATCAATATCCACATCCATATCTTATCATAATCATTAATATCCTATCATCAGTAATCAATCTTTATTCTCTAAAACATCCTAAATCTTCTAATCAAACCCAACTATCCAATCCAACATCTTCAAATCTAACATCTTCAAATCCACAAATCCTAAATCTTCAATCCTAACCCCTTGATTGGGGCATCCTCAAATATAAGTCTAAAATCTCCACCCTTGTCATAAATCATTGACTGGGGCATCCTTTAAATCTAAAATACTCAAAATATCCACCCCTTAACTGGGGAACCTTATAATCCAATATCCAATATCTCCTAATCCTCTAATCCTCTCATCCTCTCTCCTAGTCTTATATGCCTTTAATCCTCTCTCATATTCTTCTATTCCTCTAATCCTCTTTTCTAATCTTCTCATCCTCATCCTCAAAATCATCAAATATTCTTATATTTTAATCCTTATCCTCTAATCCTCTCTTCTCTCCTCTCATCCTCTCTCCTCTCCTATATTCTCATCCTCTAATACTCTCTTCTAATCCTGTGAATCCCCAAATTGTCTAATATTTTAATCCTCATCCTCTAAATCCTTAAATCTTATAATATTCTAATCCTCATCTTTTAATCCTATAGTTCTCATCCTCTACTCCTCCCTCATCAACTAACTTGGGCCTCTCCTCTTTCAAGTGGTTACCCACCTCGTTCCTCCCTAGCTAACCCCTCGAGGGGGCATCATATCACCATCCTAACATCTTCTCCTATTTTCTTTGAATTTTCATTGCTCCGCAATAACACTTCAAAGAGGGGGAAAATGTAGACATCTAAAATTTCGACATGATTAATTACTATTAATATGTCCTGTAACATCATCTAAATCCATATAATAATTAATCACAAAATTAATTATTATTAATTTCATCATTAATACCTTTATTATAATATTTCATCATTTATCTAAATACCCCATTTTATCATTTATCTCATTGAAAATCCCTTTTATCACATTTACCCTTTCATCTTTTATCATTTATCTCATTTCATCCTTAATCCTTTTATTTCATTATTATATCTTATTATCATCCCTATTAACATTTTCTAGGAATTTAATATCCCTACATCTCACCTACCACATACTCTACACATCGCTACACCTATCCTTTCCATCAAATCACATCCCTAATCATCATTAATAAATATAATTAATCCTAATCTAATAATTTTCTCCACCTATAAATCTAGAGGCTTCTAAATTTGGAAGCCTCTCTAACCTTCTCCTTCCATTGAATTCAATGGAAACTTCTTCCATTCATGGAATTTGAATTCAAATTCTAGAATTAACCATTCTAGAACCCTCTTATCAATTTCCAACAATTGATCCTCATCCTACTTGGATCAATCTATACCCTCCATTCACCCATCCACAATCAATAAATTGAGCTCTCTTCCTGCATGAGAGATAGTTGGAAAAAGTTAGCAAGATAATAACAAACCTCTACTATTTTATCCACTAAATAAATCCATAATCCATATTCAATCCAATCTAATCATCCAATATTTCATCATCTTGATCAATAAAATAACCATTCATCAAAGGGGAGGTGATGTCTAAGTGTCTCCAAAAATATAAAGCATCCAACAAAGAAATCCAAGAGAAAATCCAAAACATCAAAGGAGGAGTTTTACAATCTTGTAGGTAAGTACAAGTATTATATTATCCTTTCCATTTTTCTCTATCTGAGGTAGTGAAGATTGTTAGACTATGAACTAATCTATGTTTGGTTTCTAATTTACATGTTGCACTAACATCTAATTTTCATCTACACCTTCATTCTCTTAAAAAATCGGTTTCATAGTGTCAATTGCCTTCCAAACTTACCCACATTGTTGATCTCTCATTTATCATCTCATCACTGCCCCAAGGCTGGTTCTTATTTTAATTACTTGAATTTTCTTTTTTCCTACATTATTTCTTATTTACATCCCTTTGTGAGAAATTGTGACTTCATCCTTTTGCTCCATTCCACTATGAGGTATTTGAATATTGACTAAAGGATCATAAGTAACCTTTTAAATTTCATGTATGGCTATATCACGAGATAAGAGATCAATAATTATCTTGGGATATTCCACAATGTCTACCATATCCAAGATTTCTTACATAGAGTCCTCCTTTGTTGCTTCCAACATCTCATCTTTGCATTCCTTTGAAGAATATTCATTTTGAAGCTCAAGGAAACTATTTGGAGGGATTACTTTATTGCTCTAAATATTATTATACTCCACTACTTCTTTGTCAAAGGGATCTTCATCTTCAATGACCTCAACACCATTTTTTCATCTTTTTCATCATGGAAAGAGTCTTCTTCTTCAAATGGAAAAGAAAATAATTCCATTTCATCATTGTATTCATAAACCATTGGCTCAGGAGGAACATTGGGTTCTTCACCGTAACTTATTTCATTGTGACCATCCTTTGAATTAATTGAGCATCCTATATCAGATACACATTTTTCTTATAGATCCATAGATGGCATCAGGAGTTTGAGACTAATCTCATGGACTTTTGATTCTTTTGTGACTCTTAGAAACTCTTACATGGATTCATCCTTCAAACCTCTTGAGATCTCATCATAGGTTGGATTTGTTTCTTCATAGATGACATGATCGAGAGCATCTTTTTCTTTTAATGGGAATGAAAATATATCCTCATCCTGAGTAAGCATACAAGATGTTGTCTTCATTTGAGATTCACCAAGAACCATTTCCTCACACCATCTAGCAATTCAGAGATACCTTCTTGCAACTCAAATTTCCTTGATGCTTCCTCTAGATCAATATTTCTCTGTGAAGGAATGTTTGGTCCTATCAAGGTTGTGATATCATCCTCTTCTTAAGTTAACATGAAATGATTCATCCTTTGGTTATCTTGGTATTAAATGTTGGCTTTTGTATTTCCTATCTTGTACACCATGTACCTCATATTCTTCTCCGGAAGTAACTTTTCCATATCTCCCTTAACCGGAATGGTTATGGAAGACCAATTCTACTGGATTTTCCCTCCCAATTATATATAGAAACTCCTACTCGGTAACATTCTGAATGAAGCTGGAATGTTTGCCACCAAAATCATCATTAAAACCTTCTTGTCTGGAAATTTGGAGAGGGCTACCTATGCATCTTTAACCTTTCATACAAGTGGGACACATTTTGACTCCATGGTGTAACAAGAGCCAATGGGATGAGTCATGGAGAGCTTGAGATTTTTTTCTACCTTCACTGGCATTACATTGTCAGAGGCACTAGAATCTATGATTCAATTATTCAATATGTATTCTCTAATAAGAAGGGAGACGTAGAAAGGATCAAACTTGTCACTCTTGGATGCACTCAAAGTAAGCAGGTTTTGTGATGAAGGTATAGGTGGGTTTGGTAGTAGTCCTTTAAAACTAGGAGTCATTGTGTTGAGCTTAAAACTACTACTCTTGATGTGCTGGAAAAATTTCTCAAATTTCTCAAGATGAGTCCGCAGATATTCAGTTTCAAAAATCTGCAGCTTGGTCGTATTTTCATGCTCAATGATATTAAAGGGAGAAAATGAGGAAAAGGGAGATGAAGCCACTACTTTTGGAGTTAGAATAGGCTTGGAAACAATAGTATATGTTTGGGGAATAGAGGGTATTTTGAAAGGTACAATAGGAACTTTTGAAGCTCTAGATTTTACAGAAGTGTATTTATAATTAGATGAAGCATTAGAAAACTTACTGGGGATAACATATTGATGCATCCTAGAATTCACTAGTAAAATCCCAAGTGCACTAGCATATCACTCAACCTAGAATGAGTGCTCACCTGAAGCGCACAAAGGTACCAGACCCCTCTTTAGGGCTGCTATTACAGGATGTTAGCATGATGGAGACTTAATGCATTCAGATCCATAATTAATACATCATTCTATTATACATGTACAAATCTAGTTCTAGAGAACAACAGAGTAAATGATAATCATGATGAAATCAACCATGTAAGAGCCAATTATACTCAGGATTTATACTCTAGTTTAGAAAATACACTCCATTATATAAAAAACATAGGATTATATAGAAGCTTCTTACAATAATAGCATTATATGCTCATGCACGAAACAGTTCTGACAACATACTCTCACAGTAATCCAGTTCTTACATACCACTCTTATACTACGCAGTTCACTACATATTTATAAGGGTGGGGACTTTCCCTTCACCTCTTATCTATTCTGAAAATAGATTGGATGTTGAAAATATCCATATACCTTTACAATTACAGCCACACATGTAAGTGCGCTAACAATAGATCTCTCCTAGTTAACTATCAGTCGTAACTCTATCTTTATCCCACATCCATGCAAAGCACTCCAGATCCACTCTTCCAAAAATAGTTGATGCCTATAGTGCAAGTTTGTTCTTGTTTGTGTGCTCCACACGCCAGCTTCAAAAAATAGATCATACCGTGAAAATGGCAAGTCCTGAGTCTATCTCTGCCCTCCGCACGTGATTCCTTTCTGATCCTACTGCTCATTTGAATGCACTCTACTCTTTCGCATGGATATTTTGTATGCCTTCTGTTAAGTGTTATACATTTTCTACTCAACATTACCCCACACTAACTGCATTGTCTCTCAGGAAATGGTTACCTCTTGAATGCTCAAATAATGAGAAATAATATAAATGGAAGATAGTAAATAATTTTCTATACAAAAAAAAAGATTTACTCATTAGTATACTCTTCTTCAACTGGAAGAATGAGATATGGATATTCTTCCTTTGTTTCAACCTCTAATGTCTTCCATTCACTCAATGTGACCCCTAATTTTTATAGAATATCTACCACAATAGACTCTAGCTCATCTTGGGCAATGTCCCCCTTTACATTCTACAAAACCAAAACAATGTTGGACATCAAAGACATTCTTCCCTCTAGCAAATCCATTTTTCTGCACTAAAAACTTCCCCGTCTCATCTAACATTTCCTTATGAGGTTCATGTGTTGCTGCAAGGGCCTCGTGCTTTTGTTTTACCAATGTCAACCTCTCTACATGACCCAATGTGCCATCCTTCATCACTTTTGGGACTTCACTGTCCTCTACCATGGCCTTATCCTAATGACCACCTTCGAAGCTGTAAAAATGTTTAATGTCTGATCTTCTTTTCTCAGTTCCTCCTGCAAGCTTTGGAGAAATGCCTCATAAGATGCAATCTTCCTCATCATTGAAACCTTTGCTCGCTCTACTTCCTACTCAGGATCTTTTAGGGAAGGCATGTGCATAGGTCCATCCTCAAACACTAAATCCAATAAGGTTTGTACATAATGCATTTCCGAAGGAAATTTTTCACGTACCTTGGACTCCAAATTTTATCTTGCTTTCAGGATATTGTCTCCAATTTCCTCTGCCATGCTAATGAAAATAGTGTTTTTCTTCTGTGTTAAGTCCTTCTCTTGTCGTAGGCATGTTATCTTCATATCTTTGGCCTTTCTTTCTTCTTTCAATGCCCTAATAGTTTTATCCTTATCCACATTTCTCCTTGCCACCTCTATAGATACCTTTACCAAGGCATTACTTGTTCATCTGACATAGCAGTAGGATTTACTTTTATGTATCTGGATTGGGGTGTTTTCTTCAATCTTCTCGATACATAGGACTCTTCACATACGTCTAAGTATGGTTCATCCATTTGTGTCTGAATTGACCAAGATAGTTGTTTCCTTATGTGCATGGTGGCGATATCCTCATCCATCAACTCCCATCCATACATTTCTTTAAGGCCCACTGTGATTTAGAAATGGGAATAGATAATTTTACTTGTATCCTCAGCATAGCCCATGACTGGTGCAGTATACTCCCCACATGTCCTCTTCAATCTTGGTCCCTTGGGAACTTGAGTGTCAAGATTTGGAGCTTGTTTTGCTATGCTCTGAGTAATCTTTCACGCTGTCTCATCTACCTACTTTTCTTCTTCTTATCCATCCTTCATTTATTCATCCTTTATCTCTTCTATGTCCCCTGAAGGTGTAGGATATTCAGGTGCACTTTCCTCAAACTCTTTGGCCTCCTCATTCAGCTTTAACTTCCTCCTTCTCTTCTCAACTGGATCCTTCTGTGGAGAGAATCATGGTGATCTACGCACTGATTATGGAGTAGCATCTTGGGTTCTTGTTCTCCTGAATACCCTTTTGAAGCGGCACTCTCCTTGTACTACATCCAGGTCCTCATAATCTCCTTCTTGCACCTGAGGTGGTGTAGTCACATGCTCAATTCCTACCTTGTTTGTAGGTTGTCTTCTTCCTCTATGATCTAGGCCACCACTATCTTCTCGTTCCTCTTCCTCTTTATCCACCACTATGGTCTCTACAAGCTATGGAGTTGGCACATTTTCTACTATATGTTTACCCTTCGGCGGCCCTGAAAGTACAAATTCACTTTCCACATATTTGTTGTTCTCAAGCTTAGGCTTGAGTTGAAGATACACAAGCGGTGCTCCAATGTCTCCGACTGGTGAAATCTTACCGGCTTCATGTTTATTACATCTGAGATAAGCTTCTCAATGTAGGTAGTCTATCCTGGATATACATATGTTTTTCTCAGTTTATGGTAATCATAATATACCTTGTCTATGATGAATTTTAGGTAGCATGCATATTTAAACTGATGAATTGATGCATATAAGTAGCATGTTGTGAAGGCATATGGTAGTTTTCACCAAGGGATCCAAGCTTCTGTACTTCATCACAAATTATGTGATGCTAAAGTTTTGGTAAACCGATAAACTGTATTACCTTACCCACCACTGAAGGTAACTCCTTGGGTATGTGCCACTCCTCTTCAAACACCACGCGGAGCCTGTCATACCACATATTCTCCCTCTACTTAAATGGCCCACTCATGGTCCCTTCACATAAGTATTTATCAAATCTTTCTTTCAGAGATTTATTTTCTGTGGGGTACTCCCAAATCTTTTCCTTTGGCCCATCATGCTCTCCAATTTCCATAAACACCAAATAAAATAAAATAGCGCAAAAACTAAGTATTTCACCTATACACGCTTCTTCAATGATTGTATTTTCTATTGATCCATGATATTGTAGACCACTCCTTGAGACATATTTCTTGCAACGTGTAACAACATTGTATTCACCTACGACCACCTTTATTGGTCATTCAAATTTTTTACAAGATGGGCAGCTACTTGTACCACTTTATGCTTCTTCAATTTATCAATGTCTATCCCACGTACACCCTTGGTATAACCTAGCTCCTTCCTTGTTTCCAAGATTTTTTCTTTATCTGTTAAGTCACTCTCCAGATATGATCCTGAGGCCCTTATTCCTGTCACTATTGAAATCGAGGAAGTTGTGATTCTAACCCTCCATCTAACAAAGTATAAGAAGTCCTCATGGACTCCACTCATCAACCATCGATACAATGGTTCAAACTTTCCAAAATATGGCAGCTCATAAAACTGGTAGACTCCAATCTGCTTTAGGATATTCTCTCCAACATCATCGTACACTATCATGTCTTCTATTGTGTACTTGTTTTCTTTTGTGCTCAACAACACATCTAATTCCTTCTTATTATTCGATGTGTGATAGTTGTAATCACTGATCTTACATTTACGGATGTGGGAATCCCATTATTGTCCCATAATCACGCCCTTCGAATACTACATTTTCGAGAAATTACTCTCGGGAGAAATTTCTTCTTCGATTTCGACCTTCTTCTTCCCTTTCACTCTTGCTACAGGTGCTTTCTTCGGTGCCATTTTGAAAATATCTCCTTTCTATCTTCTATAATTTACAATTTAAAACCCTAGTTTGAATCTCCATGCCCTAGTGGAAATCATGTGCCCTATCTCTTTCATAATGCGTATGCTTCGCTCAAAAACTTCACCTATGGGGATGCAAGCTTCTCATGCACACAAATCTTCTCTTCATGTTTCATTTCACACTCTTCGCACTTCCACACGATTCACTTGGATCGTTCACACTTAGATATTTTCAAATTATCGCAATTGAAATGGTAAAATGAACTCATATCCCATCCTTATATATATTTTCAAAAATTTAGTGCATTTATTTCTCCTTCACCTACCAACAATCCTTTCATTAATTAACCATCTTCATTCATTATGTGCAATGGACATCTTCACACCCAAGCTATAACCTTATAGCATTTCTTCCTACCTTCTAGCCGCGGACTGCTCTTCAACGTGCCTCCATGTGCCTGAGTACCTTGCCACTATGCCTTCCCTTGGTAGTTCCCATGGCCCCTACTTACCTCATGTTATACTTGTTTCTTCATTCATCTCCCCCTATGGTCCTTATTTCTAGAAGCAATATATTTTGTTTTTTCCATTCTCCAACTTGAGTAGAACCCGCAACAGTTTGTTCCTTTCATGTGTACTTATTTTCAACAGTTCTATACATAGATATCAATAACCACCCCACACTAATGGTATGTCCAGTCATCTTCGCATAAACATTCTTTAAATAATAATTAGATTCTGGTGCATAAACACCAACTTATTACACAAAAACATAGAAACGAAGAAGGAAATACATTAAGGAAATGCATAATTGAAAAATATAATCTAAATGGCAACACTGCCTTATTACAAACACCAAGAAGACTTATTTATAGTAGGGCTTCACCCTACTCCCATTGAAGTACGGGTAAGTGGGGTAACCGTATTAGCCATCAAGCACCTCTAATTGACAAGCACCTATTTCAAGTATGTGAGTGATAACATATGACCCCAACCAATGTACCTTGAGCTTTCCTAGATGGTGCAAAAATTTAGAGTCATAAAGGAGCACCATCTATCCAATCTAGAACTTTTTATCCCTAATGTTCCTATCATGCCATGCTTTCTACCTGGCCTTTTCTTGTTTTTGAATCCAACATGCTATTTCTTGTCACTCATGAGCAACTTTTCAATTTATTCAATCCATTATTCTAATTCTTGTTCATCAGCTAAACCTCTAGCGTGCACAATACGCAAAGAAGGTAGCATGAATTCTATAGGAAGAACTGCTTCCACGCCAATAACTAACTAAAATGGTGTGGCTTTGTTCAAACTTTTATATGTTGTTTGATATACCCAAATCACTGCAGACACTTTATTATCCCAATCCATTCTTCCAACATTATAGATTGTTGGTCTATGTATAGATCAAATTATCTTGTTGAAAGCCTCAGCAGTCCCATTATCCTGGGGATGATAGGGTGTAGTCTTATGGTGTGTAATCATGAATTCATCCAATAAAATTTTGATTGTCTCATTAAGAAAATGTAAACCCTTATCACTGGTCAAACTCAATGGACATCCATACCTTGTAATAATATTTTCCCATAGAAAATTGGCTACTGTAACTGACTGTACAATATTTTGTAGGTGCTGTTTCTACCCACCTTGTCAAATAGTTTATGCAGGTTATGATATAGCGTAATCCAGTCCTGTGAGCGGCTAGTGAAATATGACCCTCAAAATCAATAGCCCATTTGTCAAATGGTTTCGCACTAGTAATAGGTCTTAGAGGCATTTCATCTCGTTGACCTAGTTTCCCAAGGAGTTGACAGAAGCCTTGCAATAAGCCTTATAATATTTATAAAGGGTTTCCCACCATAATCTAGCAAGTAAAATCTTGCGCATAGTGGCGTCACCTGCATAGTGGCCACCTGCAATACCACCATGAGCTTCTTCCATAATATATGTGCACTCATGTTCCAGTACACAGCAGTGCAGCACTTCATCTTGGCCTAATTTTTATAGGTCACTGCTAATCAACATATAGGGTGCCACGCATATAGCAAGTTGTTTCTTCTCTAAGTATTTCATTTCTTTGGGTGCCATACCTGTTCGTAGAAAGAAATCAATGTCCCCTAAATCTAATGGCGCGCATTATAACCTATGTAATTGTGCATCAGGAATGGTATCTTCAATTACTTATGCCTCTTCTCTTGACTTTATTATGGATAAATGGTCTGGTCCAGAATTACTTTTCCCTGGTTTTACCACAACTGTAAAATCAAATTCTTGAAATAAAAGTACCCATCTGGATATACGCCCCTGTAAAATGGGCTTGTTCACAAAATATTTCAATGCCATGTGATCTGTATAAAATAGAAATGGTGTAGCTAGTAGGTAATATTTGAATTTATGTAGCGCATAGATCATTGACAAAGCTTTGTGCTCTGTAGTGGTGTAATTTTGCTCTACAAGAGTCAACTTTCTACTAGAAAAATAGATAGGATGATATATAATACCTTCTCCAGGTTGAGCCAACACCGCACCAATGGTCATGTCAGAGGAGTCCACGTATACATGAAATGGTTGGTCCCATGAAGGAAAGCACAGAATAGGTGTGGTAGTCAGTTTCTCCTTCAATGTCTCAAATGTGTGATGTTGCGGTTCTCCTCAGTAGAACGTACCTTTTCCTTTCAGTAACTCCTCTAAAGGTGCCACAACCTTGGCATATCCCTTTATGAATTTTCTATAATACCCCATGTGACCCAAGAATCCACGCACCTCACTCTGACCGGGAGGCTCCTTTAGGCCTATAATGATTGTAACCTTAGCTAGATCAACCAAAAAACCTTCTTTGCAGATTATGTGTCCTAATAGTATTCCAAACGATGTAGCAAATATGCACTTCTTGATGTTCAAAGAGATAATCAACTATCTACATCTTTGAAACACTAAGCACATGTTGTCACAAAGATCCTTAACAAATCCATACACCATCCAATCATTTAAATAATCCTACAAGAAGTTGTGAATAAAATCTTTGAACACCTGAACAACTATGGGTGAAAATATAGCATGCGCATTTTTAAGTCTAAAAGGCATCATAGTATAGGCAAAGTTACCCCATTCAGTAGTAAAAGTCATATTTTCCTGATCCTCCTGGGCAATCCTAACCTAATGATACCTAGAGAACCCATCTGTAAACAAATATATCTCGCACCCTGCAACACATTCTAGTATTTCCTCGGTGAATGGTGTAGGAAAGGGATCAGTCACACATGCAACATTTAGCTCCCTGTAGTCCACACAAATCCTAATCTGGCCATCCATCTTGATATTGATCACCATTGGACTAACCCATTTTGACTCGTCTAGGGGCTTGATGATTCCAGACTTCAACATTTTGTCAATCTCTTCCTTGACCTTTTCGTGTAAGTTGGGGTTCATCCTGTAGGGTCTCTTTCTAACTGGGCACACACCTTCCTTAAGATTTATCTTCATCTCTCCTAATGATTTATGCACGCCTTTAAGTTCATGGTACCCCCAAGGGAATAGTTCCTAATAATCCCATAATAACTCTATGATTTTTGTCACTTCAGAGTCTAACCAATAGTCTCCACTTATGGCCTCCTTAGGCTCAACATCTAATCCAATATTCACTTTCTATGTCTTCATTGGATCATGATAGGCACATGTGGTCTTATCTACACTTTCCAACACCTCACACCTACCTATGGAATGGTCTACATCCAAATTTTCTACTTCTTCATCATCTGCTAGGTACACCATTTTTCCATTTTATTGCTCAAGGAAAGCGCGTTTAAGTAGTGTGGCATATGTCTTTGTTTCTTCAAAAAAACATGTTATTGAGTCCCCTTTATCAAATAAATATTGAATGAGTTCTTCCACCTTGGCGTTATCCCCCATAGTTAAGCACTTTATTAACTTTAATGGTTCTTCCATTGGAGGTTTAGTAGAGAAGAAGTCAAACGTCTGGGCCATTCCTCCCAATTTCCAATCTCTCTATGGATTTATGCATATACATACCAAACATGTACGAAGCCTTGTAAAGTGGAATAAAATTTATGCACCCAGATTGAAGGTGGTAAATATTCCTTCCCCTCTGTCCAGAGTCTCTCACACTACTAAATGTGGTGCTGAATAGGTTAATTACCATGATAAGTACATATTTGAGTAGGTGCATTGCTCCTCAAGAACCTAGTGGCAAGAGCAATCCTAATTTTTATTCCATCCTACAAGATTATCCTTGTGGACCACCCACGAGTGTGTTGTTATCCCACATAGGGTATATGATAGCATATTCCTTCTCTCTAATGGGTCTATCCATTATCCCTCCATGACATGCAGGACCATCATAGGGTATCCTTCTCTGGTGTAATGAGGTACCGAGTTTTTACCTATTCTTCTGATATAATGTGGTTTTTTATCCCTAGCAAATATATTTTTTACTTCGTGCCCCACCAACTCATGAGTTTTATGAACCCATTTATCACAAGAAACACTTATAGTATCACTGATAGACTGTGCATCCTCCCACTGAATGATTTCATCTTTAGATGGATCAAGCACCTCTGGATCCCAGATGACAAGTACATAAATCCTATTCAAGTATTATTCACTCAAGGGCTCAACATAGTGTGTAGATTTTCCATTTTTTAATGGGATAATAACCCTTTCCTCCCTATTTTTAAAGCTGATATAACCCTTTTTGCACCTAAGATCATAATTATTTTCATAGCACCATAGACACCCCAGTAGAGCTGGAAAGCTATTTGCCTCTACTAGTGCCAAGACCTCAAAATATCCAATAAACTTGGCTCCCTGTATGGTAAGGGATGCATCTTTTAAAACTTTGATGGGAGTGTCCTTAGTTCAATTAGCCATGAACAAAACATTAGAGGATGGCTATAATGGGGGTATCCCCATATGTACCCATGCATCTAAAGTAAGAATATTGAATTTCGTGCCTGTATCAATCAATATATTACTCAATAGACACCCATCCATAATAGCATTGAGAGTGATTTCCTTGTCATAATATAGGCTATGAGGGGGGAGATTTGTATGTAGGATATTTCATCCAGTCTCAATACTTGCATTTGGGGTGTTCTCCTTTAACCAATTCCCTAATAGTGGAATGATACTCTCTTGGTGCAACATTTTGCTCACTTCTCTCAAGTCATCCATATCAGTTTGGATTGTCTCTGAGGATTTTTTTTCCTCCATATTTTGTGATTTCTCCTTTAAATACTATATTTCACCCCAAAGATTTATGATTACCTTCATGGTTTCCTGATAAACCTCCTTTTGATGGGCAGGATCTGGGTATTGTTCATGTAGAACCTCCTCCTTAGTGATGGTAGGCTTCTGTTGTAATGTCTCTTTGGCGTGCGCTGATTTAGTGCAGGTAGTGATCCTTAACTGCAATGCCTCAGATTTCCACTTCCAACTTAGGAATCCATTGATTTTCCATAGCACGTTGCATCCTAACCATCCCTGCACCTTTGTTTTCTTGTTTATGTTGCTTAATAAGATGCTCATACAAGTTTGAGAATTCCTCATAACCATGATTCTTTCCACAGAAATAACATATAATATTATGAGGACATTCATGCCTATAGTGGTTAGGATATTTTCATGTATAACATGTTCCACGAGGGAACTCACCTCATCTACCACCATGGCCTCATTGTCTAAATCCACCACGGTATCCTTGACCTCTGTCACAACCACCTTCAAAATGCACTTCACTCTAATTATAGCACGCCTGATTGTGATCCCAATCTTGATGTTTGTTCTTGCCTTTAGATTTATTTAAAACTCTTGTTTTTTGTACACCAATGTCTATAGTGTCATGGATCTGACCAATCAATCGACAGTCTTTTGTGTCATGAGTCATGGACCTACATATTTTACAGTAGCATGAAATGTTCTTCCTTATCGCGTGTTTCAATAATAGGTAGCGGCTAGCATCATGGTTTAAATGACATATGTCATAGTCTAACATCAATGAGCGCATAGATATATGAGGATAACTATCCTTTATGTGACCTTCCACTTCACAATCTGTGTACTGAATCCGCATGCACATCTCATGTGCTGAATTTTCCGATAGGTTCTCCCACTACTTTGCAATAGTTGTTATATGTGCCTCTAAAATGGTCTTACCCCAGTGTCTATACTTCCAACTACCTTAGCATGTAAATTTTCTTCAAGTGCTTTACGTGGATCAATGTATTTCTTATGTGATAGTTCCCTTCTAAAAGGTGCAATCAGGGCTCCAACGAACCATTGTGCATGTTGGTTTGCATGAACAACATAAGAAAGCTTAGATAACAGCATTTTGAAATGAGCATCAAACTCTCTGACACTCTCAGTAGTTCCTCTCTTGATATCCTTGAGCGTGCTTATACTCTTCTACTCAAACTCAGGGATGTGAAAATCTTTAAGGAAAGCATCTTATAGAGCTATATAGTCTACGCATGTCTGATGAGGGTCAAACTTTCTATACCAGTTGTGTGCGTGCCCTTGTAATGTAGTAGCAGATTTTCTTATCATGCACTCAGAAGCTATGATCCCTTTAGCATGCCACAATATTTTACACATGTGTACATGTTCAACAACATTTTTTATGCCCCTATACTCTAAGAGATGAAGAGACATCTCCATGTAAATATTATGAGGCTGATGCCGACCTTTCCCACCTGATCCAGAACCTCCTATGTTTCCTCTACCTCTAGAACCACCAGATCCACCAGAGCTAGAGTCACCTATACCTCTTGATCCCAAACCTATAGCTGGGGTTAGACCAGAAGATGTACTTCCCTATGTCCCAATAGTAGTACCGAACTATACCCCAACATTTTGCGAAGTGTTACTACTCCCATAAGAGAGTCCAAAACTCTGTGTGCCTAAATCTTGTGCAGATGATACACCTGAAAAGGTACTCCCATATAATAATGAATCCTTTTACGCTACCATCGATTTGATTTTTATATGACTTGCTCCTATTCTCCCACTGTTTGAATTATCTTTCTAACTATTTTTTGTACTAGATACTGGAAGACCAAGCACAAGGGAAAATTTGCCAGGAGGATTCAGATTCCCACCCGTGACCCAGGTTGTTTCTACTAGCGCGCTTCTACATGAGGCCGAGGTTGGTTCCCTGTCATGCTTTCCCAAATGGGGGAGTTCCTGATGCTCAAGTTCCATGTCTTCTACATGAACTTCAAACCCTTCATGAACTATCTCTATCCACAACGTCATTTTATCTACAACATCTCATTGCTTCTCTATCTCCCTCTCGCGCGCCTCATTATACTTAAGCCACCTTTCCTCTCTCTACCTATCTACCACTAGTATGTCATCTGTCACCAAGCCTACTCCTGACCCTACACGTGGTGGGGTTTAGTTAGCCATCAGTTTACTCTCAAAGTTTAGGGTTACCATTAAAATTTTGATCGCCAGAGGAATGCCTTACAGGTAAGTTTCACTTGGATATCGTAAAAACTAGAATTCAACTACCTCTGGGCATGAATAAGTTGAAATTGAGTACTCTAAGATATAACTATTCAAAACACCATGGAACCACATATCCACAACGCGAGTATCAGATTAGCATCATAAAGGGTCTGAAATTCTTCCTACGTCCAGACAAGTGTGCGATACCTCCAATTTTTTTTAGATGCATAAGCAACCAGCCACTCGTACAATTCTACCAGATAGATAGTGAAAAATCTCTGATACAAACAGTCATACATATTCTACTCCACCCACATGTGTGTGTCAAACTCAGATCCGGTGTTGAACCTCTGTGTGTATTCTTCTTCTAGTTCATGTATTCACTCCTCAACACTCGCTAGGGTCAACTGGTATGTCTTTATTGTGAACCATCCTGAAAACAACTGAAAAAGAGGTCCCAGGAACAGAACTAATGATGCAGCCTAGAATTCACCAGTAAAATCCCAAGCGCGTTGGCACATCACTCAGCCTAGATTGAGTGCTCACCTAAAGCATGCAAAGGTACAAGGCCCCTTTTTAGGGTTGTTATTGCAAGAATTTATCATGATGAAGACTTAATGCATTTAGATCCATAATTAATACATCGTTCTACAATGCATGTATAGATCTAGTTCTAAAGAACAACATACTAAATGATAATCATGATGAAATCAAGCATGCAAGAGCCAATTATACTTAGAATTAAAACTCTGGGTCAACAAATACATTCCATTATATAAAAACATAGAATTACATAGAAGCTTCTTATAATAATAGCATTATATGCTCATGCACATAATAGTTCTGATAGCATACTCTCATAGTAATCCAGTTCTTACATACCACTCCTATAATACGTAGTTCACTACATATTTATAAGGGTGGATACTTTCCCTTTAGCGCTTATCTATTCCCAAAATAGGCCGCATGCTAAAAAAAGCCATGTGCCTTTACAATTACAGCCACACATGCAAGTGCACTAACAATAGATCTCTCCTAGTTAACTATCAGTCGTAACTCTATCTTTAGCCTATATCCATGCAAAGTGCTCCATATCTGCTCTTCCAAAAATATTTGATGTGTGTCACGCAAGTATTTTCCCGTTTGTGTGCTCTGCACTCCATCTTCCAAAAATAGATCATAACGTGAAAACAGCTAAATCTTGAGTCTGTCTCTGTCCTTCACGCATGATTCCTTTCTGATCCTCCTGCACCTTTGAATGTACTCTGCTCTTCCATGTGAATCTTTGGTATGCCTTCTACAAAGTGTTATACATTTTCTACTCAACATGGGTGGTATCCCACTTGTCAAATGATCAGGTTTCTCCAATGTGGACTTCATATAATGTGGGATTGGAGTTCCTCAACTAATTATTTTATTTTACGGAGTCACCACAAGGGATCTTTGGTATTCTTATTTTTTATAGTAGTTGAGTAAGAGACTCCTTTCCTAGACTAGGAACAGGTGAAAACCACACATGAGAGGCTAGGTTCATCTTCACCACCTTCTTCATCTCATCTAGAGTACTCACAAAATCTGATTTGGGTGTCGTTCTCTATTTCCTCAACTTCTAGAAAATGATTTTCTAAGATTTCTTATTCGAACTCCTCTTCATCTTATTGATTTATAAAACATGAATTTATGGGTGGAGACTCCAAGAAAATCCTTTGAGGTGCTCCTAAAATATGATTTCTTCCTGAACTCTGATGGGATCCTTGTTGGAAATTTTCCCACTTTAATGATGTCATTTCATTTGCCAATATCTATAGAAATGGATCGGTTATCTCATCTCCAAGATGTTAAGCCTTGCCCTTTGAGGGGTTCTTGATCTTTCTAGATATGATGAGATCATCTTCAACTTCAAATGCCATTCTTTGCTCTTCTTCTAGATTCCTTAGTTAGACCCTTCATAGGAAGAATACTACCTCTAGTGATTGGGCATTAATAAAGAATATTCTCACATTATTGTTGGATAGCAAATCATTTTCTGGTATTCTCTTGAGTAACTTTTTGAAATGGGCCATGGATTATCTCATAATCTATTTTTCCTCTTTCTTCATTTGTACCAATTGAATGATGAGGTCTTGAAAATCTTCAGCACATTTGAATCTTTCTTTAAAGTGGTTCTTGATGTCATTCCAACAATTGATTGATCTAGCTGGTAAAAGGTATAACCATTATGTTGCTTTGTCTTTAAATGACTCCACACACAATATCATAGCAACATATTCTTTTTCAATTCCAAGAATTCCACATGATTTCGTGAAGGTAGAGATGTGTTCTTCAAGAAGCTGGGTGTCGTCACCTTTGAATTTTGGGAAGTTCTAGTGGGAACATGTTGGTAGACCATGAAGAGGAGGTGTGAGATCAAGTGGCCATGTATTCCTTCCCCATGGAACAATGGGTTAAGTTATTTCTGCTTCATCTACCATTGTTGCCTCTCTAAATTCTTTTTATGATTCTTCTTCTCCTTCGCTAGGTAATTCAGTATTCAAGGGTGGTTGAAAGATGGGAGGATTTACAAAGAGTATGAACAAGTGTTTGAATAGGATTACTAGGTGAACTACTTGAAGACCCAGATGGAGATAAGGCTTGAGAGAAAAAATATGGATTGTCTCTTATTCGTTGCTGCTGATTTTGCAAAACCTCAAAAGTAGGATCAACAACTCCATTTGATCTATTCAACCAGTTTATCTCCTTTCAGCAACCTTTTGGAAAATCTTGCAATGAGAATATGAAAGGACACTATGGAATACAAAAGGTCACTTATAGGGACTAATAGTGTGTCTTTCAGTAATGGATTTCCATTAATAATTTTTTTATTTTTCCAATTTATTCATTTTTTTATATTTTTGGAATATTTAATTTTTTTGGATTTTTTGATCTTGTGATCGTATTTTGGGCATGGTTTGATGACAAGTCTGCCCCATGGTGGGCACAAAAATTTATTGGTGAGAAAAATTTTCAAGTAGAAAAATTTGTGATTATCTTGCTAGCACTCTAAGACTTTAGGTCCCTCTGCTTGGGTGGTGCAGCTCCACTTTATTTTGAATGAAAAAAATGAAAAATTGTTTTTGGCTAAGAGGCTAGGGATCCAACAGGAAAACTCAACTGTACCCGCGGAAAATTCTTATAATGAACTATAAGGGAGGAATTTACTGAAATATGGGGGGAAGTGGAGTGAGAAATTGGCTAGGGGGAATTAACTGTGCAAATAGAAAATCATAATCTTAATCTTGCCAAAGTTAATTAGAAGGTTCACAACCACACTTACAAGAAAGAAACAAGATTAGAGTGTCAACAGTCAGAGGAAACCATGCACACAAAGTTTCACACATTTATGAATCATGAAAAGAAACATTCCATTTCTTTATTGACATCTTTATCAAGCTGTACAATGTTAGAAATAGACAAAAAAATGGTTAAGGAAAGTGGAAGAATTGTTATCTCTCTTTCTTAGACCAAAAAATCTCTCTCTTGAGTGTACAAAATGGACAACCCTTAAGGATGAGGGTGTCATTGCATTATATAAAACAAGACATGACTCTTCATATACCCCCATGTGACCTTTCATTTTTCCTCCCCACTTGTGACTTTTCACATTCCTAGGTAATAAAATTAAGTCCCCTTTTATTAGCTAAGGGTGACTTAATACATTTAGAACTATAGTCACATTTAAGTGAGTAGGAAAAACGTCATGATTGCTCAAAATGAATGATTAGAAATAAAGTAAAAGGAGAGAGAATAAATGAGGATAAGGAAGAAGAAATGCCAATAAATATGTTACTTTTCCACCTTCACCTCATTGCCTGACTGATCTGATGAAATGTCCCAATGTGGTGAAATTTGGATCTCTAAACTCTTTATACCATGAGACCTCCTTCGGATGATGCACGAACACCTCAAACTGAGAGTTTAGAAACACTTATTGAATGATCACCTTGATGACCATAGGGTTTTCTCACTAAGGTCCACTCTAAAGAATTTTGAGGGTGGAATCCAATCTATGATGATTTTTACTGCGTATCCACACTATTGTACTTATCAGGAAACTTTGATGAAGTGAATTTTAAAAACTTTGTCTCTGCTAGTGATGAACATAATTTAACTTCTTTCAGATGATTTTCAGACAACTGGGGTCATGAAATGAGTGTTGAGAAACATGATTTTAGGAATTCCGAATTTTATCTTAAGATGGACACGAGAACTACTCACAATGATCCTCCTTGATACTGGATTGACAAACCACTTCAAATCATTAAGCTCTCCATGACCAAATCATTTCGAATAACATGTCCCCTTGAGTGATGAAGATGGATTCATCTATTGTGTATAACTCACTAGAAAATATATTCTTTTCATTTGGTTACCTCGGCCCACCAAACATTATGTGCTTGAGTTCCTCCAAGTCCATGTGAGTAACATTGTTGTCACCCATACTCAGGAACTCTGAGGTGAGTGAAGAAACAAGACCTTAACCAGAGAAATTGAACTTCATGGTGGTAAAAATTAATGATATATGTTATTACGCAAATGGTACTAGCTTTCTGCACTTAGGACTGAAAACTATTATTTTTAGAAATTAGGTCCCAGGAGCTGCTATTTGGGGTAGGGTTGCTTTTTTGGCTTGTTACTTACACTAAGGTACGCCCTTCACATTCCAAGATTGTTACAAAATTTTTGGGTTTGATTCTAAGAAATTTCTATTTTTGAAAACTTTCTTTTTTTCTAGTCTGTTTTTTTCTTTTTTGACTTTTTGACTCGTGTGCCCTAGTTTTCAGTTTGTGTGATTTTCACTTTTCTTTCTACTGGAGAGTTTTTCCTTTTCTGGAAACTTACTAAAATTAGCAAGTTCAAATGAGAAACACTTACTATTTTTATAATCCAAATCTTTAATTCTTGGATTGATGAAAAAACACTGGATTCTTTCTGGGTTTTTGCTTCAAATGCTCTGTTCAAATATTTAGCTTTGTATGCTTCCCGGATTGACAGAAAATGAAAAGAGAACGCTCTATGACATATATTTTCAAATGTATGTAATTAAAAATTAGGTTTGTATTTCAAGATTGTATTTCAAATGTTATCATCATCATCTAATATTGACACAAGTATCTCTCACAAGCCATTTGGAATTCATCTTAGGGAACCCCGATAGTGTCTTTTGACACTCACTTCATGGCTCAAGTTACAGGATCATCATGTGTAAGGTAGAGGTTGCAATCATCAACGAACATTCCATTCAGCCTGGCATGGTCATTTTTTGAGCTCTTATCTTCTTAGAAGGGATCTTCATGAGTTGTGTTCGTGGTCATAGGCAAAATCATTCAACAATGTTCTTAAACACTTAACCCAAGGTATGTATGAACCATCCAAAGGAGTTTCTTAGGGTGAAAAGAGTTTAGATATTTAGATTTTCATCACATTAGAGCATTCCATATATCAAGAACAGTGGACCTTCATCAGATACAGAGTGTTCTTCAAGGCGTCTATTTATCTCTCTTCTTCTTTCTCTCTCCTTTCTAATTCTTCGTTGGGCCTCATCATTGTATTTCATCCTATTCACTTAAGTGACCCATTTTAAAATTGTAAAATTATTCTCTCAAAATTATAAGAGAAATAATTAATTCATGGAAAATGAAAAGTCATAAGTGGAATATGGAAACGAAGAGTCATGTGATGGAGGTGAGGGGTCACATTGAAAGTGTTATGAATTGGGATAACTTCTCCATCCCAAAGGATTCTGAATTTTTGAAGAACTTCTACTCTGTAGCATTGTGAATTGTGGTAGATGGATTAAATCTTTGTATTCATCACTTCACATGAAATAAAGGCTACACTTATTTTATTTTCCCTTTGTTGTTTTTCTTCTAGTTCCCTCTTGTATGCACTTTGTAAGCATGGTGATCAAAGAGAGCTTTGAATATTTGATGAATGAGCCTCAGAGAACTTTTTGTTTATGTGGGTTTTGTTTGTATCACTAAAATCTTCATTGTTACTTTCTTCTATATTAGATGTTGAACTACTCTGGTTACTAGGTGTGAAGCTCTATAATCTACTCACGGAAATAGTATTCCTTGACTAATTTCCCCCCTTTTCTCCTCAACGTTGTAATCTCCTCCCTTGTACCCCTGTACAAGTAGTTTGCCACAGGTTCAGTGAAGTTTCGTTATGTGATCCCCAGCTAATTTTTCCACCCACAAAATTTAAATAGGAGTAGGATTAGTTACATTCAATAATGGGAGTTGTATCATTTAATGCAAAAGGGCGTAGCCCCGTGAATGTTGGTGGAGACACCTAATTTGTCCAACTGACAAATTTTCTCACCAACACTTTTTTTTGACTCCACTGGGGAGATATTTTCCCAAGTGCACCCAAAAAGGAATCTCTACCCAAAAAATAAAAAATACAACAAAAGGATATATTTAAAAAATATTAAAAAAATAAAAAAATCAAAACAAAGGGAAGAAGTACTTGGATGATAAAAATCCTCTTTGCAATCCTAACGAAGAAATCTACACTTTTCCAGATTTGAAAAAGAAGCAACTGAAGTGAAAAAGTCCATGGCAGATGAAAAAGGAGAAATACTACAACCCATTGTTCCATGGGGAAGGAATATTAGTCCACTTACTCTCACACCTCCTCTTCACGATCTTCTGACATGTTCCTGCAAGAACCTTCCAAAATTCAAAGGTGAAGGCACACAACTTCTTGAAGAGCACATAACAACTTTCATCACCACATGTGGTGTGTTAGGTGTTGAACATGAAGACGTATTTGTTAGATTTTTCATGGAATCTTTGCAAGAAAAGGCATCTGAATGGTTCTATTTCTTACCAGTAAGGTCTATCACTTGTTGGAACGATATAAGAACCAAATTTGAAGCCAGATACAAAACTACAAAATATTTTCAGGATCTCTTAGTTCAACTACTACAAATGAAGAAAGAATCTACATAATCTATGAGAGACTTCATGGCCAAGTATAACTAGACAATTAGAAGGATTCCTCAAGATATCGTGCCTTCTGACAATAATCTAAAAAGATTCTTCATCAGTGTTATGCAACTAGAAGATGGGTTCTTCCTGAGAATATCTCAACCTAGAGATTTGAAATAAGCGCAAGATTATGTTATTGAAATAGATGATGATCTAATCTTGTCTGGTAAGGTAAATAATCCCCATGGTAAACATAAAGGTCAAATTTTGAGTTCAATAACCACTAATCCCATGATTCAAAAAAGGGATAATGATATGGTTTCCATGAAGAATCAACTCTCTTAGATCACAGGAGCACCTCAAAGGCTCACCTTGGAAGCCCCGCTAGTTAATACACTATACGGGAGCTATGAGGACAAAGAAGAAGAAATTTTTGAACATGAAGAGGAAGGAGAAAGTGAATATGCTAGGATTGAGTTTTGTGAATGCACACTTGATGATGAGGAACCCACTGATAGTTACTCATATGTAGTATTCACACAATCCCAAAAGGAGGAAAAATGATCCTCTTCCACTACCTAAACTAATAAATATAATCATCCAATGGCATCTCCAAGGAAAATAACAAAGAAAGGAGGATCATCAAAGATTGCTTCAAAAAAGACAACTGAGAAGAAGCTTGAAGCCACCCTGACCAAGAATCCTTCTACCTCTTCAAGTAAGTCCTCTTCTACTTCTCTTGGAAAATCAAAAAACATCTGTGTTAATGTTGTCATAACCCATGATTTTCCCGCCACCTCTTTATCATTAGATATCATTGACCATTTCAAACATTCCAAGATCTAGATGTATGTGTTTGAATACTTAAGAACTCATCCTAAAAAATTGGAGAGACTTATTCAACATCCCAATCCACTCCATCTCTGGATTTCATCACTTCCACACCCTCTACATCTAAAAAGGTTGATATGTTCTACATTACCTTGTTAGTCAATGGTTACAAGCTAAACAATTACGTCATTGACTCTGGTGCATCGGACAACGTCATGCCTGCAAAAGTTGCTAAGTCTCTTGGTATCTCCATTTTCTCTACCTCTAGTGAATGTCTCTCCATGGAGATGAAATGAGTGCCTCTTGTTGGACAAGTCAAAGATGTTGAGGTAGCATTGACATACTTACCTAACAAGAAAATTACAATGAGAATCCTTGTAGCAGACATGCCTACCTCATATGGCATGTTATTGGGTCGAAGCTTCTACCAAGATGTTGGTGGATATAGACAGTTGAATTGGTCACACACCACTATCTCGGTCAAAGGTAAAACAAAGAAGCTACTTCCCATCAAAAAATGAAGTATATTGTTCAAAATCTAAACGACCTAACAGCATACATACCATGCCACAATTCCAAACCTAGCAACTTCTTCATGACCTTCAAGGAGGATCTTTAGCTACCCTTGTTGATGGAGGAATGTCCAAGCATCATAGAGAAATTCAAAGAACAAAACAAAGAGATGATGAAAGCCCAGTTTGAAAGGGTGCACTTTTCATGGGATGAAGGTATAGACGAAGTTTTCATAGTGTATGTTGAGATTGGTGATGAGAACCTTGACTTGCAACAAATAAATCTTGAATTGATGAGAGATGTAGACCATGAAGAAGGAATTATGCTCAACACCTTCTTTATAAACAACTTCGACATTTTAAACAATTTTCCTGAGGATCAGTATGAGTCTTCATGTGATGAATATTTCAATGAAATTGAAGGCTTCTCTTTCTCATTGGAAGAAAATGATGGGGAATGCAAAAAAGTCACCGTACCTTCACCTCTCAAAATTTAAATGGAGCATACCCAAGAAAATGATGATTTCACTATGGAAATGGACCTCTCTATTTTTGCCTATTAAGAATGGGAAGATGAAGATGATGACATGTTAGCTCCATTGTTGTGCTCATTTCCTTTTCATGAGGATGGAAAAATTCTCAATGAAATATGGAGAAACAAATTGTTGCTTGGTAAGGTTGATTTTCCTCAAAATGAAAATCTTCTCAATAGACTTCAACCTTTCAGTTTTCACTTCATTCAAGAAATAGATGCCCATGACACAAAAATAGAAGTAAAGGATGAAGCCAAAAATGGACAAGGCAAAGAAGATGACATTTTTTAGGTTAAGAATCTGATTTTGAACTCCTTATCTTTCCAAGAGGGTAATTTAATGAAATTAACACACTCTATAGGGCAATACATGAAAAAATATTTGGAGCATCAGAAAGGTCACTTCATGAAACAATTAAAAAGAAGAGAAAATCAAGAAGAGGGACATGATGCCAAAATTCAAGAGACATCTATTGAGAATCAACCCATGAAAGTGATCGTCACGAAGCAGATGCATAATGAAGAAAAAATTTCTTATAGTGAAAATGAAAATGGCAAGTCAAGAACAATCAAGGTATATCTTCACAATAACGGCATGAAATTTTCAAGTGGAATAAACCAAAGGAGAAATGAGAAGATAAAGAAAGTGTGCCAAAACAATGACGGTGGTGGAAAGAACAATAAAATCATCAATTGCATTAGCAATCAAGTCTTATTCTTCAAGATGCTTAGAATATTTTCATACTTTAGCGAACCTGTCAATGGATTTTCATAAGAATGGCATTCAATGACACCCATTTACGGGTAAGCACTCAATTCAAATTTTCACTTTAATGAAATTGGGTCACCCTCGCATGTACATAGGTGAATTGGGTTGTTTCCCTTGTTGTTTTTGTATTTCCCCTTTTGTGTTTCCCTCATTGTGTTTGTGTGTTTTTGTGTGTGTTCAATAAATAAAGTTATGTAGCTTATCTTTCTAGTTAATCCATAAAGCCCAACGGATAAGGCCCTCGTCTATGAAGAAAAATTAAGATTCTAGGATTCTCATGTTATGTCCTCACTGTTCTCGATCCACAACATGTCCCCAAACAGGATCCAATTGTTATCATGTAACTGTGTAACAAGAAAATTTCCAATTTTTAAGCATGACAACAGACCACGGTGTCAAAAACTTACAAGTTTTACCTTTCCAAGACACCCCCAGGTCAGTCCATCCTCAACACCAGTCCTATCCAATCAATATAATAATCTCAAAGTGAATGTAATTTATTTCCTTATGTTATTTAGGAAAGTAAAATAAGTCCCCTTGGGTGATTTAGGATCTTCAGGGACATTGATGAATTCAGACAGTTTTGGGAAGGGCTCCCATTAGCCTTCCTGCGAGTAATGCACCCCCTGAAGCATAACGAAGGATAAAAATCCATCATGGAAGAGTATTAAATGGCTAAGAACATAAATTTATATATTTTGCGAGATTCAGGGAAGAGTTGGAAGTTTTGGGGCAGGTCGACCAGAAGCAGGTTCTCAAGCCTAAGTAGCGTACAATGTTAAAAAAAGCACCTGAGCTTTGGGAAGCAATTTTTTTAGTTTTGTAAAGAGCTAAGATCTAAATAGGATATTGATGGAAATGTAATTAAGAGCACTACAAGATAGTGGTATTATATTTTCCATAACCCCTAGTTGTAATATTTCTACATCCATTTTTTCTCATGCTTAGTCATAGATCCAGAATAAAAACCTATTTATCATGGCTCAAATGGATGATTCAAGAGCTGATACCCCCACCATTGGATTCAGAAGGCCATTTTTAGTCATAATATCATAATTTTTTGTCAAAATACTCCACCGGGAACTCCAGATACAGCCTTCACAAGTTCACTCTCAAGGCACACTCTTTGGTACTTTGTCATTTCTTCAAGTGCACATGTGTCAGCACCCGAAGCCTGGAGGGATTTTATGTAGCAAATGTTCCTTTAATAAATTAATGTAATGGACAAAAAATTCCCCCTCCTCCCATTTAATCCCTAGGACACCAATGCAACCTTTTGTTTGCCAGTTAAGCCCCCAGGAGCTAGTTTAAGCCTTCCCTCTCCCTACACAAATGATCACCAAGTGTCGTAACCATGTGCAAAGTGAAAATTAATGTCCATTTCATCCCTTTAGCAAAGAGACATATGGGACACAAAATTCCCCCTAGCCCACTTAGGCCTTGTGGTCCTTCATACGCCCAAAACTCAGCTCCCATGTGTTTCTCTCAAACCCCCTCACTCAAACGCACGCCTAATCAAATTCTTCCAAATGTCACAACCACGCATGCAAGGGGATTTCATATCCCTTTAGAAAATGGATGTAGGGGATAAAAAAATGTTCCCAGACCCTATGATTTCTTCTTTGGATTAATAAAAACTAGGACTTAGCCATTTTTCAATCCAGTTCATCCTTCCACACCTCTATATCATGTCGGAACTCTGGAAAATTTTCTTCAAACATCCCAACCTCCATTGCTACACTCAACTAGCTCTAAAAAATATTCCTTCCACTAAAAACATAGAGACCTCAAAAGAGAAGTGGATCAAAGCGACGAAAAATGGCAGAGAAATGAAGAATAATGAATATTTTTTGCCAGATAACTACGAAGTCTCCCAATAAAAAAATATTCATATCTTTCAAAATACAAGTCATATTAAGATGCCATATTTTGTAGACTTCCTCGTTTTTCAAGACAATCAAGATACAACAAATGAAAAAACCCCATTTCATGCCCTAGCTCACATTCGTTGGATTTCCAATCAATCTGGCAATGGAATTGACCTAAAAATTTACACGTAGACTCCAAATGAAAACCCTATTCTAATGGATTCATTTTCATCATGATCAGAAGTAAAAACAAGACCTACAAAAAATCTTTATGAATCCATTAATGGCTATCATGATAGCTCCGTGCTAAAAGCTCTTGCCAGGTTAAAAAAATCATTTTTTATTTTCAATCTTTCTGACATGCAAAATCAAGTGAAATTCAGAGAATAAGATCGCAACAACAAGTTGAGTCTGAAAATATGTGTTATGTCGTAAACCGACCATTGGAAATCCACTTTCCAAAAATACTAAGCTTTCCTATACATGATTTTTATGTTTAGAAATTCATCATCAAAAGTGTTTATGGAAAAGGCAGTGTGCACTGAAGATCATTAGGAAGTCAGAATGATTGTCCATGGCAGAAAACAGTGAAAACGAACACTTACTAAAAATAATAATTTCCCTATATGGGTGTTTACTAAAAATATTAAGTCCCCCTAGAAGTGGTTGAGGCAAAGGTAGTGTGAACATGAGTGAATGAAGAAGCTCATCACATCAAGATGGTCAAGAAGAGGTAAAAACTACCTCTTACCAAAAATAGCAAGTCCCCCACCCGGACACTTGTTATTAATGGTAAGACAAACTCAAAGGGAAATTTTAGGAAAATGAGACTATTATCCTGTAAAATTGACAAGGGCAATTTTTTAGGTAACCATACCAAAATTTCCGTTCTAGATCCCCGTTGAGGTCCCTTAGTGTTCGGAATGGCATAAAATCCCTTTCCAGAAAATCTAGTTTTTGAACTTGGTTTTTTAGGTTGGGCATAGTTTTTATTCGCGTTACATCAACTAAAACTGCACCCCTCCTTTCCTTTGGCGCATCCTTTGGAGTATTGACACTCCAGATGTTGCACCTTCCAATGTTGTGCCTTTCAAGACTGCGCCAAGGCACATGCACCGGCTTGTCAACATTCAAAATGTTGTGCCCCTTAATAGTGCACCAAAGTGCTGAAAAGGAAGTGTTGACAGTCCCAAAGTCATGCCTTGGGTGTAAATATTTTTGTGTTGACGTCTATCTGGGTGCGCCTTAGAAAAATTTAGTGGCACATTTATTGCACCTTTTGCTATATATAGGCGCATCCAACCTGTCATTTTCACGATTGAAAAAATGTGAAAAAAGTTGTTCTTCTACACTTGTCAGCATTCCTGTCAGCCCCGTGTGTTACTTTTTCCTCACATTCGTGGACCCCACATCATTTTCTCTATATATATTCCTGGTAAGTGGCCCTTGCTCTTCTTGTGGATTTGTTGTGGTATCTTTGTTGTTTTTGGAGGTTAGTATTATTAAAAAATGAAAAATGAACCTATGAAGGTAATGCAACTCTAGCCTATTTTCCAAATCAAACCCACCTTCAAACCAGTTTTACTCTCCTTCCAGATCTGCTAACCTGGAAGGCCTTGTCTTAGAATGGATCCCTGTCCCTTTTTCCTCTGTTCCCCTCACTGTCAAAATCTGCTAACCACAAAGCCTGCCAAAAGATTAAAAATTATAAAGCTTTAACAAAACATCTACTGTGTTTTCTTTGGTGCAAGTTTCATTGATGTAACATCAAACATAGTCACGCCAAAGGGGCACACTGTCCCCACATGCAACATTGGCCCTACTCGTGCCTTACAAAATTCCTAAAGCAATAACACAGGCACAACCGCAACTACAGCTACACCAACATTTGAATGTTGTGCAGGCACTTCCCACGCTGTGCCAAAGCTAAATTCTTGGCACACCTTACCTTAATGATGCACCCTTTGAATCTGCACCCCTTGGCACATCATAATTCTTTGCAACATGTACCACATCTCCACTAAAGGCACACCCTGAGACCTTGTTACACCAAATGAATCTGTGCCTAATTAAAACCTTTCATATGGCGCACGCACACATCCATTGACACCAACATCTGAATGTTGTGTGTAGTCTTTCCATGCCCTGCGCCCCTTTTGGCGTTGTTTTTTCCATGAAACATTTTCCAAAAGTGCGCCTTGTTATTCTGAGACCTTGTAACCTACAGTAAAGTTGCGCCTTACACCTAAAAGCTCATAAATTGCTAACTTTTCATTCTGTAAGCTTTGATGGATGACTTAACAGCTAACATGGCTCTTCTGCTGTGGACTTCCCTGATTCTTCTTACAGATCAACAGCTGAACTCAGGTCCACACATGTCTTCATCAAGTAAGAAGCCAACCAAGTCTAAGGGTAAAGCCAAGCTAACAGAGGAAGAAATGAAGTATAAATACTAAAGGGTCAGGATGCCTGAATCCCTTGCAGAGTGTGACCTAGATATCAGAGATTCAGAACTCGGTCACATTGATATGGAGGACTTCTGGGCCAGGACTAAGAAGGTTACAAGCAGTCCATGGATGGACAAATTGGTCGGCAGTGGTCTACATTTTTCCGCAAGGATTCCCGTGAGTGCAATCAACAACGAGTTCATGATGTTGGTGGGCCGTTGTTATAATAAGGACACAAGATGTGTCGAAAATGAGAAGGGCGAGGTAATAATCAACCTCACCACCCCACATTTTGAGATCATGTTGGGTATCCCCCACCACCGGCATTTTGTAGCCATAAGCCATGGGATGGCGACGAATAGGCTCCTTCCTCCTAAGATTTATCCCATTTTTGTCATAATATTTAAAAGAATGTTGGCACAAATGATGACATCATCCATGTTGCACCATGGGATGTTGTCATCCACCAAATTGCCCCAAAGTCAACAGTTGACTTTTAGATATTTTGTAAATAGGTGTTGGCTCCTTTTTGCCTTATTTCTCATTCTCCTTCTATAAATACTTGGATGCTTGTTGTATTCAAGTAGTGAACATTTTTTAGACAAAAAATAGAAGTGAGAGGAAAAAGGCTTTGTACTTTTTGTAACATAAAATATTAATACAAAAATTAAGACTTTGTGCTCAATGGATGTGTTATGTGCATTAGATCTTTCTTAAGTTAGATTTGTGTTGCTTTTCTGTTAGATCTATCTCTACTTTTTTGTCATTTTCTCATCATTATTGCTTTCTTTGTTTATGCAAGTAGGTTTGGCTCTGTTTACTACCATCCCAAAACATAAACCCTCTGACCTTTTTGCTTTGGAATTCATTTCTTTTCTCCCTTCAGATCTACCCTATCTTTGTTCCTCCCTTCATTCCTTTCTATTCACAGTTAGAAATACCCCTACAGGGACGAGATCCCAAACCCCTGAAGGCAAAATACTATAGGACTTACACAGATTCCTGCTGGTAGAATAGCAACAAACTAGTTTTGCTTTGTTGTCTCAAAGAGGGGCTATGCCCTGCACACTGTTAGCTCGTCTATCCATAGATCTGCCCACCCGACAGATTTTCGGACCAACAGTTTTTGGTGACTCTACTAGGGAAAGAACCAAATCTATGTGAGTGTTGTGCCAGCTAAAAGACACTAACAGTTTTTGAAGCTGCTGAATAGACTAAGAAAATAGATAAAACTGTAAAAATCACTACCTATTTGCAAATCTTAACTCTTTGCTTAAATCCAAATTTTTTGCAAAAGTGATCCAAACTGAAAATTTTCTTCAAAGATCCATAGATCTAGACCAATTAGAAACCTTTAGTTCACTGAGTTTTTATAAAAACCCGTATATTTTCATAGATCTTAGATCTTGGTATTTTTACAAATATTTTCAAACCCTTGCAAAAAGTCAAATCTAAGATCTAAAAATCAGCTTACTAAGTTAACCATCATTTTATCCTCATTAATCTTTGTCATTAAACCGCAATCGGTTTTCAAAAGAGGGATAAAATTAAATATTTGGAAAATTACATGCTGCTGATTTTTGCCAGAAAAATCAGAAAATCAGCAAGTATAAACAAAAAGAGTTCTTAAATCTGCTCTAAAGACATTGCAGATTTGAAAAGATACACTTTTAATCTACTTCAACGGCATAACTTCAGTATTACACCAGCGTGCTTCCCATCGTTGAGTTCGGCTAATTGGTCAGCCAGAAGTGGCTCACCTCCACAAAAGAACCGGTTTTTACAAGGTGCTTCCACATCTCTTTGCAGTGCTCTGTTACTCAGTGGAACCACACTTCTGGCTCGCGTCCTTTTTACAGCTTTTCAAATGGCAATACCATTGGGAAATGTTATGGGCCCTCTTGCATTGCTGCATTTAGTTCACACACTCCCTCATGGAAATCGCAAGAATTTCCCCATATTTGATGGGAGTGGAAATCAAAGCATGGATTCACATATATCTGCATTCATCATGTCATGCAGCATCCTGGATGTAACTCATGAAGAGTGTCAGTACGCCTCTTTCTAGAGACTTTGCAAAGACCCATAGTAGAGTGGTTCCAACATTTGTCGGCCAGATCTATCACCAGTTGGGCCACATTAGGAACTGCATTTGAAGACATGTATAAGCCTTCAGAAGACGCATTTGCGTTACTATCAAAGATCACTCACTTAAATAAAGAGGCCAATGAAACCATGCATGATTTTATCGCCCATTTCAATTCACCGATTAACTGTGTGCCACTTGCCATGCTGCCAACACCGGAAAATCAAGTGTTTCTTTGTGAACGCCATGAGCTCAAGAGTAAGTTTCTTACTTTTACAAGAATAGATCACCACCTTGCCCCTTGCTCAAGCTGCAGCCATACGGATAGAAGAAAACTTGTTTATATCTGGTGAGTTAAAATGAGAGCCATCCAAACCTAAGGCTTCAACTCCTTCTCAAGCCACTTCGTTAGATCCGACATTCCAGAAAATGGTAAACGACTTACTTGCTTTAAAGAAGCAATTAGCTCAAGCTTCTCCTAACACTCCATACCGGGATATCCCACGGAGAAACTTCACTCCCAGCAACACCCCACAAAGGCCATGTTTTCCTACAACTGCTCCATAGTTGGCACTTGAGGCTCCTTCGGTCAATGCCCTGGTTAAGATCGAAGAAGAGGAGCAAATTTATGAAGAACCTTCATCGCCAGGTGAAGATGATCAAGATGTCGGTAAACCGACTCGTGACTCTACAATCGGGTATATGGAATTCAAAGATGAGGAATCTGATGAAGAAGAGGGTACTTAAGGGTATGCAAGCGGAAAATCATATGTTGCTTTTACCCGCTCCCATGGAAAATAAGTAGAAGTTGCTGCTAGGATACAAAAAAAGAAGGTTGTGTGGAACACACCTCCAACCATTGCTAAAAGAGGTAATCCTCTTCCTACTCAACCTCCTATTAAGTCTTTTATGAAGAAATCTTTTGCTCCCATCTCTCCTCCAAATCAGCCTTCTTATATTCCCATAAAGACTAGTAACCCTACCCTACCACTGCGAAGTGAGGGACTCATTCCTTCATCAACGTAACCCTTGGTCACATTCGACATAATCGATCACGCTAAAAAGACCAAGATTCAAATGTCTGAAGCTAAATATATTAAGTCTAACCCTGAGTAGCTTGTAAGATTGACCAAATATATCCAAAGCCAAGCTATCGTACCCTCTCATGTCTCCCCGAAAGGAATCCTTTCCACTCCTACATCTCGCATAAATGTTGCCTTGATTTCCATGTCAGGAAAAATTGAACCTTTTTATCTCTCCCTCCTAATCAATGGTCGCAAACTAAGCAACTGTATAATTGATTCTGGAGCTTCCAATAATGTCATGCCATTGAAGGTCACTCATGCTTTGGGTCTTACTCTTACCAAGTCTTTCGGTAGATGTTACTCCATGGAAACCAAACAGGTTCTATTGATTGGACAGATCAAAGAGACACAATTCACGTTTGCAGCGTTCCCAGAGAAAAGGGTGAAGATGACCATTCTCATTGCTAATATCCCAACAGCATATGGAATTCTACTAGGAAGAATCTTTTGCAGAGAAGTTGGTGGAGAAATTCATATGGACTGGTCCAAAGCCATAATCCCCGTCAAGGGTGTAATGCAAACCTTAGAGCCTGAATCACAAAAGAAGTACCTGGTCACCAATTCTGACGACCCCAAAGCCCAAATTCTCTTCAAATCATCAGGGATGGGGAACTACTTCTTATCCACTTAGTCTGATAAAATGGATGTTCTCGTCCAGGAGGAGGACCTTAACAAGGTATGGACGCTGCAGTTTGATGGCAGTTGTGCAACTAGCGAATGCGGTTCTGGAGATGTGCTAATATCTCCTGAAGAGGATATTTTTCCTCTCTTTGAAGTTGTAGTTTTTCAACACAAATAATACTTCTGAATATGAATCTTTGCTACTTGGCATGCAAGTTGCGAAAGAAAGGGGAATCAAGAACCTAAAAGTACAGGGCGATGCTAAGCTAATCGTTAATCAAGTGAAAAGAATATACCAAGTAAAGAATGAAAAGCTCAGACATTACCGCAACACGGTATGGGACAACATTGAGGAATTTGACACTTTCTCAATAAAATTCGTTCCAAGAGCTCAGAATGACATGGCCAATTCATTGGCTGTCTCAACATCTCTTATGCTCCCTCACCCAGGGTTGAAAATAGACACATATACCATTGAGGTAGTCTTCCACCCAAACATGCCAGACAATTCTCAGCATTGGCAGGTATTTAACAACGACAACCAGCGTATTGCCTTTCTAGAGAAAGTAGAAAATTTTAGTGAGCTCCATTTTGAAGGATCTACTTCTGCATGCCGTGAATCTGTCACTGGTCAATCAAACGAATCAAAGGAAAGTGATGGCATATGTCAGCTCAAGGGAAATAAAATTCCAAAAGGTTTAGTATCTTTGGAATAGTTGTTTGACAAACATGATCGTTTTGTCAAGAAGAAGTAGCAAGATGACCCTAACTCCTCTCCAGAAACCGATTCGGTGAACATGGGTTTTGTGGATCATCTGCAGTTTGTGAACATCAGGAAATGTTGTACACCCGAGGAAAAGTGAAAGTTTGTCAAATTTCTGAAGAAAATATTGGATGTATTGGCATGGTCCTATGCCAATCTAAAGTCATTCAAGCCTAAGGAAGTTCAGCATGACAGCCCGTTAAAAGATGATGTCAAACCCTTTCACCAGAAATAGAGGCACTATAATCCCAAGATCTCGGGTACCATCCAAGTGGAAATACAGAAGATGTTGGATGCGAGGATTATCTTTCCTATCCATCATAGTACTTGGGTTGCAAACATTGTACCAGTATGAAAGACGAATGGCGAGACACACATATGCGTAGATTTTTGCAATATGAATCAGGCGTCTTTAAAGGACAACTACCCACTACCCATAATGGATCAAGTTCTGCAGGCAGTAACTGATTCAGAGATGTTGTCCATGCTTGATGGTTTTTAGGGCTATAATCAGATTGAGGTCTCGCCTGAAGACCGATTCAAAATAGCATTCACTACTCCCTGTGGCACATTCACCTACAGGAGGATGCCTTTTGGCTTGACCAACGCTAGTGCCACCTTTCAGCAAGCAATGGACTTTACATTTAAAGGTATGATGGGAAAGGTCATTGTAGTTTATTTAGATGACTTAACTGTGTTCTATAAAAAGTGAAGTGATCATTGTGATCATTTGGAGCAAGTATTGATCAGATGCTGAAAACATGAGATTTCCCTAAATCCAAAAAAGTCTATTTTCGAGGTCACTGAACTAAAGTTGCTAGGACACGTTGTCAGCAAGGAAGGAACAAAGATAGATGTCGAAAGGGTTAAGGCTATTCAGAGCCTTACCTTACCCACAAACAAGACCCGTGTTCACTCCTTCTTTGGAAAGGTGAATTTTCTCATACGTTTTGTTCCTGAATTTGCTAAAAAGCCTCGTCACATATCAAATATGATGAAAGGGTCACAAAATTTCCATTGGAGCGAAGAAGGAAAAGCGTCATTCGAGGATATAAAATCCTCCGTCGCCCATGCACCTGTCCTAGTATGTCCCGACTTCTCCAAGGATTTTATCATGTACAGTTATGCATCTGAGCATACTGTATCAGCCATCTTAATGCAAAATAACTCTGAGGATGTTGAATCTCCAATCGTGTTCATGAGCTCTCCTCTCAAACACCATGAGTTGAAGATGTCTCAGTTAGAAAAACACGCCTTCACCGTTGTCAAAGCAGTCAAGAACTTCTGGTACTACATCCTAGACTCTCATATGGTAGTGCTGGTTCCCGACACGGTAATCAAGTCTATCCTAACTCAACAGGAGTTAGGAAGCTTACGAGGGAATTGGATAAAAAAGGTCCAAGAGTATGATCTAGACATAAAACCAACCAAGTTGGTAAGAGGCAAGGGCCTATGTCAACTTATGGCTGAAAACAAAGATTCATAGGTCCCTAAAGAGAAAAATAACTACATCAATGGAATGCAAGGCCAGCTAGAGAAATTTGATTATCTACCTATGGTTTTATTCGTTGTGACTAGCAATGAGTGGTATTCCGATATCACTTTCTTTCTCACTTACGGTGAGTGTCCAGATCATCTAACTTCAAAGGAGAAGTAGACTGTAAATCTCAGGGCAGCCAGATATGCCATATGGGATGACGGTTTATACAAATGCGGTATTGATGGTATGTTCTTGCAATGCATTGACAAACCGTAACAAATCAAGCTTCTTGAAAGTTTTCATGACTCGGCCTGCAGTGGTCACTTCTCCTCATTCATAATAGCACATAAGATCATCCGGGCTAGGTACTATTGGCCAACACTATTTCAGGATACAACCACCTAGGTAGCAAAATGTGAACTTTGCCAACAGTTTGTTGGTAAGGCAAAATTGGTTGCTTTTCCCTTCATGTCCGTCATTATTAACGAACCATTCAGGCAATGGGGAATTGACTTTATTGGAGCACTACATCCCCAATCAAGTGTTGGACATAGTTATGTCCTAACAGCAATAGATTACTTCACCAAATGGGTGGAGGTCATACCTGTTAATAATGTCACCTCTGAAGTTGTTTACAACTTCATCAAAGAAAATATCAACGTGAGGTTTGGCATCCCACACAAGATCGTTGCTGATAATGCTTCCAACTTATCCTCACAGGAAGTTATCAGTTTTTGCTATGAATATCGGATAACCTTGGCCCATGCCTCGGATTATTACCCACAGGGAAACAGTCAAGCAGAATCCAGTAATAAGAACCTAGTGACCATCATACGAAAGTTAGTTGATGAGAATCAGTGGTCCTAGAATAAGTCATTGTATGATGCTATGTGGGCAGACCGTATCACTCCGAATAGATCTCTCGGTATGTCACCTTTTCAGGTGTTATATGGAATCGACGTTGAGCTCCCCATTTCTGTAGAACTTCCTGCTCTATGCTTGACACGAGCAATTGAAGATGAGACTTTCTAGAATTCTCTAGAAAAGAGGATCATGTATCTAACAGAACTTGAAGAAAAGAGAGTAAGAGTGGTCGACAGGATCACCGAACATCAAAATTAAGTCAAGAGACTATTCGATAAAAAGGCTAAGCAGAGGGATTTCCAAGTGGAAGATCTCATCCTTTTATGGGACAAGCGAAGAGATCCAAAGGGCATGCACATAAAATTTGACTCTCTTTGGAGAGGGCCTTTCAAGATAAAAAATCTCAACAAAGAGAATAGCTTCTATCTCTCGTATCTAGACAGAACTGAGCTCTCACTTCCCTATAGCGGGCAAAATCTCAAAATATTCAGGAAGTAGAGCTCACTCTCTTCTTTTTTATAGTTTTCTTTAGTTGTGTGTGTTTTTTTTTGTCAGGTGTTTGATTTTTCTTGTTTGTGTGTTTTCCTTACTCTTTCATTGCCCTTATTTTTGACTCTATAACCCAATGAATAGGCACATGTAGATCTGGGATCCTCTACCCTTAAGCTTTTCTCAAAGATAGTCCCCAGAAAGAGCCAGCTGTTATCCTATAAAATTGACAAGGGCAATTTTGCAGGTAACCATACCAAAATTTCCGTTTTGGTTCCCTATTGAGGTCCCTTAGCATTTGGAATGGCATAAAATCCCTTTTCAGAAAATCTAGTTTTTGAACTTGGTTTCTTAGGTTAGGTGCAGTTTTTATTCACGTTACATCAACCAAAACTGCACCCCTCCTTTCCTTTGGCGCATCCTTTGGAGTGTCGACACTCTAGATGTTGCGCCTTCCAATGTTGCACCTTTCAAGACTGCGCCAAGGCACATGCGCTAGCTTGTCAACATTCAAAATGTTGTGCCCCTTAATAGGCACCAAAGTGCTGAAAAGGCAGTGTTGACAGTCCCAAAAAATATTTTTGTATTGACATCTATCCAGGTGCGCCTTAGAAAAATTTGGTGGCGCATTTATTACACCTTTTGCTATATGTAGGCGCATCCGACCTGTCATTTTCATGATTGAAAAAATGTGAAAAAAGTTATTCTTCTGCACTTATCAGCATTCCTGTCAGCCCCATGTGTTACTTTTTCATCACATTCATGGACCCCACATCGTTTTCTCTATATATATTCCTGGTAAGTGGCCCTTGCTCTTCTTGTGGATTTGTTGTGGTATCTTTGTTGTTTTTAGAGGTTAGTATTATTAAAAAACAAAAAATGAACCTATGAAGGTAATGTAACTCCAACCTATTTTGCAAATCAAACCCACCTTCAAACCAGTTTTACTCTCCTTCCAGATCTGCTAACCTAGAAGGCCTTGTCTTATAATGGTTCCCTATCCCTTTTTCCTCTATTCCCCTCACTTTCAAAATTTGCTAACCACAAAGCCTGCCAAAAGAGTAAAAATTATAAAGCTTTTGCAAAACATCCACTATGTTTTCTTTAGCGCAAGTTTCATTGATGTAACATCAAACACAGTTGCGCCAAAGGGGCACACTGTCCCCACATGCAACATTGTCCCTACCCGCACCTTACAAAATTCCTAAAGCAATAACACAAGCACAAGCGCAACTACATCTACACCAACATTTGAATGTTGTGCAGGCCCTTCCCGTGCCGCGCCAAAGCTAAATTCTTGGCACACCTTACCTTAATGATGCACCCTTTGAATCTGCGCCCAGTTAAAACTTTGCAACATGTACCACATCTCCGCTAAAGGCTCACTCTGAGACCTTGTTACACCAAATGAATTTGCGCCCAGTTAAAACCATTCATATGGTGCAGGTGCACATCCATTGACACCAACATCTGAATGTTGTGTGTAGTCTTTTCATGCCTTGCGCCCCTTTTGGCACTATTTTTTCCCATGTAACACTTTCCAAAATTGTGCCTTGCTATTCTGAGACCCTTTAGCCTGCAGTAAAGCTACGCCTTGCATCCAGAAGCTCATAAATTGCTAACTTTTCATTTTGTAAGCTTTGATGGATGACTTAACAGGTAACATGGCTCTTCTGCGGTGGACTTCCATAATTATTCTTGCAGATCAACAGCTGAACTCAGGTCCACACATGTCTTCATCAAGTAAGAAGCCAACCAAGTCTAAGGGTAAAGCCAAGCTAACAGTAAATACTAAAGGGTCAGGATGCCTGAATCCCTTGCAGAGTGTGACCTAGATATCAGAGATTCAGAACTTGGTCACATTGATATGGAGGACTTCTGGGCCAGGACTAAGAAGGTCACAAGTAGTCCATGGATGGAAAAATTGGTTGGCAATGGTTTGCATTTTTCTGTAGGGATTCCCGTGAGTGCAATCAACAATGAGTTCATGATGTTGGTGGGCCGTTGTTATAATAAGGACACAAGATGTGTCGAAAATGAGAAGGGCGAGGTAATAATCAACCTCACTGCCCGACATTTTGAGATCATGTTGGGTATCCCCCACCACCGGCATTTTGTAGCCATAAGCCAAGGGACGACGACGAATAGGCTCCTTCCTCCTGAGATTTATCCCATTTTTGTCATAATATTTAAAAGAATGTTGGCACAAATGATGACATCATCCATGTTACACCATGGGATGTTGTCATCCACCAAATTGCCCCAAAGTCAACAGTTGACTTTTGGATATTTTGTAAATAGTTGTTGGCTCCTTTTTGCCTTCTTTCTCATTCTCCTTCTATAAATACTTGGATGCTTGTTTTATTCAAGCAGTGAACATTTTTTAGACGAAAAATAGAAGTGAGAGGAAAAAGGCTTTGTACTTTTTGTAACAGAAAATATTAATACAAAAATTAAGACTTTGTGCTCAATGGATGTGTTATGTGCATTAGATCTTTCTTTATATGTTTTAGATCTGTGTTGCTTTTCTGTTAGATCTATCTCTACTTTTTTGTCATTTGCTCATCAATATTGCTTTATTTGTTTATGCAAGTAGGTTTGGCTCTGTTTACTACCACCCCAAAACATAAACCCTCTGACCTTTTTTCTTTGGAATTCATTTCTTTTCTCCCTTCAGATCTACCCTATCTCCGTTCCTCCCTTCATTCCTTTCTATTCACAGTTAGAAATACCCCTACAGGGACGAGATCCCAAACCCCTGAAGGCAAAATACTATAGGACTTACACAGATTCCTGCTGGTAGAATAGCAACAAACTAGTTTCGCTTTGCTGTCTCAAAGAGGGGTTATGCCCTACACAGTGTTGGCTCGTCTATCCATAGATCTGCCCACCTGACAGATTTTCGAACCAATAGAGACACAGAGGGATGATCATTTGGGTCAGCATTATCATCTGGGATAGACACAATTATCTTTCATAGCCCATTTGGAATTCATCTTAGGGAACCCCGACAGTGTCTTTTGACACTCGCTTCATGGCTCAAGTTACAGGATCATCATGTGCAAGGTAGAGGTTACAATCATCAACGAACATTCCATTTAGCCTAGCATGGTCATTTTTTGAGCTCTTATCTCCTTAGAATGGTTCTTCATGAGTTGTGTTTGTGGTCATCGAAAAAATCATTCAACAATGTTCTTAAACACTTAACCTAAGGTGTCTGTGAACCATCCAAAGGAGTTTCTTTGGGTGCAAAGAGTTTAAAGATTTAGATTTTCATCACATTGGAGCATTCCATAGATTAGGAATTGTATATCTTCATCATATACGAAGTGTTCTTCAAGGCATATTTCTCTCTCTTCTTCTTTCTCCCTCTTCTTTCTCTCTCCTTTTTAATTCTTTATTGGACCTCATCATTGTATTTTGTCCTATTCACTTAAATGACCTATTTTGAAATTGTAAAAGTATTCTCTCAAAAATATAAGAGAAATACTTAATTCATGGAAAATGAAAAGTCACAAGTGGAATATTGAAATGAAGAGTCATGTGATGGAGGTGAGGGTTCACATTGAAAGTTTTATAAAGTGGGATGACTTCTTCATCCCAGAGGATTCTGAATTTTTGAAGAACATCTACTTTGTAACATTGTGAATTGTGGTAGATGGATTGAAGCTTTATATTCATCACTTCACATGAAATAAAGGCTACACTTCTTCTATTTTCCCTTTCTTATTTTTCTTCTATTTCCCTCTGATATGCACTTTGTAAGCATGGTGATCAAAGAGAGATTTGAATCTTCAATGAATGAGCCTCATAGAACTTTTTGTTTAGATGGGTTTTGTTTGTCTCACTAAAACCTTCATTGTTTCTTTCTTCTATATTGGATTTTGAACTAATCTAGCTACAGGGTGCGCAGATCTACAATATACTCATGATAGTAATCTTCCTTGATTAATTTCCCCCCTTTTCTCCTCAACGTTATAACTTCCTCCCTTGTACCCCTATACAAGCACTTCACCACAGGTTCAGTGGAGTGTCCCTATGTGATCCTCGTCCAATTTGGCCACCCATAACATTTAGATAGGAGTAGGATTAGTTATATTCAATAATGGGAGTTGTACCATTTAATACAGAGGAGTGTAGCCCCGTGAACATTAATGGAGAAACGTAATTTTTCCACCCGACAAATTTTCTCACCAAAAAAAAATTAGACTAATTAGCTTATCTAATGTGCTTTATAAAATATTCACCAAAATAATTTCTTCCAGATTACAGCCTCTCCTCCTGAGTCTCATCTTGCAACAACAAGATGGGTTTGTTAAAGGAAGGATAATACATGATGGAATCATTCTTGTCCACGAATTAATTCATTCCATGGAGAAAACCAATAAATATTGTATGATAGTCAAGCTTGATATGAACAAAGCATTCGACAGAGTTTCATTGAAATTCCTTGATAAAGTTCTTGAAAAGTTCAGCTTCGCTATCCATTTTAGAAAAATAATCTCCAATTACATTTCCTCACCTATGTTTTTAGTCCTTATCAATGGCTCTCCTACTTGTTTCTTCAAAATCAATAGAGGCATAAGACAAGGGAACCCAATTTCCCCTCTTCTATTTATTTTGATGGTAGAGAGTTTAAGTAAAAGGGTGGCTAATACAGTACATTTGGGAGATTTGAAAGGTTTTAAACCTTCCTCTCTGGATCTTAAAGTTTCAAATCAGCATTTTTTTATGACACTATTTTCATCCTCATGGCTTTGGTAATTGAAGCTAAGAATTTGAAATCCATTCTCAAAGATTATGAAAATGTCTTAGGACAGCTTATCAACTTTGACAAGAGTTCAATCTTCTTCCTTCACACTCCAATCCCTAAACATAACAAGATCTCTGTGTGGACAAAAAATACACACTTTGGGTAATTATTTAGTCCTAATTACATACTACTATTCATATGATTCCTAAGTAAGAAAAGTACTAATTAACCGATGTCTTTGGCCACCTTTCTTTGTCTTATGTTGCTCCTTTTAGTCTTTCTCCTTTACTTGCTTAGTCTACATTATTATACTCTGGATTTTATCATCCTGGACACCAGCGCCTAGCCAGACGCTCTCATCCCCTCTGGACACCCTTGACCCCTTTATACTTTACTCACACTTTTTGGGTCCTTTCTATTCATTTGAGCATCTTATATTTTTGGTAGTCGGCCTTTTCGGGGTTAATTATGAAAATCAAGCAAAGGAATCATATAAATATAAAGTTATGTGATTATAATAAAGGACCAAGAACTAAGCATTAGCTATCACAACCTAAGGTTACATCCATCAAGCATCTATGAGCTCTATTGTATCCATCTAACACCATCACAAGGGACACAAGGGCTAGTTATTCTGCATACACTTCATAGGAGGGAAGTTCATTATATTCCATGCACACATCTATTACATTTCTTTATATCTAGCTTATTTACTCACTATCAAGTGTGACATGCATAAGAGCCACCTAGAACATGATTCCACACACACACACACATGTAGAACTACATTGGGTATGAGATGTATTATAGCAATCAATGATAAGTTCACCATTCTGACAAATGAGGACAGTTTGGCCCCTCATTATGCATCTTTCTTTTTAGGATTTGATTTATATTTGAAGGTTTTGCATGTTCATTTTCCATTGCAAGTTTCAAGTGACCTTGGCAATCTTGGTGCGACCTCAAAGTGACCAAATGCAAATAATATTGAACATCTTGCAACCACCCAGAGGAGGTTTCCTGAGCTAATCTATAGACCCATGCACCTAGAATTATGCTAGGGCACCTGCAGGTGCCCCTTTCAATCCCTAGGCACCCCAATCTAGCTTATTTCTTTAGATCTACATTTTTTTGGGTCTTTTTGCTATGCTCCTGCTCCTTTTTTCACCTAGTCAGGACTTTGGTACAGTTCAAAATTTATTGTGAATCATCTAAGTACCTTTTTCTCCTCCTTGCAACTAGGGTTTTATAATGTATTGCTTATTTTCTTGAGTATCATTTTTCTACGTAATTGCATATTTATTTATTGTTACAATAGCATCATCTTAGCCATAAATCCACATTTAGCTTAATCACTCTGATATTTTGGGTTTCTACATCTATCCTCTTCCTTGTTCTTATCTAGGCATACCTTTAGTTTATGGAAAAATTCCAACTGAAGTTTAGAACTCTCTTATTGAACTATTTCAAAATAAATTAGTCATTTGGAAAGGAGCTATACTTTCCCAAGTGGGTAAGTGTCTCCTTATAAAAAAAAAATCAGAATCTCCCTATTTACTTGATGTCTCTTTTCAGATTCCCTGGGGAGGTTACTGATAGAATTGAAAAAATTCAAAGAAGAATCCTTTGGAGTAGTGTTGAACAGAAGGATATAATTCATCTTTTTTCCTTGGACAAAGTGTGTCAGCTCAAGATCTTTAGGGGATGGGGATTAATAATATTATTCAGATGAACAAATATATGGTAGAAAAATGGGATGGATATTAATAAAGGAAGACATCCCATTGACTACTCTTATCAGAGCCAAATATTTGGAAAACACTAAAAGAAATAATTGGCTTCACATAGATTATCTGCCTTTAGGTTTCCAATTTTAGTATGCTTTAGTTAATACCAGGAAATTTTTGATAAAGGGTAGCAAGTAGAAACTCAGTGTTGGAGATGACATCTCTTTTTAGAAGGACAAGTTGATCTCTTCCTCTCCTCTCAAAGACAAGGAAGACTGGTCCCAACTTATGGCCCCTATTCTAGGATGATTGGGACAAATTTCAAAGACTATATCAGGAATAACTTTAAAGGAAAATGTTGGATTCAACTTCCTTGTATATATCAAAATCTCTCTGACAATATTAAGAATTTGTAGGAACTCCTTTGGTCTTATCATCTTGATGGTAAAGATACCCCAGATGAACTCATTTGGGAAGATTCCTTGGATGGATCTTATTTAGTTAAAAGTGGTTATATTATGCTATCTACAAATCAACCTTTGTGTTGAATGGAAAAATATCTAGATTAAAGAATTGACTCCCAAGATTAACTTTTTCCTTTGTCTTAGTGTTCAGAATAAGATTTTAACTATGGATAATTGGATTAAGAGGGGATAATACATCCATAATAGGTGCAACCTCTACAAATACTCAGAGGAATTGATCAACCACATCTTCCTATATTGCTCCTATGCTACTGAGGTTTGGAATGCTTTCTTCATATTTATGGGGATCAATTGGGTATTTGTGGACAACATTCTTTCAGCATGGCAATAATGGCATACTCCTTTTAAACATCTGATCATCAAAATAATTTGGATGTTATCCTTTCCACATATTATTTGTTACATCTAGAAGGATAGTAGTTTCAATAGTTTCTATGACAAAAACCCTTCTCTAAGTAGGATTTTCAATCACCTTATGGAAGGCATCAAGCTCGATATCTCTAGGTTCAGGTCCAGAAAAAATCTTTCTCAAAATAATGATGAAATAAAATTACTTTGTAAATGGAATGTTCCTTGTTCTATCAATAGTATTCATCCCTCTAGAATTGATAGAACTCTTACTATTTGGTCCCCTCATAATCTTGGCTTCTTAAAATTAAATGTTGATGGTGCCTCCAAGGGCAGCCCTAGAAAATCTGGAGGTGGCGGGTGCATTCATGTGGAAGAGGGTAACTTCATAGCTACTTTTGCAGGTCCTATGGGGATTAATAATAATCATTTCTTGGAGTCCCTAAACACTTTACGAGGAATTAGACAAGCCATTTCTCTTAATTTACAAAGCATTATCATTAAGGGAGATTCTATGAATATCAAAAATTGTCTTAAAGGTTTTGTCAAAGCTAATTGGTCCATCAAAATTTTCATTGAGGAGTCTATACAATTAGCCAACACCTTTTCTAGTTACTCCTTTATCCATACCTTTAGGGAAGGGAAAAAACTAGCCAATTCCCTAACTAACATAGGGATCCTTGCGAGTAATTACACCCCTTGATTTCAAATTCATTCTCTTCCTCCTAATGTTCACTCCATTATTATCTCTGAGCAAGACCATCATTGTGCTTCAAATGACTAAACTTGGGAATGGGTGATGCAGGAGCATCATGATGTGGTCAAGAGTGTTTTGTCATGTTTAGAATTGATTCTAGGTTGTCTTCAGTGTGTGTGCTTTCATTTTTCTCTAAGAGTTTGTATTTCAAATATTCAAATTTGGTAATTTTGTATATATACTCTAAATAAGGAAAAATTGTGTATTAGGCCAAATTAGTAAACATGAACGGATTATTGGATATATTTTCCTGAGAAGGAAAATATCTCCATGTTATCCTAACATAGACAAGGTGTTAGATCTAATTTTCTAAGTCAATATGTTTTGGCTATCTTGAGGGATATTGTTGAGTGAAGATAAGAAGATATAGTTAGAGAATTCAAACCAAAAATTTTGGTCTATATATGTCATTCCTTCATGGAAATGTATGTATTAGAGGGAATTAAGTATGAATAAAAATTATTCAATATTTAGAGGTATCGTAATGTGTATTTTTGCAAGTTTTGTCTATTCTTTTTTAAGCATGCATTGAAGATCTTGTACAGGATGAGCTTGAGAGGAGACAATCAAGGTTTTCGAGTCAATAAGTTGACTATGATGTATGGAGTAGTTGGAGGATGTTTTTCTAAGACCAATGTAATTTATTTGAGGTCTTGAAACCTTGGGAGAAGGCCTGTAGAGCCATTTTTTTATTCACTTCCCTCAAACTAGGGCTTTCTTGTTCTCACAAACTGTACGGTGAAAAACTCTATATTTTTGAATTCTTCATGCTCTTGATCATAACTAAGACTGTTCAAATGTGCATATCTTAACTCCATTGGTAAGTGTGTCTTCCATGAAACCCCTATGTTCTAGGAATAAGTGCACAACTTCACTTTTACAGTACAGTTTCTATGGTGTTTTAGGGTAAGCAAAGGTTATGAAAGCTTGTGACAGTTGTAATATGTCTCATTACACCTCTTTATATAAGTTACAAGATTTAATTCCCCTCATAACCCTTTGTAATCCAACCATAGTCCTCTAGGAGACCTAACTAGTCTATAACAATCTTAGAAATGACATTTCTTACAAAACAACCTTACCTACATTTCATTCATGGTTTGTACCTCCATTATGGGTGTTTGGAACTTGCCTTTGATTTTTTCTATCCTCAATCAAGAAAGAGTTATCTCAGTAAAGATGGGAGACCAGGGCTATAAGCCATTAGCTTGGAAAAAGAAGGAAGTAGGACCCCAAGGCCAAATTCTGCTAGTCTAAACCTTGTATGTCATTAACCTAAGTGTATGTATGAGGTGGCCAAGTTTGTTAGAAGTGAGTACCATGTATTGATGTATTGTGTCCTTCCAAGCATAGATACATGTTGTATAAGCCAAGTGTGTGAGCCAAGACTAGCTGAGTATGTCGGTTGATCAACCAAAGTAGCATCATCCAATAGATGAGGGGATAAAAGTAGGTTCTAGAGAATAAGTAGTATCACCATCAAGTAAAGTCAATCATGTTTGAATAGATCAAATCAAGGTGACATCTTGAATAGGTCAAAGAAGGATTATGGAGTGTGAAGGGTATTAGGATACCTTTACCAATGGGGGAGAGTTTGTGTGGATTATTTACATCTCTTTTGGCACTCTAACACTCATCCTTCTTCATTTCACATCCATCACTCTCTTTTAAAGTGATTCAAGGTTTCTAAGAGCATACAGGGTGGATATATTTGCAGGGTGGAACCTGTTAACAATGCCCAGTGGAAGGATGATGGTGAGCTTTGGGACATTTTGAAGAAGGGGGGATTCAATCACTTTATGAATTTGGTTCGTGGACATGATTTTCATCTTTCTCATGAGTTCGTTAAGAATTGGAAGGACAAGAAGGTCAACTACAAGAGTGGATATTTTGCAATCATGGAGGAATTAATCTCTGACATTATGGGTCTCCATCTAAAAATAATTAGGTTCTGTAAAAACAAATATGATAGGAAAGAGGAGGAATCAAAATTTCTTGGGCCTAGTGAGAGCCTTTTGCATGTCAAGGGCCGATCTCTGTAGGAATTCTTGTCAAAGCCTTATGACAAGGTTAGTCTTGTTTTGATGAAATATCTAACCCTTGAAGGGCGGTTCAAAGTTACGCCTTTTTTTCATTTAGTGTTGTTCAACCATTTTCAAAGGAATGTGTCCATTAATTTCCTTTTCTATTTATTGCATTACTTGGAAAATTCTGTGAATTTTGTCTCCCAGGGAAAAAGAGCTCATCCCTTCCATCATGTTGTTATCCTATTGATTTATAAACACTTTGATATCATCATTGTGAACTCCACTCTTGTTGCTCCTCCCACTTCTTCCTCTCTTCCTCTACCCTCTACCCATGTCAAGCATCTTGTACCCCTATTTATGATATATCCCTTCACATCAAGAAGGTCAAAGTAAACCCCGTTAATGTTCTCAGTCCACCTCCCACTCTGTTGGGTGAGGGTAATGTTGCCCTTAGTCTGCTGGCCATGGGAGAAAAAAATATTTCTAGCACTAAGACCTTGTCAGGGAACTTGAGAAATGAAGTGTAACTACACAATGATATGATCACTGGGCTCAGAAAGGAATGTCAAGAGCTAAAAAAAGTCAGAGGTTGCAAAATTTCATTGAGAGTGAAAAAAGGGATGATAATTTGTTAGAATACCTAGAAAAAAGGATATCTACCATTGAGAAAAAAACATGGTAAAATCATAGGAAGACAATGTGACATCATATCTATTCTCAAGGGAAGTATGGACATTCTTTATAATATCACTCTTCTTCTAGAGGCTAACAAAGGCAAGGACAAACCCAAGAGTGACTCCATATATAAATATATCAAAGGCAACCTAGAGAGCTTTAAGAAGACCTTATCCAAAATCATGAAATAACCCCTGGGTGCAGTCCATTTTCAAGGTTTTTTATTGATTGTCTCCTAATTAGACCTAGAGTTATGTTTTACTTCCATATTGTTGTTTTTTTGTTGCGTTTTGGTTGATGTTTAGCTATGGTTTTGCTACAGTACTTGTCATTTCCTCGTGGTGTTATTCCTTTGTAGTACTTTTTTGTGTATTTGTTGTTATTCAATGCTTTATCTGGGCACGAGCCTTTTATAATATAGATAGGATCCCAGTCAAAAACCTTTTACCATTAATTTTAAAAATAGTTGCACAAGTTTAGTGAATGAGAATAATGAATGTTGGGAAATGCCATTATACCAATCTAGGGCAGGACTGACCAAAGACACTGGGAAGGTTCAAATCATAAGGTCCTAATCATGGGAAATTAAGTTACTATAGTGGATGATGAGGTGATAGGGATAGAAGAGGTGTTAGCAGTATTAATACAAGGTAAATTAGGGGGAATAGGTGTCACCCATTGATTGGTTTGGTGATCATGATGTATTTTGTAAGGATATGGTTGAGGATCAAGCTCACGTTTTGCCATAGAAAGTTCATTTATAGCTCTAGGGAAGAACACGACCAATTTTGATGTAAGGACTTGTGTGGATTCATGGTTGGAATGGTAAGCATAGATTTGTTGAAAAGGAGGTCCATCAATGGGGAGGTTGGTAGTGTTATGAAGGATATAATCATGAAGAGAAACTGGATTAGCATCAATAAGCTCTTAGAATTCCACACACCCACGAGGGATGATAAGAGGTCCTAAAGCTTTGATAGAGGTAGCATATGGGGGTGTAGCAGGTCTAGATGGGACGAAATGATGATGGAGAAAGTGATTAATTTTGACATGGGTACTAGGTTGGACGGTGGAGACTCTTGGAGAGAGGAAATGGGAACCATTGGTTGGGTAACTATAGAAGAGGTAACCAAAGGGATGGAGGTAACAATAGAAATGGCAGAGGTTTGTTGGGAACCATGGTAAATGTAGGAATGTTGTTAGAAGACATGTTTTGTTCCATTTTCTTTGTTTGGGAACGTGTAATGATGGGCATGAAACAAGAAATAATACAAAATGTTAGGTTGATTTTTAATTATTACAAGCAAGCCATGCAGCAAAAAAATTATTATCTTGATTATTAGAGATGTGAAAAAGAAATGAAAAATGGGCTCAAAGGGAACCTAGGAAATGACAATCTATGGATGGTTTCAGGTAGTTTTGGATAGAGTCCTCGATATACCTAAAGGTATGTGATGCCTAAATTTGTGGTGACTACAAGTATGTGGCTTGGTATTAGGGCCTCCCCCTCACTTCATGGTCCCACGATGATAAGGGAGTCAGGTGCTTAGCCAATATACCCATAGTCAAAAAAATTGTAACACGGCTAGAACACCGCTGCAACTTTCCTATTGGGTGATGAAATCTCAATAGCTCCACCTATAAAGAAATGTTTAAGATGTGTATTTTAATGTGTGTGTTTTGGGGTGTGTGTGATGAAGTATGCGTAATGAGTTAAACCCCCTAGTTAGACTAGATTTCCAAGCAAGTATTAAGGGTTATTTTTAGATCTAAAATGAAATGTGTAAATTCGATGAAAGCAGCAGACAAAGGATGCAATGTAATAAAAGAAAGAGATGGGGAATAAAAATGAGGAATACCTAGTTAATATTTTTCCTTTTTATCTAAATTTTTAATTTTTAAGCAACCAAGTAAAGAAAAAGCCAATCTAAGTAACACAACCCAACACAAGAAAGCAAAGCAATTCTCCTACCTGCGAGGTTAGTGGAAGATGAATAGAAGAAAATGGAAATGAAAGACTCACCAAAGAAATGTGGTTCCCACCAAGGAGTGTGAGAATGTTAAAAAAATTATGTTCTTGTTCCAAATTAGTGAAATAGTAATAAAGGAAACAAGTAACACCAAGTATAAGAGGTTTTATGGTACCTCTAGATGGAATGATGATGGATACATGCATAAATGAAAGATCCTCCTCGCAACAAGCTAAGTGACCTACAAATAAAGAGAACTCAACAGAAAAAGATTGGTTTAGTAGATAGATGGGTGGGTTGTCTAACATGTCAGTCTTGAGAAGTACAGATTTCCTAGGATGGATGACAACCCACATTTTGATAAAGATAAGATAAAATATTAATAAATTAGATGTAGGAGAATCTGAACCAGAAATTGAAATTTAATAAAAGTGATAAAATGCAATCTGATCTAAGAAAATTAAACCAAACATATGCAGCTCGACAACGACCTAAGATCATGGGGATTAGTCAATGGTGACTGGAGCTGATCAAATGAAACAATGATAGAACATGAAGATCTGAAGGACTTAGAGGTAAATATGAAGGTGATGATGAACTAAGATGCAATGGCAAGAAGTTGTAAGAGATCTAAAATTAGTTCTAACAGAAAGGATGCCAGAAAATTATGAAATCTGATGATGAATGCAATAAAGGAAGATCTGGTCAACGGTGGCTGGGTCGACAGTAACTTGGGGCTGGAAGAACAGACTTGGGATGACAGAGAGGGGAAAATGACAGGATCTAAGGGATAAGTGACTATGGAATTAGAAAAGGGATGACTGGGATTCTTAATGGTTGAGAAGCTTGACAAAATGGAAGTTGGGTTGATGGAGACTAGACAAGGTCGACGGTGACTGGGGTTGATCTATATTTTGATGAAGATGATTAGGAAAGAACAAAGGTCTAAAAATGAGAGATGAAGGCCTGTGGAGGTAGAGACAAGGATCTTGATGATAGTTGAACCTACACAAGATATTAGTGAAGAAAATGGTGACAAAATTGTGACCTAAGCATGTAAGGGTGAAAAAGATCTCCAAATCTTCAAGGTTGAAGCAAAATATCTCCAAAGTGATGATGGTCGTTATAAGAGAAAGAGACAAATGAAAGCAAGATCACAAGAAAACCTGAAATCTCCAAAATTGCATTTCGATAAAATGAGGGGTAAGGACAGAGGGGATCATCCATTTGGGTGGTGGAAAGGTGGTAATCTCGAGATAAAGATCCCATTTGATGCGTGATTAGGGTTTAGAAGGGTTATGATGAATTAGGGTTGCTTAGGATGAGTAAATAGGATGGTGAAGAGTGAAAATTATTAAATAAAGGTCATGAGAGGTTAAATCATTAAATGATGGCCTAAAAAGGCTACAATAGAAGATTTAAGAAGAGGAATTAAATTAAATGGGAGCTTAGAATTAACTAAACATGATTAGGGATGACTAAATAATGATGAGAAATAATGATAAGTTGGACAAATTGAATTTAGGAGGGAAAATGGAATTTGAAAGGGAAGAGAGGTATGTATGTAAAATGATGGAGAGAAAATGCTAGGTGAGGGGTAGCAATACCAAAAATTGGTGTCTACACCTACCTTTGTGGACATTATAATTATCTTACGACTATCACAACTACTCTTTTCCCTTGCATGTCAGAATCATAGCTTGGGACAAGTCAAATTTCTTATTTCCTTCGCAATATAACTTTGTTTGGGGAAATTTGGGCTCTCATTCTCTCTAATACATTTTAAATGTCTGTGCTTGGGGGCATTAACCCTTTTCAAACTCAAATTATACTTTAACGGGATCCGATAAGAGTGTCACAAGGATTTTTTAATATTACTCTACTCTTTGGTCCGATCCAATCCCTCTGCATATATCGTTACTTAGGTGCATTCAAATCTACTTTCTTATCACTGTGGAACACATTAGGGGCAAGGTTATTTGTCTTTATTTTAAATTTGTGTTGCATTATTGTTATTTGTGGACCAAAAACACATATTTTGTTATCGTATTGGCTCCTTTATAGACATGACGCCTACTTTTACGATGTTTATTGGGTTTTTTTCTCTTGTCTTGCTTTGCACCAATTACAAGTAATATGTTAACATCTTGATTCATTTATAACCATGTTTCTTGCACCTACTGTGTATATTGGGTTTTTTTTTCCTTTTTCACTTTTTTAGTTGTGTATGTGTGTTTGTTTTACGTACATAATGGGTTACCCATCACTATTATTTCATAATCATGGTGACAAATCTATTATGCAACAACAAAATAAGGTTGCTCTAACTTTCACTCTCTAAATGAAATATCATGCTACGATCAAAATCTCTTCCACCTTCCTTTTATTCCCTAGCTCCTTCACCTTTTCCCATCTTCCTACCAAGCAGTTGTCCACCACTTTTCTGCATTACCCATCCACTTGATGGGGCATCCAAGGCATCTCAATGCTTCACCGGATTTCTTTTCTTCTGCTCACTAATCTACTCGTTGGGGCATCTTAATGCTTCATCACATCCACACTCACTGGGGCATCTAATTACTTCACTAACTTTTCTGTTCTACTCACTGATCTACATGCATGTACTATTTTTAAAATGTTATTACTTCGTATTAATAATTTAAAGAGGGATATATATATATATATATATATATTAAAGAGGGATATATATATATATATATATATTATATTATATATATATATATATATATATATCCCTGAAAAATCATGCTTATTTCTAGCCTTTTCATGGTTGTTTATATACTATTTACATCCCTTCAAAGTTAACTAAGTTAATTCCATCCCATTAGAATTGATTTAGTTAATTCTATCCCACTAGAGTATGTCCCTTTAGAATTAATTAAATTAATTCTATCATTTAAAGTTTTATAATTAATTATTTTAATTAAATTAAATTAATTCCTACACTTTTTAGCTAGTTTAATTAAACATTTATGTAATTAAATGGTTAATTATCTTCTCACACCTCATAACTAATTAAGTTGGTTAATTAAATATAATTAAATATATTTTCCTATTTATCCTCCACTCAGACTCCACTTCACTATCCTAGACTTCTTCACTTCACTCCACATCTAGAATCCTACAAAGGTGGGGGTAATAAAATTGCATGTACAACCACTTTCTTGAATGAAATCTTACTACTAACCAAATATTCATTGCCCCTTTAAAAATGCAACTACACATACCAAATCCACTTGTTCTTTTAGGAAAATACATTCATGATTTTGGAGCTCATTCAATCTTTGATACACTTTTGATGGCCTCTCTCCCAACTATAAAAATAGGCCATATCCTTCATAAAAACCCTCTTGAAATCCTTGGAAGCTTTACAATAAAACTCTGCCAATTTTCTATTTGATATTTGTATATTAGCCTTCCTTGTGTCTGAATTTACTCGTAGTATGACTACTTCTTCATTTGGAGAATAGTTTAAGAGCATCCACAATCCAATATTTCAAAGACTCTACAAATTTAATACTTCAATAATCTTATCATCGAGGTTTTCAAGATAAATTTGGAGGAAAAGTTTGTTGTTATATTTATTTATCTTTCACTTATGCTGAGTTTTCTGTGCTTACAGTGTACTTTAAACTCTTACTAAATTATAGAGAAAGGATCTTTATCATGGCCCACTAACTTAATATTCCAAAACTTATGGATTTATATGAATATCTTAAATAATATGATATAATAGTGGAATGAAATCTTGAAGTACTCGTGAATATTTTGGAATTTTGCTTCAATTTTCAAAGGGAAAAAAATTATATTGGTTGGTTGTCTTCGAATGCATGGCAATATATAAATTCCAATAGTCGTGTTAATAGGGGCAACACCATACTAGTAATTTTATAATAACAAGGATGAGATTGTTTGGAATAACTCATTTGATGGAGAATACACTGTCAAATAAGGATACAATTCCTTTTTTGAAAATATTCATTGTGATTTTAAATGGAGCAAAATTTGGTTGCCTGAACTTACCCCCAAAGTCAATTTCTCTTTTTAGCTTGTTCTCAGAGGTAGAATTATCATGAATTACAACTTAATAAAGAGAGGTTTTATCATGCTAAACATGTGTTGCATATGTAAAAAGGAGGCTGAGGACATCAAACACCTTCTGTTACATTGTGAGTTTTCTTCAAAAATTTAGAGTTATGATTTTTCAAAGTTCAATATCTGTTGGACTTTGCCTAAGGAATTTCCTCAAACTTGGATACAATGAGACCCCCATAAAATCATTGCATAGTTAGGAGATTATGGAAACTGACTTTGCCGTATATAATATGAAGAATTTGGAAAGTAAGGAATGATATAATATTCAGAAACAACAGGTAGATCTGTAAAACAAGCTTTAATAAGATTGGTAATGAAGTTAAAGAAAATATTGAAACCTAAGAACAAGAAATATCCTAAAGATGAAGAGGTTGTACTTTCAAATTGGAAGATTGATATTAAGAATGTTCAGAACCAAAGAAATCCAACTATTGATAGTTCCTCGATACATTGGATCCCCCCTCCTAATTCTTGGTATAAACTCAATTTTTATGGAGCCTCTAAGGGCAACCCAGGTACAACTTCTAGTGGAGGAAGTATAAGGGATCACAAAGGTTGTTTAATTGTTGCTTATGCTGGCAGAATGGGGCATCAAACCAATCACTATGCTGAAGCTTTATCAGCTTCATTGGGTCTAAGACTTGCTAAAGATTACAACATTCATAAAATTATTGTTGAAGGTGATTCCTTAAATGTAATAAATCATCTAAATCAGATACATCCTCCAAGCTGGACAATTAAGGATTTCATCCAGGAGTCTATTAATATTTGTCATACCTTCAATAACCTTCAAATTGGTCACACCTACAAAGAGGGGAATAGGGTAGCGGACACTCTAGCTAATTATGGTATTAGTAATAGCTTCACCACTTGGAATTATGAGAAAAATACCCCTATTGAAGTACAAAACTCTATTACCAAAGATAAATATGATAGATTACATCCCACGTGGAATCACTAATGAGACTTTATGTGCTTTATGGGAAATGAAAGTTAGTGCATGTGAGAGGAGTACATGTATTTATAATCATCAAATTTTGCATGCTCGAAGGATCTACGGATGGATGGTTAAAAGGTTTAGGAAAGACACAAACAATTTATTCGTGGGTTTCAAGCAGGTTACATGTAGAGGCAGGAAAATGGTGGGAGATCCATGTCAAACAGAATCCAATTGTGATCCCTCTTGGAAAGAAAACATTGAGCTGTGGTACTATCTACAGTTTGGGGGTCGCTAATTTTATTGAGCAAATCTAAGGCCACGACCAGAATATCTTTTTGCATTTTGTTGCACACTGGAAAGAGTGGAAGGTAACTTATGGTGGGTAAAAAGTGTTGATAACAGAGGAGCTTATTACAGAGGTAACGGTCCTCTCCTTATATGGAATCAAATTTTATAGCAAAAGGGTGGAGAAAAATACAGAAACCAAAAAGTTTGCGGAAACAAGGGAGGAGCTCCTATTTGTAACGACGGGTATAAAGGTCAGTTCCATCCTAGAACCCTTTGATGAAATTTCCAGAATGATGGTTCGTTTTATCTCTCTTGAAGGTAGGTACATAACTATCCCCATAAAACACCCATTTTTTCTTAACCAATTTAGGAGAAATCTCTTAGTTTGTTTCCCACACTATCTTCTTAATTCAGTGGAGCACTCCATTCTTGATTTCCAAAACCACACCTGGACCATTCCCCTCCATCAGGGTCTTATTGTTCTCCTTCACAAACATTGTCTCACCCATTACCTTGTCATACCTATTACCCCAGTCACCCCGCCCATTCCCATTAAACATATCCCTATTGTCACCCCGATCACCATTTCCTGCCAGATGAAAGTCAAGAAAAAAACCCTTCCTTCTCCAAATTCAACCCCTCTACCTCTGATAGAGTCCTCAAGAGCAGCAAGGATATTGAAATTGCCTATAATTTGTTGCATATCAGCACTGCAGGACAAGACACTCAGCACGAGAAGGAGAATCTTCTTCACATGATGGAAATTTTGGAAAAAGAGGTGGAAAATCTCAAAAAAGAAATACGTCAGCTTATAAAGCAAAAGAGTAAAAGGAAATTAAATGAGGATATTGATATTGAGACAGATCATATAAGTGAAATTTACAAGAAGTTGAATTCCCTTAGAAATAGATTTAGGAAATCTAAGGATCGGCATGACCACAACATTGCAATTTTCAAGGATATATGTGATTTTCTTAAACAACATGTCAGAAGCATCACTATGCTTAGAGGAATCTCAGCTAACATTTGGGGCACTGGAGATGAAAGGAACCAAATCATTTCTCAGTTGGATGTAAATGACCCCACACATGTCACCACTTTGGCATTATTTACCTCACTTCAGACTGTTAAATCAAGAATAGACAGGGCTTCGAAGAAATAACTTCTTCAGAGCAGTCTGGTTGCGAGCAGGATGGTGTCTTGTTACTGCTAGTTTGTTGTTTAACTGTTTTTTCTTAGTAGCTTTATTCCTAGTTTTCTCCTTCTTAGTAGTTCCTTTTTTGGCTACTATTTGGATTGATGCAATATTTGGATTCTGATCCTTATTTTTATTCTTACTCATGTATATCTGGCTATTGAGCCTTTTTTGTATCAGGGTATAGTCCCTTCAAAACTATTTTCCTTTAGTAAAAAAAATTACAAAAACAAAAAAAAATTACATCTTATAATTTTAATTGTGCTTCAAAAAATAATAAGCCAACAAATAAATTAACGCCTTAAAGTAACTAAGTTTAGATTAGTCTTCTTTATTGTTCTCTCTTTCTTCCAACCAACCAATGTGAGATTATTTTTGTTTGATAGACCTTGCTAAATTCAATTTTCTTTGTAACTCCCATCATCATCATTCTCTTCTTAAAATATTTTAAATCTAATTTTCAAAATAAAAACCATTCAAATCTAACTCATAAATTAACATAGAATGCTTGTTGAGATAAAACAAGTCTGAAATATCATATGTGGAAATTTCTCTACCTAATAGAATATTTCATTTTAGGAAGCAATAATATGTTGATTGTACATTTATATTAGAGAGAAATATACAAACGTGACCTTTAATTCATGTGAATTGAAGAGGATTTCAATTGACTTGTCGACGGATAATGGAAATATTTTAATTCCTTGTCCAACCTTTAAAATAAGTGTATGGTTCATATTGCAAGCTGTAAATGATTTGTAAGATGTTCACTTTTTGAATTCTTTGGATTTATAAATGAAGAAATACATTGAATTAAAAAATGAGATTTAATAATACTGATGGATCTGATCATGATGAAAACGGATCCTTTATCTTGTTTTCCTAACCCAAGGCATTTGAATGGCAAAAATGGAGATCCAATCTTACCACATATTTCAAAGACTTATGGAAGAATCAAGGAACATAGAAAAAACAATATTTTAAAGTTTTTTGTTTCTGTATGCCTAAGAATCAACACGTGATTCTAGATGCACTCGATCTCTCAAGGTCATGCCGAGATAGTTGGGAATGTGTGAGGTTGCGGGAAATGATGAAAGGGAGATATAGGAGAATTAGGGACTAAGAACGGGTAATGTGAATTCCTGTGAATTGATTTGGTCAAAAGGGAATTGGAGGCTATGTATAGGTAGTGTATGTTCCCTATGGCTTAATTGTCTGGTTTGATTTGAAAGTTAAACTACGTTGAAATGTTCATTTTAACCAATTAATAAAAGTAAATCTAACTTGATTAAAAGACAAATGTGCTTGAATATCATAACTAGCAAGATTAATTCCCAATTAATTAACCAAAACAAAATGAACAATTTAATCTACTCACTTGAAATGGAATTAACTAAAGGACATTAAATAAACAAAGCAAATATCTACATTTTCACTAACTAGTTAAAATAAAGCTAATCTACACACAGACAAATTGCTTCTAATCAAATGAAAAATACTTCTACTCTAAAATGAAATAAAATAAACAGTGAAATAGCCCGATGTGGCTATTCCTTTGTTATAAATGAATTAATTCTAATCTATTTTAAATAAATGATTTCTTCTAATTTCTAAATGTGGATCGTATATCCTCTGGCTTTACCTCATAATCATAGGAAAAATTAAGAGCTTCTCAGAAGTAATTTCTTCCCCTGAGACTTCCCCGGTAAAACATTAAAATTCCTACATAATATTTTTTAATGTGAAGAAACTCAACAAAGTACACAAACTCATAAGCTTCTTCAAACTTACTTCCCTTGTAAATTCACAAGGATAAGCAAGGATGAAGTTTTCAAGAGAAGTTTTTCTCGTATGCACATACAATCTAGCTAAATGAATAAAAGAAAGCTACAGGTGATTTGACAGTGAAGAAATAAAAAGACTCTGTGCACAAGAACTTCCTCCAAATCCCTCCCAAATAAATCCACCAAGATGAGATGAGAAGAACTTTTCAACAGAAGCTACTTACATGCAATGAAACTAATATATGAGTTCTAGCTTTCTTAAAAATATATTATGAGTCGATTATGAATTGAAATCTAAGTATTGAAAGAAATCTTCTAGGAATTTAAAATCACCTCCAACCTTGAAATGTAGGACAGAGACAATATCCAATGTTGGTTGTGCTTTTATTGATCACCTTAGCTTCTTTTCCAATGATGATTCCAATGTAGTCCAAGGAGTTGTGTTGGTTGGTATGCAAGAGAAGATGTAGAAGTGTTGGAGCTAGCTAGTTGTAGGTAGTTTGGTAGCAATGCAAGCAAGATATTAACAAGGAAAAGGCTTTGAATTTTCTTGTGTGCTTCTTGGTAATATTTTGGTGAAGTAACAGTGCAATTCCAATTCAAGAGACTCCAACCAATGCTTCGGGAAAAAGCTTGGTTTTTATAGAAAGTTGACAGAGAAATGGTCCAACACACTTGGCAGCCAAGAAGTTCTAGATCACTCATGGGAGGGGCTGTCAATGTACTAAGAATAGTAAGTAAAGGAATATAATTTCATACGCATCTATCAAGCTCAGAAATAGTTGTTTTGGTTTTTTATTGTTTTTGCAATGTTTTTATGAGCTTATTATGTATCTATATGATTCTAACTTGCATTTTTTGTTGTTGTTTTGAATGCAGGGGAAGTATATGACATGGATTAGGGCCCGTGAGTGTGATTGGTTGCCTCTTATTTTGGAGAGGCTAACTCAAGATGAGAGGGATTTGTTACAAAGGTCTGGGATATGGAGGATTTCATAAACATGGTTGGTTGCACCTTCCAGCCACTTATTATGTGATTTATTGACTTACTGGAATGTAGACCAAAACAATTTCCAATTGCCTAGAGTTAGAGGTGAGTGGACAATCACCATAAAGGATGTCTACCAAATTTTGGGTGTTCTTGTTGTTGGAAGGAAGTTTAGTTCTAGCTAGTGTGAGTTTAGTTGCTTAGGCCCGCAATTGGGCTGCATATATGGGGGATGCACATGCACCTAACACTGGTGCCAAGCACGGTATGAGACTATTATGAGTTGGCTCTGCTCCTATCCCCATCCTATGCAAGCTTATTATTAGTACCTTGGTCTCACGTTTTGTTAGGGACAAGGGTGGGGACAAGCTACTTTATTGTTGGGCACCTATCATATAGAGCATTAAGTAGTATGGACAGATATATGCTTGGGGGATTGACATTCTTGGCACTACATATCACAACTTATACATAGTTGTTGGATTGAAGGGAAATTCCCTTAGTCATCCCACACTAGTGATGAGTTGCATATGCGAGAGGATGACCCCTTATAAGAGGGGCATTGGGATAACAGATCTTGGGGCAATTAGAGCAGCCAGATGGGTTGACATGGCTCTACTCAAGAGCCCATATCAATTAGTTTCTATGCTAACTATAGTATATATGATCATGTAATTGTATCAAGACATGGTTGGCATATGTGGTGAGGAGACTATCATTTTGAGCACATGCAGTTCTATAGTATAGCTAGTGGACATGAATAGCAGAGTAGAGACTCATCCGGTCCTTAGGGTGCCTCAGTAGTTTGGACTACCCTATATTAATGCACTCTTAGACATGCCCATAATATATAGAGGCATTCAGGAGTCAAGAGTTTCCTCAACGAGCAAGCTAGAGTAGATATTCGTCACTCTTGGGATTTCGATTAGCACATAATGGGTTACTCCAGATCAATTTTTTGAGGTAGTGGTTAGGCTCAGGAAGGTCCTTTAGATAGAGGTAAACCTAGTGCATAGTAAAGATGAGGATGAGTAGGGTGAGATGGAGGTGGAGCCATAGGAGGAGAGTGACCCAGAGTGGGAGGCCGCTAGAGAGGCCTATGTAATTGCCAGAGCTAAGCAGGAGGCAAAGGAGGAGACCATACATACAAAGGAGGAGTTGAATGTAAGAAGTGAGGATGATGAGTCAGTCCATACATGACAGATGGGTGGAGACGATATTAGAGTAGAGGAGGTACCCATACCAGCTCCTGCACTCACACCAATAGTTGATCCAGCCTGGATGCCTGGAGATTCAAGTAAGAAAAATACTCTTTTTTTAACTTTACTTTATAGACTAGATTGTTAACGAACTACATATTATCTCTTTTTCTATTTTAAATTTTTTTAACTTATCATCATTTACTTGCACTTTGTAGCTACCGCAGATGCATGGCGAGACCTTATTAGATGGATTCTCCTTGATACATTTTCACTCCCTACAAGGATGACATAGGAGCAGATGCTAGAAGATACTGGACACCCAACAATTGTTGGATGTCACACAAATGTGTTCGCACCAACATGGAATGTTGTAGAGGCCATGACTCAGATGAGGATTGACCTTACAGTAGATGATTTGGCTGAGAGGAGACAGTGGCGAGAGCATTCTCACAGCGGAGCCACTACTACTGGTAGACCACCTACCCCATCTCATGGATAGTCTCACAGGCATTCCCACATATCAACATACAGAGGCTCTCATGATATGCCCAGTCATTCTTGTCGTAGGAGACATCGTAGGAGCCCTCCTCCTGCACCTTCAATGGGATCCCACAGAGAGGGATAGGCCATGGGCCTTTATTGCTTTGAGACAATTTTTGGATATATATATCAATTTTTTTGTTTTCGGCTCATACATGAGCATTTTTGTCACTCTTGTTAGAGTGTGATGGCATTGTACATGAAACTTGACATTATTATATATACATATATGGACATCTTGTTTTAGTCTCAGCTTTCTCTGTAAGAGTTGACTTGGTCACGGTTTATCTCATATGTGTACTCTTAGATAGTTAGAATTTCTTATATTTTTATATGATTTATGGATACATGTTATGGATGATAATGATGAAAATGTGATAAACAGAATGATCTCTTTTTTATATGATGATGCATATGAGAACAAATTGTAACTTAGACACTTTGATTTTCAAGAAATATTTAACACTTTTGTTTTATTGACAAAATATGATGAATGCGATATAATAAGAAGATGAACTCACTTCATCCCTAACTCCACACAACTAGTAAGATGTGAGGGCTCATCACTGAGAGATGAGAAGGACGTGAGTTGTATGATTTTAAAGAATGAAGATGGTGACAAAAGACAAGATTTTGACATAGATCCAATTAGAACCTACAACTAAACCATAAGTAAGGTCAACTAAACAGTTCATAATGTGTTTGCTTATAAGTTTAACTAGACTTAGATCCGTAGATGACCTTTCGATTGACAAAATCTAGTTTTAGGGATTGACTCTCTTGTAACATACACATCTAGATCATTTTCTACGGATTTTTAAGATTTCAAACCACTTTTTATTTCCTGATTTATTTACAACATATTGGTTTATTTGACGGGACCCCTGCGTCTTGCCCCATTATATTAGTAAGAAGCATGGGCTCATCACCAGGGATAAGACATAGGCGAGTAAGGGCTCTTCCCTCCTTTCCCAACCTCACGCCACCAATAGGAAGCATGGGCTCATCACCAAAGGCTGGTAAAGCAAATAAGTGTAGTATTATTTGTAAAAGAAAGAATTTTTATACTTATTGTTGATTTATCTTTCTTTTTTGACTTTAGACTTGTGTTTTTGGGAAGGAATGCTTGCCCCTAGCCTCAACCCCACGCAACCAATAAGATGCAAGGGCTCCCCATCGAATGTCAAGATAGGCGAACAAGAGGTCCGGGTGAAATGTTCAATTTTTTTTCTCATAAGATAGATTTTTAGGGAGAAACATGACATCCAAAAGCTTTTAGAATAAACCATGGGTAAAGACACCTGAGCTAGAAGAAACCATATTTAGAACTAAGTATACAAGTCTTGGTAGGACCAATGTCAAAATTTAATAGTAATAGCCAAAATGATAAAGAGATTAGATAATTTGGAGATGATAAGATGGATACTTGAAGAGGTATGATTGAATTTTTTTTCCAATATTTGAAATATTTTTGAAGGTTTCTTGAAAACTAAGTTTCAGTTTACAATTTCACAAAATGATAATGTAAGTGATAAACAATATGACTGCAATAATGTACAGTGTGGAAATGCAAATGAATTACGCATAGAAGCATTTAGGGTGAAGCGATTTGATGGATGTCAAACTCCTTACCTCCTAAGGTACACAAATGATACACATGATCTTTGAAGTTTTTGTTCTCTTGGCAAGGGCCTACAACCTTGGGTTTAAACTTACAACCCCTACCTAAAATTATATATCTCATAATCTAACCTTGGCATGAATCCTTCCATTTGAAAGAGATATTTTTGAACCTCTTTGTCACATTTTTGACCTATTATATTCATGTGAGCATGACTACGGTGCTCAAATGTGTTCCCTATATGGGAAGTAACGATCACATTTGGCATCTGTTGTGTTATGGGATCATGTCTTGTGGACACGATAAGCTTGGTTTTTGACATGTTCATATCTACACCAAAGTTCATAATGGAAGAAGCCTTAGAGATGGCCTTAATGGGCATCATATTTTTATCAAGACCCTCTTCTTACTTTGTTATTTTTATCATGTTCATGTCTAGATCGAGATCATCAGCAGGAAGAGAGACTATAAAGGAGTTTACCCATTCCTTATGGTTCAAAGGGGAGAAGGATCAGTTTATCACTCTCTAAGAGTTTCATAATCTTGACTATGGTTTTGGTGGACACAGTTTCCACACATATTACCTTACCCTTATCTATTTTTGCTACCTTAAACATTTTCGGGTCATCAACTTCAACTTTTGGAACATTTGGGGTGGTCATGACCAATTATTTTGATGGAAGTTGTTTTCTTAACTGATTCATAGGGGGCTCATACTCTAAATGAACCCCTGGTTTCTTCTTGAGATTCTCTAGATGTATGTCAAAGGGTTTAGGATCCCCTTGATCAACGAATGCCTTCCCCAAATGGAGAAATTTAACTTCTTGGAATAAGGTGAAAGGGATAGCCTTCATCCAGTGAATCCAAGGTCTACCAAGGATCATGTTACAATTCATCTCCTTCTCAATGATGTAAAACTCCGTCAAGATGGCTTCCAGCCTGAGGGAAATAGGAGTAACTATAGTTTCAATTGAGGTATCCTTAATATTGTAATACCCTCGCAACATGTTTCTCATAGAGGAGCAATTAGTCTCCCCATATCCCAACTTCTACAAGAAAGAGAAGGGAGCTACATTCATAACAACCTCATCATTGATCATGGCTCTCTTGATGCAATTGTTATAGACCCATACTTGCAAATATAATGTGGGATCTCCTCTTCAGGCTATTTTAGCGTTAGAAGACATCTTGCTTATATAAAAAATGAAACCAGTATCCCTATTATTCTACCCCAGAGGATGAATGTCAAATTCAATATAATTTATTTGAGCTCCAGGAGGAGGTATAACATGGATTAAATGACCAAGACCTAATGTGTCAAGTAATGTGGAATGATGCGTAGGGGAATTCTTCAACAAATCTAGAAACAAGATGTCAGACGAGGTCTTATTCAAATCTAAAATCAAATCATAGGATCCTACAGGTTTTGAGATTATAGGAGTGTAATGTTATAAGAGAGAATGAGTAGGGAGAGGTTTTGAAAAGCATTTCCTCATCCAAGTTATCACATTAATTTCCAGATCAACTTATAACTCAGCTAATCCCAAAATATTTGCATTGTTTTTTGAGACGACGTTAGGAGAAACTCGAGAGTTATCAGAAGTTGAGGCCTCATGTTCGTTGTTCCAAACATGAATAACCTTGTTTATGTTTTGAGTATTTACCTTAACATCTTCAAGACATTTAGGGAATGGGTCCCAATAGATGCCTAGGTTTGTATTCTGAGGTGGGATGGGTCCTGTGTAGCTCTGTTATGAGGTTCCTTCAGGATTTGATAAGAACATGTAAACAAAGAGATGCCTTTGATTCTCAAGAAGTCTTTGTATGAACTTGTTGAAATCCCTACAAGTTCTAGTATCATGACTAATAACACGATGAAAATCGTAGTAAATATTGGGTTCATAGTCTCTTGGCCTTTGGTTGGGATTTTGTTGTTTATTATAACCCCGATTGTATTTTTAAAACTAGTTGTTATAATTGTGGTTTGTTGCCCCTTGGCCAAAGTTCTGGTATTGGTTCGAGCCTTGGGTTTGACATTGTCAAGGAGGGTGATGGTTGACATCGACCATGTTGATAGAGGAAATAGAATTAGGGCCTCTTTGATTATCTATGTTATTGTTGTTGTTATTAGTGTTAATGTTATTGTTGTTTGTGAAACCAACACTCTTTGTTTGGTCGGTAACACCGTGATTGTGATTCAAGACCTTAGGTCCTTGGTTTTTGGCTCCATTTTTTTTATGGTTTACATTGTTTTGATTAGGGGACATAAATTTCCCATTGAGACTATAAGTCTTACACCCACTATCGATAGCATCTTGGTCGATTCGAAGCACACCTTCCAATACTTCCTCATAGTTACGGAAGGGAAATTTCTGGAATTCCTCCTTGGTATCTTGGTTAAGAAAGTGAAGGAAGAGGTCACAAATTTCCATTTGGTCCATGTTAGGTGTACTTGTAGAGGAATATAGAACTTGATGTCGTCTCTGAATGAAGTGGGAAACAAACTCATTTTGTTCATGTCTTATATGTAGAAACTCCCTAATCCCTATATGTAGCAGCTTGTTCATGTCAAATGCTCTGATGAATTCAGGAAAAAGTTATTTAAAGGAATATATGAAAGCTTCTGGAATACGAAAATACTAATCTAACGTGATTCCCTCAAGGGTCTTCAGAAATATTTTATCTACTACAACATCCCAAGGAAACAGTTCCCTAATGGTGGTAGCATTGGCCTTGATATAAGCATTGGGATCTCCTTCTCCCTTGAATTTAGGAAGATTAGGCAATGGGCATGGAAGAATGACACCCCATATGGTAAATTCTAGGGGATATTTCAAATACTTGGCATAAGTACCGATTATGTAAGATTCCACCATTAAAGCTCCCTAATGAGGAGGTTGAGGAGGAGGAGTTAAATAGGTTGCATTATAGGCATTGGCCGAAATATATGGAGCTCCTTGATACAGATTAATAGGAGAAGGGAAGGTGTACACATCCATTTGTAAGGACTTTGAGTACATATGTAAGTAAGGAGGAATGACACTAGGATATGGGCTAGTAGGTGTGAAACCAGGGAACGATTCATTGCTCGAAGGAATGGCATTTGAGACTACACTTCCAACCAGCCCTTGCATGGGATAAGTGTGAGATTAATGAGGACCCATCCATAGTGTGTAAAATCATGAGAGGAGATCACCTGAATTTGATTAGATTGGATAAATTTGTTGTAAAGGATTTGGCATTGGTTGTGTGTTTGTAGGGGTGTATCCCTTATTTTCAACAAGATACCCCATGTTATGCCCTACCATATAAGTAGGTGGTAAAGGTTGAGAACTCTTTACTTCTCCAATCCCCCCTACTAAGGTGGAAATAACATCATGGGGTGAGGATTGAGTCTCTTGTTTGGATGCATGTGGTGTAGGATATGGTTGAGAGGACATGTGATGTCCCCTTATAAATTGTTCAGCGTTTTCATTCTTCTTCCTTAAAAATATGAGTCTCAAGATAGGTAGTCAATACAATGTTATTGAACAGTTTTGAGGTATGAATCTTCATCCTATATAAGGACCCATCTATTTGGTGAATGTAGACATAAAATCATGCGCTTTGAGTAATTATCTAGTCCTGATTACATATTACTATTGGTATGATTCCTAAGTAAGAAAAGTACTAATTAACCTATGTCTTTGGCCATTTTTGTTTTCTTTCTATTGTTACTTTTGGTCTTATACTCTTTATAGCTTTTTTGGTATTTTCATACCTCGACATTTCTCATTCTGGACACAAGTGCCCAGCTAGGACGCCAACGTTAGGCACCCTCGTTCCCTTTGGGTTCCCCTGGCCTCCTTGTACTTTGTGCATATTTTTTGGGTCCTTTTTAGCCATTTGAGCCTCTTATATTTTTGGTGATCGGCCTTTTCAGGTTTAATTACAAAATTCAAGCAAGTGAATCACATAAATATAAAGTTATGTGATCATAATAAAGGACCAAACACTAAGCATTAGCTATCACCACTCAAGGTTGCATCCAAAGGCTATTCAAAAGCATTCAAGCATCCATTCTAGCATTCATTCAAGGGTAAGGGACTACATTAGTCTGCATACACTTCACAGGAGGGGAGTCTATTCTATTCCATGCACACATCTATTACAATTCTTTACATCTAGCTATTATCTTGTCATCCAAGTGTGACATGCACAAGAGCCATATAAGACATGATTCCACACACTCACACATAGAACTACATCAGTTCTGAAATGTAGTGCAACGCTCAGTCGTAAGATCACTTATTTAATAGTTGAAGACAGTTTGAACCCTTATTTTGCATCTTTCTTTTTTAGGATTTGATGTCTCTTTGAGGGTTTTATAGGTCATTATTTCATTGCAAGTTTCCAGTGACCTCGACAAACATTGTGTGACCTCCTAGTGACTAAAGGAAAAGTACAATGAACACCTCATGACCTGTGAAAGATAGTTTTCTAAGCATTTACATAGTCACAGGTTCCCATTACTAGTTTATAACACCTGCAGGTGCCCCTACCCCTTTTTGGATGCCCATGTCCAACATATTCCTCAAAATCTCAATTTTTTTGAGCTTTGGTTTAACATTTTATGCTTCATATTTTCCAGTTTTCTAGTTTTGTGCACCTTTGGGATTTTTGTGAATTAGCTAGGCTTTTCTATCTCCTCTTTACACTTATAGTTTCATATTTTCTAGTTTAGTTTGCTTGGGTTAATTTATATACTTAATTGATTATTCATTTACTACTACAATAACAATTAGATTAAGCATTTTCATAGCATTTATTCATATTTTGCTTAATCATTTTGGTGAACCGCATGCTCGAATCCACCTTCTTTTTAGGTCTCTTACCCTCTCATCATTATGGCTCAATTTTATGGATAATTTATTAAAGCCCGCCTTAAATACCTTACTGATTATATCACTGAGCATCCCCAAGATCTAGACTTATTTTTATTCGTTGCTTAAGAGGAGGCCACCATTCTTGTAGAGTTTAATGCTTCTGCCACTATACCCACCTCCATTTCCACTCAACCACTTGCCTCCACTCTTTTTCCTGCTTCTACTATTATCGTTTATGTTCCTACTCCCACAAATCACTTCATGCCACCTCTTGTCTCTCATACATGATAGGTATCCTCTGTAGGCACTCAGGATTTAACCTCTCTTTATCAAGATCTCAAAGTTCAAATCCACCAATTACAGTAGGCTACTTCTCATGCTTCTCCATCTTTAGATTCCACTCGATTGCTTCACACCCCATTCACACCCACACCATTTCCACATTTCCACTTCCTCCTAACTTTATCACCCCCAATCTTCCCATTTTCAATGGGCATGATGACCCATAAGAAAATTTACAAGCATCTCATGTGGCATGTCTAGATTTTGTGAATGATCATATTCTTCTCGTTAAGCTCTTCCCTCGTAGTCTTCATGATTATGTGATGCATTGGTTTTATAACCTACATGTCCACTCAGTAACATCTTTTACACATCTAATTGATGTTTTTATTACTCATTTCTCTATCAATATCGGCTCTAAGATCTCACATGCTCAACTCACACAACTTAAACAAAGATCTAATGAACATCTAGCAAATTATGTCTTATGATACAAAAACAACTTCGCTAAGATGTCTAATGTACTTGTAGACTTTCAGCTTCAAGATTTATTCATTTAAAGTCTATTGTTGCCTCTCTAAGAGAGTGTTCTCTTTAATTCATCTCCATCATTTGATTAACTCTGTGATACTCTTAAAATTCATGCAACTAAGATCTTATCTATAAGTAAGCTAAAGTATCAAGAACAAGCTTCATCTTCTATGTGCTTTTAAAGTAAATCAACTTTCAATCCATCAACCAAACCTACTGAAGCAAAAATCATTGTCAACATTGTATCTAATACTAAAGAGCTTCAATGACAACCACCTAAGTGAACATACACAGTTAATTGTCACTCCACATATTCTACTACCACATCTTATTGAAAGAAATCTTATCACACTTCCTTTGCCACTTAATTTAGATCCATCTCATCCTAAAGGTCATAATTATGATGAAAATTCAAATGCGGCTATCATCAATGCATTGGACATTCTACCGATCATTGTTTCAAACTTTGAAATCTCATTTAAGATCTAATTGATAACAATGTTATTGAGTTTCTAAATCCTACAGCTTCTGAACCCATCAATGAAAATCATGAGCTCAAGATCTTCCACAATCCTCTTCCAAAACATGACAAAAAAATGACTGATTCCTTGGTTAATCATACATATCACGCAGTGCCTCCTGCATCGGGAGCTCTTGATTTCCTAGTTTCTCATGCTGATATTTCTCCACTAATTATTTCTTTCTCCGATCATGATCATCATCTCTTCAGATCACTTGCACATTAGTGCTTTTATTGGATTCATTTCTATCAATAACACCAAAGTTGATCCATCATGGCGCACCAACGGGTGTTCTGTTCCACTTCTTATCATTATCTGCTATCCACTCTTAAAAAATTCATATACAATCCCTAACTCATATGGGGTTGTCAAGCTTCAAGTCATTTTCGGTCCTCTCACCATGTTGCTACCTTTTCTTGTGGTACCAACAATTCAAGGGTGTGACATACTCTTAGGACTCAATTAGATTTAAAGATCTTAGTCTATCATATCCATGAATCACTTGCATCTGAAATTCATTCACGACAACCAAGTCATCTCTATCAATGGTGTTATACAATCCACTCCATAGATGTAACCTCCTTTTGAAGTTTCCATTGCATCAGCTTAGGCATATAGGTCCCTGTGGCCTATCGAAACTAAAGCAAAAATTGATCCTAGCTCGCCTATTTGCACACAGCCTATACGATCTCATCAATCTGATAGTCCATCACATCAGTCTAGGTACAACACTAGGACAACTCCATATATACATTCTTTGCTACCTCATTTCACTTCACATAGGTGTCTATCACCTCTACGCTTTGGTTCACATATGTATTCATCACCTCTACGCTTTGCTTCACATAAGTGTTCATCACCTCCACGTTTTGCTTCACATAGGTTCCCATCACCTTCATGCTCTCCTTCACATAGGTTTTTATCACCTCCACGTTATGTTTGATGTAATCATCCATCACCTCTGCAGTATACTCATCAGTTGCATGCATATAGGCTTCATTCACCTACACAACATCTATTTCATATACCAAAATTCTTAGAGCATATTCACACACCCTCATCTCCGCCAACATCGAGTGCAGGACCCTCATCCTTCACTTTCGTTAGATAGTGTACTCATCACCACGTACTTGGGGGGTATCACACTTATTTTTATTCACCCCTTCTAGCATCAAAAAACATCTTATTTTCTCATCACTTCACGTCTAGTCTATCACACACACCATATACATCTTGATATATGCTCGTATCATCATTTCTTGATGACGTACTCTTGTGCTTTCGTTCACAGTTGACTATTGAGGGCATCCTATACACATGAATCTCACACACTACACACTACATGTTTCACACATCACACACTTATCACATATTTGTCTCGTAGCATCTACTCTACACATTCATGATATATCTTTTCGACATCCACTTGTACACACTGCAGTCATTACCCTATAACACATTCTAGTTCCATGGTCCATAATCAACTGTTGAGGGTCTACATCTCAAATAGACCTTACCACACTCACACATTCACTCACTCACTCACTCACTCACACACTCTACACTTTGTTCTTTGACGATCACATTTTTCTAATACACACAATTCAAACCATTTTTTGATGATGCACTCTCATTTATGGTTAATTCTTGACTACTGAGGGGGCATGTATAAATGAACATCATCTCATATATACACATCCACTTGGGGGGAATATTGCTCCTATCATTCATTAAGCATTCCATTATGTATCATCCACAACATCTTGCATATCTTGGTCGCATTTACTCTTGCTTTCTGATGCTTATATGTACACTTTATTACACATTTTATATATATATATATATATTGCGTATGTCATTATCTTTCCATACACACATGTGTGTTCACTTGATTTCTAGTTTTGATCATAGATTATACAGATCTATACACACAACATGGATGTTTGGCACAATACCTATTGCCAATCCCACAATGGTTCCTGGGGGCATCCACTTTTGTACATCACAGGTGTTATTGTTTCATTTTGTTTCATAACACATTACTTTATTAGATTATACACATTTGACATAAATTTTATCTTTCTAGCATGCTAACGGGTGCTTCATGTGTAATATTTTACTTGCATGTATATTTGCTTCCATGGTTGTTTGTTACATTTTTTCTCATTGTTGTCATTATTTGCCACTGTTTGTGGGCTTAACGAGGGGTTCACTTAGTAAAAGTATGGTATAGTACATTCGTTCGAAGGGTATTAAATAATACCCTTAATGTTATTTTTTACCTCCAATTATTCAATTGATAATACCCCCTCCCGTTATATTATTAGAATGAAAATACCCCCTATTTTTTCTATGTACCTTACATACCCATTTTTCCATTACAATTTTATTTACCCCTTTTTTTATTTCTACCCTAATATATCAAACACAACATATTTTTATTTCTATCCTAGCATATCAAATAGAAAATATATAATGGTTTCCACTCAATTATTATTTTCTTAATATGTATTTTCTCTAGAAAGATATTTCAAATCCATTTAAGATATATTATTAATTATGTTAATGTTAAGCTTTAATCATTTATCAATAGTTATTTAAATAATTAAGATGGTGAAAAAGATCATAAATATGTTGAAAAGCATACTCAATCCTAGTTTTCTATAATATTATTATTTTTTGGTTAAGAATATCCTAATTGATATTTCCTTATTCAAAAAGAGTTTATAATTTATCTTCATGAAAACAATCCTTATACAGTATTAAGGTATTTATTTTTAAAAACTAGGGGTCAAATATTTTAGTTTAATATTAAAATCAACCCCACCTCTCCTTAGGCCCACCTCTCTAAACTACCCCCAATACCTAATTCAAAATATTAGTAAATTAAACCCTTTCACCCCCTAATGTCTACCAGTATATTGACTTTAATTTTATCCATTTTAATTACCTTAATATGAATGCACATGCTAGGATATTGCCTAGCTAATGAACCCCGCATGGTGGGCTTTGCCCTTTGTCTTGTGTGTAAACTCTCTACTTTCAGCCATCTTGGCCTTGATTATCTTGTGGCATCGTGAGTGATGTCCCATGTTTGCAACCCGCTTTTTGCGGTCTACATTGTCTTCTTGTGTCTTATCTTACACATTGTCTACTTGTTTGTTAGCTTACATTTAACATGCATGTTTGTTTGTACTAATACTTGTCTGTTAGCCACTTGTTTTTTTTGTGTCCCTTGGTTTTTACCAAGCACACTCCCTACCCCCTGCAGGGCATCCGTTTCAACACAGCGGTCGGTTCTCATTTGGGCCACATACTCCTCAATGACGTCATATACACCCTAAACGAGGGGGGCATAATTTGGGTGAATAAATCACCCTATACAACAATCTACACACACAATTCAACATAACACAATACCGGTACAACACAATCATTAACATTGGATAGGGCTTGGATCTTGACTTGGGTCCTTGACATAAGACAGACACCTGTTCCCAAACCCAGACACTAAAATCTGGGTGCCCCTAACCTTTCCTGAATGCCTATGACCAGGGGGAAGTTACACAGAGGTCTTTAGTACATCAGAGTCTACAACACTCCACACAATGGCTTTTACAGGGAAGATAGTCCTTAACACACAACATACAACATTTTTCTTTTTCGGCATTGGGTCAAAAATGGTCGAACCATATCGGATTTTTACACACCATCTATAATGGTGTTATACATTATGGGAAAGAGTTAAAGGTTGGAGAATGACACCAAAATTTTCTCCCTACACTTCTTCTAGATCATTGGTGTGAGATCACCTGAAAAAATCGTAGCCAATACAACTGGCATGAGATTTCCCAAAAAACTCAGTCTTCTACAAAATCGACAATATCCTTTCTACACTCTTTCCTCATCACAGATTAGGTGCACATGTTCCTTTTTCACATTTTTCAGTTTACATACCTCTCTACATGCTTTTTACACATATACATGTGTATTTGACTACTTGTTAATTCTTCTCTTTTGTAGGTCTGTCCATATGAGAAGCGGTAATCAATATCATTCATCATCATCCTACGTAAACAACACCAAACACACAAGAATTGACATCAACAACATTCACATTGGTGACATCTACAACATGCATTTCCACCCTAGGATCATTATCTCATCACTTTTTGCACTTTCTCATATTTAAGTATCCAAGATTCACCTTTTTATCACTCCACACTTTTCCTTATCTCTCAACACACTTCTTGCCATCAATCTACATGGTTATCAGGTACGCATCTCTTATCTACTTTATGTTATCAAGATTTCACTCAACAACATAAAGTGGGGACAAATGTAAACACAAAATCATGCACTTTCGGCAATTATCTAGTCTTGATTACATACTATTATTTGTATGATTCTTAAGTAAGAAAAGTACTAATTAACTCATGTCTTTGGCCATCTTTTTTTAATTTCTAGTGTTACTTTTGGCCTTATAATATTTATAGCTCAGTCTATATTTTCATACCTTGACATTTCTCATTTTGGACACCAGCACCCAGCCAGGATGCCAGCGCTAGGCGCCCCCATCCCCTCTAGGTGCCCTTGACCTCTTTGTACTTTGTTCATATATTTTGGGTCCTTTCTATCCATTTGAGCATCTTATCTTTTTGGTAGTTTACCTTTTCGGGGTTAATTATAAAATTCAAGTAAGGAAATCATATAAATATAAAATTATGTGATCATAATAAAAGACCAAACACTAAGCATTAGCTATCACCACCTAAGGTTGCATCCAAAGGCTATTCAAAAGCATTCAAGAATCCATTCAAGGGTAAGTGACTACATTATTCTACATACATTTCATAGGAGGGGAGTTTATTTTATTCCATGCACACATATATTACTTTTTTTTGCATTTATCTACTTGTTTGCTATCCAAGTACGACACACACATGAGCCATCTAGAACATGATTCTGCACACTCCCACATAGAACTAATTGGGTTTGAAATGTAATGTAGCACTTAGTTGTAAGATCACTTGTTTGACAGTTGAGGATAGTTCGACCCCTCATTTTACATCTTTCATTTTTAGGATTTGATGTCTCTTTAAGGGTTTTGCAGGTCGTTATTTCATTGCAGGTTTCTAGTGTCCTCGACAAACATTTTAAGACCTTCTTACGACCAAAGGTGAAGTACAAAGAACATCTCATGACCTGTGAAAAATTATTTTTTGAGAATTTCTATAGTCATATGTGCCCATTACTAGTCTATAGCGCCTGTGAGTGCCCCTACCCCTTTCTGGGTGCCCCTGTCCAGCGTATTCCTCCATATATCCAGTTTTTAAGCTTTCAATTCAACAGTTTGTGATCTGAATTTTCCAGTTTTCTAGCTCTGTGAACCTTCAGGATCTCTACAAATCAGCTAAGCTTTTCTATCTCCTCTTTGCACTTAAGGTTTCATAATTTCTAGCTTAGTTTGCTTGGGTTAATTTTTGTACTTAATTGATTATTCATTTACTGCTACAATAACAATTAGATTAAGCATTTTCATAACATTTATTCATATTTTGCCTAATTAGTGAAGAGGATTGGTAATTCATGTAAAAAATGTCATCTTTTGTTGCCTGCATGTTTATGTGAGGTCTTGAGAAGACTTTAGGGTAAGGATTTGTTACACTCGTAAAAACCATGTTGTTTAAATTGGATTGACCCTATTGCATGTTTAAAGGTTGATTGACCTTCTCTATACTCAAATACCTAGTGGGGTTTGGAGACATAGCTAAGGGAGGCTTGCATGTTGTTGGTGTAGTTGTCAGCACATCCAAAAAGGGAAGGGGGTTGTTTTGGATGAACGTTGGTGTAATATCTATCAAAGCCAAATGGCCCACCAAACTCTCTACCAGACATATTTTAGGAAGTATAAAATACCTGCTAAAATAGGGGAAGAAATGGAAAGGCAAGGTAATAATAATGAAAAAAGAGGAAATAAGAAGGAACTAGTCCTTCGCGACGGGTTCACCAATTTTATACGCCTAAGAATCAACACATGATTCTAAACTCACTCGACCTCCCAAGGTCATGCCCGAATAGCCAGGAATGTGTGAGGTTGTGGGAAATGCCGAAAGGGAACTATAGGAGAACCAAAGACTAAGAACGGGTAATGTAAATTCCTGTGAGCTGAGTTGGCCAAGAGGGAATTAGAGGCTATGTACAGGTAGTGTATGTTCCCTATGGCTTAATTATCTGGTTTTATTTGAAAGTTAAACTACGTTGAAATGTTCATTTTAACCAATTAAGAAAATTAAATCTAACTTAATTATAAGATAAGTGTGCTTTAATCTCATAACTACTTAGATTCATTCCCAATTAATTAACCAAAATGAAGCGAACAATTTAATCTACTCACTTGAAATGGAATTAACTAAAGGAAATTAACTAAACAAAACTAATATCTACCTTTTCACTAACTAGTTAAAATATAGCTAATCTACACACACAGACAAATTTCTTCTAATTAAATGAAAACTACTTCTACTCTAAAATGAAATAAAATAATAGTGAAATAGCCAGATGTGGCTATTCCTCTGTTGCAAATGAATTAATTCTAATCTATTTTAAATAAATGATTTCTTTTAATTTGTAAATGTGGATCTTAGATCCTCTGGGTTTACCTCAGAATCATGGGAAGAATTAACTTATTTCTTCCCCGGTAAATAATTAAAATTCATACAGAAGATTTTTCAATGTGAAAAACTCAACAAAGTACACTGACACATAAGCTTCTTCAAACTTACTTCCCTTGCAGATAATAATGAAATTGCTAGTATAAATATGATTATTAGCAACAATAGAACACCAAAAACACAATGTTGTAGATAAATGATCTCGATATGAAAGTAGAATAACTTAGACACTTCGATGGGGAAGCCTCCAAACCATATAATAAGACTCAAATGCTCAATATATGCTTAACTACACACTACTATCTCTTGTATATACCCTTCCTATGTTATGGCCACCACTGAGGTCGACCTACTAACGATATGAATGAAATATAAAATGATAAGAACGTATGAATAACCAAGGGAATGTGTGCCACCTGTCGACATCTCCATCCGATACACTATATATGATTAAGGGTGAAGCATTTCCTTCCACTTCAAAGAAACATTGTCCCTAACATTGAGAAGCTTTGAGTGTTGTTGCAAGAACGTTATATCCTCCCATGCTGCATCTTCATTGTCCATATTCTTCCACTTGATCAAGTACTCAGTAATAACCCTTGTCCTCAATATTTTAGTGTGTGTTTGAAGGATGCATTCGGGTTCCAAGATGACTCGCCCCTCCTCATCGAGCTCAGGTAACACTGTTTGGGTTGCTAACCTCTGTCCAATTACTTTCTTCAGGTAAGAAACATGAAAGATTAGATGTATTTTGGTTGTCTGCAGAAGTTCTAATTTATATACTATAGTACCAATCTTTTGTGCAATACTTGATATGGGCCATAATACTTAAGTGAAAGTTTGTTATTATTCTGCTATTATTTCAAAGACATTTGCTTATATGGTTCTAAACACATAAAAACCTAGTCACCGACTTCAAAATGCTTTTTAGTGTGATATTGATCAACATGTTGTTTCATGTAGTTTTGTGCCATGGACAAGTTCTCCATGAGACTAGAGAGGACCTCTTATTGATACTAAATGTGTTCTTCAACTACTCTAACCCTTGGTTTTACTCTCAACGATGATGTGATGGATAGTGGATGGTACCCATAGAGTGCAAAAAAAAGACATTTTGGATGAAGTATGGAAGGAAGTGTTCTACCATCATTCTACAAGTGGCAGCCATTGGATCCATCTCGTTTGTTTATCTAAGGTGAAGCAACAGAGATATCCCTCCAAACACGTATTTACAAATTTTGTTTGCCTATCAGATTGGGGATGATAAGAAGAGCTACAAGCTAACAGAGTACCCAAACATGAGAATAAATCAGTCCAAAAATTACTAGTAAATACAGGGTTCTGATCACTTACTATAATCTTTGGTGTCCCATGTAGCTTTTGAACTATGTCCATGAAGGTTGTTGCTACTGTGCTTGCAGTAAATGGGTGTAACAAGGTGCAAAAATGAGCATATTTGGTGAGTCTATCCACCACAACCATGCTGACATTTTTTCCTTCAGATTCAGGAAATCCTATGATGAAGTCCATGGAAACCTCTTCCCACCACTAGCTAGGAATAAATAGAGGTTGTAGAAGACCAAGGGACCGAACTATTATACCCTTATTTTTCTAGCCAACCATGCATTCGGCCACAAATTTTTGGACATCCCCTTTAAGCCCTTCTCAGAAGAAATCTTGTTTGATTTGATGATAAGTATTCAAGAATCTAGAGTTCCCCCTACTAGAGAAGCGTGAAGTTCAGATAGAACCCTATTTTTAAAGGTGGAGTTATTACATAGGTATAATCTATCTTTATACCATAAATCATCCCCTTTCCATATAATTTTTTCAGACATGCTTGGATCATTCTAGAGATTATGAATGAGATTTTATGTAGTTGGGTCATTTATTCATTCCGACCTTTCCTCCTCTACCCAATCTTCTTGTAAGATGGCTATGACACATAACAATGCTATAACTAATTCATCTTCTGGACAGAGCATCCGCGACTACATTCTCCTCCTCTTTCTTGTAGATAATCTTGAAATCATATCCCAACATATTTGAGACCCATTTTTGTTGTTCTTCGGATGATAAGTGTTGCTCCAAGAAGTATTTCAAACTATCATGATCTGTCTTCACTTGAAAGTGTTTTCGTATGAGATATGGTCTCCATTTATTTACTACATGAAGTATGACTAGAATTTCCTTCTCATATATTGGCTTTGACAAATTCTTACCTTTGAATTAACAACTCAAAATGTTAATATGACAACCTTCTTACATGAGAATGCCCCCATACCAGACCCTGATGCATCACATTCAACAATGAATGTTTTGGATAAATTTGGAGTAGCCAAGACTAGAGTGGTGCACATGGCCTCCTTTAACTCCTCAAATTTTTTGGTAGCGTCCTCGTTCCAATGGAAAAAATTCCTTCTTTAATAAAGTTATGAGAGGTGTTGTTATACTTTCATAATGCCTTACAAATATACAATAATATCCTATAAGTCCCAAAAATCCTCAGAGATTCTTTAGGTTTTTGGAACCTTCCACTCCCTCATGGCCTTGATTTTAGTAAGATCCACTTTAACACCTTCACGAGAGACAATGTGACCCAAATATTCACCCTCCTTGACTCCAAAAGAACACTTAGAGGGCTTGGCATAAAGTTGATGTTGCTCAAGGGTTTTCAAAACCTTATTTACATGATGCAAGTATCCTCCCATGTTTTGCTATAGATAAATATATCATCAAAGAACACTAAAAAAAATTGCCATAAGAATGGCTTAAAAATAGAATTCATCAAACTTTGAAATGTGGAAGGTGCATTTGTGAGTCTAAAAGGCATTATAAAGAATTCATAATGGCCTTCATGTGTTCGAAAGGAAGTTTTATGAACATCTTCATCCTTGATTCTGATTTGGTGGTATCCAAAACGAAGATCGAGTTTCGTAAAGTAAACAACATTGTGTAACTCATCAAGCAGATCATCAATTACACGAATAGGAAACTTATCTTTGACTATGTACTTATTAAGTTCCCTATTGTCAGGACACATGCACCACATGTCATATTTCTTACGCACCATCAATACTGGAGAAGAATAAGCACTCTGACTATGAAAATTGGTTCCTTCTTCCAACATCTCTTGTACAATCTTCTCAATCTCACTCTTTTGCACATATGGGTATCTATAAGGTCTAATGTTGGGCGGTTGGCTCCCTGGTACTAACTGAATAATATGATCATGATCTCTCTTTAGAGGTAAACCCTTTGGCATATTTTCAAAACCAACAAAGTGTGCATCCAATACTGCTTGCATATCTGATGGTATAATGTCCTTAGACCGATGTGCCTCCAATGAAAATAGTTGTGCCACAAATCCCTTTGCACCCTTTTTTAGCATCTGATGAGAGCTCACTAGTTGTGGAGACTTTGCTCTTAAGCCTCTTAGCTCAAAATTCCTTCCTTCAGATTGAAAGTGCATGAACAACTCTTGGAATTTCATCTCAGTGGTTCCCAAGGTGGCAATCCATTGAACTCTTAACAAAATGTCTGCTCCTCCCATAGAAATGGCATACACAAGGCTATTTATTATGTAATATCCCATAGTGAGCTAATGTTATGGCATTTTCTAGAACAAGTAACAATACCTCCATCAACAATCATTACTTGACATTTAGGAACTGGATAAATAAAATAGTTCATGCGCACTGCTAACTTATGATTGATGAAGTTATGAGTACTTCCTGAGTCAATCAACAATGTGACCCTATCTTTTTTTAAGAATCCAACCACCTTGAGGGTTTTGGGGTACTAATGCTTGAAATTTCATGGAATGAGACCGTTGATTGGGGATCTCCTGACTACTCCTCTGGCTCGACCATGACCTCTGACTCTTCATCTTCTTCCTTCTCTTCATCTTCACTAGGCCCATCAATGTAGAATTTTTTTTAGCACATTTATGTCCTAGTCCATATTTACTGTCACAATTAAAACATAACCCTTTTACTCTCTTTTCTTCAATTTGTTGAGGTGCCAATCTAGCTGGTCGAGGGAGTGCTGGAGGTAAGCTGTTCTGATATCTCATATTAGTGAAACTGTATCGCCTTCTTAAAACCATTTTTTTCTCTGCCAGTGTGCCATAATAATAGAATCAAAAACCTTGTGAGGATTAAACATACACACCTCATGCTCAATGTGATCCTTAAGACCCCCAAGAAATAGGCCATTCAGATTCTCTTCAGTAATATTTTCCACCCGCAAGGAAAGGTTTTGGAATTGATGAATGTAATCCTTAACAAATCATGTATGTCTTAACTTTGTTGATTAGGTGAAGTAATTCTCTGACACACTAGAACTATAGTGTAATTTCAACTCTTCGGTGAAGACTATCCATGTAACATTGAGACCACTCTTTTGCCTCTGAGCACATAACCATCGATACCAGATGAATTGGTCAGGTTTAAGATACAAAGATGCCATGGTCACCTTTTGTCCTAATGGAATCTGATGTAGATCAAAGAAATTTTCCATTTGGTTAATCCAATTGAGTGGATATTTTCCATAAAACTTATGCATATCCACTTTTAGAAACATGTTACAGGCTTACAGAGTGTTTGTATTTGGATTGTGTATGCTCAAAGATCCACCTGGCTCGTTTGTTTATTACTTTGACCTAAAGATCCACCTTGGTTGATAGAAGTATGATTAACCATTATATGTGTACTGAATTTTTACATAAAATCCTCTAGTTGTTGTCCAATCCTTTCTACATCTTCTTTGTTGGCCACCCTAGACTCGAGGTTTTACAAGTCAAACTTAAGTTGACTTACATTATGGTCCGTTGAAGTAAACCCTAACTTTAAGGAATCTATAGTTACCCCTTCTAACTCCAACTCCTCAAATATTATCTCATCCTTTTCTGGAGTTTTACCTGGAGTGATGAGATTCTTTTTGCCTCTTGTGGAAGGCCCTGCCATGATGCCCCAAAATAATAGGATTTAGGGATCAAGGTCAAATTTTAGGGTTTGGGAGTTCGATAGAAATTTATCCAAATATAAACAAAATTAAAGGACAAACTCTAACTAATTTCTAATATTCTTTATGAAAATGTAAAGAACTTGAAAAAATTCTACAATTTGCGGCCTAGGGAGCAAATTTATGAAAAACCTTGAATTTGTAATAACTTTTGAAAAATAAAGCAAAAACGTCTAAATTTTTTAAGGAACCTTACTTGGAATGATTCACAACTCTGGTAAAATATTATCTGACAAATTCACTCTGGTTCACAAGATATAGCATAAATAAAAAATTAGGGTTTTTGCCCTAATTTTGGCCCAGATCGCAGCTCTGATACCTTACTTGTAATGAAATTACTAGATAAAATTGATTATCAACAACAATAAAACACCAAAGAACACAATATTGTAGATAAATGATCTCAATATGAAAGTAGAATAGCTTGGACACTTCGAGGGGGCAACCTCCAAACCATACAATAAGACTCAAATGCTTAATATATGTTTAACTATACTACTATCTCCTTTATACACCCTTCCTATGTTATGGCCACCACTGAGGTTGACCAACTGATGATATGAATGAAATATAAAATGATAATAACATATCAATAACCAAGGGAATGTGTGACACATGTCAACATCTCCATCCAATACACTATATATGACTAAGGGCGTAGCATAGATCCACTGAGATGAGCAAGCAGGAAGTTTTCAAGAGAAGTTTTTCTCGTATGCACGTACAATATAACTAAATGAATAAAAGAAAGCTATATGTGATTTGACAATGAAGAAATGAAAGACTTTGTGTACAAGAACTTCCTCCAAATCCTTCCTAGACAAATCCACTGGGATGAGATGAGAAGAAGTTTTCAATAGAAGCTACTTACATGCAATGAAACTAATATATGAATTTTACCTTTCTTAAAAAAAAATTCTGAGTTGATTATGAATTAAAATCTAACTACTGAAAGAAATATTTTAGGAATTTAAATATACCTCCAACTTGGAAATGTAGAATAGAGACAATATCCAATGTTGGTTGTGCTTTTATTGATCCCTTTAACTTCTTTTCCAATGATGATTCCAATGTAGTCCAAGGAGTTGTGTTGGTTGGTATGCAGGAGAAGATGTAAAAGTGCTAGAGCTAGCTGGTTGCAAGCAATCTGGTAGTAATGCAAGTAATAAAGTAACAAGGCAAAGAATCTGATTTTGTTTGTGTGCTTCTTGGCAATATTTTGATGAAGTAACAGTGTAATTCCAATTTAAGAGACTCTAACCAATGCTTTGGGAAAAAGATTGGTTTTTATAGAAAGTTGGCAGAGAAATAGTCCAACATACTTGGTAGCCAAGAAGTTCTAGATCACTCATGGGAGGGGCAGTCAAATTACTAAGAATAGTAAGTAAATGAGGAGAATTTCATGCGCATCTATCAATCTCAGAAACAATTGATTTGGTCAAGAAATGTATGAGAAAAATGATTTGGAAACAAGCAACATGCATACATAACACATTGTTTAAGTCCTAGATAAAAGTGCATGGAACCGCCGGTCTGCACAGAGAAGTGGTTACACAATCGCCATGGTGGTTGTGTACCCACCCCTCTAGGCAAATCAGTGGTTACGTAATTATCGCAGTGATTGCACAACTTAAGGCCAAAATGCTAAGGAAAAAAGCTAAAAAACAACTAGGAAAGCGAGAAAAGCTAGGAAACAGATAAACAAGGTAAACTAAGCTATAAGAACATGCTACAAGCGAGGAAATTGGACTTGGATATCATCATTTGTATTGGAATCAAAATTTATCATCATCGGGGATTTTCATTGTTCCAACAGTATAACACTGTGTAATTTTGGGTGCGTACAATTTCTTCTTTGCATTTTAGTTAACATTGGCATGCATCACATACTTTTAAAAAGATAAAAGTTGAAACAGAGAGAGGTAATTCATGTGGTTCAGGAACACAACAATGACGATATACATGTTGAAAAAGTACCTAGTGAACAATTTGGGGCGAATATCAAATTGGATGTAAAACATACGTTTTACTATATTAATTGTTTGATTTCTTCCTCTCAATGTTCCTTAAATTTTAAATGAAATGCTTCATTTTGCATTTAGTTCAACAAACTTGTCATAGTTAAGTAGCTAGAATTTTTTGATTTTGTCACCAATAAAAGCTTAGTTTTCATCGTTTAAAGCATAAATACTTTATTAATTATTAATTAAACAATTATTTGGTATCTTGATGGATAATCATGTTATCTGTTTTCCTTTGGACTCTGCATAGATTTGATAAAATATATGGTGGCCAAATTACCATAGAAAATTTCCATTAATACGATCAATATTTAATTATTGTGTTTGCTTGGAGTATACTTTGTAATACAATAATGTTAAATTGACAACTATCGTACAAATCCTCCTTTAATAATATTATGTAAAAAAAAATATCTTGTAAATATAATAAAATTAAATTGAACTCATAACGAACATAAATTTAAAACATTTTAAAGAATATTATACTAACCATGCCTATCTGCCACATATGGATGCTTTTGTTAGTTATATGAGGAGATCACAACAAAAATAAAGGGGGTGATGATCATGGGTTAAATTTGACGTCCATTTAGACGTTTTTTTTTGTGATTTTAATCTTGAAATAACTATCACACGAAACTTGTATATTTCAAATGTAAATGTTATTTTTTATATAAATTTATATGTAATTATATAAATATATGAAAAATATATTAAATATAATTAAATACTATAAAATAGTTGATATAAATAACATAATTACATTGAGAGATGTTTCTACAGTGGCAAACAAGGAGTGTAATGCCGTGCGTTGATTGAATTTTTTTATTTATTTACTGATTAAAATTCAATGGTTAAAATAATTTTTTTTTTAATGCTGACTCAATGTTTAATAAATAAAATAAATATACGATTATGTATTTATGCATGGAAACATAAGTTATTTTAAAAGTGTAAAGATAACAAGTGCAGAGCAAATTAAGATAGTTAATTTTTATTTGGAGATAATTACTAAGGAGTAAATAATAAGTGTGTATAAGTGTGAATGTATATTATTTTAAATTTTAAATGTATTTTTATTTTAAGTTAGTTTTATTTTAGTTTTTTTTAATGAGTAAATGCTTTTTATTGGAGCTTTGAACCAGGGGGTTCTTGGGTCCTCTCCCTTACATAAAAAAATGTTCACTATATTGAATAAGCAGGGCAACCTATACAAAAAAGACTATACTAAGCCAGCCTAAGACAACAGACACCAAAACCATACTATATAGCTATTATAACCAGGAAAGTATGATTAATTAGACAATTCTATCACTTATTCTTTCACCTGGACCTTCAGAACAACAACAGGTATTGCTTCCTTCTTGCGGGCACTTGAACGACGTCCCAATTCACGTGCTTGTGCTACCCTTAACAGGAAAACATAGGAAGCTTTTCCTTTCACCCTTAGTTGAGCAATGCGGGTGGGAACAAGACTGATTGGTGTAGAGAGAGAGTCCAAATCCAAAGGAGCAATATGTGCCGGGCAGACATCTTTCATTCGACACTTTTGATGGACAACCACTGCGAAGTTCTAGAGGGATCGATTCCTTTTTTCTAGCTCCAAGACATGTTCTCGAGCAACCAATTCCCTTTCCCCTGCAACAGAGTCCTGAAAAAAGGTCGAGGGCATGCAAAAGTTGTCCACTGCTTCTTCCAACCCTACCGCGTGCCTGGCTAGGATGATATGACGGGAAATCATTAGGGTTTCATCTTTACTTCTGCCAAGGAGCAAGAGATGAGTAACAAAAAAAGAGGCAATCTCAGCATTTACTCTTGCTCAGCCATTGTCCTGGACATAATCTTCACCCAATATGCGTTTCACTGCATTTTCCACCGAGCCTAAGCCAATCTGAAACACCTTTCTCAGGCTAGATGGAGTGATGGGGCTATAGAAAGACATCTCTCTTGTTTCCCCCATAAGGAACAAACCAGGAAAAGGAGGGGTCGCCATGAGATACTTCGCAAAACAACAAATAGTCCCGATGCAGAGGATGAAAAACAAAAAAGTTTCAAAATGGGAAAGGGCATGATACACAAATAAGGACAACTTCCCACGATCCGGAACCCATCAATTAATTGACACCGATTTTAACTTCACTTTTCATAATGATGGGCAAGTTAGGCCATTTCACAGTATCATTATCAATTAAAATTTCCTTAACTTGCGACACTCCAAAGTTGGCTAAATAATCATCCGCTACATTAGCCTCTCTAAATATGTGTCAACATCCACCTTTTCTAACCAAAAGAGGGTATTAACAATATAATAATCCAAGGACCAATGTGAGGCCTTACCATTTTTTATTGTCTGAATAATAATTTGAAAATCTCCTTTGATGAGGAGATGAGGATATCCACACTCCACTGCATTTTTCACCCCAAAAAGGAGGGCTTGAGCTTCGGCTAGCTTGCAAGATCCTTCTTGAAGGTGGAACGAATCGACTAAAATCAACTCTCCCAACTAGCTTAGGTTTCCCTTAGTTTTATTTTAGTTTTTACTTTTAAATGTATTTTTAGTTTTAGATTAGTTTTTACTTTTACATGTATTTTTATTTTTATGTTAGTTTTATTTTAGTTTTTACTTTTAGATTTGATTTAGAAATAAAACATATAAACAAATGTTTTATATTTGTAATTAAAATTTAATAAATACAATATTTTAAAGTGCACAACAAATATTAAAATATATTAAATATAAAATAAATATTTGAATTAATTAATTAAATAAATAATTATATTTTAAAATAAATGTATTTTATATTTATCTTAAATACATCTATGGGAGATATCAATCTCGAGGTGCATATATTTGAATTCTCACATAAATGAAATAGACATATTTAAGATATCTATGTTAGTTTTATATTGTCGAAGAGCAATATTAAAAAATTAGGGCCAAGTTGAAGGGGCCCTTGATCTATTCCTGTTCATAGATTGATTGGTGATCAAGTCTTATTGAGTATAAAACTTAGAAACACTGGATAGGAAGGTGAAAAGGTTGAAGCCATGACCGTACCTGAGTGTGATTTTGACGGCCCGACTAAACATAGGTCGGTGAGAAATCTTATGAGATGGTGATGGGAGTATAAAGTAGGTTAGATATCATGCACTTTTCCCAATTTCAAATAGTGAGAGACTAGTCGACGAAATTAATTCCAAATACAATAAATGCATGGGTGTTTCTTTTTTTGAAAACGACTACAGACTACGGTTACCTAAAATAAGCCTATAAAGCGAAAAGCTGTATTTGAAAAAAAGAAAGGTGGGGTGCATGGCAATCCGTACTATCTATTTAAGTGGGTGCGCCGACTGCTCTACATAGGTAAATTCTGTTTCGCAGTTATAGCGATTTGGCAGGTACTTAGCACTAGATAGGTACCTACATGTAACTGCCCAGGAGATCATGCCATATTTACTGCCACCGTACTCGCTCTGATATTTTCTGCCTGCTCCTCTAGGTATCGATGTATTGCATTTGCCTTTGCCATGCAGCCCTGCTTCTCACATACTCATGCCTTCTTCTCAGACTTATTTTGCACAATCCAAAGCTATTCTGATGTCTCAAGGCAGTGCGGGATTAGCTGTGGAGCGCCAAGGGTCTCCTGAGATGACGCTGGACATTCAGCCGCTTTCTTTTGAGTTGCCTTCACAGAACATTGCTGCAAGAAAGAGGAAGCGCGAATATAGAGAGTATCACAGGCAGCTGCTTCTGCTTCTGCAGAGAAAGAAAGTTAAAGCGGGGTTCACTCCTTCTCAAGGTGCTGTTGCTGCGGGAGCACCCAGACGCTTCAGCTCAGGTTTAATGAAAGTCAACTGTAATGAAGCACCAGCGAAACCAGTTGGCTCGCCCGAGAAGCAAAAACAAGCTCCATTCAGATACGATGCTTCAACCAAAGTAGACTCTGTACATAAAGAACAGCAAAGAAACTCTCTACACGAAAAACAAAGAGACTCAAGGTGTAGGAATGTCTTGAGCAAGACCAAAAGCAGAGACGAGTTAATTTCAGAGAAAGTAAGGTCAGTTTTGTCCAAATTCTTTGCACTAGTTCAATGGCTGGAGCAGCGGCAGGAGGCAAAGGGTTGTTGCTCTTCAGAGACAAAGGCCATTCTGCATCAGAAAGCAGCAAATTTACTGAAACCCCACTGGGAAAAGCTTCCCAGGAAGAGTTTGGGGCATGTCCCCGGAGTACAAGTCGGAGATGAATTCCAGTCTCGAGTCATGCTCAACATGATAGGCATGCACAGGCCTAATCAGGCTGGTATTGATTACCTCCATGATGAAGAAACGGGCCGAGGAGTTTCTCTTGCCGCTAGCATTATTTTATCTGGTGGTTACGAAGACAATATTGACAACGGAGATGTGCTCATATACACTGGCCACGGTGGAAATGATTATGAGAAGAGTAAGAAGCAGATCAAAGATCAGAAGCTTACTGCGGGGAATAAGGCCCTAGTCAATAGCTGCCGGCAGAAGCAACCTGTGAGGGTTATCAGATTGTGCACGTCCAGTGACAGGGGTGGCCGAACCTTGAGATATGATGGGCTGTACAATGTTGAGCGCTGTTGGACTGAGAAAGGACGATCTGGCTTTAAGGTCTATAAGTTCAAGCTGAAGAGGCAACAAGGTCAGCCTCCTCTGGTTTCTCATGCTGTCCATTTTATGCGCGGTTCGCAGTGCAGGAATGCTGGAGCTGTCATAAAAGAAGACATTGCCGAAGGGCGGGAGAAGTTTCGTGTACCTGCTGTAAATTCCGTGGACAATGTACATACCATAGGCGAGTTCGAGTACCTACTTACTGTAAAATACCCTGCCTGGTTTCGTGAACCTGCTCTGCACGAAGGATGCCGCTGCATTGGAGGATGTACAGATGACAATGAGTGCCTTTGTGCTAGAAGGAATGGAGGAGATTTCCCTTACACGCGCAATGGGAGGCTTCTTAAAGCCAGGCCGGTGGTGTATGAATGTGGTCCTTCCTGCAGATGTCCACCAAGCTGCCGGAACAGGGTTTCTCAACATGGTCTCAAGCATAAGCTTGAAGTCTTTAGGACTCGAAGAAATGATTGGGGGGTGCGGTCATTAGAATTCATAGAGGCAGGGGAATTTATCACAGAATACACAGGCAATCTCATTGCAGGCCCCACTTTGAATGCCCCCACGAACAATATGAAGTTCCCAATAACTCCCATATCCATGGTAGGAAATTGGGGTGACTTTGGTGGTTTAGTTGTTGATAAAAATGTTTCGAACTTACCTTCACAGGTTGTTGAGGATACGGGTTTGTATGTGGATGCATCTACAAGTGGGAATGCTAGCAGATTCATAAGTAGAAGTTCCAGGCCTAACCTTTTTGCCCAATACGTTCTGTATGATCACCATGACAGCAAAATTCCTCATGTGATGTTTTTCTCCAAAGACAATATATCGCCCCACCTTGAGCTATTTATCAGCTCATCTGCACAACAAAACACCAATAAACAATTTGGCTGGAAAGCAAGATTCAATGGTAAAGCAATGCCAAACAATCAATGCGGGAAGTTTGTTTGATGGTTCCAATTGTCTTCAAGCGAGAAGCATTTATACATATTCCTTTCAGGTATTTTCCTCTTTCCAATGAATTCTTTCCTTTTCTATACACATTTTTTTGTTCTTGCCAGAGTTTTTAACTTTTGCTGAAATGGATGTCCTCAAATCCTTGTTAGTGTTTATATGCAATTGCAAAGCTGGAGTGACTTCCTTATATTAATATATAGCATACAGATTTAGTGTATATGTATGTATGGAAAGTGGATTTTACATCAACAATGCAATAAAAAACCACAACTAGGATGTAATCAGGCCCTAATCAGATATGAATTAGTAATACAAACCTAATTACAGGAAAAAGGTAATCTGAATCATAGAAACATACGAATACTTGGCAAAATTAAAGCAACTGTGAATGAATGAGTGAATGATTTTAATAACGTTTGTGAGATCAAGTAGTCCATGGAACCCAAAGCTGCAACTGGAGTGTACAAAGCCACCCCAAGATTAACCTTAACAGTTTTGCATAAAATCCATTGCCTTTTTGATGTTGTGTTTCTTGTTGTGGATCTTGACCAAGAGATTTACAGTTTTGACAAGTCTCTCTTTTTCAAACGAGGATGATAAGTTGTCTACTTTTAAATTATCCTCATATTTGATACAAATGCCATTATATGTAGTGCACTCCATGATATAGTGCCATTCTGTTTCCACTATCCCTTGTTGCAAAACACACACTTTCTTTCTTCCCACTCTTCTTTAGAAGATGTTCATCTCCTGATTTCACACCTAAGATGGTGTGAACCATTCCTTTATTGGGCCGTCAACATTTTTGCTTTCCATTTGATTTGTGTGCCCTTAAGTAGGCATTTTCCTCATGGTCACAAGAGGGATTAAATTCTTTGATATAGTATTCTTTCTTTCGCCCAAGCGGTTGTGTCCATATGCGTAACATGAATTCTTCTCTCACATACTTTTTAAATTTCTCATTAGTGTTTGGCATAGTTACCAGGTTCGGAAATCCAATTAAATTCGGAAGGGCAAAAAAATCCAAAAATTTGAAAAAATTCGAAAAAATACGGAAAAATCCAGTTCGGAATATATATACTTATATTATTATAAATTTATATTATTGTATACTTATATCATTATATATAGACAAATCATACAAAAAAGCATCCATCTACCATAATCATCATCATCATAATGATTCTTTCAAAAGATTGCAAGAAGTTGCTTGGTCCAAAAAGGTGCAAAAATGGATTTTATGAAAATAAGAAAAATATTGCCATCAATGCGTAGAGCTCGAGAAAATATACACTTTTAGAGAAGATGACACCTGAAACAGAGCCACATAATGAAAGTTATGGCACATGCAAGTTTTTGCTGCTACATCTTTCCGGACCCTTTCCAAAAATGGCAAATTTTTTTCTATCCTTGTGATTTTTTCACCGAAAGTCCAGAAAAGGAAAGAAATGCCTAAAAAGGAATTTTTTTTTTGTGCAAAAAAAATGGCTGAACCGAACCGGATTTATTCGATTACTTCAAAAAATACGGTTTGAACCGGATTTCATACAAATCCGGCCAAACCTGGTAACTATGGTGTTTGGACACTCTGACATGTTAATGTTCCACTTGTTCATCCATTCATCCAAGTATTTTCCCTCCTACTTAGATTTTCTTCTACAACCATTCTAGGCCACCTGTGAACTCCCATTCTTTGCACCTTTTTAAAATAATTTAATAGGCGAGTTATCCCGAATGCCTCTAGAGTAAAGGTTCTCTCTTCAGCTAACAAAATCTCATATGGGTTTTAATTTTGAGGCTGCTTGTGATTAAACATTTTTGGATTCTCTTTATTTGTCTCCACTTAAGATCAAACACATTGCTGCCCCAAACTTCACGACTATAAAGTACCAACGGTGTTATAAGTAAGCCAAACAAGTTTTTTTTGGTTTTCCAATCCCATAATTCTGCATTTCGACACCTGTTTTATAATGAATATAAAACTCTCCACCCTCCAATCTTAAGATATATGTATTCTTCCTCTACTTCTAGTGGTTTTTCCTAAAAAAGAAATCTAAATTGCTTCTTTTTTCTTTGTAGAGAAAACATCATGACTTTGGTTTTGCTGATGTTTACTTCATTCCAACCTCTTGACAACATAGCTCAAGGGCCCTCAAGTGCCCTCAAGTGCTCTCTCAAATTGTGTGATGTTTAGCAATTAGGATGAGGTGGTCTGCATAGAGGAGCAATTTTACTGCATATTTTGCTAAGTGAATGTCTCCTCCATCCATTTTGTTTATCCACTCCTCAAGTTTATCAATGTAAAAGCCGATTAAAGTGTGCAAAAGTGGTCATCCTTGCTTAACACCAATGTCACTCCTAGAACTTTTAGACATTCCCTCTGTTTTGATTTTGGCCTTAACTTGCTCATAGAGCCTATGAACAACCGCTCTATATTCATATGGAAATCCAAGTTCCTCCATTTTGCAACGCTTTTTTGAAGTCAACAAAGCAATAAAAAACCTCTTCAACTTTATTGTCCCATACTTTTTCAATCAAGTGTGTAAGAGTAATGCAATGGTTGATAATAGAGTGCTTCGTTTTGAAACTTGCTTGCCCCTTTGCCTTTTTTCCCTCTTTTTCAGTCTAATTGCTAATTCTACACTATCATGCTCCCAAATAGTTTTCCAAGGAGTGGGTTTACCATAATAATGCGATAGTTTGATGGGTTATTTATATCCCCGCTTCTGTATAGGGGGATAACAACACTAGTTGTCCAATCTGATGAGAAACCTTCTTGAATGATACTATTGAATATATGTTTGATGTGCAATGTGATGATTTCCACACTCCGTTTGGGATATTCTGCTTGCATCCCATCTATATCTTGAGCCTTTCCTCTTGATAGTCTCTTTATGCCTTTGAGTGATATCCCATGTGGAAAAGAGCTTAATTATTGTGTTGATAGTGGGGGGTGTCTTTATCTTGTTCCCGTTTGTATAGCAATTTTGCATTAACTAGCCATTGGGTATTTGAAATATTATTCTTTATTTGTTTTCTCTTTTGCTGAAAATCTCTCTAGAATCCTTGGGGATTATGGTTGCCTGAGAAAATTAGTCTTAGAATCCTTTGGGATTATGGTTGCTTGAGAAAATTAGTCCTAAAATCCTTTGGGATTATGGTTGCCTAAGAAAATTAGTTATTTCCTTCTAATGTTCATGTAACCATCCTTTTTGGAGCGAATCAGTTTTTCATAAGCCTTCTTGTTTGCTTTATCTTTTTTGAGTTCTCTCAATGCTCTTTTTGCTGCCTTGCATTTTTCATCATACCATGGATTTGGCGGAAATTTGCTTATGTTTCTCTTCTTGAGCCTAGACCTTTTGCAAATGTTTAGTGCTTTGTGGATGATGAGAATCAACATATTACTTTGCACTTGACAATTGGTTGTTGAAACTCTATCATTTACTTCCTAGAGGTGTTTTTCAAGGGCTTCCTTGAGAATTTATGGTTTTTGGGGGATAGTAACCAATTTTGTGTGAAGCGACAAGTGGAGAGTGAGAAAATAGGTCTCCATATATTCAAACACGACCTGAAGATTTAGATTGCGATAGTGAAAGTGACTACTTATGCAAGACATCAACCATTTTTGTGCCATTCGCAAACAATCAACTTTTGTTACAAATGGTTTTGAGCATGACGAATAAAATCTGATGTGACGACTATGTTCAACGTGTGTTGATGTGCGTAAGATTGTCTTAGAATGTTTGGATCACTTGCAAATCAATGGGAAATCAATCTCTATTGTTGAAGCCCTAATTTAGCCTTCTAGGTCCGCAAGAGGATTATTAAAAACAAACGGGTTTTGGGGCCATGCTAAACTAGAGGACTGAGCTTCGTTGATGTTTATTAGGCCCCTTGACTTGATAATAAAGTTACAATCAACATTTTGTGCAATTCAACAAACAATCTTAAGCAAGCAATTAATCCCAACCCTTATCATTTCGTGTGTGCAAACAACTAGGATCTTTTATATGCATCTATATACTTGTAATCAATCTTTTGGTGCATGCTCGCTTTAGAAATAAAATACTCTTTCCTTACAACTTGAATATTCTCTTGTATAACTTGCAAAAATCGAGAATAGCTCCATGCCCTCTCCTGGAATGCATTATTGCACCCTTGTACTTATAGATAATATTTGAATTCAAAATTGCACCACATTTCACCCTTATCATTTCACATGTGTGTAAATAATTAGTGCCTAAGATTTACAATTCCTTAATAGCTAAGGATAATGGCACGAATGGTTAGCCAATTTGTGTTACTTGGGAGGTACAACAATTATTAGGAAATAATAAGGTTAGAGTTGTAGATATGAGTGCTATAGATAGTTTGAGAGGAATGATAATAATTAATACAGGAGCTCTACCGAGTGTTCTAGTTGGCGAAATTACTCTCTGTAGAATTTTTAATGTTCTTGAAGAACTTGTTGATTATTTAGGTCCCGTAGTTTCTTTAACAAATCTTTTATATGTTTGAGTTCAAACTTTTTGGGTGTAGGGGTAGTTCAAAATTGGAATATTCTTACCTTAAAACTTCAATTTGCTCTTGTATAACTTGCTAAAATCTGGAATAGGTCCATATCATCTCCTAGAATGTGTTAGTGCACCATCCTTGTATTTATAGATAACATTTGAATTAAAATTTGCACCTTGTTGCACCGTTATCATTCCACACATTGTTTTAACCTTAAATTAATTAAATAGAACGAATTTAACTAATTTAAACAGGATTGAAGAATGTTATGGGAAATAAGCAATTTGGTTAAGATATGTTTGATTTATGGAATTAGAACCTAGGGTTTTGTTGGTGAAATAATTTGTCGCAGTGCAGATTTTTGGGTATGGGGTGACTTCGAGTATTGAATGTAAACTAACTAAAATTGTGGGGTGGTTGTTAGGCTGAGGATCACATAGGAATACTCTACTAAACTTGTGGCAAAATGTTTGTACAATGTACAAGAGAGGAATTTGCTTAGGAGAGAGGTAAGGGGGAGTAGGAGAAATAGGGAGAGAGGGTTAATGCTATGAGTGGACTTGCAAAATAAACATACATTAGCTAGAGTAGGTCCACATTCAATTAGAAGAATTCAACCATGCAATCAACAACAAGACTAATAAATCAGAGACACAGTTCCATAAACCCATTAATCAAGGACACAAAGTTCCTTCTTGGTTGTATAAGTTCACAATGCTTGCAAAGTTGGAAAGTAGAGAGAGAGTAGAAAAACATAGACAAGGAAATAAAAGAAATGCAACTCTTATTGCTTGTAGTAGTAAAATCCAACAACTTACAACAATCAACAATTGCCAACATGATGGCCTTCTTTGAACACAAGGTTGGAGTTAGGACATGGAGATCATCACCTTTTTCCTCTTGGCTTCAAAATTCACCTCAATGACACAGAGGTTTCCTTTTTGAATGGAATCAATCTTAGGATGCTCGGACACCTTGCTCATATGCTCATTGAAATGGGTCCTTTTCTTCCAAACAAAAGAATTGCTCCTTCATTCAATTGAAAGTGCATAGTGTGAAATTATGAATCTATCAAGTCACTATGATTTTCTGCATTGTTTCAAACATATCTAGGTGCTCTTTTTTCAGCATGAGAGGCTCAACATACTTCTTTCTTGACCAATATCCTGACACTTACTATTTTTAGTAAGCCTTATTTTGAGAAGTCCATTTTAGTTACCAGTTGCTTAATCTGACACTTTTGAGTTTCCCTGATGTGCTAGGGGCAATGCCAACTCTGAGAATGAACTATTTGCACCACTTACTATTTATAGACAATGAGGCTTAAGAAGACTTGCTATTTTTTAGAAGTGGGTCTTCCCGGTGTCGGAATGGAATGAGAGTGGTCTCAAAAGTTTTGTTACTTCACAAGGATGTTTTGCTTCAATTTTTGGAGGATTTTACTCCACTTTTTCCATAGATCTGAAAAAATGAGTTTTTATTTCAGGAAACTTTGTTTGACCATTAAAAATAATGTAGACCACCATTAGATGCAAGGTTGGGATCATTTAAAAGACATTTTTGAGGTGCTGTTATTAAAATCTCATAGGGATCAGAGAAGGGGTTTGGGAGATATGAGCAACTTTCCATTTTTAGCATGTGAGGCTTCTGACATATTTTCAATAGCATAACAATAAGGAGAGTGAGCTTTTGGAGGAAAAATGAAGCTTTTTGTTCTCACTTGCACAACTTAACTCAAGTTTGACTCAAACAAGTTTAACCAGAGTTGGATGAGGGTTGATGTGGAGTTGCACCCTAAAAAATAGGGTACAAGAGAGATAAAACGGACACACAAGTGCGCTTTTGTATCAGATTTAGACAAGTGTCACTTTTTGGTTTCATGTGAGCAAAATGCAGGGGGCTAGAAATTAACACACGAGTCTGAAAGCTAGCTGAGAGAGGTGGAGCACACTTTTGTGTCCCCCTTGTCCCCTCTGCACATTGGGGACAAGTCAAGGGGACACGACAAGCTCAAAAATGCGCTAATGTGGTCTTCATCATGAGAAAGTGGTCTATTTTTGCATTGTGCTCACCTAACCACTCAAGTCACAAGTTTTAAGTGACAAAAAACATAACATCCATAAGAGGAGTGCACTTTTGTGTCACCCATGTCCCCCTTGCACTCAAGGACAATACAAGGGGACAACAATGGTGAAAAAGTCTGCCCAAGATTTTTGGAATGCTGATGAAAACTGCCAAGTGCATTTGAGGACACTGAGAGTGCTTTTTTTGCCCCGGGAGTATGGAATGATGTTTTGGGGTCAAACTTTATATGATTTTGACTCCAAATCACATGTTGAGGTCATACCAACCATTATCAAGAGCCAATTTTGCCTATAATTTGAATTTTGGCACCATTCACCCTTTCATCATGAAGGAGCAATAGCAGTGACTTGAGCTATCACAAAAAGTTATGTTTCCATTATGTGGAGAATTCCAAGAGCTTTCTATTGAGTATTTGATGAGCTTCCAACTCCTCCTGGAACTCCCAATATCTTTCGAATAAGTTGACTTTCTCGGTTAGAGCCTTCATTCTCTGTGCCTGAAATAATCCAATTTTGCTTAACTTGTTCTTGACATCAATTATTTCCACAGATTTTCCCTAAACTGCACCAACTAACTTTCATTACTCGCTTCTAGGCAAGAGTGGAAGTTCCCTTAAGTGGATGTGCCTGTGAGAGTGGTCTGGAGACATAGATATAACATAGAATCAAAAGCCTTAATAGTCAGCTGTATAAGTGAAACCGCCAAAGGAATTAGCTAATGCCAATCCACCAGTAGTGAGGAGGGAGGACTATAAATTGCTGCCACTCACTGCTATACACCACCATTCATGCCATTCTGGAGGAGCCCGCTTCAGGGATGTCGAGACTCTAAGATTCTAGAGCCAAAAACTTTGGAAATGTTCGATTATGTTAAAAAAATTAATCTTAATGTCATTGATTTTTTTAGTCATGATTTTGTATTTCCACGTCTATTGTTTTATTTAACATTGAAATGTTTAATTATTTAGCTTTTAACATTTCAATTATCGAGTTTTTAAGCATTTATTTTTTTACTTTTTTACCTTTTTAATGTTTAATTATATAATTTTTTAACTTTTACTATTTAAAACTTATTTTTATTTAACATTTATAAATTATAAAATTTAAATATTAAATATAAAAATAAATAAATAAATATATATATATATATATTTATATGTTTTACTTTTTAAGTATCTATTGTACGAACTAAGAGGGATTTAGGAGATCTTTAAGTGCTTTAGTGGTGATATTTTTAATAGGAGGTTATAAGAATGTCCGATGAATTATAAAGTGCAATTGACTTGCTTATATAGGCTTCCATAGGTTAAACATTCACATTATAGCTGACCTAGGGAAGATGAACCTACTTACATAATGTTTTCAATTTGGAAAAAGAGTCATTAGATGGGAGGGTCTAGGATAGACCAATTTGTAAAGATGAACAAGTCAAGATATATATATATATATATATATATAGATTGGGTTTAAAATGTGAGCACTTGTCTTAGCATAGGAAAAAAGCCAATTAGTGATGGAAACATCAAAATTTGGGAATGATGCCTGCAGATGGATGTATGGTTTTGGACAGTTAACCAGTGATGGAAGCATCAAAGTTTGGGAATGATGCCTATAGGTGGATTACTGCTTTAGTTAATTAATATTTCTTGAATGATTGATACACCAATGTGTAAAGATGAGTAAGCCAAAAGGGAGAGATATACATAGTGATTGGGCTTAAAACGTGAGCATTTTTTTAGCAAAGGAACAAATCCAAACTTGTCATTGCTAAAGGATAAGTTGTCAAATATGAGTGTCTACACACGTGTACAAATAACTAGAATCTTCTATATGATTGGATTCAAACTTTTGGTAAATGGGTGTTTTGAAAATAGAATATTTTTTCCTTACAAATTGAATATGCTCCTCTTCGCTATTGCCATTAAGTGGACGGACTAAAGCTTCTGGTCGCAATTTCTAGAAGGAGATGATCTCTAGCTTGTGAATAGTTTCTGATTTTCTTGCTCCATATTACAGGTCGCGATTCCGGGAGGTTGCGATTTTTGGTGACACTCTGTGGTAGAGCTCTTTCTTTGTGGTCTGCTCAGTGGTTGTGGTTATTGCATACACTTGCTCAGGCTTGCAGAATTGTTTCGGATGCCCCTTGACGGTTCACCTCCTTTGCTAATCTCTGTCCTGCCTATCCAATTTAACCTCCCCTTCTTTTGTTGCCGCATGCTAATTCCACAGAATCAGGTGGAAATGGAGGGCCAAATCAACTGTTGAAGACAACAAATTCAAGACCATTACATGTTTTTTGATGAATACACAGAATCTCGGCGATGACATAAATAACCTCATACAAGAACTGATCAACAAAGTCTAGAGGATGGAAGTAGTGAACTAGGCTCTTCGAGCTGAAGTTTGTGAACTCACTAACCGCGTGGCAACAGTTGAAATTGATAATGTTTTACTGAATGAAAGAATCAACAACATTGAAGGACACATTGCTTCTAAACATCCCAATGATACTTTGCATGTAGAGATCCTCAATCTCAAAAACAAGAAAGAAGAGATTAGATCACAGTAGGCTTCCTTTAAACACGAAACAGAAACACATCCAATCATGGGCACATGTTGTTAGTGGCAAAGATGGAACTCCCCACTATCGCTATTGTTGAGAAGGTCGTACAAGCTAAGCTCGTGGAAGAACGCACCAGACGCGAGAGGGAATTGAACCTCAAGGTGAGGGGGATTCCCCTACCCCTTTCATCACCGGACCCCATGGTTGTTGGGAGCTCGTTCATTAGGGATAACCTGGGTATCCCTGACATAACACTTGATCGAGCTTGGTTGGGTTATGACTCCACCCTTTTTCTTCGATTTAGTTCGACTGAGGATCGACTCAAGGCTTTTAGGTCGAAAAAGTTGCTATACTCTCTTCCCAATAAGATTTTCCTTGATGAAGATCTTACCATATCACATGTCTAGAGCTCAAATGCTCTAGAGAACTGGTTATGGCAGTGAGAAAAGAGGGAAAATGGACAATTATCAGGAATCTCAAAGAGGTTATGATGGACACTTTTCCTCCAAGACAGGAGTCTCGGCCTGGGACTTCCAAATGATGGGCCAGTTGGGAGAGGAGGCAGGGTACAAGTATGTCCATCAAGTGCTGGAATGGTAATGGTTCATTCTGGTATTCACCCGGCTTAATGAATGATGCTCTCGAGTCGTCAGATGTTCTCTTCATCACCAAGACTCACAAGAGCCCTGTGCAACCTCTCCTAGGTATCACGAGTTATCATTGGTACTCTGCTTGTAGACAAGAGACAAGGAGTTCTAGGGGTGTCAGGGGTTCAGGAGGCGTGGCTTATTTGTATAAGGATTCCCTTCGGAGTAGGATATCTTTGGTTGCCACATATGAGTTTGGCAGGTTCACGTGGGTCCATATTCGCGAGGCTGCCCCCATCTCAATGACATCTATTTTGTAGTTTGTTATTTCCCTCTTGCTTCCTCCTCGTATGCCATCCATAATGGTCTTGATGGTGATCCTTTTATCGACTTGTACACTAGCTTTACTCAGTATTTAGCGGTTGGTGAACTCATCCTTTTATGTGACTTTAACGCCCGTACTAGAGCTCTCCATGTTTCTCTCCACGACCGCTCAGAGGATGTGTTATGCACCCAGGCGCTAGATCCAGAGTCAGCGGGGCTTTACAAGACATTAGATGATGATTCAAGACCCCTCACATCTTATGGCCGACACCTTCTGCAGTTAGGTGAATCTCATCAGTTGTTGTTACTCAACGGACTCGCCTGTTTCCCTGACTCTTACCTCTTTACTTGCCGATCCTCATGGTGGAGGTGCAAGTGTGGTGGATTATGTACTTTCTAGTCAAAACCTCTTGTTGCTTGTCTGTCGTTTCTCTATCTCCCCCATGCCCTTGTGCAGATCATACTCTCCTTTCTTTATCTCTCCAGGTTGACATTCCCCCTCCAACCACTGTCCCCCTTCATGGCCATCCTCGTACCACTTTCCGGTTTGATGAGGGGGGCCCCAAAAACTGTTTCCTCCCACATCCGCCAACTTCTTCCATCCGAGTCCCAGTTCTTCTCTTGAGATTATGTTATAAGTACACTTGTCTCTCGTCCATCATCCGGGAGGTTGTTTGCAAATCTTTTCCTAACTCCACTAGATCCACCGTCGTTTCCCATCAACTCTCGTTTACCAGATCTTGCCCCATGAACAAATGGTACGATGACAAATGCAAGTCCTTTCACCGCCAACTTCATCACGCCTTCATCCATGCTCATCTGTCCTATCCCACCACGAAAGCCGCCTACCGTTGTCTCCTCCGCCGTAAGAAATGCCTCTTTATTTCTCGGAAGAGATGAATCTTATGTGCTTCCCTCTGACACTCTCCCAACCATTTTCGGCGCACCATCCTCCCTCACACCAACACTTCTTCTTTAGGGGGGAACCTCGATTCGATGATCACCAACACCTATACTCTCTCTAGTACAGTTGTCTGGGCAATCACATATGGTTCAGTTTCTGAGACATGCCTTGCCACTTATTCACATGAATCAATAGAGGACTAGTTGAGCTGATTAATAGCCCTCCTCGAGAGATAGTGCTGATCGAAATCAGGATTTCAAGAAAAATCTCTTCCAAGATGGTCTCTCATGGACTCCCTTATCTAGATCCACTGATATCTTTAACCACGTGGCATGTTAGGTGGTGTGTGGGCCTGGTCTGCCATACTATTCACTCGATACATAAATTGGGCTTCAGATCCTGAGACGACCATGGTGGGCCACACTTCTCTCGTCGCTTGCATTAGTTTCTGCAATGCAGACTTTCCCCCAACTTGGAGCATAGGCATTCAGAGCTGACAAGTGGGTTTAGGGCTAGCGTATCAAACCATTGATCATATCTTGAGAGCCATCATTGAGGAGGCTCTGATCTCTCATCAAAAAGCTACTGTTGCATCCAGGGCTTTGGAAAGCGTTTGACTCAGGGGAGGGATGCCCGAGATCCAGATACTCAATAGTACATTGGCATATTGAGTTCATCATGAGACTATTGGACCATTATCGATCGTCTCGCAGGTCGTGGGGTAACAAATTGCTAGGTATGCACCTGGGGTCAAACAGGGCTGTGGTCCCCCACTTTGTTTGGATCTACATAGATGAGCTCGAGACCTTTCTTATGAGCAGACCTGGACAATAATGGGTGCCTCCTCTACCTTTTGAGGCTATTCTCTTGTTTGACGCGATGTTGCCCTGATCACCTTCTACCTAAGGGACTTCAGACATTGGAGCCTTAGCTCTAACTGTGGATCATCAGTTGATGATCAACCTTGGTAAAACAGATAGTTTATCCACACCACTTGGGTTGAAGACCTCACACCTCCATTTGTTCTTCAGGGGGCAGAGATCGAGATCGACCAACACCTATACTTACTTGGGAGTCAGTTCTCTGGTCCATGAATTTGTTTGGGCCCGTACTTTCAGAGTCAATGGAGACCATTCTTTAGCCCTCCTGAGAGATGCTTTCGTTCCTTTCAGGACATCTGCATTCCAAGATGTCTCTCATGGACTCCCTTACTCAGGGGAGTGTTCGAGATAGATACTCGTACTGTGGGGGCATTTATTGTTCATTAGAGACTATTGGCCATTATAGACATTCTCCTTGGTCGTGGTCGTCAGTTGGTATGCTGGGGTGCCCCCCAACTGGTCTCTTGGAGTTTGTGGGTATACAGATGGACCGTCTCCCTCCTTTTAGGTATTACTTGGATGCGCTTGATCATCTTATACCTACCAGACATGAGCTAAACATGATCATCAGGGATGATATTTACAGGCAGTTTATCCACACCACTTGGGTGAACCCTCATGGTGGGTTATGTCCAAAGATGGCCTTTTATGCGGAGCACTTTTTGGAGCTCAGTGATGGTCTTATTGTCCGCCATCAGTATACTCTTTGCCATTGGATGCACGCTCTTTGCATCCCCCTGAGCCAGTTTAGAGTGGGATCTCATAGGCTTCGGTGCGAGACAAATCACCAAATTGATCGTTCAAATAGGATTTACCAGCTTTATAGTCTTTAGAAGGTCAAGACAGAAGCACACTTTGTCTTCCGCTGCCCCCTTTACTACGAGATCAGGAGGAGGCTTCATTGCCTCTTCAGGAGGACCCGAGTTCTTTTTAACTTCTACAGGGAAGACCAAAAGTGTTTGGCTCTTTACATGTAGGAGGCCCTGAGGCTTCGTGATTACACTCTTCAGACCCCTTCCAGACCAGATTCTATCCTAGCTGATCGCTTCCTTTTTCACGTACTACCGTCAACGAGAGGCACTACACACTAGATTGATACTAGTTCTGTATCATCCTCTAGATCAATAAGGTCCAGAGAGACCATACATAGCTCCCCGAGATCTCATCAACACGACTATACCAGTTCCAGCACCAGGAGACAAATTAGATCCACTAGGTCCTTGCGGAGTACCACATTGTCTAAACAACAGTACGTTAAACGACCTTGACATCTCACTGCCTCTTCTTCTGATCATCATTCTATCCAAAGTTTCTTTCAGTCGACCTCAGATGTTAGGAGAGTTGGGTTTACCACTCCTTGATAGGCATTCCTAATTGCCTCTCCTAGGGCCTTCTTTCTTTTCTTCTTGGGCATTTCCACCCTCCCATTTTGGGTTCGTGGCATGTCCATTCCTTCTTTCTAGTTATGTTTTCTCCCGCTTTCTTCCTTTGTATTGCCCCTACTTTGTTTGTACTTCTTTTGGGAATCGTTTGGTTCGCCTGCTTTGTACTGACACATGTGTACTCTGCAGTCCCGTTGACCTACTTTTGTGGTCATGTGTTGGACATTAAAATATTTATCTTAGGTTATGTTTTTTTTATAAGGGGTAAATAGTTTTGAAGGGACTATAACCTGTTACAAAAAGTGCTCAAAAGCCAGATAGAGCAGAAAAAACAGTCCATAGTTTTGAAGGGACTATACCCTATTACAAAAAGGCTCCATAGCCAAATAATGTAGTAAATACATCAAGTTTGGATCGACATTTAGATTATACATGAATATCCAACTATAGTTATCCGAGAAACTATACAAAAGGATCAAAACAGTGACAAAATTGCAACAAAGCAACATGAAAACAACATCCTGACAACATCAAAACAGAAAACCACAAGTAAGGATAGTCCTCTTCACTTGTTGCTTTGTCAATCTTTGTCCTTACCTTCTGCAGAGAGGTGAAGAGTGCCAAGGCAATGACATGGGAGGGATCCTTCTTGTCCAGCTGTGAGAGAATCAAGTCCCGTACTGGTCTCGGCTCCCAAATGGTAGCATGAATGTCGTTGAGCACACATACACTTTTGATATGTTGCTCCATGAAATTGTAGATAGCCTTAAGCACATAAATGGTGTAGTCATGTCTTCCTTTTGTATTTCCCAGTCTGTTATCCAGTGAGTTAAGCTTCTTGTATATTTCAAGAATCTGATCATTATCCTGTTCAGGGTCATTTTGTATTTTCCTTTTGCCTTCTCTCTTACAGACCTGCTTGAGCTCTTCGTTCAAAACCCCAACCTTCTTTTCCAGTATGTCAATTCTATTGAGAAGGACTTCCTCCCTTTCCGTAGTAGAAGCACCGGCTGGATTGCTAATGTGAAGCAGATTTTTTATTTTAGCGTACTCAATTTCTTTGTTGCTATAAGGATTCTTTGGGAGGGGAAGGGATGATTACGGGGGTAAAATAGGTTTTTGGTTTTGATTTTTCTTCGACCAGAAGCAGTGGTGGGGCAGTGGAGCTAGGGTAAGGGGGGGGGGCAGGGGCAACAGGTATTGAATGATGTTGGGAAAGGCAATGGCGGTGAAGCAACAAAATGAGGCCTTGGTGAATGGGGGTGGCACGAGTGTGGTTTTGAAACTCAAAAACAAAGCGTTCTAGGGAGTTTAAAAGATAATGCGGAAAGCTAACATGCAAATTCTTATGTTATGTAATCTTATCTTGTATAACTTGCAAAATAAAGAATAGATCCATGTCCTCTCCTAGATTGTACTAGTGCACCTTGTCTTTATACATAACTATTGAATTCGATTTTCCGTCGTATTGGTGCACCAATTGAAACATAAAGGGTGGAAATGGGGAACAAAACTCAACAATGTCAATTGTAGCTGAAATAGGTATACGTAAACACATTTTTAGCCATTTATGTGAGTTGTCCATTTCTATGCGGTGCACAAATGGTCATTTCTAACGAAATGACAAAATTGTAAAAGGTTCCAAAAGTACAGAGGATAGAGAGAAATATAGAGAAAAGGGATATAATAGGAAATAGAGGAAGTGATGTAGAATGGGGTCCACACGGAAAATATTGAGAAATAGGTAAGCAAAAATGATGTTGAAGGTGTTGGCAACACATGAAAATAGTTGGATAAATCATTTAACACATGAATATGTGCCAATAAGAGTATACTTTGAACTAATTGTCCATGAATAGAAAAAACACAAATACCATAGCAATTAACAAGTCTTGTACCAAAATTAGGTGTCTAAAATATATTTGAGAATCTAGTAATGGAATGATTACATAATGGAATGATTACATTTAGTCCTATTTGATAGAACCCTTTAGTGTTTTTTTAAAACTTCACAAAAGTCTTCACATATTTTGTGAATATGATTAATGTTTTATCATAGGTTTTGCCATAGATTTAAAACACTCGGAAAATGACAAGTACTCTCGAAAAACCATGAAAAATAAAGGCTATTGAGAAATATCTGCATAACATGTGAGCCTAATGAGTTTGAGTTAATTCCTCAACTATTGTTAAATTATAATAGTCAACCGTAATAGTGTCATTTTCACTTTCGAAATCGATTTTGTTTTTTCTCAACTAAAACAAATTTAATCATTTAATAGTTGGTGTGACGTGATTTCCATCAGTTTTGAAGGACTTTGACGAGGATATGTATGCGGATGATTACAAGGAGCTGGAGATGACATTATGGTGCATTATACTCTTTTTTTGGGTTGAAAACTAAGTACTTGCAACCCTGAGTTATTTACTCAACTATTGTTAAATAATAACATTCAACAATATAAAAATATCATTTTCACTTCTACAATTGATGTTTTTGCTCTACTATAACATATTTTATCATTTATCAGTTGTGATATGATTCCCATCAACTTTAATTTTTTTGAGGGGGATATGTTTGCATATGATTAGGAGTTAGAGATGATATTATTGTGCATTATACTTTTTTTTGGTTTAAAACTTATTTATGGTTGTTGAGTAATTGACAACTACAATTTTTTGAACCATGTTTTGCAATATATGTACTTCTCCATCTATTTATCCTCTCTTTGATGTAGAGTTGACAATTTTTTAGATGTTTTGTACAAACCTAATAAATTGGATTTTTTTTTTGCTTGTTATAAAGTCCTTTTTTAGGGGGGCTCAAGAAATGACCAAAATATGAGATTTAAAAGTAAAAAATCACATTAGGGAGCTGCTGTAGATGGCTAATATCAACCCTGCAGTCTACAAATTAGGCCCTTCCTAGGGCGGCGACTTCCTTGGAGGAGTTAAACCCCTCAAAGGTGGGTTAAACCTTTCTACCACCCTTCAATTCTTATGCCAAAATTATTAAGAAACCCTCAACAAACACAACCAACTGTTAGAAATCAGGATTGGGCTTGAAAATAATTAATTTTGGAAACTCTCAACTAGCGAAGGTCGACAATCTTGGAAAAACAGTAAAACACCTCCAAAATTCACGAAACTCAAGATCTCGACTTTTAAAGTTATGGAGAACAAGATAATAAATTCAGATTGATCAAATTATCATCAACACATACCAAATAATACTCCCAAGTGGGTTGCTCCACTTCAAATAAATAGATTATTGATCCAAAGAGATAAATCATGCGAGGAAATGATAATTTTTTGCTCTCTAAACCAGCTTACATATAGAAATCCTTATGGCTCCACAAGTCCTTGATCAAGGGTTTTTGTCCTTGAGAAAAGTCCTCAATCAAGGGGTTTCGTCCTTGAGAAAGGTAGGAAAGGTGCTTCACAAGCAAACCTTAACCAAGATATGAAAATTCACCAAAACATAATTTAATTATGGCCAAGCAACCTCCTTTTATAACCCAAGGAGTGTTTTACAAATATAAAAATGATGGCTGACCCCGTAAGGTAAGGGGTTTTAAATATTTAATTGGTATTTGGAGCCTACATGTTTATAATACCTTTATTTCCTAACTACTTAAGTCCAACCCAATAAAATACATGATAAGAAATAAAATAACTACCTAAAGAACAATAAAAATATAATCTAGATCCTCCCCTTGCTTTCTTCCTTAGACCCACGCATAGAAGAATGGGTTAAGGTCTTCAAAAATCAGCCTTCAAAAAGGGACACGACAATCCCCCCTTCCCAAGATTGCTTGTCTCCAAGCAATACAAGTGTCCGGATTCCAAATAAATCTCAGCTCCTCGTCCTTTGATATACCTGCACATGAAGCAAACTTTTTAAAGAAAAATGTGTCCCCTTCTTCATCCACTCTTGCTTTGTAGACATGATGATAGGCTTTTCTTCTTTGCTTGCCAAGGCCTCATAAATACTATCCAAACATTGGTTGTTCCCAATTTCCTTCCTGTTGTCCCAAACATAGCTGTAAGCAGGTATTTTGTCCCTTAAATCAGAAGGATAGTAGCTGGGATCCTTTTTATAATAGCTGAAAACACATCAACAATGATAGTAGATTGCAAACCCTTCAACCTCATGGCTGGATACTCCTCTCTAATTGTCAAAATAATGGATAGGGAGTTAAAATTGTTGCGGACAACGTATAAAACAAAAATGTAACAACTGTCATAATGATTACTTGGCCTCCAAAAGATGCTTAAATTGTTGCGGACAACGTCTAAAACAAAAATGCAACTGCTGTCATAATAATTACTTGGCCTCCAAAAGATGCTTCTAAGCTACCATAAACTAATCTCTTCAAAATTTGGCTTAGATCAAAACTTGTGAGTGCTGGTATGTAAGTATAACAGACATACCTTGCCTGAAATTTTGTCCCAAACAATACCAAATATGTTGGAACATTGGCCTTAATTATTCTCAATGGGTGAACTCTCTTACCCATCGTTTCAAATAAAAATAATGTCTTCAAATCTGCCCCTCTATTGCTTTCCCAAGAAGGTATGCACAACTCAACAAATGAGATTGGGAAAAACACCTCATCTTGGTTATAGCATTGTACTTCATTACTCAAGTTCAAAAATGTAGTGGCTAACAAATATTTTGTGAGAGTTACTCTTGCCTTGTTAATGTCACTAGATGAATAGCACCACTTCCTTGTTATCGAAATCCTCTCATTGGCTGTAAATAGAATGTGGAACAAACTAGAAATAATAGCCACAAGATCTAAAATAACTCACATAATGATTTGGGGTTCATGATCCACTTTTTCCAAACTCATCTCATTCATGTTTGAAAGATGACTTACACTCCAAAGCTCTTCGGAATTCACTTTATGGTAATAAGCATTCCTACCACGTGTGAGTAACCTTTGTTGTGGAGAATTTTTTGATTGTAAGTGCCTTACTTGCTGCCCCAAAATAGTTCTTCGATGTTGTTCCTTCTTGCAAACTCCTTCCATGATGTTAATAACAAACTGATTTTTGATACATTCAACCGTGATATTTTTTTTTCAATCAGATGTTATATGAGAAAGCAAACCACAATGTGATTTCCAAGCATTTGCTCTTGTATTCTCTTCATCCTTTATACTTTGAATTCTGATTTCTTTGACTTTTTCATAGAATTTCAATTCCTTATCATGATAATTGAGGGTGTATTCTCCCCAAAGATTTCAGCCTCATGAAAAATTCATCACATACCACATATTTTTCTAGGAGATGTGATAGCTGTCCCATTCTCTTTGTGCAAGGTATGGTAGTGCCACTCTATACAAGCCTATTGACCCCTTGGTTATGAAGAAAACCGTTCACCTTGAATGGATGATAAGTAGGTGTGCACACATTAGAGCAAGGTTGTTTCCCTTTCACCAAATTCTCTCTAGCTCTTCCATATTCATGGAATGAAAAAGTGAACTTATCATAATGCCCTTGATGCCTCAAACATAGATATTTTCCCGACACCGCACCTATATTCCACATGCAGAAACAATATTGAAATTGAGCCGAAGAATCCATATAACAAGAAGTACTTCTTACCTCCTTGTTTCGTGGAGTATTGATCTGTAAACTTCTACTTTGGAAAAAATTACAAGACCACAAAATGCTGTTTCTACATTCAATTATTGAAAATGATAGAGAAACTAAAAGCTAGTGAATGAATCTTAGTGCTTAGAACTACTTGCAACAAATTAGAATGAACAACTTAATGCAAACACAAGTTTTTTATCTTGGAAACCCGCGATTTAGGGAAAACCAATCGGGAAGGAAAATTACTTTTTCTTCCCACTTCTATATTGGCCAATTTAAACAATTACAAATTACAATAAGCTGAAGGAAGGAAGACAACAATGTTACTTCCACCCTCCATACTCGCTTGCTCTGCACTTCCACCTTGCTTCTACAATTCAATTCCAACACCAAAGTCTTCTTGCTCACTTCTCCCATGAATCCATGATGAATTCCACTTGTTCTCTTGCTTAAATAACTTGTTCCCCATGTCCTCCCGTGCACTGGAGAATGGGAAGATACATTCAAGGAAGAGACACTGCTAAATGTTTGAAATTCGTGGCCATTTGTGGCTTTATCTATTTTTGTTTCATTAGTGACAGGATTGATGGTGTATGCAGACCGATAATTATGTAACTGCTGTGGCGGTTACATAATCGCCGTTTTGTGCGCTGGGACGGTTATGCAACCGCCAGGATGATTACGCAACCGCTACTTTGCATAGAGTGGTAGTTATGTAACTTAACAGTTTGGGCTTTTTTTTGATTGATTTTTCTTCTGGTTCTGGTTGTATTGATGAAGTGGTGTTCCTTTAGAACCCTATGGATCACACCTCCCTTGTTCAAGAGGCTTTTGGTCCCACAAAAGCTTAGTGGGGGAGTAGATGAGGAAACAACTCCCTCACTTTCTCCTTCGAGTACCACCAGGCCTGCCTTGGTGTCTTCCCCTTGAGTCTAATTTGCCAAGACTCTTGTGGACCTCTCCTTGTCTCTTTGATCTTCTGTTGTAGCACTACGTCCTCCTCTAATTTGCCACATGAGTCGAATACGCAATCCTCTATGGAAGGTAGTAACTGAGTTTCTTCTTCTTCGTCAAGCATGAATGGCTCATATAGGTGATGGTTCTCGAAATTTACTACTGAGTACATCCGCATGAAATGTGCCAAAGCAAGCCTAAAGGCATTTTCTCCAACCCGCTCCAGTATAGTGAAGGGTGCATACCGTAGTGGCTTGAGTTTCCTTGCTTGGCCTTGCAATCTCTCCTTGTTCAAATAAAGCCAAACCTTATCTCCAACACGAAGTTTGTGCTCTTTATGATGTTGATGGTGTCTAGCCGTATACTTCGCTTAAGATTTCTCCAATTGTTCTTTCACCTTGTGATGGATTTTCCGGATCGTCTCAACGAACTTTGCTGCTCTAGTCGCCTCTGAATCATGTATCTCCCCATCTTCCTGCTGCCCAACCGCAATGTCTAATGCATTAGTAGGTATATATCCTAAGCATGTTTCAAACAGTGATTGCATAGTGGATGTTTGTACCTCCCGGTTGTAGGAATGTTGAATGTAGGCTAAGGATTCACCCCAATTCCGTGGATATTTGCTATTATCTCCTCTAATCAGTTGTACCAAAGTCCTATTCACTACCTCCGTTTGTCCATCTGTTTGTGGATGGAAGGCCGTGCTCCTCTGGAACCTGGTGTCCATCTTGTCCCACAAAGCATTCCAAAACTTCCTCAAGAACTTGGAATCTCTGTCAGAAACATTAGACTTTGGCAAACCAAAATGCACCCATACATCAGCAAATAAAAGTTAAGATGCCTCACTTGCTTTTATTACCTTTTTACATGCCATAAGAACACACATTTTATTGAATCTATCTACAACAACATATAGAGAATCACAGCCATGTTTGGACATAGGTAGTCCTACAAAATCCATTTTATATCTTCCCAACGATGAGTAGGGACCGGTAAAGGCATATACAAACCTTCCTTCCTGATTTTAGGTTTGCTTGTACAACAAAGTTTACATCCTCTGATGAATTGGGATACTTTTTACATATTAGGCCAATACACGTACCTTTGCAAGTGGGCCATGTTCTTGTCAACACCAAAATGTCCTACTACTTTCGAGGTATGTGCTTCCCTCATCAATATAAGTCTTTTTTCTTTCGGCACACAAAGCTTCCCCCGTCGATAGAGCAACCCAACTTTGAGATAACAATCTTCAATACCCATCTTTTTAGCCCCTTAGGACTGCAGTTGTTGATATGTTACCCCAAAATCTTTGTCTTGAGCATATGCCTCTCTGTCAGCTTCCTTCATAAGGGCTCAATATGAGAGATGATGGCTAAACTAGAAATTTTCTCCTGTGTGGGCGGCCTTGAAAACACGTCTGCCACCAAGTTTGTGCTACCTTTCTTATACTTGATCACTAGATGGAACTGCTGAAAGAAACCCATCCATTTGTAGTGCCTTGCCTGCTGCAACTTAGACCGTGCTTGCAAATATTGGAGAGGTTTGTGGTCAATGTGCACAATAGTTTTTTCACCCAATAAATAATGTTTCCATTTCTTAATTGCCTGAACTAGTGCATACATTTCTTTATCATATACTGAATGTTCCTTAACTGCTGAAGTGAAAGTTTTAAATGATAACATACTGGCTTATCTCCCTGTAGCAACACTGTTCCCATAGCATAATCACTGGTATCTGCTCTACTTCAAAGGGCTATTGCAAATTAGGAAGAGCAAGTATTGAGCATGACTAATTTGTTATTTTAAAAACTCAAAAGCATGATCTTGTTCCTTACCTCAGTCAAAACCTTTACTCTTTGCGACCACTGTGTGTAGAGGTGCTGCAATAGTGGAGAAACCCGAAATGAACTTCCTCATGTATTGTACTGCTCCCACAAGACTTCTAGTCTCTGTGGTTTCCGTTGGTGTTTGTCAGTTAGTGATGGTTTCCACCTTCTTTGGATCCACTCATAGCTCTCCTCCAACCACATGCTCAAGATAGACAAGTGGTTGTTTGGCAAATTCACACTTTTTCATATTGCATAACAGTTGTTTCTCCTGAAGAACATGCAAGACTTGCTGTAAATGTGTTAGATGTTCCTCCCATGTGGCACTAAAAATCAGAATATGGTTTAGATAAACAATGACACATGAATCTATGAATTCCCTCAATACATCATTCATCAATCTCATAAATGTAGTGGGTGCATTACATAATCCGAATGGAAGTACTAACCACTCATACAAATCTTGTTTTGTTTTGAAGGCAGTCTTCCATATATCCTCCTTCATCCTGACTCAGTGATAACCTGACTTGAGATACAACTTCGTGAAGAACTTTGCATGCTGAAGCTGGTCTAAGAGGTCATCTATGCGTGGGAGTGGATATCTATTCTTTATGGTAATCTTGTTCAAGACATGATAGTTGATGCACATTCTCCAAGAACCATCACAATAGGCGACCCGCATGGCGAGGTGCTCAAATGTATTACCCCTTGGTCTAGTAGCTCCTGGAGTTGTTTCTTTACCTCTGTACTCTCTGACAAGGATTACTTGCACAACTTGATATTTGGTATAGGGGACTCCAACAACGGTTGAATCTCATGCTCTACCTCCTGTTTTGGTGGTAACCCACTGGGAGTTTGGAATACTTCTTGAAAAGACTGAATTATGCTATCCAAACCCTTCATCCCTTTGTTAGAAATATTTGAAAGTTCTACCCCATTTTGCTTATCCTTTAATAAAAGTAAACAAAACTGATTATGATATGCCTGAATTAGTCTTTTTGCTTGGTTAACACTTACCATAGCAAGTTTTGACTTACGCTGGTGTGCCTGAATGTTGTAATTGACTCCATCCTTGACCCATCTGTATCGGTTCTCCCTTCTCATGAATATAACATCCTTGATATACAAGGACTGCCGAAAACATCAAAAACATTAAGTGGAATTACATTAGCCTCCAATACACTTATATGTTGAGAATTTATCTCAAACTTGAACTTGCATCTTCTCGTTACTTGAATTTCTACACCCTTCTTCACCCATCCCAAAGGATAAGGATGTGGATGCTCATAAGTTTGAAGACCAAGCTTCTTTACATCCGCATCAGAAATCAAATTAGATTGAGAACCGTTATCAACGAAAGCATTTGCCTTAGTTCTATTGATTTGGATTTTGATCTGAAATAACTTACTCATCTCATCCCCTTGTTCTTGGCTGTCCATGTTGGTGGCCGTGCATCCTAGGCTCTCGTCTACATCAGAATCATCCTCAATCTCTACCTCCCCATCTGTCTTTACAGCTGTCATGGATTTCTTTAAATCCTTGGTTCGGTTCTTTAGGTGTAATTCCGGATGTAACTTCTAACATGTAACGTCAGTATGACCATCGATATCACAATTCTTACAAAACTTCTTGGGATCTTTACAAGTATTCAAAGTATTAGCGGTCTGTTTACCTTTCCCTTTCCATTTACATTTGTTACTTGTTTGTCCCTGCTCTTTCTTTGGGTGATTTGTCGACTGCTTTGTCCTCGACTCTGTTTCTCCTTGCTTCTTTTCATCATCAATATAATATGCTTGCACACATGCTTCATTGAGATCCTTGGGCTTCGTGGAGATGGCCTTCCTTCGAAGGTGAGTGTGAAGTCCTCCCAAATACTTGGTCAGAATATCCTCATCCTCCAAGTCCATATTAAGCAACATGGCTTGTCTTCAACACTTGTGTAATACTGCACACTTTGACCACTACTTTGTCTAAAATACTGCTATTTAATCATTTGGCCAGTCTTATGGCCAATAGGATAAAATTAGATCTAAGCAATTCCTTAAAACCCTCCCAAGATCTTACAATATGACATTTCTTCTTCTCACAAGTGGCTAGATGGGTTTCCCACCAAACTAGAGCATGTCCTTCCATTTTGAGACGTGCAAGGGTGATCCTTTGTGCCTCAGTGACATCATGAACACTAAAATAAACCTCCAATAGTTTTAACCATTTATCAAACAATTTTGCATCTACTTGTCCTTCAAAGATTTTTATCTCAACTTTAAAAGGAACATGATCAAATTTTAGCTTCTCTCTTCCAACTGGAATTTTTTCCTCACGCTCTTCCACATCTTCTTCCTCATCGTGGCTCTTTCCTATGCCAAACTTTTCGGCCAAAGCTCGAATGATTGAGTCCATGGAATCTTGTTTAATTGATGTCGTCTTTTGCAGATTTGAGAGTTCTTGCTGGTTTCTATACAATCTTTCCATAGTCTTTTCTAGAATCTCAATTCTACAGACGAAGTTCTCTTCTTCCATTTGATCTCTAACTTTTTACTTCCACTTCTTCATAGATATATATCTGGATCGCAAGGTAAAACTTCTTCACCTTTGGACCTTGTCACTGTCATACAAATCACACAAGAACGAATACTATAGTTCTGGATAATAATTAACTTAGATACCAAAACGATTTGTAAACTTCTACTTTAGAAAAATTTACGAGACAACAAAATGTTGTTTCTACTCTCAATCATTAAAAATGATAGAGAAACTGAAAGCTAGTGAATGAATCTTAGTGTTTAGAACTACTTGTAGTAAATTAGAATGAATAATTGCAAATACAAGATTTTTATCCTGGAAACACCCGATTTGAGGGAAAACCAGTCGGGAAGGGCATGCTCCTTAATCTCGATGGAAGGACCTCTTCTCCCTAGGGTTGAAACATTCTTTTTGGCATGATGTACTTCTTCCTTTGGCACTAGGGTTCTTAGTCGATAATGTCTTTCTTTTGTCCTTAATTTGATGGAATCCGTGAAAGACATTGCCTCTTGAAACTCATCGAACATTGCATGGTACTTTTCAAGCCATATGGTGTAATCATGAGCTTGTCTAGGACTCCCATGTGGAGCGACTGCCTCTTTGGCCACGAACTGGGTTTGTAGGGCCTTGCAAAAGAAATTTTCTCCTTATTTGATTCACGAAGGTTATAGGAATCCTCTTCCCTCTTGGCCGAATCACCACCTTGCATGTTTTGGATGGCTAGGGAACGACTATTCAGTACATCCACTATTCTTTCTTGTGTCTTCATGATCATTTCCAATTTTTCATCCCCGGTCTCTGCGGTTTTCTTCTTTTCCCTTCTCTGGTAGTACTGTATACCGTTATCATCTACCATACTTAAGAGGCTGGGAGGATGGAAATCTAATACCATTGTAATGTGCCTTTTTAGGGGGACCCAAGAAATGACCAAAAGCTGAGATGTAAACTTAAAAATTTGATTAGGGAGCTACGGTAGATGGCTGATATCAACCTTGCAATCTACAAGTTAGGCCCTTCCTAGGGCGGCAATTTCCTTGGAGGAGTTAAACCCCTCAAAGGTGGGATAAACCTTACTAACACCCTTCAATGCTTATGACAAAATTATTAAGAAACCCTCAATAAACACAACCAACTGTTAGAAATCAGAATTGACCTTGAAAATAATTAATTTTGGAAACCCTCAACCAACGAAGCTCAACAAGCTTGGAAAAATAGTAAAACACCTCCAAAATTCACGAAACTCAAGATCTCGACTTTTAAAAATATGGAGAACAAGATAATAAATTCAGATTGACCAAATTATCATCTACACATACCAAATAATACTCCCAAATCATGCAAGGAAATGATAATTTTTTAGCTCTCTAAACCAACTTGCATACGAAAATCCTTATGGAAGAGTTTTTGTCCTCCACAAGTCCTTGATCAAGGGTTTCCGTCCTTGAGAAAAGTCCTCAATCAAGGGTTTTGTCCTTGAGAAAGGTTCGAAAGGTGCTTCACAAGCAAACTGTAACCAAGATATGAAAATTCACCAAAACATAATTCAATAATGGCCAACTGACCTTTTTTTATAACCCAAGGAGTGCTTTACAAATATAAAAACGATGGCTTTTAAATATTTAATTGGTATTTGGAGCCCACATGCCCATAATACCTTTATTTCCTAACTATTTAAGTCCTTTTGGAGCACTGGGCTTCCCAATAGGATACATGATAATAAATAAAATATCTACCTGAACAACAATAAAAGTATAATCCAAATCTTCCCCTTGCTTTCTTCCTTAGACATACAGGGAGAAGAATGGGTTAAAGACTTCAAAAATCAACCTTCAAAAAAGGACACAACACTTGCTTATGCTTTGATTGTCACCAATGCTAAGTACTTGTCTGTGGCAATGGGAGATCAATCAAGATTTTTCTTATTTTAATAACACAAGAGTGCAATTATTGGTACTCAAGCCCATACACACCACCTCCAAAGTGCTATTGTATCATCCATCTACAGGTTACACATTTGAGTTGATGCAAACTAGTCCTTAGTTTGGCTATAAGCATCCATGTCTTTGATAATATATGCCCATGTGTAAGTTTTTTGATGGTGTTTATATGCGGGGTTGAATTCATTTAGGCCATGTTTCATACTTTAAAATTTTATTGATGTGAGTGCTATAGTTGGTTGTTTCTTTCTTATTTAAGAAAATGCTTTAAATGTCATTTTGCACCACGTCCAAAGTGCAAAATAGAAATTTCTATCTTCCAAAGCGATAATATGTCATCTATCTACAAGTTTCACATACCCTTTTGGTTTTGTGATCGATATTTGGGCATTCGTGTGAGGTAATGTGTGATCTATTCATTTACTTGTTTTGATTTATGTAAACACACTTTCTTCTGCTAGTTTTTTCCTACTACATTATAGGCCATCTATTGGTTTCCATTTATGATGTCGTCAAGAAGCCTAACAAATATAGGTAACCAAAATGGGTGTGGTACACTAGTTTAAAGATCTTTTGGGGGGCCCAAGTACGGCTTTTGGTACAACCTTACAAAAATCATGTAAAATACTAAAAAATATAGCTAGATAAGCAAAACAATAACCATGCAATTTACAAAGTAAATATATAAGTCAAATAAAACAAATTATTGATGATTCAATGCCAAATGTTATGACATTCATTGGTCAAACTTATAATAAGTATATTGTTGAAATGTTACAATGTTGACACAAAAATAAAGACAAATCAGTAAATTGATTATATTCATAATCATATTGCTCTTTAATGTCTTCATAAAGAGTATGAACACGATCATATGGTTCACGAGAACCACAAGCACTAGTAGTGTTGCCCTCGCTAGCTTCGGTGTGTAGAAGTGCAAAGTATCCTCTAGCTCTAGGTCTAGCAATGGACGTTTAATGTGTTAAAATATCTTTTAAAGTTGTTTTAACATAAAAGCTAATAAAAAAATAAATAAAAAAAGTGTTTTTAGCTTGGTTTGTTGTGTGTTCTCACAGGGTATTGCGGGACATACTTGGGTTTGTCTTTGGACATACTCAAATGTAGCCAAATATGTTTTGCCGTACCCTCCACATTTATTAGATGACGAGGTTGTGTTTTGTACTTGGTATGTTTTGTACTTGGACCTGCCCCCTATACCAACAAATGAAATATTGCCCTCTTTAACAAAAGGTGCATGTTTTTGCCAAAAGAATCTCATACGAGAACTAAATTTTGATTTTAATAGTGTTTATGATTAAACACTTTTGAAATCACTCTATTTTGAACTTGATGTATTGTTGGCGGAAATCTCACACTTTTAGAGCAATATTGGTTGGACAAGTAATTGAAACAAGACACCAATTGTTTTTCACTCTCATAATTTTGAGCTGCTCCATTTATTTTGTAGAGCTTAAAACACTTTCCATCCGCCTTATATCCTTGTATTCTCTTCATTCTACATGACTTCATATTTACTTTGTTCTTGATATTATGGCAAGGATACTTGTATTTTGACACTACTGCTAGTGGGTACTGTTATCCAAAATTCACCCCCCCAGGGTAATTTTGATAACATGCATCAGAATATTCAAGTCCCAGGCAAATTGATTGATTCAGAGCAAACATCATGTTTCGGAGGTTCTCTCAGATATTTTTCTAACTCTCCTGTCCAGGCTGAAAAGAGTAGGCTATGAGAAAATGCGGAAAAAAAGGTTGCAGAAGGCAAGTAGGTTGATCCAGAAAAAATTGTGAAAATCGGCTAAGTCCTAGTCCTAGGAGCAACTGGGACATCTGGGACAAAAAGGCGCGGATCGGCCGAAAAGTCTCTAGGCGGCCCAAATGGCAACTGGGACATCTGGGACAAAAGTACGCGGCGGGCGCGAAAAGCCGATCCGGCCAAAAGAGAGAAAAAATTGGCTAACTGTTGAGAGGGTCGCCTTTGGGACAAGCGGGCCAAAAGGACGCGAACCGGCCGAACCGGGGGAAAAAGGTCGAGGCAGTCCAAAGCAAAGTGGGACATTCGGGACAAATGGACGCGAACCGGCCGGTTCGCGCGAAATCAGCACAAGGAGCACTAAGCATATGGGACATCCGGGATGAAAAGACGGGACGCGAACCGGCCGGTTCGCGCGAAATCAGCACAAGGAGCACTAAGCATATGGGACATCCGGGACGAAAAGACGCGAAGGGCGCGAAAGAGCCGGCAGGGCCGAGAACCAACCAGATCACGCCACGTGTCTCAAGGAGAAAAGTCAAAAGTCAAAGGGGCAAGGTTTGAAGCGCTGGCCCGAGCCAATAGGAATTGGACACATGTCCAATAGAGCAGGGAAGTGCGGAGCTCGGGGAGAAGTTAGAGAATTTGGCCAAGTTCCCCAAAAAGGCTAAAAGTAAAGGAAGCCTCGCGACCTGTCCTCCAACAAGATCATGCCACATGTCATGCAAGTGGCGAGAGCGCGGGAAAAAGGTGGAAAAAGTCCCAAAATCATCAAAAGGTCAAAATTTCAAAAGAAAGCCCGCCGAAAGGTGGAGGAGAGAGAATCACGCGACCAATCAGAGCGTGCCACGTGTCATCCAAGTGGCAGAGCGCGGGAAAGATTTCAAAACACGTTTTCGCCTGTTTTGTACCCTAAAACTTCAAACCTCCATAACTTTCGATCCAGAGCTCGGATTTGCACGTTCTTTATATCAACGGAAAGCTTATGAAATTCTCTACATGATTCTGGGATAAATCTCGAGTTTTGGTGCAGTCTGAAGAGAGAAAATCGAGAAACGGCTCTGACGCGTGATAATGGCCAGAAGCGACGTTTCAACAACCTGTTTTAATGCTAATGGGTCGCATTCTTCTTCAGCACGGCCAGAAGTGACATTTCAGCGCCAAATTAATGCAAATGGGTCGCATTCTCCTCCAAAATTGCTCAAAGTGACAGGGTATGGGTTGGTAAGATCCTCCATGCTGATTTAATGCATCTGCAGTCAATGAGGAATGGGCTGGCACGTCTTCCCACGTTTTTATCTCCTGGGCTCGACCCATGCAATGTAAAAAAGCCAGATTTGGCTCATTGGGGAAGAAGTTGTTCATTCTTTTGGCTCTGCCCTCCCTTCTTTTCTTCTCTAGGGTTGAAAATGGAGTTCGAACCTCCTCCCTGCTCTGTAATGGCGTTTTTTGCCTCTTATTAATGGAATGATGTTCTGTGCAAACTTCTGGAGCAACAAAACGTGTTTTGTGATGCATTTGTCCATCCTTCCTCGTTTTTGCTTGTTCTCTTCTTGCCTCTCTTCATTGCAGGTATCTGTGCATGTTTGAATGTTCATTACAGGTTTGGAGCTGTGTTCATGGAGTTTTGGGACATTTTCTGTGTGAAATCTATCCTTGGGCCTGTGATGCATCTGTCCATCCTTCCCATCGCTCACCTCTCTTTGTCCCATGGCAGTTTTGATAGATGTCCAACATTCTCCTTCTCTGGTGTATCACCGTTTTAGTGTAGGCTTTTGTTCTTTTTCCCTTTTCTCTCTCTCCCTGTCTCCTTGGTGGTTAGATTAGGATTAGATTAGCTTGCCTGCACTGGAATAGCTTGTGGTAGGTAGTTTAGGAGTAGGAACCAGCCTTCTCTGGAGATTCCTCTCTTATTTTCACAAGTCCCATGCTTGGAGAGAGGTTTCCATGTTGTGCAATCACACTGGATGCCTGAGACATCAACCTAGAAGCCTGATCTGCATCCAGGGGTGCTGTGATTTTGCACTAACAGGTACCCTTTGAGAGAGAAGCACATTTATTTTGTAAAAAGAAGGCCAAGATTTTAGTTTTGATGATTTTTACTTTCATTTCTACTTTATAGAATATTTCTAGGGCATTCAAGTGATCTCTCTGGTTATGGGTTGTTTTTCCAATCAAGATAATGCATTTGAGGCCAAAAAGTAGCTTAAGTACATAGTTGGCTAAATGGATGCTTTTGTACAAACTTGTGAATGCATATGTGAAATAATATGAGTGATAATGGGCAACCTTGCTTTATCCCAATGTTGCTTCCAAAGCATTCTAATAGCTACATTGGTTGTCTCGGATTTGTTCATAGAGCACGTGGGTTGCTGCTTTATACTCATGTGGCATGTTGATCGTGTCCATCATATGCCGTAGAGTTTTCGTCTAGAATTATGTAAAAACAATTCTCGAAGTTGATGAGGCAAACAATAAACTTCTCTTTTCTCATTTCATAATTCTTCAATCCTAGGTGTAAGAGTGATTCTAACTTAATGCATAGTTCAAACAATTTGGGAAATAACGGGCAATCTTGCTGGAACATGTAATACCAAAATTACGGTTTGTCCAAATTAGGTAAATTACTTCAATGTAAATGATGATATAGGTTGATAAACGATAAATACAAGTCCTAAATCATGTGTTGATAAAACACGATCAAACATGAGTTTTGAACATTATTTAAATGAAACTAGGGTTAGGGTTAGAAAGATTGCATTGTTTTGCATGGTCTAGAGATGAGTCAAAGATCTAAAATTGTGAGAATAGGTTGTGCAAAGTTTCATCAGTGTGGATGCAAATTTTGGCGATTTAGAAATGTGCTATGTACCAAATTGTCTCAGCCAAAATATAATTACGTGGCGGTTTTGTCTTTTGGTGTTATGATTCACAACGCAATTCTGGCACTTGGTGTGCTTGTGTCCTTGGGTCTGGAATTTGTTATCAAAATTTGGTGATCACAATTCTATACCTGCAAATGGCTTCATTGTCAAAACCCTAGCTCCTTGCCTTGTGACCAAAAAAAAAAGAGGTTAATCTGAATTGCTAGATTGACCTCAACAATCCCTCAATTGTTGATCATTGCTTGATTAATACTACCTCAAAAGGGCCTCAAGCTTATGTAGTTCTACCTTGCAATGGATGTGTTTGAATGTGCATTAACACTGGTTTTTGGCAAGACCCCAATAAGGCCTCTAACACCCGGCAATAATCTTTGAGTTCAATGTAGTACATGAGAGTTATCTAGGGCAAATAATTGGGAGTTTGTAGATGTATTTTGTATGGGGTGCTTTGGTTCCAAAAGTGTCAAGTTGAGTAACAAGTGTTGACCTAGTAGACTTAAAGTGTGAGAATTGAGCGAGATGTCTTTAGATTAAGTGAATTAAATGTATAAATGGGATAATGGTGGAATAAATGCCAAATGATTATTGCCAAGTCTTTAGGATCAAATTTTGGGTACTATAATTGCCTACATTTTAATGAAGCAATGAAAACGTTGGATTAAAATAAAATCAAAAGCTGGGAAATTGTGCTCTCTATGTTGTGCATGCGCAACCTGCAAAGTACATGTGAAGGCATGTATTAATGCTCAATGATGATGCTTATCAAGTTAGTAAATAAGGTAGAATTGAAATAAAAAAGCATGATATGGTTACACTTGATCGCCCTTGGTGTCATCATATGGTGTGTGAATATTATGTATGAGAACTTCAGCACATGAGCTCGCAAATCACATGTGAAAGTGTGTATTGATGCTCAATAGTGATGCTTATAAAATTAGTAAACAAGAAAGGATGAAATAGCTACACCTGATTTCCCGGGATGCCATCATATGGGTTGTGAATATTATGTACGAGAACAACATGTGAGCCTACTATCAACCACATGTAGCACTTGAGCTTACTATCAACCACATATAGCACTTGAGGTTGCTATCAACTGATTTGTACATGATCATGATGTATATGTAATAGTGTGATGCATAAAATCTCATAATTGCATGAACTCATTAGAAAAGCCCACAAGATGCCCCTCTTTTGAGATAATGGATGCAACAAAGGATCACTTAGATCAAAATAAAAAGTGTTAGTTGTGTAAAGTACATAACCATAACATCAAGGATGTAAACCATATGTAATATAGGAACTATGCATGGTAAGGTAAGAAATGTGCATGCACAACCTGCAAATTACATATGAAGGCATGTATTAGACGTGCTCTCTATGTTGTGCATGCACAACGTGTAAATTACATGTGAAGGAATGTATTAATGCTCAATTGTGATGCTTATAAAACTAGTAAATAAGATAGAATTGAAATAAAAAATTATGAAACGGTTACACTTGATTGCTCTTCGTGCCATCATATGGGGTGTGAATATTATGTATGAGAACTTTAGCACATTAGCTCGCAAATCACATGTGAAAGCGTGTATTAATGCTCAATGGTGATGCATATAAAATTAGTAAACAAGAAAGGATGAAATAGCTACACCTAATTGCTTGGGTCGCCATCATATGGGGTGTGAATATGATGCCTTGTGAATATTATGTACGGGAACAACATGTGAGCCTCCTATCATCCACATGTAGCACTTGAGCTTGCTATCAACCACGTATAGCACTTGAGGTTTCTATTAACCAACTTGTACATGATCATGATGTATATGTAATGGTGTGATGTATAAAATCTTGTAATATGTCCTTAATAATGGTGTCAATTGAAGCATTGTAGTTGTAATTTGCATGAACTCATTAGAAAATCCCACAACATGCCCCTCTTTTGAGATAAGGGATGACACAAAGGATCACTTTGATCAAAAGGAAAAGTGTTAGCTGTGTAAAATACATCACCATAACATCAAGGAGGTAAACCGTATGTAATATAGGAACTAAACATGGTAAGATAAGAAATGTACATTAGGTATGAGCATTACAAAACAAGTAATAGATGTCATTGTATTGTGAGACATATCATGAGTATACCAGTAATTCAGAGCAAACCACAACAAAGGGCATTATGGTAATCAATAAAGTAGTATGACAATAACACACGACTTGATGCCTAATGGATCCATTGTGACCTATGAAACAACATGACATAACAAGCCTGTCATAAAAAAACATTACTAACACGACATAACAACTTGACCAATGCCAGTAATTGGTAGTTGTATATGCAAAGCAAGTATGTGTTAACTTTAAGCAATGTGTTGTGAGTCTGATATAAATCGGATTATGTAATAACTATTGTTTTTAGAGTTAAGAAATGTAATAAGAAATGATAGAAATTGCAACGTGTATCAACCATTGTGTTAGAGCAAGATATGTAACAATTAATGTGCTATGAGCAAGATATAAATCAAAACATGTGCCACCTATTGTGCCTAGAGCCCAAAAATGTAATAAGTAATGATATAAATCACAATACATAACCATTGTGCTAGGAGAAAACATATTTATAAGCCATATATTCTAAACAATGTGTACTATACACAATGTGTCATAAGCAAAGTATGTGTCCTGTCCCTTTTTGGAGATTAGCGGAATTAAAGACCTTAACCCATTCTTCCTCCTTGTGGGTTTTAAGGAAAGAAGCAAGGGGAAGATTTGGATGACATTTTCTAAATACATAGTTTTATTATTATAATGTATTCTTGTTGGGAAGTGAAGCGCTCCAATAGATGAACTCATTTAGTTAGAGTATAAAGTAATTTGGAGCATGTACGCTCTAAAAACAAATTAGATATTAGAAAGGGTACTTTACGAGGGTGGCCATTATTGAATTGTAGCACCCCTTATGTTATAAATGGAGGTTTCTTGGCCATTTGATTATCATGCGAATCTATTATCTCTTTGGGAAAGATTGTTTGTGAAGCATCTCTCTTCCTTTCCTAAGGACGAAAAACCCTTGGAGAGTCTTGTGCGAGGACGAAACCCTTTACATGTCTAGGGAAGACTTCAACACGGGAGTCTCCACCCCCTTGAGGGATCTTTTGCTGCTATTATATTTTATTTCAGCCCTAGGCAAATCGCCTTAAGGTGACATTTGATCAATAATTGACGATCTTTGTATTACTTCTTGTTGCTAATGTATATTTGGCATTTTTGAGGTGGAGCGTTTTGTTTTATGGCGTGTTTATTAGCTGTTCTATGTGGAAGGACCCACCTAGGGGAGCATTTTGGTACTTCATTGCAATAATTTCATGATTTCGAGGAAGTAATAATATTCTTCATATTCTTAATGGCCAAGTTTTAAAGTTTCATTAATTTTGGAGGTGTTTTGCTATTTTTCCAAGCTTGTTGAAGTTTGCTGGTTTAGGGTTTCCGAAATTAATTATTTCCAAGCTCAATTCTGATTTTTAATAGCTTATTGTGTTTGCGAAGGGTTTCTTAATAATTTTGGCATAAGATTTGAAGGGTGTTAGCAAGGTTTAACTTACCTTTCAGGGGTTTAACTTCTCCAAGGAAGTTGTTGCTCTAGGAAGGGCCTAATTTGCAGATTGCAGGGTTGATATCAGCCATCTACAGCAGTTCCCTACTCTGATTTTTAAGTTTACATCTCAGCTTTTGGTCATTTCTTGAGTCCTCCTAAAAAGGGACATTATAGTAAGTCTAAACCTTGTGTGTCATAAGCAATGTGTGTCTAAACCCTACAAGTCATAAGCATCACATAGCTAAGCAATGCGTGTCATAAGTGATGTGTATCTAAACGAAGTAGCTCAAGCAAGATGTGTCTCAAGAAACATGTCATAAGGAATGTGTTCCATTCTATAGATGCAACAAGTAATGTGTCTAGGAGACAATATGCGTGACAAGCACTATATGTAATCAAGCATAAAACATGTAAGTGGTGAGCAATTGACTCATAGAGCAAACAAAACATAGAACATACAAGTTCATATCGCAAACAAAACATGTAACATAAAAGTGCCTAGAACAAATAGATCTGTACAAGATACAAAAATGTAAAGCAGACAAAGCATACAAGTGGAAGAGCAAATTTCTCATAGAGCATACAATTGCAGACTCAAACAAATCATACAACATACAGGATCACAAAGCAGACAAAGCATACAAGTGTAAGAGAAAACAAATCATAGAGCATACAAGTGTAAGAGCAAACATATCATAGAGCATACAAGATCATAGAGTAGAAAAAGCATACAAGGTTGTAAAGCAAACAAAGCACACAAGTGCAAGAGTAAATAGATCATCGAGCATACAAGTGCAAGGAGCATGGAGCATACATAAGTGCAGAGGAGTGAACATTAATATATCTAAGAAAAGAGTGGTGTAGGAAACAATGTCAAATATTGCCAAAAATAGGAGCCTAGAGCCAATAACAGTCATCCGATATAGTAGTATGGAGAAAACAAATTCTAGCAGTAAATGATTGATACGAGTAATTATGGAGCATATTAGAATATAAGGTTTTTAGTTTATTATTGAGTCACTATTGATCATATATTAACTAAAGAGTGATGGTAAAATTTTGACAAGTCATCCTTTCCTTGGTCCTACAGACCTAGAAACCAGTCAAGAACTCCTTGTAGTACAGTTTGGTGTGATCTTTTGCAAGTCCTTAAATTCCCATCAGATTGGTATCCGAGCGTCAAGTTTGAGGTCCTAAAGAAAAGCAAGAAGTTGGTGTGATAGCTCTAGAAAGGAAGTTGTGAAACAGATTCTTGCAACGAAAAAGTGATAAGGAAGTATGCTTCTTAGAGTGGGAGTCAGAGTAATAGCAAGAAGGCCAGGAGGAAGAGGTGGACAATTAGATGAAGTGCCGAGAATGTTAGAAGCAGTGGAAAATGCTCAAAGAAGGGGAGTTCTAATAGAGGATTTCAGTGACTGAGAAGAACCAGATCCTGAAGCACAAGAAAGAATAGAGGAGAGACTTTTGAAAGCAGTGATTGGAGCAGGAACCAAACCAAAGTTGGAAGTGCCAATATACTCAGGTAGTTTGATTGCTGAAGATTTAATTGACTGGTTGGCAGAAATAGAGAAATATTTAGACTTTGAAGAGATAGATGACAACAAGAAGGTGAAGTTTGCTTGCAGCAAGTTGAAGGGACATGCCTCCATTTGGCAGGATCATGTTCAAGGAGAGAGAGAGAGGGAAAACAAAACATCAACTCTTGGGATAGGATAGTAGCAAAGTTGAAGGCTCAATTCTCCCCTCAGATTATCAAACCATTTTGTTTAAGAGACTACAAAACTTGAGACATAAGGAGATGAATGTGAAGGACTATACAGAAGAGTTATACAAACTTTCAATCAGATCTGGTCATATAGAAGAGGATGTAGAGAAGGTGGCTAGGTATCTAAATGGATTGAGGTTCAAAATACAGGATGAAATCAACTTGCTAACCTTGAGAACGACAGAGGAGCCTTACCAAACAGCCCTTAAGGTAGAAGAGAAGCTGAATAGAAGGCATACACAACACTCTAGAGGTAAGAGGCATAAATTTCAGAGGTAGAGAATAAGAAACTGGAAGAAATCAGCAGCAGAGTAATGAGGGAGAAGCTAGCAGCAATTCTCAACGGCAGAACATCACAAGAGGCAGTCAATATTTTAAAGGAAGAGCTACATTTGGAAGAGGAAGAGGCAGAAAATTTTGGGGCAGATGTTTTTAGTGCAACAATTATTAAGGAGACACATCATTTGAGTGTCCAGAGGACAACAGGAGTGAGGCTAGAAATCAGGTAGTTCATGCTGATAAGGAAGAAAATGCTGGATCACTAGAGCATGTGGAAGAACCAAAGCAAGGAGAATTATTGTGGATGCATAGAGTGTTGCTGAAACCAAGCAAAGAGGTGACGGACCCAGCTCAAAGAAGAAATTTGCTCAGAACCATGTGCAAATCCTAATGAAAGTGTTGTAAAATTTTCATTGATAGTGGAAGTACCTATAATCTTGTTTCATTAGAGATGGTTGAGAAACTAGGATTAATTAGACAAGCACATCCTATTCCTTATAAGATTTCTTGGTTGCAGAAAAGATATTAGATACTAGTTAACGAGCAATGTCCAGTTGAATTTCGGATTGAAAACTATAAAGATGAGGTCATGTGTGACATTATGCCCATGGATGTTTGCCGTGTATTACTTGGTAGACCTTGGCTGTATGATAGAAGGGCAATACATGATGGGAGAGCTAATACTTACACCCTGGAGAAAGATGGCAAGAGGCACACCTCAACACCATTTAGGAATAGTAGTGAGGAAGTTGACAACAGTTCTAGAGTAATAATGATGGATGGCTGATAAAGAGGTTTTGTAGCATGTAAGGAAAGAAGGAGATAGTTTTATATTGGTGCCTAATGAGAAGGTAAAATCAGAGTTGAGAGGAAGTGGATACTTGCGAGCTGGGGTTAAATTTGACGGCCACCTATGCCAGTCAAACAATTATTAAGTGATGGTAAATTTCAATTTTTCCCTTCAAAAATACAAAATAGTGTTATTTTTATAATGTTAATAAAAAATATATAATATTATTCTATATGTATTTAACGATTTTAAATATATATTTGTATAATTTACGTATATATCTATCAAAAAAATGATGGTCATTCTTTAAATTTGCAAGTTGATGTGACGGTTTTTTCAAATATTTGCAAGTATTTTACGGCTAAAATCATGAAAAATGTCTAAACGACCGTAAAATTTAACCCTTGCTTGCAAGTATCAAGGGAAGACAAAGATTATAAACATGATGGTGTGGAAGCACTACAAGGAGCTCAAAGATAAACCATACAGGTATTAGAGGTTGAATCAAAGGGAGAAACACCTAGAAGGCTATATGATGTAATAGAGAACAAGGTAAAACAATTAAGAAATTATGGCAAAAAATTAGTGAAGGAGAGCAAAGAAGCCAAAAGCAAGCTTGTGAGAGTATCAAATAAGTGACAAACTATGAAGAATAAAACAATGATGAAAAGGAGCAAGTACAATTGATTAAGTACGTATTGAGGAAAAAGAAGACAAAGCTGTAGAGGGATCAAATTGGATGATGGAAAGAGAAGAATTGTTGCAAGGAACACTTAGAGAGACCAAGGAGTTTCCATGTTTTACATCTAATACTTTGTCAAGTTGTGTATGTGTAGGTACATCTGTTGAGGATATGAAGGCATTAGAAGATGCTATGAAGGTGGTGGAAGAGCCATACTCACTATGCAAACTCATTTAGACAAGCCAACAAGCAATAACATCTCAAAGAGTGCTCCAAGAGCTTGATAAGACTAATGTGATAGTAATAGTTGGAAAATCATAATTGATTCATCAATATGCTTGGAGATGGTTGAATGGTGGAATAGAGATAGAGTCAAGAAGAGGCCGAAAAGATCAAGATAATGATAAAAATACATAGGATGAACAAGTCTTTGACAAAGGAGGTGTAAACTCAATTTCAACTCATAAATATCAACAGGAGGAAGAGATCATGTTACAACTCATAAGTAATGATAAAGGCATCTAGAACAAGATAAAACCTACTATGGTTAATGATAATCAGTAGGTTGAGATGAATTGGAAACAAAGAAAGAAGGAAGAAGAACTCATGAGCAAGAGCTCTTGAATGGTTTTTGCATTTTGGTTTGATAAGGTCTAGGACCTTAGTTTTGATCGATAAGGAGGTGTTAGGCTTGGTTTTATCTTCACATTCCTCCTCTAACTCTTATAATTTTCCCTCTAAAATGCATAATTTGAAAATTCAAATTTTATTGTATATTTTTAGGCATTTTCCTTGAGTTAGACTTCATACGAGGGCTTGAAATTGATGTGGGAGCCTAATGAGGCCTAGTGACATGTCTTTCAATGTTGATCACTGATGACTAACCCTCTCACACGTGCTAAACTTCAAGTTTATCAACAATGATCTTTAAAGATTGACATTCACGACATGTAATTGTATCATGCAAAGGCTCACCTATGTATGAGTTAGGATCAAGAGGAGAACCAAGATGGGTGAGTTGGTTCAACACATTATAGAAATTAGCGGGAACTCTTACATAGACAAGAGTAGTATGATTGGTTTCCTCATTATGATTTGTAAAAGAAACATCCATATTGCTATAAGAATTATACTCTATGTCATTAGGATTAGCAACCTCATTTGTATTCAAACCACTAGTTTAAACCACCTCAGCAGAAGTAAGAGAATCACTAAGGTCACCCGTTTCCACATATAAGGGTCATTATCGTCTTCTTCATCTTCCTCATCTAGATTAGGCTTGGATTGTTCACATAGTTTAGCCCTACACTTGAGTTTGGTTCTAGGATACATTTCATCCATAATTTAATTGAAGGAGTCACTCTTAGGTGGGAGGGCCTAATGTGATAAGAAAGACATGGGTATGTAGGTATATTGGAATAAAAGTAATCCAAATTCGAATAGAATAAAGGAAAATAACACAAGATCAGATTTGGAAGTCAAGGGTGGAGATTGAGACCCAAAAGCTATTTAAGTTATTTTGAAAAAGTCACATTTAATGTAACAACATTTTCTTAAAATTGGTGATGAATTCGGCAAAACTAAAGAGGTTTTTGAGCACCTCAATGAAAAAAAGAAAAAACTCCAAGTATTTTGAAAATAGATGTATATGTTGCTTGTTAGGTCCTTTTTAGTGTAAATAAAGAAATATAAATTCCAAAAATTTAATGTGGAATTATGAAAAACAAAACAGGTTTTTGTTCCCCTTGATGCAATGAAAACAATCTTAAGGGTTTTGAAAATAGTGTTTTGGTGTTTAGGATATGATATGAAAGGTATGTTGGCCAACAAGGGACCCTTATAAGAGGCCCTAATAGGAGCACCAAGAATATGAGCCTAGTGCAAGGTTGAAAATCATATGTTGGTCATGAAATACAAAGAAATCAATAATTAAATTTGAATACCAACTCTAATGGAAGAGAAATATGAACTCTCAAGGTTTAATAATGAAACCCTAGGTCGACATGTATCTATAAATAAGTGGCGTAACCAAAATGTAATATCAAAATTAGTGTCTAAATAAGATTAATTACTTAAATGTAAATGATGATATATGACATTAAATAATAAATACAACAAATCCTAAACTATTTGTTTATAAAATATGATCAAGCACAACTTTTGAAAGCTATATAAATGAAATTAGGGTTAGGGGTAGATAGATTACACGCTTGTGTGAGGTCTATAGGTGAAAAAGATATGAAACATTGAGAATGTGTTGTGCAAAATGTCGTAAGTGTGCATGTAATTTTTGGGCATTTCGAAATGTGCTTTGGACAAAATCACTCGAGATAGAATTGCTTGGCGATTTGTCTCTTGTAGGCAATTTGATCCTCTAGGGTTATGATTTGCAACTCAATTTTGGCACTTTGTTTGCTTGTGTTCTTGGATTTGGAATATGTGATCGAAGTTTGGAAAACACACTTCTGTAGTTGCAAATGGCTATTTCTTTGTTAAAACACTAGCTCCTTGCCTCATGATTTGTAAAACGGGGTTAGTTTGAATATCCAAATTGACCTCAACAATCTCCCAATTGTTGAGCTTTGCTTATATAGCACTACCTTTAAAGGGCCTCAAGCATATGTGGTTCTCCCTCCTGATCAAAGATGTTTGTAATGAGTTAGGGTGTACGTGCTTTTATATTTGACATGCGTGAATGATTTCCTGCTTAATTGACCCTCAAGCTAATTGGGGTAACTTGTGCATTTGAAAATTTGACCATTGCAAGTATAATAGATAAAATCGTTGGCCTGGGATAAAAACATTGATCGATTATGTCCTTTTTTAGGACTTGGTGTTCCCAGATTTCACCCTAAAATTTGGGACTACCCCTTTTTAAAAAATAATTATTCGTTCGTTTTAAAATAACGGGTCTTTTTGTGTTTTTATTGCCTGAAGTTGTCTCTATTACGTTAAGATATTCCTAGTGAATCATATGAGCCAATTTTGACAAATACCCAGATGCTAAAACTCATTTTATTCCTCCGCCGGGTTTTGTCTGCGGGAATTTTATTTAATTAGTTATTAAATAAATAAAGTTCCGTTTAATGTAAATTGTGCTGCAGTTGAACCCTGTTGAAGTTTTTCATTCTAGTATTCTCACATCTCAATAGGTTTTTCACCATGAATGAATTCAGAGCAATTGTCTGCAACTTTTGGCAACGTTTTTCGTTTTTTTTTTTTGCTTTTGTTTTTGGTTTTCTTCGTGGTCTTTCTGTATAGCCCGTTTAATTACCTGGAATGTTTGAAAGTCATCTATGGCCTCAACAAAGAAATAAATTAATCACAGAGTGTTGACTTTTGACCAAAAAAGAAGAATTTAAGCAGAAAAAGCCTCTCTTAGGCAAGTCACACTTTTTTGGATAATAGATTTAAGCTGCTAATGGGAATTTTGGCAGTGGCAGGGAGGTGGGAATTTCTTGCTTGTGTAGCAGGTTACTTTTTCCCATCAAGTCAAAGTCACTTAAGTTGCAATGGGAATTTCAAAGGACGCTGGAAGGCGGGGATTTCTTACTTGCAACGCAGGGTGAAAATTCCCATTATAAAGAAAAATCACATAAAGCACAAGCGGGAATTTCTTGTCTTCCTAGCAGGGTAACTTTTCCCATCAAAGAAGTTTATTCACCCATGCAAGTTGCATTTTTGAGAAGAAGGCTATTTTCCATGCAAGTCGCACTTTTTGGAAGGAAGGGTTTAAGTTGCTAATGAGAATTTTGGCAATGGCAGGCAGGCGGTAATTTCTTACCTGCAACATAGGGTTAAAATTCCCATCATGAAAGTCAAATCACTTAAGTGAAAGATGGGATTTTTGGAGCTGCAATGCAGGTTGGAAATTCCTATCACTTTGACTTTCTATTTTTAACAAATAGCCTTGCCAAAAAGTGCGACCCACCTTGGCATTAATGCACGTAATTAATGTTATTTGTTAATGGTATTCCTAGCTAAGTTTGGTGCCATAAATAGGAGGAAAGTCAATGCAAGTGGACGAGCTAAAGTGAAGTCAAAGATGCATGCTAAAAATAAATAAAATAAATTCATTAAAAAACAATCAGAAGCATTCAGAATTGGGCGTCCAAATTGGATGAAGAGGCATGACTTTTACTTAAGTAAATTGCTAGAAATAGGAAAGGACAATTATTAAAAATAGCATGCAGATGACTATAAGCATGGGATGCCATAAGGGAGAAGTAGTTAATTCTTTTTGATGAAGTTTGCAGCCCGGATAGGTTTTGGCGTCAAGGGAAGGAAGATTTTGCATTAAAGAGTGTTTTCCATTGTTGGGAAGCTTCCAATTTTGGCACATTGGGTTGGAATAGCCTGATTTTTGTTATTCTGATTGTTTGCATGTTGGTATAAGTGCCCAGGTATTCATCACAAGTGCTCATATTAGTGAAAGGAAGTTCAAATCAATGTCAGATACATTGAATATATCTTCCAAATAAGAAGATATTGCCAGATTTGCACAAATTGATCCAATTACAAGGGATTTTGACAGAATTAAAAGAAAAAGAGCTCAGATAAAGATTGTTTCAGCCATGATGAAGCATGATGAAAGAGAAGGATTAGTTGAATAATGCATAGCTTCCAGATTTGATGACATTAATGATACAGACATAGGCCCTGAATCCATCATTGATTTAATCGACAGATCCAGAGCCGGAAGGACATCCCTCATGCGGGCAATTAAAAGTAGCGGGATTATTCAAGCTTCAGCGTTTCCGGTCACGGCTCAGTTGCCTAAATTTGTTATGGAGTGTGTAAGATCTTATCATCCTCTTTCCAGAACAATTCAAGATGCTACAGGAAAGACAATAATCAGGTTGAATGCACAATTTATTAATTATTGTTTGAAGATTCAGACACAGCCAGTGGTGATTGCAATTAGCATGTTGGACACTGGCAATAGATGGGAAAAGCACAAAGCAGATTGCGTGGGCATAATGAATAGCAGATACATGAAGAAGTCCAAAGCTCCATCAAAGTTCTCGAGGACTATTCCACAATCCAATCTGGTTCAGGAAGTTGATGATATTACTAAATTGCTTTCAAGGTTAAACGGAGAAGCCAATACCCATAACTTCCGCTCATGGACGTACGCTTTTGTGAGAACCATTGAGATCAATAGAGCTAATTCCATAATCAATTGGGTGGAGATCTTCAGTGACAACATTGGTGAGTAGCTCCGAAGTGTGAGGCGGATGTTCAACTTCAAAATGACTTCATACCTGGTATATGCAGCAACCTCGCAGGGTATATTTTCCAAATTCTATAGACGAGGAGTATTGTCGAAAGATCCTATTTTTGAGTGCTTCCCACAGTTGACAGTTCTTGAGTGCAACAAATATTACAGGGTGGTCAACAATGGGTTCTTCTACAAATTCATCTGCAAATTGAATAGTGATCTAAAGACTAGCATAGTGAGCAAAGAAGCTGTATCCTAGCATGGCTGCATCTTCATCCAGTTCGTAGACTTCACGTATCTTAGGGTTAGTGGCTTTTTCAGGAGAACCAGTCAAGTTGCTGAGGTATCCAAGCGATAAATGGGTCATCATGGAGTTGTGTAGCCATCTCGTGGTAATGCATGACTTACAATCGAAGTGGCACAAACCTACAAGTTGCTTTCCGGTCACAATGGGTTATTACAGCTGCCAGAGCATCCATAAAGTGAGGGGAATAGAAGCAGAAATGTTTTTCGGATATGAGCGTGAGTTCTTCCCAACACGATTCAACTTTGAACCATTCCAGACAAGATGCTTGCTTCTCTTGAAGGGTTGCTTTTAATGGTTCAGGAGAGGATTAATAGAGTGACAATTGTTGAATGTTTTGGTTCAAAGACAACATTTTATTCTCTAACCTTCTTATTAAGCTCAATTACTTATTTTATGTTCTATAGTTTCCCAAATAGTTTTACAATGAGGCGATCGATCAAAATAATTTGAAAGGTTCTTGACATCTCAAAGTATAAACAAAGGTATGAGTAGGCTATTTTTTCGTTTTATTGGGAAACCATCATAAATGACACCATTGAATATGCTTCTAATATGTGACACAAGATATTCTAGCCTGTGTTTAGATTTTTCGTATGCAACACATCTATACCTTGAGCCTTACCCCTGTTAACCTCACATTGCCCTCAATGTCCTTTGTTGCTAGTAGTTTTTTGTGTGTTGACTATGGGGGTGTTTCCATATCTTGTCCCAGTTGTTTTACATTAAATATCAATTAGGTTGTTGGGTGTTTACTTTTGTTTTACTTTAATTTTGTTGCAAATCCTTCCAAAAGTGCCTATATATTGATGCGTACTATGGGCAACCAATTACTTTGAGACGTTTTACCTGAGGTGAGATACATTTTTTTAATGTTTTTGGTGGGTCTTTGATTAACCAGATAGATAATTGTAGTAATTGCCTCTCCCCAAAAACATAGAGAACTTCCTTCTCCTTTAAAATTGTCTGCTATTAATTTCTACTAATTAGAGACTAACTATGAAATCAGTATGTAGAAAAACATGCCATGATGCATTGTATAAGAATAAGATTTTCTTTTTTAATACAAGGAGGGTTTTGGACATCTTTAATGTTAAATAGAGGTATGAGTAGGCTAATTTTTCATTTTATTGGGAAACCATCATAATTGACGCTATTGAATATGCTTCTAATATGTGACAAAAGACATTCTAACCTCTTTTCAAATCTTTTATATGCACCCCATCTATGTTTTGAGCCTTGCCCTCTACTAGCCTCATTATTGCCTGCAATTACCTTTGTTGAGAAGAGCTGTTTTTTTGTCTTGACTATGAGGGAGTGTCCTTATCTTGTCTAGATTGTTTTGCATAATATATAAATCAGGATGTTGGGTGTTTGCTTTTTGCTTTGTTGCAAATCCTTCCGAAAATTTCCAGAAGTAAGGGTGAATAACAAGGGCAACCAAATACCTTGAGGTGTTTTATCCAAGGTTTTTGTTGTGACCAAGCTTTTTGACATAGGTATGTTTTCAATCTTTTTGTGGGACTTTGATTAAGTAGATAGATTATTGTAATTGTCTCTACCCAAAAACCTACTTAGAAGTTCCTTCTCTTTCAAAACTGTTTGCTACTAATTTCGATGACCAAAATAGGCTAACTACAAAATCTGAAAGTAGAAAAACCTTCCATGATCCATTGTTTAAGAATAAGATTTTGATTTTTTCATTGAAGTGACTTTGGTTGTGTTGCATTCATGTATAATTTATAGGAGCGCAAAGAACATTATAGTAAAAGATCTCAAATACGAGATTGAAATCTTTTTATGAACATAACATTTATGTGCAAACATCTTCAACGTGGCCATAAATTTTGTATCGATGATGTCTAATCTATTTCAATGTTTTCGACTGGCTTATGACATCAAGTAAAATTGAGATTTGATTATAGGGATTTGTACACCTATTTATAGGTTTCTGTAGTCATTTCTCAACGAAAAGCTTCTACTCCACCAGTGCATGCGAATCCCTAAGTGAAGAAGAAGAGGAATTATTGTTAAAGAGCTTAACAATGAAGAAAAGGTGCAAAAAGTCCTTGAAGGTTCAAGAATAGGAGCTATGCCATTGAGGTGTACCAAGTCTTTGAGTCTTCAATTGTGGTTTATTGAGGGTTTCTTTTCTCTATCTCGACTTCATTCACAACCATCTCTCACCAAGTGCTCATAGTCAACGAGGAAATTAATGCGCCAACAAGTCAACTCTATCCGCTTTCTTTTGTGTATGGCCAGTATATGAATTTTGTATGTTCTATTTATTTGATATTATAGTACATGCTTATTGCCGTTTATTTTATTTTAAAATCTTTACATTATTATTATTTTGGTTCTTGCCTTTAACATAACGGTTGACCTAATCACAACATCTCTTTATTTATTATTTAATGACATCCTAGATATAGTAAGGTCTTCTATCCTCTTTCTTTAAACTGAGATTACCTATGTAGGCCTAATTTGTTAGATCCATTCCAACCTCCTTTGCACATGATTCTTATCTACATTGACATTCTTATGTGTTGGATATAGAATGACCTCTTACCTATTTAGAGGCTTGTTGATTGTAGGGACCTCCAACTATCACCTATGCAACCACTAAGATCTTGGCCGAAACCTTCATAGGAGATGTGCTAGAATGGTACATCCAACTGAAACCTATTTCAATTGTTAAGCAAGAAGACTTAGTGATGACCCTTGTCTAAATAATTCTATTACCGTGATCTAATTGCCAATAACTTAGGCAATTGCATCATTGTAGAGCTACAATCACAAGTTTGCTCACAAAGTTGTATCAAACCCTTTATGACTTTTAAGATCAAAATTACAATACAAATTGCGATTCTTTTCTCCTAAAACCTTGGAATAAGCCTTCGAGCAAGTCAAAAGCCAAGATTATCTCATGAAAACCACAACCAAAAACAACTAACACTATTACAAGACCCAACCCATCCACCCTTCATGACAATCTCAAGCAAAGCTTACCAATACCCCAACTTTTTAACATAGATCCCACATAACCATTTCACCAATGGTATAAGCCCAACAAAATTTGTTGGTTGCACACCAACTTGGGACATTCACGTGAAAATTGTTGTGGCCTCAAAAGAGCCGTGTATGACTTCAAGCTAACTTTGATTACAAATCAATCACACAAGAAATTTATCCATACCATTTCATAGCCTAACATGGAAAAGAAAATCAACAACATAAATCTCCCCTTTCAAATAGCTCTCCCAAGATTTCCTATGTGGAATCTTCACCCTTTCCAACAATTGCTAATCCGGAGCCAACCCATACCAGCAATTGAGCAAGGGGATTGATAGAAAACATCTCCAATGATTGCTAATCTGGTGCCAATCCATACCAATGATGGAGCAAGTGGATTGATAGAAAACACCCAACAAAGTTATGACTAAAACGTCATCAACTCCCAATATGTCAATGCAGCTAAGTTACAACCAAAACTATAGTTGCAAGCAGGGATGAGATTTGATGGCTGACCCCACCTGTCAAACCAAAAATCTATGATGTCAAAAGGTGTTAAACAGTACGTCTATCTTTGTCAAATACTTTTTTTATTGAATATATATATATATATATATATATATATTAGTTGTGTTTATGAATGTTGGATAAATTTCAGGGATTATGTGCTTGATATAAATATATTTTCAGCAATATATGTTATTTAAATATCTATGTAATGTTGTACTTATATTTATATTGAATGTGTTCATAGTGATAATGATGGTTTTGCCAAATTCCTTCACGTCAAATAGGGACCAAATAGGGACGGGTAGACTATTTTGTAAAGTGTATGATATGTATAAAACATGAAAAAATGTTCGGGACTGGCGTCAAATTCCAGCTCTGGTTGCAAGACTGCCCCTAAGCACTTTGTCCAAAAACCCAAGAAATCCTCCTAAGAAATGATCCTCAAAGATATCAGAGTTACCACATCAAATTTAAATAATGCAACACTACGACAAATTCCAACACAAGCGAATTTGTAAAACTACCTATTCCATCAACAAAATCCAAACATAAGGAGAAACATCTGCTTATTACAGAAAATACCAAATCTTAGTTCAATATTCAACCAAAACACTGATAGGAACTTCCAAAAATCTGCTCAATGGAATTCCCTATAGGTCCTTAAACCCACTAATAGACTTACACACACATCTCCATATCGTAATAAAATGCTCATGTTAAAATTGCAAGCCATAAAAGAAACTCTACAAAGCATTGATATTGACCAACCCGGTTAACCTCCACAAACTCCAACTAATACCAATATTCACACAGTTGAGACTATATCTCAACCTTAATCAAGCAACAAAAATTCAATAGATTTCCCAATGGATGATATCTGTGATGAATCTTCTTTAGAGCTGATGATCCTCCTTTCTTCATCAGTGTCATTATCAATTAACCCCAAATATTGAAAGTCCTTTGGGATGAAGGTTATGGCATTAATGTCACCTCCTTATTGATCAAGAACCTGGGATATTCTCCAAATGACATCAAGCAATCATGATGTCATTGTTGTGGATTTGACAAAATTACCAAAAATCATTGGGATATATTTGGCTGCCTATCAAGTGGAACCCAAATTTGTACAAAACAAAGTTATGGTCCTTGACGTACCACTCTCCTATAATCTTCTCACAGGATGACCTTGGACTTAGCATGAGAGCTGTTATTTCTTCTGCAAGCCAATATATTAGATTCATTCACAACAACATTAGTGAGAAGCATGATGTGACCCCCCACAGGATCTTCCAGTTGCCAAACCATAAAGAAATTTAGGATTTCTACAACCGACAGTCACTAATGTGCCATTACCTGAATATATCAACATGCATACCAACTTACATGTCACTATCATGTATTGACATGTATCCTGGAATGGCATGGAGATCACTTACCATCTACAGAGGAATAAGCTTCCATTTTTTTATAATGCACCTGTACTGCTGCAGTCCTTCAGTGACACATGTACAACATATTTGTCATCTGTACATGTTTCTTCATGATCGATCCTAATCTTCCCTGCAATTGGTTTATTTGTAGCAAATTAAAACTTAAGAAAATGTAGCATGAAAATCAATCCGTGAATCGATCTTCTGTACCTTTAATTAACAATGTGCAATGATATTACGTATACCACATCTGCAATCCAAGATTAAAACTCTGGTTTGGGAATAGCTTGTGACATACAAAAAGTGTATCGTAGACACTAGACTGTAGTGTTTAACATACATATATAAGCATGGCATATGCTGATTTGTTGTCATGACCAAATATGTATTACAAAAGGCTAGTCATATGGCATGAAGGTGACTTACTGTGAAGAGTGGTTGTAATACCTGTTACTTACCATACAACTAGTTTGGTCATTAATGGCTTCCTACAGGATCATTTTCCATAATGAGAATTTTAATTCTATATGTTCAATATCCATGATTTTTTCCTATTAGCACAAGATGGGGTTGCACTAATGCACAGAGCACATGGCTAAGTGAAAATGATTAGGAAATCAAATGCTCTGATTTCCAATATATTCTCCTTTATATGGTTGGACCTTTGGGCATTTGAGAGATTGCATAATGGATGACTGCTGTGAGTCATAGACTTCCTAGTCTGCGAGAAGTATGAGATATATCTGATCTTGCATTAATGGAGTAACGAGGCTAAACTTTAGATCTGAGGATATAGCTATTCTTTAGAGCTGATAATATAGAATATTCTGCAGGCAATCACTTTGGTTAAGCCAATGCTGCTCAGGGCACGTGTGGGGCTAAAATGATACTCAAATCACCTTAGAAGCAGTTGCATTTAAGCTACTATGGCTGCATACAGAAATTATACAAATTGGAGGAGAAGAGCCCTATATTACTTAAAGCAGTGGCCTTTTGTTTCCTGTGCCCATTTGATTTTCTTACTCTTACGAAACTTTTTGACAGGATTCTGAAAATGAGTTGCTGTTATGTATGGATCAACAGTTATATGGATTTGCCAAGTGAGCTGCAGTTTCATAATTATGAAACTTATGCAATTTCAATGTTTTTAGTATCCATGTAATTATTAAGACCTTTTCCAGAAAAATATATCCCAAGAAATCCCTTAGATAAACGGATAAGAAATAGAGACGTAGGAAACAAGAGTTCCGATCAGATTAACATGTTAAATCCCTTAATGTTGGGATCAAGAAGGTAATCATATAGTGTCAGTTTCAACAGAAAACAAGGAAACAAAAGAAGAGATTCATTGATAAAAGCATTGCTTGTGTTACAAAGTTTATTTCCAAAACTTCTTCAGAGGTTTTACAGAAAATGTGGTTTCAATAACAATGCACACAGAATTTTGAATTCTTAAATCACACGTCAACTTCTTTTAATGCAAATACCAAGTATATAGAAATGAATTGTAAATGATTATGCGCATTTGTTGTCTCTTAATGTAAATTTATATACTAATCTTTTGTGCTCTTGATTGTAGTGTGTAGAATATTTTTGAGTGAACTGGCCAAGAAGACCTTGTTAATAGATTTCTTTTTTGTACAAAGAAGGCCTAACACCCACTGACCTCAGTGAATGGCGTATGACACAGTCAATTACAACGGAGTATTTTTCTGACACTTCTACTGTAGTGCAACTAAAAAAAATTGAGACATAGCAACCACATATAATCAATAAAGTATATTGTTAAGCTACCTCTTGTGATATTGGATAAAATGATCTTTTTTATATGTGAAATGTGGAATGTGTGCCATTGCCATATAGAGTTAATTACAACGGAATATTTTTCTGACACATCTACTGGAAAGTAACTGAAAAAAATTGAGACATAGCAACCGCATATAATCAATAAAGTATATTGTTAAGCTACCTCTTGTGATATTGGATAAAATGGTCTTTTTTATATGTGAAATGCGGCATGTGTGCCATTACCAGATACTTTATTGTATGGTGAGTTTAAACCGTAAATATCCACAAATGATAGGATACAATTGCTAAAAAGGTTTGCATTTGCTAATAATAATTATCTCTTGCTGCTATTTTGAGAATTCTAACAAACCTTAAAGATGGCATCTTGAATACGAGACAAAGCAGGCAGTATATACAAAATTGCATACATACTTTTTTTTAAACGAACATACGTTTTGATTATATGCTGCAAAGCCATCTTCACAAGTCCTAGAAGATGGCGATCAACATTAGAACCCAAATTCCCTGCACAAATTCATGGTTCTCCATATACATGTACATCCCCATTGTGATGAGATGTGGGTGATTGTTATTATTAATGGGCACCTACTGTTGGTTATAGATGGAAGAAAGAGACATTAGATCTCACCTTACCTTTCAATACTTAGCACCCTAGATAATAGGAGATTGCACAAAAATGGCTGTTGTATGTGAACTATAAATACTTTTCCTTTCATATATATAGCTTGCACAATATGGCCTTTTAAGAGTAGACACCTAAGTTTTTGTATTGGGGCTTTTATTATCCTTAAATGTGTTTGTTGATTGTTGATTAACGGTCTAGACTAGGTTCATATTTGTACATTTATTTGTATTTTGAATGTTATGTGTTGTCTTCTACTTGTTTTGGTCTCTCCTTTCTCTTTCTTCCCGATTTCCCCTTTTATGTTTTGATGGTTTTCCAAAGGTGTACATTCGTGGTTATGGGTCCCCAAAATCAGGTATGTAGGTCACTGGCCCTAGAATCACAAGTGTACAATTGGGGGTGTGCGTTGTGTGAACCTTTGTGGCTCTTCGTTGGTTCCTTGGGTTTTTGTGTCCTTTATTCGTTTTCTTCCTTGTTTTAGCTTGTGTGCCAAGTAGGGTTCCAAATTGATTTCAGAAGTCAATAAATATACAAGTGCATTTAAGATATGAATGCCAAGAAAACAATTAGTCCCATACATATGAAGTTGTCAAAACAATCAATTCAAACATTTAGAGGATCCCCACGAGATTAAGCATTTATTTTTCCATCAAGCATTCATCCGAGCATGGAGAATCATATAGATTACACACTTGCATTATATTTTATTTCTTTGTTGAAGCATTGCATTACTTGCATTATATTTAACTTCTTTGTTGAAGCATTGCATTAATCTTGGCGTGGTTTTGATATTGTTCTTTGCTGAGGGGCCTAATAATTACTAGAGAAGTTTAACTCTTTTCTAGTGTAATTTAAGATTCAAGCAAGGATGGAATGAGATGGTTGCATGAGTAATTATCAATCCATTCAAGACTCCAACTGTTATCTCCTGACAAGTTCATTGAATTCATAACATGACCTATAATGTGTGTGTAATCTATAGGTATAAATTGTGAGTCATGATTGACATTGGTATCTAACCACTCTTATAAATTGTGTGGTAGCAATAAATTGGGAAAGTTGCCATGTCTTTCTAAGTGAGATATGAATTTTAATCGATTATGATTTTGCTTCTTTTATATGATGGTTGAGATTAAAAGATGCTCATTGAACCACCTTAACTTATAGAAGAGAGGACATTGTTCTTAGGGATTTTATCTTCAATACACTTTGATAGGGGTTGAGACGTGTTGAAGCCTTTAAGGAAATATGATCTTATGTAGCTAAATTAGGTTAGACATGATATGTTATTTTATGATATTTATAGCATGATGTTTTAGTATATCATAATAGTTAGTAAGAATTGTGATAAAACCTTCACTTAGGAAAGTTTTTTGAAAATCGTGTTTGAACTATTAATGTGGGACCTATTATGAGAAGTGTATTAATACTGTAAGGGCAGACCTCGTGAATTTTTTTAACAACTTGAATGTGGTAAAATGATCTTGGCTATAATATATTTGAATTGTTACAACTTAGAATTTATGCACTTTTAATTGTAAAGTTGAGATGATTTTTGCTTTCAGATCTCTATTTTTGACCTAGTACAAAATAGTGTAAGTATGAACATTTGAGGTTGCAAGCTTTCTTTTGTGAGATGTGGGCACATTCCAAAGCATTAATAAGTGTTCAAAAACATTGTTGTGAAACTTGCACCCTGTGGACATGTGGCGACTTTTTGATCATGCAAACATGATGGTCTAGGTACCTCGGTAGCTTGCGGTACAAGTTATAATCTTTTACACACTAATTCATCATAATCCGTTCTTTGCCATGGTGTGATTCATACGATGTTCCTCCATTGGAATGAATGGAATTAACCTCAAGAGACACAAGTATCTTCTTGTTCACCCTCACCTTATTGAAAATGTCTTTTGTTGCAAACAAGGAAAGAAGAAATTTTGCGTTCACCATAATACTCATTAAATACATTGCCATGCCAAATTCTGAGGAGATGATTGAGAATGAGGGCTCACCTTTTCAAACCTTGTTTGAAATTACTTTCCTTTCATTGTCCACATCATTTATCTATGATGACCCCGTTCTGTGAATGCCACGATGGATTGAAACACTGTCTTGGAATTCACCCCAGGACTAAGTTTTCGAGTCTAGAGGGCTTTCATTCTTGTTTGAACCATAAGACCATTTCCTAGCCTTGAAATTGTGGCAAAAAGCAATGAGAGAGGTGGAATGTGAGTTGATAGAAGTGATTTGAGCTCAATTATAAGGCTTACTAATTTTAGCAGCTCCTAACTAGGATGACCATTTTGAGTAAATTTTCCCAAATTTCATTTTTTGATGGTTTTTGCTTGTTTGGAGTAACAAGGTTGGTGAGAATTTATCGTTTTTGGAAACTTACTATATTTGGACATATGAAGCCTTACACACCAACTATTTTTAGATAGAGGTTTTTTAGATGTCGAATTGGAAAAAAATTGGTCTCAAAAGTTCCTTGATTTTTATTTTAGATGATTCTCTCATACGGATTAATGGGAAAATTAGAATTTCAACGAAGAGTTTATAATATTGAGAGAAAACTTAGTCCTCTATATCTCCAAAAACACATCTCTACCTCATCATGCAAGAAATGACTTGGATGAAAACTAATTTTATGAAGAACATTTGTTCCAAATTTCAGGCAATTTGGCTGGTTGGATGATCGGGAAAATGCAATTTTTTTCGAAGAGGGCAAAATACTTAGAGAAAACTTAGTCCTCCATATCCCTAAATATTCTCCACTTCATCATGCAAGAGATGCCTCAATTGAAAACTAATTTTATAAGGATCATCTGCTCCAAAATTTAGGCAATTGGACATGCAAAGTCAATTGGGAAATTGCAAATACATTTTCAACAGTTCTGTGCAAAAGTGGAGTTCATGGTTGGAAAAATCAGTCATCAAAAGTATTTGAATGGTAGGGTAACATGTCATGAATCATAGGTCATCAAGGTGTTTTCAAACATAGTGTGCCAATGAAGTTTTGTGGAGATCAGGTCCACATATTAAGAGATGGGAAAAAGTCAATTTGCTAGGTTGGTGTTTTGGGACAAACCAACAACATAATTGTACAACAATGGAGGTTTTGGAGGGAAGAACACAACATTTTGAAAGTTTGAAAATGACTAAGTGTTTGTGTGGATAGTCATTTCACTTGCAAATTTTAATTAACCATGTGACTCGACAACTTAATTGTGGCTGGAAAATAGTTGATGTGGAGTTGCACCCTAAAAAATACGGGGTAAGAGGGGCAAAGGCGACACAATGGACATCAAAGTGTGCTTTGCATCAGATCTCAACAAGTGTCATCTTGCAGTTTCATGTCAGTGAGATGCATGGGTTAGAAATTAGCACCCAGGAGTTGCAATGTGGTTCTGCTTGTGTCCTAGAGCTAGTTGAGAGAGGGGGTCACACTTTTGTGTTCCTCTTCTCCCCTTTGCATCTTGGGGACAGGCCAAGTGGACAAGGGCGAAAAAGTGCAACCAAGGGGTTAGCTTGGCATGAAAAAGGGGCTTGACAACTTAAATTCTCCATAAACTCTTCCTAACACCTTAAGTCATGCTTTAAGTGATGAAACTTCTTGAAATGATGGGGGTCGCACTTTGGTGTCCCCGTTGTCCGTTTTGTACCTTAGGGACAATCCAAGGGGAGGGTGAAAAAGTGTGACTAATCTATTTTGAAGTGTCGTGTCACCTGTTGAGTGCATTTAAGGACATCATAAGTGCTTTCTTTGCTTCGGGTGTATGAAGAAGTGTTTTGGGATTAAACCTTATATGATTTTTGCTTCAAATCACATGTTGAGATTATCACAACCATCATCAGGGGCCAATTTTGCTTATAATTTAAATTTAGGCACCATTCACCTTTTCAACACTTAAGAGTAGCAACAATGACTTGAGCTATCCCACAAAATCTGAAGACTTAGGGAAAAATTCATGTCTCCATCGTATAGGGGATTCCAAGACCTTTCCACTGAGTGTTTGATGAGCTTCCAATTCCTCTCGAAACTCCCAAAATTATCTAAACAGTCAACTTTCACCGTTGGAGTATAACATTACATGCACTTGAAATGATTTTGTCTTGCTGAAGTTGTTCTTGACATCAATTTCCATCCACAAATTCCCCTAAACCGCCTTGGATAACTTCATTGCTCTCCTACACAACTCCTAGATGGTTTGAATCTTCCTTGTCAGATTCTAGATAGTGTTTACTAGCTGTAAAATGACAAAAAATGATCCTTTTTAGGCTTTTAAGAGCAGTTGTTCTTCCTTTAATTTCAACAACTTCTTCAATCACCATAGGCATACATCTATGCACATTGAACACACTTGAAAATTTTGTTAGCACATTCTTGTGACCCAGAATGAGGGCAAGATTAAGGAAAGATTTGTTAGAGGAAGGGTTTACAGTGATTGGCATGCATGACTTTGAAGTGGGGGCTTAGTTGTCATGGCCAAAAAGTTTAATTTTGCATGCTAGACATTTAACATGATAACATCCTTCAAGGGGATATATATTTTAATGAGGACTTGCCCTTCGTTAGTTGAATAAAAGTTGTAAATAACTCTTGACTTCAATTTACACTTCAACAACTACTATATTTAAGTAGCGTATGTGCCACATGTTGCTTTATTATGATTGTATACCTTGTAAGGAAATTTGAATACATTGCATGGAGAAGTATTTTTCACTCTTGGGGCGATCGAACTGGTTAGCTTGACCTTGTCTACATGTGTTTTGTGCACTGCTTATGTTCCCTCGACATGCGTATACTTTGTACTCTAGTTAACTACAATTAACTTTTAGTCCCCTTTGCACCATTGATCTTATCCTCTATGCAACTCCCAACCTTTGCATGTGCTTCCTAATTTTTCGTGCAACTGACACTTTATCCTTATCCTCTATATTTTCGTTTGCAGACTTATCTCCATGTTTCTTCTTAGGTGTGAATGATTTCGAAAATTTATGCGCGCCATAATGGTAAAGGACTTAGTCAAAATGTATAAAGCCTTATACAAAATTAGGCTCAACATTTACGCTACCCTAAATTGGTTTCCTTTCCTTGAGTAACCCTTCGTTTGCATCTTCAAAAAGTTTTGGAACCTCCTACCTTAACATATCTTCAACCCTTGTCCATTAATCTATGGTTTTCTGTAAGCAACCCAACTGGTCAATTCATGTGGCGAGATCTTGTAGGGATTTAGCACTCTTTTGTGTATCTTGCACGTGTGTGTAATTTTTAAAAAGTTTTTCCTTCCAAAATGTTTACATTATTAACCACGCTTTCTTCTTTCAAAGGCCGTTTTCGTAGTTCGCTAGGTGTTGCTTGATTTTGTCTTTCTTCGTGCTAATTTACTTGATATTTTCAATATCTTCTAGTAGTTTATCTTTGCTTGGGTTGTTAGTGTTTATGTAGTAAACTTGCATTCCCAGGACATTCTACGATTGGACCTCTGAGAGTATGCGCACATCAATTATCTTGGGCTGCTTGTTAAACTCTTTAAAGACCCTCCCCGTATATGCGGCCTTCTCAGCTAGTTTGATGACCAAGTATGTGTAAGTCTTCAACTTTTTGGCACAAGAAGCTCTTTCTTATCTTTGTTGTGTTTGCGCTATTGTGCATGACTATCTCTGTTGCTTCTCTTCGCTTAAGGAACAGGTTGACAATTCCCTCTAATTTGTCCACATTTTCCTCCCTTGATCCATTGGTACTTTAGCAAGTTGAGTTCATTGGTGACGATTTGTTTGCACAAGTTTAACGCCTTCAAATTGCCACACATGTTTTTCTACTAGTTCTTTATGCTCTTTTGAGACCGCGCCTCGTTTTTTCTTGTTCTCATGGGGTTTTTCTTGTAACTCCTTTGTCGTTACTCTTTGTACTTGACTATCTACGATGTTTGTGAGATTTTGTTACACTACCTTGCCTACGATTTTTATTAGTGCACCCTCTATCTGTGTTTCTGACATTTGGAATGTGTCTGCGAAGGCCACTCCCAATCCTTCTGTGACTTTGTTGGGAACCTTGTGTAGGCTTAAGATGGGGATTCAAACTATGACTCGTAGGTACATGCTTCGAGAGTGAAGGAGAGGTTTATTTGTCTTGTGGGTAGAAAATGTATCTTTAATATAGTTCCGAAAGAACAAAATTTCCTCCCTCTTACCTCTTTGAAATCTCGAGAGTAGGGTCTTCTTTGGCAACTTTTCATCCAGGTCCATGTCTTTACATTCCTCTATATATCTTCTCTTCCTTTGGGCACTCCTTTTGCTTTGTATTTGTGGCATTTTCTGTCCTTTTCTTCACCGCTGCCTGCACATGTCTTCATTGGCTGCTTTTCATTCAACACCATGTCCTTACTTTCCTCCACGTTTTCTTCTCCTCCTTTGGTTGGTGCATTTATTTATTTGCCTCTTTATCATCTCATGCTTGGACCACCCTCTTTTTCTTTGGTTTCAAGCAATAAAAACAACCACACTTCTTGGTTGTTTACTACTATTGTTTGCACAAGATCAATTTGGTAAAGGTCGGTCTCATGCGTCTCAATGTACACACTCTTATTTGGGTAAGCATATTTTGTATGAAGTAGATACATGTTTGGATCTACACGCAACACATCAATTTGAGTTTTTTTACATCCTTGATTTAATGGATCACACAAAATATTAGGCGATAAGGTAAATGTCAACTTGGCCCAAGGTATCTCTTCACTTTGCATGAAACATGTGCAAGAGTAATCCTACATTACAACAAATTTGCTTCTCCATCCAATTCGTTTTGTAGTTGTTGAGGTAAGAACCATTCATCGTCAAAGGCGTTTTTAAAGTGCCTTAACAAGTTATTCAACTTGGCCTTGTATGCATTGATAAGGGTGTTGGATCCCAAATATTCATTGTATCGCTTAGTTGGTGATTTATTTCTCATTGTATATCTCTAGGGTGTTTGTTCATATATTTATTGTGGATGGACATGGTTATAAATGAGTTTTTTAATTCTTCATTTGCGTATAATGATGTATGATGATGATGAACTATGTGCTTTATTGATTATTGATGAGTTGATGTGGATGTAGATAAATGTTTTATATATTTATTATTATGATGATGTGATTATTTATTTTATTTTAATGTGATGTAGATGATATGATTGGATGTAATAGATGTAGCTCTTGCTTTACATGATGATAACACACTTAGTTTATTAGATGGTCGGAATGTTGGAAATGTGATGTTAGTATTATGATGATGATTAGATGTGCAAGATGGTTACACATTGATGTAGTTGATGATGTTAGATAAATGAGATAAATTGTGTATGTTGATGAACTCGAGTAGGATATGTGATGACTTATGCTGTCATTTTATGTGCCATATAAATAAGAAAACATGTTGTTGATATAGCATTAGGTAGTGCACCACATGGTCTATACTTGCCACAAGGATTTGTGTGCCATAATGCATGTTGGATTGACTCAAACCCTCCTCGTATCAATGGAGGATGTTTATGTCCGCATATCCTTGGGAAAAAATAAAGATAAAACAATTGTAACCAATAAATATAATGATAAAACACCATAATGAAAAACACACATTCACACAAAGAAAACAAATTTCTCAAACATGATGATAGATGGTATGAGTGACGGGGATGTGAAATGGGTGATAGGTAGTTGATAAAAGAAGAGGATGAAGCGATGATATGTACAAAGAGATGGTATGTGTTTACCGATGTTCCCGTCATGAATATCCTTGGATTTGTGTGTGAGGGAGTCACAGTTCAACATAGCCTAATGTTAGTTGAGTGATCCGAATTGGTAATAGATGCCCATAGCCTAGTTAGATAGAATAATTGTATTGTCTTGCTCTCATAATGACAAGGATCGAGGAGTTTTGTAGGAATTAAATGAGACAAAAGGTGATAATAGGATGAATGTAGGAGTGGATGAATTAGAGGGTGTTGATTTGGATGAAAAATAGATGTTAAATGATGGAGGATGGATGGAAAAATGATGATCAAGAAGGGAAAACTTAGGAGAGGATTGTCCAAGGGTTACAATATTGTCGTCCTTTTATGCTCAAGGTGTTGCTTCCATTTTTTTATTTGATTGTGCTTTTCTTTTGATTGTTTTTGAGTTTTGATGGTGACTCCAGATATGTTCCGCGAAGTAGAGCGTGCTTGATAAGTTGGCCAAGGTCAAGATGGAATGAAGGGGATTGGAAAAACATAGGAATAAAAGGTTAAGCTGGAAGGATTGTCCCCCAAGTGTATGTATTACTCATCGTTATAAGTGATTGGAAATTAGTTTTCATTACTATACTTTGCTAACGCTCTAGATAACTGATTTTCATCATTGGATGGAAGTTTTTTTTTTTAATTTTAATTCATTTTGATTTTTGATATATGGTGGGGATTATTGGAGACAACGAGATCGTGACTTAGGTATAGAGATGCTTCAGGTGCATGATGTTTATAGGTTCTTCTCATTCATAACCATCTTGAGTGACTTGTTTCTATCCCCCTGATCCATATTTGACGATAATGAAATAAGTTCAAATCCAGTTAGGCTCAAACTTGGATTTTTTCATGCTCAACATTAGTGTTACATTGAGTTTCTTTGATAATTATATTGCCCATTTAAAATTCTTTTGACATAACATTTTTGTTATATCACTTTCGTAGTCTATATTGATAAGCTTTTAGAAGACTTGGGGCATTAAGGCAATGCTCATACAGGAGTTCAATGTATTATAATCAAGTAATGTGGTAATCTTCCTTGTCAATGAGGCGTTGGAGTGATATCAAAAGCGGTGGTAATTTAATCTCGACCGTTAATATGGCCTCGATGCCAAAGACTAGGGAATATGAGGTGGCCCATGTGGGAGTGTAGATGCTAGTACAATAGGTCCACAAGGCCCAATAAGTTGTGGATGCCAATTGTGACCTGCGTCGTTAACTAGCTTCTTCAAGGTTTTAGTGATGGTTTTGTTAGTGGGTTTTAGTGGGCCATTTCCTTGAGGATAGTATGGTGCGGGCAGTCGTTGCTAGATATGGAAGTGTTCGCAAATTACTTTGATGTATTTATTTTTGAATGATCCGCCATTATCAATAATAATGGTGGAGAGGATGCATAATGACAAGTGATGTGATGGAGGATGACTTTGGTTATTTGCATGCCCGTGAGGTGAGTGCCATAACTTCCACCCAGTTAGTGATGTATTTGATAACAATGGTAATGTGTTTGTGACCATTAGATGATGCAAAGTTTAACTTGTTGGAATCCCCATATGAAGAATGACCAAGGGGAAGTAATAGGCTATAAGGAGTGTGCTGGAACATGAATGAGGCCTACATACTTTTGAAATGTCACACACTTCTTTACATACTGGAAGGCATCATGTTCCATGTTTGGCCAATTGTATCCCACATATAAGAGCTTCTTAACGAGGGGCATTCCACTTATGCGTGTGTGTGCGCGCGCGTGACACAAGTTCCATTATGGACTTCCTTGATTGATAGGTGGGCCTTGTTTGAGTTCAGACATCTTAGCAGGGTTCTATCATACCCCCCTACGATAGAGCATGCTATCAAGGATGGTGAAATGAGATGCTTTTTGTATGGAGGTTTTTCCTCGGGATATGGTGAGGTCAGGCGGTAAAATGGTGTAGTGGATGTAGTTGTAGATGTTCTGGTACCATGGTGATCTTGGGCCAACAATTTCACATACCATCTCAGACTTAGGGACATCCTACATATGAATCATGAGTTGTCCGATCAAGAACTTACATTGTTGTATTTCCTAAGGCATTTCAAACAAGGAGCCAATTGTAGCCATAACCTCTATTGATCTTTCACGAGGAACTTGTTTAAACTGGATCTCTTGAAAATATTGCTTAAAATTGTTGACCATTTGTTTTTAGGGGATCAATTTATCACCCTTGGTTTGATATTCATTTTAGATTTAGTTGATGATCAACTAGGAATGACCATGCACTTGTAGATGTTTAATATTGCAATTCATAATGATCAAAAGACATGATAAGATAGCTTCGTACTCTATAGTTTTGTTGGTGAATGGAAATGTAAAATGAAAGGCCTTAGGGATTATGTCTCCTTGTGGAGTGATAAAAATAATTCCTTCCCTCGAGCCGTTATGAGTGAAGAATATGTCAAAATAAAGCTCGCAGTAAATTGATTCTTAGATTTTCAGGATGGATTCATTAGGGAAATCACTAGTAAATGGATGATTATATAATATCCTTTGATAGCCTTCTGTATTGAATTTACTCAACAACATGATCCATTTTGCAATTCTTTTGTTTAGAGCTGATTTAAATAGTAAATATTTTAATGGATCAACTGTGGTGATTAACTTGGATTTGTTTTTTTGTTAGATAGGGTAATAAGAAGGGATTATGGCTCCCATAAGCCTTACAAAGAAAGATGCATCGTGATAACACCCAAACATGAACAAAAAAGAGAAACATGACAACAAAGAGAGTTAAACAAGCTTAACTCAAGAAAGACTAGGTCCACAAAACTACAAGAAAGTACAAACAAAAAACCAACATTTTGCAACAAGGGGCAGACACAGTTCGCTAATAGTCAACAAAAAACCTTAAATAACCAACAAAGAAATTATTTGTTCTTGTGGCATTTAGAGGAGCCACCTTGATTGCTAGTGCGATCTTCCTGTAGATGGCTTTGTTCCATGTCCATCTGAGTCTCTTTCCTCCCGCCATCCTCATCATCAGAGCTGCTCAAGTGAACTTCAAACTTTCTCTTTGTCAGGCTTGATTCCATTGTAGCCAACCTACCCTGCAACTCCTTGACCACATTTTCGAACTCCGTCATCTCCCCTCTCATGATTCTCTCATAAATGATTTTTTTTTCGAGGCTTCAATACAACCAATCATGTTATCCCTCACATCCGAGCATGTTTCCTCTATGGATTCCAAAATCATTTCTAGCTATTGAATCTTAAGGTAAGATTCTCAGTATTCTGCTCCCCGTCCGCTTGAATTTTGTCCTTCCCCGTGGAGGGGCCTTCCTTCCTGCTATCCTCCGAAACTCTAGTCCTTTTACAATCCTCCCACTCGACTTGGTTTTGGGAATCCTTTCCCGTTCACATCTTAGCCAAACATTCTTCCAAAGTGATGTCTTCATCAAAATTGTACCATGTTGAAAGCACCTCCTTGGGAATGAGGGGTTTATCGTTCTGAAAAAGGAGGAGAATAAGCCCTTAGTGTAAGGGGAGTCCAATTTCCCATTTTGAAAATCATTAATAGAGGTAGAGAGCGACATATACAAGAAGAGGGGTATGCTCATCACAACATAGTGTCTAATCATATTTAGTAGAGAGAGATAATGCATATATATCTTTCTAAACTTGCCCTCAAGAGTGATATAGCGCATAATGTGAAGAAAAACTTCATTCCAAATACCAGGTATACAAGACCTCGCGATGCCATCAACAAGGAGATACACTTTTTCCTTACCTCTGAAAAATGTGTGAATTTTGTGGTTCCTTCGGTTACGGTCCTTGAAAATCTTTAAGGCCCCCATGTCCATGCTTGTGACCTGTGCAATAGACTGCTCAAATAATTCCAATTCCATACCTCGCACCATAACCGTCCCCTTAACCCACGCCTTACCAAACTCTGAGGTGATAGAAGGGTCATGCCCTTTAAGTTTAGAGATGTATTCCCTGAAACCCCCAATCCTAAGAATGTTCCAGAGAGAGTGGTTATTTACAATATCTCCATGGCTAGGGGGTTCTACCTGCACCCTGCCACCACCCATTGCTTGTCTGCTCGCAATGGAAATCCAAACCAGACTGAAAATACTCTTCTTAGGCTAATAATGAATTGGGATCCTAGTAGAGATCTGACACCACTTAACCCCCTTCCCTTAGAACCAATGATGACGACATCCCACATGTGCAAAAAGACATCAAAATTATTGGCTGCCATGATAAATAAGATTATTTATAGAAATGGGGACTTCCTCACCTTTTTCCTAGATTATAAGATTATTACAAGTTGCCCCTAAATTAGCCAAACCGTTGGTGCATTTGTTACGATTACAGAGTGTATGATGGACAATAAAATTATCAAATGCTTTAAGAAGTTCCTTGACATACAACAAAATGTTACCAAGTGCAATTGTGAATGTGATTCTTTCTAATGGCATTCACTATGAGCATATAATCAACTTCAATTTGAATTTCCTTAACACCCCTCTCCTTAGCCAGATTAACACCCCAAAGCAATGCTCTCGCTTCTGCAACATTATTGCTCTTAGTGCCCAAAGGCCCATCATACCCAAAGATCCAGTCTCCCTCATGATTTCTAAGAATACCCCACTCCTCTAATTGGTCCGGGGTTTCCATTTGAAGTTTTGTCAAAGTTCAATTTTAGGTAGTTCACCTTAGGTTTAGATCATTTGATTGCAGTAGGATGGACTTTGATAGAGGGGGGACTTAAGGTGAATTGTTTTAGAACTACTGTCTTTGCCTTAGGATACAGAGCTTTAATCTTTCCGTTGAAGAGTATAATATTCTCCTTAATGGACGAACACAAACGAGCACTGACCTTCTTAACATTAGCTTGTTGGTCCATGAAAATACGACCATTCCTTTCCTTCCACAGACTCCATAAGAAGTGGGGGAGCGCCATCTTCGAAGCAGCCACTAGAACATGATACTTGAAATGACAACCCCATTGCAGACAAAATTCTTCCATGGAGTTAGGCAACAACCGCTGAACATTGAGAAGGTCCAACACATAAGAGAAAACAACCTAAGAAGGGACATTGAATAAAATACAACTAACACTCTCCTACTGCTTGCCACATAAAGTGCATCTACTGGGAATAATCATTCCATGCTTCCTCAGGTTGTCCACCGTAAGGATCTTATTTTGAGCAACAAGCTAGTAGAAAATCTTTACTTTCAGTATAAGATCCTTAATTCGAAGCGAATTCTAGTAATCCTTATGTTCAAAAGCTTTGAAATTTAGAAGATGAGCAGATTTTACAGATTAATGCTCAGACTCCTCTTCCCTCCAAATAACAAAATCTTCTTGAGAATGAAACTAAGGAATGTGGAAATTCTAAAATTTAGAGTTAAGATCAATGAAAGTCTATATGGGCCCATTAAAGTTGGGAGGGGTAGCTATGTTGGTCCATTTAAGCCCCTCATTGTTTCTAATCCCATAATCCTAGATCATAATTTTACCAATTTCCTCATAAAGATGAGAAACAACATTCTAAGGTTCCATTATAACAAGTGGTTTATCCTCAATCTAGCAATCCTGCCAAAATTGGATTTTGTTTCCTTTCCCAATGTTCCATTTGATGCCCCTATCCATGATATATTTGGAGGCCACAAAAGACTTCCAAAAAATCAAACCAGTAGGAAGATCATCCCGCAGAAAAAAAGTTTCAACTATGTCCGTGTTCGGTAGATATTTCTTTTTGATAATATCCACCCAAAGATCTTTTGTGATCCACCAACTAGTTTTCGCCAACAAATCCTCATTCATTAATTTAAGTTTGGTGACTTTATTCCAAGCCACAAAGGAATATTTGAACTTATGCTCAGCTTCAACCCACAAGAAACTTTTGTAAATCCTTTCCTATGAGCCAATAATTTTAATGGGCAACTTAAATAAAGACATGACATAAATTGGTATTCCTTGAAGGGAAATTTGGAGGAGTTGGATCTTATCAGCTTGGGAATTAACTTGGATTTTTTTATTTAACATGTAATGACACAACTTTTGGGAGTAGAGCACCATAAACAAACACACTTGTTTGATGGAGTATAGTTGAATTCAGAAGATACAAAGGTGTGACTAAGCTAATAGGTAACTTATTTTTTTTTTTTCATGCTCATCATGTTCTGCTGGAAGAGCTCATAATGCACAATGTGTTGCTAACATATATATGATTATTGCTTCTCCTAGTGTAGGTGATACAAACACTAGTGGATGCAAAATATACTTCTTCACAACTTTAAATGCATGTTGACAATCCTGATTCCAATGAAATGTAGTCCCCTTCTAAAGTAGATGAGTAAATGATGACATATATCAACTAGCTGATAGAGAAATCGAAGGATAACTTGAGTTTTTCCCTATAAACTTATTTTTGTGAGATTTTATGGAGCCATTTCAGTAATGGCTTTAACCTTTGCTGGATGAAATTCTAAACCTCATCTCGATGTGATGGAGCCTAATAATTTGCATGTGGTGACCCTAAAAGCACATTTATTGGGATTGAATTTGAATTTGTATTCCCTTAGCCTTTCAAAAATAATTTTGAGAATGACATGATGGTCAACTCGTGTTTTGGGTTTTACCAAAATATTATTGACATAATCTTCAACTATGTTATGCATCATGTCACGAAAGATTACTATCATTACTCTTTGATAAGTGATATATGCATTTTTAACTCCAAATGACATTACTTGATAGAAAATTTCCCCATGGAGTGGTGAACATGGTATTATGTTGATTCTTAGGTGCAATTATGATATGATTGCACGAAAAAAATCATTCTTGAAGTATAGAATTTCATGTATAACGACATAGTCTACAATCACATCGATTTTAGGTGGGGGAAAATTCCCTTTTAGGCATACTTTAATGATATCACTAAATTAATTATAGATACCAATGTGGTTGTTAGGTATGCTAACACATACAACGTTAGAGATCCAATATGAGTAGTCGATAGGGAAAATGAAGCTCACATCCCTAAGATTTTGTAGTAACTCTTTGACTAATAAGGTGATCTTTGGAAGCATTTCCTTTAGTTTTTGCTTGAATTGTTTAGCTTCAAGATGTACTACAAGATGAGGCATGACTAATGATGGATTCGGGCCTAACACATCGACATACAACAATGAAAATATATCAACATATTCTATAAGTAGGGTTGCAAATTTCTCATGTTTTTTGTGGTGTTAGGATGACCTCTATTTTCATGATCTTAGGATCTTTTTAGTGGCGATACTGATTTTAGTTGTATCTTCAACTAAGGATGATGTTATTTCTTGTATGTCTTAGGGAAATTCATTAAGAAAGTTTCTTAATAAAATCATATTGGCCATCAGGAGAGGTTGTAAGAGCCTTTTAGAGAGTGACTTTAGGTAGAGCTCTTGGGATCGTGACTTTGTTACCTCGTGTGGTAGGATTACATTAAGGTTATGTTGGTTTAATTGAGATGGAAGGTCGAATTTTGGGAGTAGGGCTCTCTGAAGACTTACCTTTGATTTTGACAATGATGTGGCGATCAATGCAATCGATCACATAGTCATAGTCATATTATGCACTCTTGTAGTTGATGTGGCTGGTTTAGGAGGCTTGACCTATTACTTGTTTATGCTTTGGATTTAGATCATGCTTGGGGAATGCAACTTGATAGATTCCCAACTGTTGATTTTTGGATGTGGAAGCTTCTATTTCCATTTCAATGTTTTTGTTATCAATAAGGTCATACATATAGTGTTTTTGAATTGCATACATTGATTTGAGTTGTGTCCTTTAGTTATATGGAATTCATAATATTCTTCCTCTTGATACCAAGATGGATTAGGAGCATTCCCATCAAAAGCTTTAGTATTTGGGAATTCAATTATGTTTATTGTCATGAGCTTGTGAAAGATAGATTCTAGTGGATAGCCAAGAGGGGTATGAGTCTTTTTTTTGTAATCTTCCCTAGGTTGAACTCTTGGAATAGTGATTCTGGATGAAATGTATAGATTAGATGAAATTTTGATGGATTTTTTAACGATATTTTGGCTAGTCCTTATATGTTTGGAGTCAGTCACTCCATCGTCAATGACATTCTTCATTTTATTGAAAAACTTAGGCTTTTCTACAATGCAAGTGATAGTTGATGGAATTCCCTTGAGTAGATCTTGATTAGACCTTTAACAATAAGAACCTTTTCAATTTTGGTTCCTTTATGAATGATTTCAAGGCATAAACACAATGCACTTGTAGGTGGTAAGTCTATTTTTTATTAAGGTTGGAAATTAAGATACTAACTAATTCCTTTTCATGGATGGTATAATGGAATCAATTAGTGAGCCTTCACCATCTTTATAGGAAGGATGGAAAGCTGATGTAGGAATATCCAAGATCCAATTCAATCTTGTAGAATTTTTCTTAAGTAGGGGTGCGTGAAAGAATGAGACACATAAGGAATGAAGAGGAAGGAGTAGGCATTGAAGAATAAGGTGCAACTGTGCACGTGGGATTTTGGTAGGGTGGTGGAGTTTTGACCTAGCCTTGAAGATTAGAGGGCTCACAAATATTTTGAAAAGGCCCATAAGCCCTAAAAATATGCATGAAAGAATGTTGAAGGTGAAACTTAGTTAAAAGAACGTGCGACAAGATGTACAGTGGGCATAAATGAAAAACGGTGTCAAAATACATGTTTGACGAAGGATGTTGATTAAGACAAGGGTTAGAAGAGCCAACGACCAGATCGACGCGACACAAGAAGAGGCACGATACGTCAAAGCAAGAATCTCAATTCAAATTTTAATGAGCGGGAAGCCAAGAAGCATCTAGAAAGAAGAAGCCCTCCTAAAGGTGAATTCAAACAAGGAGAGATAAGCGGAAAAAGGACATGACACATAACTATAAAACGAGGATGAGTTCACCATTATGGAGTCTTTGAAATTTTTTTGAATGAGGTTGAAGGCTGAGGATCAGCGTGGATGTAGAGCCAAGACTGTAGAATATGCTTGTGAGCACATAGTCCAATCTAAGATAGGTCTTAGGTGAACACCATAAAAGTGACTAAAAGCTCAATGTAAATAACTGTAAGCTCCATTAGAGCACAATTATATTGTAGATGTCGTAAAGTCCCTTTCATGATATATAAAGAAACCTTTTAGTTTCATTATGCTCTATTTACTTCGGAAATGACATGCTCGGGGAGTACCTGGTAGAGATCTAGCCCTCATCAAGTGGTATCATAGCTGGTTCTTTCTTGTGGGAAAGAAAGGAAACAAAATAACTATCAGATCACCAAATGTGAGGCAACTGACACAAAATTGTGCTCTCCATTGTGAAGAGAAGGTGGGTAGAGAATGCAAAGAGAGATTCTAGCGTGTAATGGTAAGAGGAGGTAAAGATCTTGCACGAGAAGGCGGGATGCCGCTAAAAGGAAGGGGCTATTCAGATGTAACAATTGTGGAGATGGTGGAGAGAGTAATGGTGTAAAGACCAGAATGGAGGATACAGAGAAAGACCACCAAAGGAGATGGGGTCTTGTGGTGAGGAGAAGCTAGAAGGAGATGAAAGACTTAGTGAGGGGTCTTGTGTACAAAGAAGATTACTTAAAGAGAGTGTCAGTAGAGCACTGAAGGGAAGAGGGCATGTGTAAAGGCACAATAAGAGATTGTGTGAGCAGAGCGTAAGAGTGAAGAGAAAACATGTGCAGGAGTGCCGCCGGAGGATGTACAAAAGATAGCGCATGGAGAGAGCTCTAAAGATGAGAAGTGGGTGAAAAGAGAATTCGCCAAGGAGTGTGCAAGAGAAGAGAATTTCCAGAGAGAAGAAAATGGTCACTGTAGGCTATGAGTGCACACAAGGTTGTATAGAGCTGCAAGATGGGACAATGGAAAGAAGAGAAAAGACGCAACCAAGTGGAGAGAGGCATGCAAAGAAGGATGTCCGAGTCAAGGGAAAAGAGGAAGAAATGTTAGTGGGAGACCATGCACACACATAAAGTGAGATGATGTCACAACTGGAGCCATTGAGAGAGAATGACAAGAAGTGTGTAGAGTCCAAGGAGTGGATCGGAGAGATGCTCAATTAAAGAGTGAAGAGCACATAGAAGAAAGAGTCCTAACAGGGGGACTAGAGTGCGGAGATGATTGTGAGAAATATATCCTAGAGGAAGGATAGATGGGGTATGTAGTTGAATGTGTAGACGAAGAGACCCTAGTGGAGATACGAAGCACAAGAGCTTGCACAAATGAAGAATCTTTAAGTAGAGTAAAGGAGTGTGAAGACAAAGACAAGAAAAAAATAAGGGGAACAATTGTAGAGGAAGTAGAAGAGAAGAGATAAGTTACCCCAAATGTAATTGAAATAGAGTAGCCCACGAAGGAGGTTGCTAGAATGCGCGTGAAAAAGAGTGCACTGAAGGAGGCAGAGACACTTACAAGTCTTAACGAAGTAGAGTGTGCATAAGAGCACATGAATGAGGAAGATTGCAACTGAAGAAAGCAATTGCACGAATAAAAATAAGTTTCCCATAAGCTGTTAAACACTTCATAATTATATAAAAACACCGAATATTATAATTATATTGAATTTAGAAATCATTCGGGATATATTTACATAGATGGAACATACAATTTATAGTGTTTGATCTCCTACAAAGGTGGAGTCAACACTCATCTTCAAACCCTACAATCTCTCTCCATGAATCTCTCAGATTTATCCCTAGGATATCTCTCTCATCCCTTTATTATCTCACACACTAAAATAGCTACGTGAGTTGTTCTCACAACTCACCCAAATACTAATACTACCTATTACAACTATATTATTAATATGAGTTCTATAAACTCATTATTAATAATATTACAATTTATTAATAATGTCACAATATATTTGTAACATTCACTCCCCTATTGTTAACATTATTAATTCTCAATATACACTCCCCTAATGTTGACATTATAGAAACAACAATCACACTTCCTTCTGCAGCTTGTTGCCCATGCGTGCTCATGATCTAGATGGTTTTGTAGGTCAACCAACAACCTGAAACAAAGGATGGTTTTACAGGAAAACCAACAACCTAAAACAAAGGATGGTTTTACAGGACAACCAACAACCCAAATATCATGTTGTTACTTTTCCTTTGTGCTTTCTTCTGTCCACTATGTCTTTCCTTCAGGGAATCATGTAGGAACTACTGCTTACTGAATACAAACTGAATAGAGGGAAAATTGAACATTGAGACCATGTTCCAGTTCCCCCCCTCAATGTGAACATTTCACTTATTCAAACAGGAACTCTGAAATCATACTGCAAATCTGAAATAAAATAAAACACACATACACACACACTGCCACCACAGCTTTGTGCGACCCTGTTGTTGGTGACTGAAGAGAGGTCACTGATTGACCTCCTGCCTCCGTTGTCTCCTTCCTCTATGAATGTCATTGCTTAACTCAACAAGATGTAATTTCGAATCTCATTTACAAATCGGATGTCGGGTAACACCGATAATGCGTCCGTGAGGCAATTTTTTTTAATTTTCCGGCGTTTTGCAATGACACTTGACACAAATTGTCTAATTCTCAAAAGAATTGAGCTTAGTACCCATTTTTTTTACAACACAAATACTGGACATCAATAAAATAAATTATCTCAACTAAAAATTAGACCTATAACTATTACAGACTCTTATAACATAATTTTGACGAATTGGCAACACATAACTTACCTCTATTTTACTTAATGTTTGCTATTACACAATGACGAGTACATATTTGACTTAGTGACGAGCTTGACTCTTTAATAACTGAGACAATGTCAGACACTAAAACTAATGGGCAAACACTATTATGATAACATACATACGTTGGAAATGTTAAAGCATCTCAAATAGAATATGATTATAATAACAATTAATGGCAACATATGCTAATGAAACCAATCTATATAAATACCTATAATGGAATTTTGATGTGGGAAGCAATCCAAACTCAAGATTTTACTATTACGATGGAATCAGATTGACTCAAATAAACTTCAAACATTGATGGAAATATCATAACTTCAAATGCATTTTTAATATTAACAGTAATGGAATGATGACTCATAATAACAATTAATACAAACCAGGATCTAATGATTAACATCCTATATGGAAATTGATGCATAAGTCGAGAGTTGTTTGCCAATGCAATTAACAATACTAGACTATAATTTGAATCATTAAGATCATTGACTCAAATGGTTAACTTCAAACATACAAGGGACATACAAATTTTGAACCTGGGGACTTAAAACTTGGGTGAAACGCTAATGCAGTGTAATTAGATCTCTTGGAGAAAGCCGTTTGCTCACTACTGAGTTGCATGCAAAGAGCACTATTCCATGATCCTTAGACCATAACAAGAGATTGTGCAGAACCAATCAGGTCATGAGACAGGACAGTCCATGTCACTTATGCTCAGTCCGTTGCTCAAGATCCAATATGAATATGTTGTTGAGCCCAATGTATGTTCTGGATGGTCGATGAATACATTTGTCAGGTATTTGGAGGGTCTGAACAACGTCCATAAACAATCACATTGAAAAATCGATGGTGCCCAATGGAGACCTGACGTAGAAAAATGATCGAAAAACTGGGGATCAATGTCCTGAATTTCTCCAAGATTCTCAACCACTCGATGTGATGGAGCTAGAATAACGCCGATTGAAGACTCCTGCAACTGATGGATTTGCAATCAATTTTGATTTGAAGGGATCTGCTCAAAAGGATGAACTATCATACCCTTAGAATTCTGATCCCGATGCAATGATAGATCTCAAAGACAGTCTGCAATTGAATTCAATGACTATCTAAATGCAAACTCGATCTAGATATGGCGAGTTAAAAGTGGACAACTGTGCTAATATAAATTTGTAGGTCGATCAGACAATAATATGACTATGAAATGGGAATGTATTGCATCCAGGGATCACGTCAGAGGACAGACTAGTTTTGGATAACAATATCCCATGAACTAAGCTTAGATCTAAATGTGCAAATTCACCCCTGATAGAATCAAAATCTTCCATCAAATGGGGCAATCTGGATTTATACATGCCCCTCAAACACTTTCAGAGAATCATATTTGCTCTGATACGACTGTTAAACATTACACAATTAGATAAAAACACCGAATATTATAATTATATTGAATTTAGAAATCATTCGGGATATATTTACATAGATGGAACATACAATTTATAGTGTTTGATCTCCTACAAAGGTGGAGTCAACACTCATCTTCAAACCCTACAATCTCTCTCCATGAATCTCTCATATTTATCCCTAGGATATCTCTTTCACCCTTTTATTATCTCACACACCAAAATAGCTACGTGAGTTGTTCTCACAACTCACCCAGATACTAATACTGACTATTACAACTTTATTTTTAATATGAGTTCTATAAAATCATTATTAATAATATTACAATTTATTAATAATGTCACAATATATTTGTATCAGAAGCAAACAAAGGAGGAGAAGCATGAGGATAAAGCCATAGAAGAATTGCGTAAAGAGAAAAGTGCAATAAGAGAAGTGAAGGAGAAAGAAGAGATCCAAGTCGATCTCAAGGGTTTGAAGAGGAAATGTGAAGGAGAATGTACGTGGCATAATAGAGCTACCGCAAAGAAAGAATGAAGGTAGCCCATAGCCACAAAGGAAGAGAGCATGAGGTTGAAGCCACATCTAAGGGGAAAAGAATATGGTAGAGTAGCCATGAAGAGAAAAAAATGAGAATAATCCCGTGCCAAGAGGATTTTAGGCATAAAGGTGAATATTATGTGGTGCAAATGAATAAGGTAGAGCATACGAAGAAGAAGATGCACAATGGAGAGAAGATCGAGGAAGAGAAGGGTGAATGGGGAAGAGAATACCAAGACATTGACGGTCGGAAATGGGCTCAAACCCATAAGTGCACAAAGTAGCTGATGCACTTAAAAGAGGAGAGAAAAAAAGGCATCGCTACAGGATGCAAATGAGGAAGAGGTCGCAATAGAATGGTGAAAAAAGGAAGAAAGGATAAAAGTTGCAAAAGGATCAACTACGCAACAAAATATTGTGGAGAGAACAAGGGAATAAAAGGAAAAGGTCATAAAAAGGGAGCGACAAGGACAAGGGCTAAGGAGGAGTGCGTAAAACGAAGTAGTGCAGAAGAGATAAGTCATTGTGAGAAGGTGACAAGAAGACAAGAAGAGAAGAAAAGAGGAAAATAAGGAGGTAAGTGCGAACATAAGGAATACACAAGAGAAAGAAACCTAAAGAAGTGGGAAAGAGTAGAGAAATCCCCAAAGGCTTTAGGTGGATGTGGACAGACAAGGGAGAACATGGAATCATGCAAGAAATAACTGGAAGTGAGTAGATACTCACAAAGTAGAAGGCTCGTGGAAGAAGCCTTAGGAGGAGTAGGACGATTCAAGGCAAGTAGATACTTGCATGGAAGAAGGGTAATAATGAGAAGAGACTTGCAAAGAATCAAGTGGAGAGATCCATTTGGAGGAGGTTGGGATATGGTGGTAGAAGCTCACCAAGGTACGCAAGATAACGTGAAGTGTTAGCATGTTGGTGTATAGGTGTTGTCATTGATGCAAAACCTCATTAATAAAAAAGTGGATGATGGAGTAGGGTCAGAGCATGTTGAGGATGATGATACCATGATGGTTCAAATGTGTTCATGATGATATAATGTGTTTCAATGAGGATTGCTTATTCTTTCAAGCCTATTCAGGGGACCTAGTTAGCCTAGGTTATGATGCATATAGGTTGGATTTTCTTGGTAGCTTGAGAAACATGTTAAAATGATGGAGAGCATGATTGGAGAGTTCTTGGGAACTCACATGTGTTTCAGCGTGTAGATGCAGGTTGGTGACAATGTTGCAAGTGCTTATTTGGACCAAGTATGGATGCTAAGAGGTACGAATTTGAGCTATGGAGATATATGAGCTCATGGATGCATGTATGCATTTGTATCATGATGTATTAGGTATGTTAGGACCATTTGGAGTTCTTTCATGAAGTGCTATGAGGTTGTTTTAGTTGACCCTAACATTTACAGTACAAAACCCTAAGGGATAACTATACAAGTCTCAGTGGCTAGAAATATTGAGAGTTGTTGATGAGATTCTGATGTTTGGAGATGTATGTAGGGTGTGTCATGGTTGTATGGGAAAAATTTTAGGTTTCCATGATGAGTATTTTGAATTTTATGTCAGTTTTGGTGAAACAGAGTTAAGAATAAGACTATTTATAGCTCGAATTGGCTCTTCTAATGTTCACTCTGAATTGTGTGCTTTTAATGGGACCTTGTGGATTTTAGGGATGTTTCTAAATTGATTATATAAGGTTTCAAAAAAGGGATGAAGTCATTTCATCATCATGTTTTTATGAGCAAATGTTAAGAAGGTAAATATCGTTTTATGAGTTTGAAACCCTAGCTCAAAAGAGGTAGGAGAGATTTTCTTCCTAATTATCCATAATTGATTGCTAGTGCTTGGATTATAATTGGAACATGTAGAGGAATCATTCATATTTTCATAAAGGCATTGTAGATGTTATGGTGGTGAGTGGACACCATTCAAACATGTCAATTTCTAAAGAAGTTTAGTTCGGGACAAGGTTTTCTAAAGGAGTTGCAAACTAGATGACCTTTGTGTGATGTATGTGAGTTTTCTTGATGTGCATGATGGTTTCAGTTCATTTTGATGTTGATAAATGGTTATATATGTTTCATTTTTATTGATTGGTCAAATGTAGTTTTGGGGTAGTTAGAAGCAGTCTTCGGTAAAATTGACATTACAAGAGCTACAAAATGATTATGAGTTTTGTCTCATGATAATGAGTTTTGATATGGTTTCTAGGTCAGTTTGTGGACATGAAATGTTTTGGCTTTTCAGGACAAAACTACTTTTGCTAAAATATTGAGTTGGTTAGTGCATGAAATGGATTGGGTGATGCTTTCTATCACCTAGAATGTGAAGAGGGATGAATTTGGAATCCAATGAAGGGTAAGTGAATGGAGATGGGGGACAAAAAGGGGGTAAAAAGGGAAACCTTTTTCCTGAAATCATCACAAATTGAACAAAGTGATAAGAATAAGTACTGTAGATCTCGGAATCTAGTTTCTAAACTTTTTTTTGAAAATGGTTGAGATTAAGAGGGTCAAATGAGGTGCGCACAAAAAGTATGTCTATTTTTTTTAAAAAAGATATGAACCTATTGTGTGTGCGCCCCCCCATTTTTTGAGTTATATACTTTATTTTTCAAATCCCTTATGTAGGAAGTTAGCTAAGACCATGTATGAGGTCCAACTATTTTTTCATAATTTTTGGATGAATATATAATTTTTTTATTAATTTTCAAAGTGCACATATCCCAAAAATGAAATATTTGTGTGTGCACCCCCATAACTTTGAGAGAAAAAAAGTCATTTTTAGTTTTTTTTGAGTGCGTGTAGAATGGAGTTTAGAAAAAACCACTTTAAAAAAAAATAAGATGAAAAAATCATAAATTTTGCACCAAAATGTATGCATAGGTTTTTACAAGAAAACAAGGCACTAATAAAAGAAATTATGGATGAAAGCCTTAAACTAATCAGATTTTATAAAGAATTATATCATCATCAAGGTAAAACTAAGCTTGAAATTGTAGTATAATTTAGTTTTGAATATTATGTTTTAATGCACGAGATATTGGGCTGCACACGTGAAATTTAGAAGTTTTTTTATTAAACACAATTTTAATCACGCAGAACACAGTCCAAACCTCTGGTTTGGAAATCCAAGGCCAATCCAAGCTTTTGGATTGGGTTTTCCAAACCCCAACAAGATGAAACACGAGTATGTTATAACGTGCTCGCGTTATGGATTACTTAAAATATAAAGTTAGCCCAACAAGACAAAAAGAATATTTGATATTTGTCCCATTGGTCACCGGTTTTTCTGCAAATTCCTGCACATTCTAATTCTTGTTAGCAATTTTGTATAGTTTATGTGATATACAGATTGTTTTGTGAAATATTTAAGCATTATTTGATAAATTTAATTGTGTTTTGACTGTTTATTATATTCCTAACAGTAACTAACATTTTATTTGAATTATTTTGTAGTGGTGAGGTATTTTTGAGAACTATGGGGAGGAAACCAAAAAAACAATCACTTGAGAAATTGTAAAAACAAAGGGACCAAATGAAATAAGGGCGTGAAAAAAAGAAATTAAACATGCCTTTTGAATATGTTGCCAAAAATCGTATATCATCCAACAAAGCTAAGAAAGTAAAAATAAAAAAGAAAAAGGGAGCGAATGCAAAAAATATGTGAAAAAAAGAAATCAATGCATGAAAATGAAGGCATGCCATCTCTTCCAAATGAAATTGATGATGAAGATGAAGATATGTCATCTCTTCTAAATGAAATTGATGGTGCAACATATCTTCAAACACCAATTGAGTCAATGAATGATGCAATTCCAAGTTTAAACATAGATGTTACACCAGTTGACCAACCTATTGAAAACACACTCTTTACCGAATTATGAAGATGAACGAAAAATAGAAAATGAACAATGTTTAGATGATATTCAAAAATCAATTCCATTGAAATCACCGATTAAAATTTTACGAAAAACACCCAAACTTTTACTTGAGATTGAAGAAAATATTTTAAATCTAATGCCTAATAAGATTTGTCAATGCACTTGTAGAAGATAAGATAATTAGATATGGAAAACATATTTTAATGACTTAAATGAAACATGTAGATGTCAATTATTTGTTGAAATGATGAAAAACATTAATTATAGACCTATAATGAAAACCATTGGTCTAAGAATATATAAGATCGATAGTGAAAAATATATTGTAAAAATCTAATGAATGCATACCAATTAGTAGGTTCAACCTCACGTACCAAAGGTAGTAATGTTACTCGACGTGTTATTACATTGGCTATAGTAAGTAAAGCAACAAAAAAATCTTGTTTAATTAGAAAAACAAGTAGTGCACTAAAAAAAAACAGGAAAACACTATACAAAGCTCTCGAGCATCGTGAAATAATTGAAGATATAAATAACGACGAATTCTGGGAATTCTCTGGTAGAATTCGACGAAAAGACAAAGACATAGTTGAGTAAAAATCATTTTTTTAGAATTTTGGAAAATAAATACAAGGGTTTCACCTAATCAAAAATATTTAAAAAAAAGAATAATTGGTTCTAGAAACCGTGAAGCACATCCTAAACATTTTTTGGATTTGAAACAAACACAATTTTTTAATAAGTTTAAAGAGGCTCATCCAGAAATACAAATTAGTCAAAGGTATTTTGAAATTTTAAAACCTTTTTATGTTAAAATAAATCACTCATGGACTACTTGTTGTTGTAGTATCCATATTGAATTTTCTATGCATTGTGATATTTTCCAGCATATATGTGTTAATTTGTATACTGAGAATATTTCGCAGGAGTGTATGATAAATGTTCCACCTAAATCAACAAGAGAATTCATCTCAAGTGTTTTTTGTACAAGGGAAGAAGGACAATCTTTTTATAACAAATCATGTTTAGAAGGAACTTGTGATAGTTGTGGTGGTTTGCAACGTTTGCAAAGATGTATACACACAGAGAATACACATGTAATCGGAAATGAACTAGTTAGTTTTGAAAAATACAAGTCAATGACATACACTTCAAAAGATGGCAATGAATTCAATAGGTGTGAATTAGTGAGTAATGAAATAAGTGCATCAAATTTTATCACTATATTTCGAGAGAAGCTAGTGTAAGAGTATGCACGACATACACACAGAGCTTGATGGTTAGATGAGCAATTCAGGTTATACAAGGACACATTTCCTCTTGGTATGATTGTTTCAGTTGTTGATTTTATGGAGAACTAAACTCTACAACCACAAAATGAAGTGCAATCACAATACTACTACTCTATTTAGGTTTCCATATTTGTACATATAGTATTCACTCATGCTCTTGATAGTACAGAGGAAGAAAGAAATATTTTGAGGGAATACCATTTCTATATTAGTGATGATCGTGGACATTCATCAGAGTCCATACAAGGTTGTTTCGAGATCTTCTATAACAATTTGAATAACATGAACATCATACTTGATAAACACATAATATGGTCAGATAATTGTACTTCAAAATTCAAGAATGCGTGAATGTTCTATTGGTTGAGTAGGATGCATAGGAATAATGGTGTTCAACATTTTTGGAATTTCACTGAGGCCAGACATGGAAAAGGAGAACATGATGGTGTAGGAGCATGTGTTAAAAGAGTCTAACAAGAGAAGAATTGAAGTACAAATATGGTTCCAAGTTAATCAATGCAAATTCCATCGTGGAATGGTGTAACTCAATAATGAGTCTAGGTAATGAGGGTAACTCTACAACTCATTTTTTTTTTGGTTGGTAGAAGAAGCTAATTTTGCAAAATTTGTAGATTGTAGTACACTAACTGATCTAGTGAGTTGCACTCTTTTAGAAGTTCAAATGTAGGTTCATGGACTATTTATACAAGGAAAATGGAATGCATTTTCTCTTCATGTATGTATTCATTCTGGGATGAATGTGAGTCAAAAGAGTGGGTTAATGAATGGTGTTGTAGAAAATTATATCCACTTGAGACCTATCAACCTCCACTAGCTCTACAACTCACAGTGAGAGAAGAAACAATTGACTTTGACCATATATAAGATCTAGTGCATTATTTTGTAAAAAATTATAGTTTTTCTCATGTTAGGGAACTTATAAATGAATCAATTATTGAAACTAACAATTTTGTGTACAATGTGATGTAGGTCATGTTTTTGCAGTTGTTGTAGAAGAATAAAATAAATAAGGAACAACTTATTATTTCTGTCATTTTGTTGAGGGAAAAAAGAAATCGATAGCCCCAATCATAGATGGAGAAGGCCTAGAGTATCCTACAGGGTCTGTGGTTATTACCGGAACATGGCTAAGAAGATACCCAATGAAGAATTCCAATGTGTGGTTGTTTGAGGACTTTGAAACTCATAGAAAGATTCTTCATTATTCTCACCTAGTTGTTGCATCTAATGTTCAATTGATTAAATATGGAGGTAGACCACACAATAAGGTCTTGTGGAAAGTTCATGAGTCTGACCATGAAGTAATACTTGACACCCTAAAAATTAGATTGGACCCAAATGGCTCACTGGATTGAATTTGTACAAATGAAGATACACAAAACTACCCTTAAGCCTGCCAAGTAGCACACTTTATCAAGTCAAATGTACGTTCACTTAAGATTCAAGATATGTACATCTACATGAATTTAATTTGAATATTTACTTTAATTATTTTGTTTTTAAATTATGTAGGTTTTAAAATTCTATTTAATTGTTTACTAACATGTTTATGTAGGTTAGTGGTGCCAAAAAAGCTTCCACCTTCACGTGGTTGGCACTGTTAGTAGAGAATTTATTATTCTTGAAGCTAAGAGAAACTAAGGAATGAAAAATATTGGTTGGTCCTAATAATGATATTCCAAAAGATGAACTCACTCATGAGACCTACCAGAAATATATGAGGTTTGCCTATCCTTGTAGTGCAAAATATGGTGGTATGAAGAATGGAGATAAGTTGTTGATGACAACTGATGTGGAAGGAAGCTACAAGTTCACCCAGAATGCTTACAAGTTGTACCCTGGCCTCAATGGATATTCACCCATGATAAATTTCATTGAGGTGTACCTTGTTGCTCATTCTAAACTATCTTCAGGCCTCATCAATTGGTATGCCATCTTACAGGTATCCTCTTCCTCTGATTATGCTCTCATGAAGCAACAATATAGAAAATTAGCCTTGCTATTGCATCTTGGTAAAAACAAGTTCCTAGGAGCCGAGGGAGCTTTTAAAATTATCACACAAGCATGTGGAGTTCTCTCCAATAATACCAAAAAGGCTACGTATGATGCCATGAGAAAAAAATAACAAGGGCACAACCCCACCTTCATCCAACTGTATTCCACATACACAACCACACCTTCCTCCAAATGTAATGACATTATGAATTAGACACTCGATGATTCCTGAATGTCCAATCTTGCCATAGACCCCAGTAGTCCTCGATCCTTGGATACAAGGAGACACCATTACTTGGCTTCCATTTATAACGATAGAGATATTTGTAAATTCATGTTATGACCTCTTAATCCATATGCATTTCAAGTTTTTTGGAAACCAACAAGGGTAATTTTTTTCATATATCTTATTAGTATTGACAGAGAGTATTCAACTGAAAATGGCTCATCTGCTTCGTAGGTAGAACATTCAAAGAGATTCATCATAATTTCCATGTCGCCTGTTGCTATGATTGTAATTTCCATGTCTCTTGAGTCCTTGGAATATTTTGGTCATAATGGCCCTCCTATTTCATTCCCTCAACTTTTTCTCTCTCTAAAAAAGGATAATGATTGTGCAACATTACCAACAACAGAGTTCATAATGATATTATGGTGGGATGAGGAATGAATCTCGAGGATCATATTCATATTCAGTGTATCACCGTCAAAGACGACAGCTCCCATGCCAAATCATTTATCAATATGATGTGGAATATGAGTAAAACAAATGAAATATGGATAAATTGATTTCATGGGTAATGAGTACTATCAACAAGACTAATATGGCTTCCCAGTTCCTTGTCAATGTAATCATTGTACCTTGAAAATTAAAACTTTGACAGTGCTACTTAGTAACAAATAATAAGAACATGGTGAGCACAATACATTATGGAGGTTGGGAACATGTGACATAAGGCATTAAACATGGAAATATGAGAAATGTGAAATTTGTTGCAGAAAGGAAAAGAGAGTGAGATTGATATTGAGATTGTGTGTGAGAGAGAAAGAATACACGAGAGGAAGAAAGAGTGAGTGGTTGTCCAATCCATTATTTTCCAAACAACAGGTCTTGGCACCAAACAGATTGCACAAAAACATCTGGATGGCTTGGTAAACGCTTAGGGAGGCTCTGTTTCAGTGCAAGATGGTGCCGTTGCTTCCGGTCTACTTCATCTGAGCGTAGTCCCTTAAGAGCCCTAAGACTGAAAAAGGCTCTAACTTCGACGGGTGATTTCTTGGTCTCTATGGAACCAAGAGATGTCTCATCTAATCCTACACCTTTGTGTCATGACACTCTATAAAATCCCATCTCGGTTTTATTCATCTCCTTTCGGTTATCTTGGTGTTCCATTGTTTGCAAATGCACAAAATAAAGTAGTTTAAGTTAGTGTAAGATTCTCAAATGCAATATTTTTCAAACTGTAGCTCTTGGCACCAATAGGAATGTGCCAAAATGTCTAGGTGGCTTGGTAAATGCTTATGGAGGCTCCATTTCGGTGTAGGATGGTGCCGTTGCTTCCAGGCTACTTCATCCGGGCGTAGTCCCTTCAGAGCCTGAAGACCAAAAAATGTTGTAAATTCAATGGGTGATATCTCGGTCTCCGTGGCACCTAGAGACATCTCGTTTGATCCTACATCTTTGTGTGGGGGCCCTCTACAAAATCCTATCTCAGTTTTCTCCATATCCTTACGGTTCTCCCGGCGTTCTATTTTTTAGAAATGCGCAAAATAGTGTAGCTTAAGTTAGTGTAAGACTGTCAAATGCAATAATTTGCAAACTGTAGCTCTTGGCACCAAACGGACTGCACAAAAATGTCTGGGTGGCTTGGTAAACACTTATGGAGGCTCCATTTCGGTGCAAGACATGTCATTTCTTCTAGGCTACTTCGTCCGGGCGTAGTCCCTTAAGATCCCAGAGACCAAAAAATGTTGTAACTTCTACGGGTGATATCTCAGTCTCCATGACACCTAGAGATGGCTTGTCTCATCCTACATCTCCATGTGGGGACCTTCTATAAAATCCTATCTCATTTTTTTCCATCTCCTTATGGGTCTCTTAGTGTTTTATTGTTTGAAAATGCACAAAATAATGTAGTTTAAGTCAGTGTAAGACTGTCAAATGCAATATTTTGCAACCCATAGATCTTGGCTCCAAACACACTGTGCCAAAACGTTTAGGTGGCCTGGTAAAATATTATGGAGGCTCCATTTTGGTGTAGGATGGTGCTGTTGCTTCCAGGCTACTTTGTTCGGGTGTAGTCCCTTAAGAGCCTGGAGACCAAAAATTGTTGTAACTTTGACCAGTGATATCTCGGTCTCCATGACACCTAGATATGTCTTGTCTGATCCTACACCTTCGTGTGGGGACCATCTACAAAATCCTATCTCGGTTTTATCTATCTCCTTACGGTTCTCTCAGCGCTCTATTGTTTGAAAATGTGCAAAATAGTGTAGTTTAAGTCAGTGTAAGATTGTCAAATGCAATATTTTGCAAATGGTGATACTTGGCACCGAAAGGACTGTGCCAACACGTCCGGATGGCTTGGTAAAAGATTGCGGAGGCTCCATTTTGGTGCAGGACAGATCCGTTGATTTTGGGCTACTTCGTCTGGGCGTAGTCCTTTAAGAGCATGGAGACCAAAAAATGATGTAAAAATGATGTAGTCTCTGCGTAAGCCATTTTTTTTCTAATACATGTTCATATTCAAAAGAACCTCTTCTTCGACGTCAAAGTGCCTATTTGTCTCACTAACTTTGTAAGGAGTACACATACTCTAGAAACTTCACATGTCATGATAGATATGGTCGTTTCCACATAGATGTTCAACATTGGAGTCTAAACTATAAAAAAGATCCTTCCATTTTATTGAAAATAAAATATTCAAAGGATATCAAGAACGTTTGAGGTAATTATTTGGGATCATCGCAATTGGCCAATGAAAGAAGCTATTTAATAAAATTTGGACATATATCTCAACCTGCATACAAGTTATTTATGAGATAATGTCTCAGGTGATCTTCAATACTAATAGAAATATTTGCAACTATAAATTACATAGCTTGAAATTTCAAAGATCATCATGTCCTAGAAACTATTAAGGCACAACATTGCCTCCTTCCTGCATCCTTAACGATGATTAGAAAGTGATTGTGGATAATATGAATGCAAGAACCAACTAGTGGACTGACAACTTTAGTTATCATTGGCATGTTAGAATCATCCTAATTAAATAGGTCCTTCAAGAGCTCCCTATATACAAGTTTTATGGCCACCATTGCAACACAAAAATTAATCTCAAAGGAAACGGAAGAATCATAAAGAATATAATATTTATATATCATAGATGTAATGTGTAATCTTAAGTATATTGAATGTTTTGATTACGTAATGTAAAATCTTAAGTATCCTGACAACATAGATCCTTGTCTCTCTTTTTTCTCTCTTTTTATCCCTCTTTGTCTCTCTCTTACTCTCTCTCACTCTCACTCTAACTCTCACTCTCTCTTTCTCTCACACTCTCACTCACTCTTTCTCTATATCTCGCTCTCGCATTCTCTATCTCTTTCTCTCACCCCCGTTCTATCTTTACATGTCTATCCCTCTTACATTCCCTTTATCTCTTTCTCTCTGCAGTTACAATTTAATTATTATACTTAATGTAATATTGTGTTGTCTCGTTACATACATTTCATTTGAATTATTGAGAGTACAGGAAGTGGATAACATTAACATTGACATTATGTTATTATAATTGATGGCATTGAATGATTATATTACAACTTGGAAAAAAATAAAATTAGTTACATATGGATTTTAATTGCTATGTTTAAAACATAAAAGAAATTAACACTAATAATACATATTAAAATAACATACATACATGATATCATACTAATCCACTTACATACAAGTTTTTAATTTTTTTTGCATAAATTATATTGTTTCAAAAATGCTTGATAACATACAAAATTTGATCAAAATCAATGTCTTAACAAAGCCATGTAGGCATATACAATGATATACATAGACAAAACATAAATCCGTATACATCTACGCTAATATGCCATGAAGGTAGACAATAAAATCCATATAAATCTAAACTACGGGACCCTATCATCAAATAATTTAGTTCTCTTTGGGCACCTGGAAGATGACTCAAGCACATCAGTGGAATGCACCCTCTTAGTTCGCTCAGACCTCCTCCACTCATAGGATGTTTGTAGATCAATCTATTAATATAAATGAACAACATACCCATTAGTATACAATTAATGACATATATAAAATGAGACTACTTAAAAAAAATACTTAATTGTATCTGATGATCACTGTTAATCATCATTTGCTTCTCAATATCATGAACACTAGTACCAGATGCATGAACTAGAGTAGCAAACTCTTCCTGTGGCAATCATGATGAGGAAAATTAGAATACACGTGTGAATGTAATCAAATGATGTTATTTAATACAATAAATTCATTATATAAATAAATTTACCAGTACATTTATCTATGTAAGAGGGATGACAAAAGCTATGGCCATATCAACTCCGATATCTAATGATCGACGAATCTCAATAAGAGACTGTAATGATGTCATCAACTAAAATAATAATAAAACTCACATTAGTAAATTCATATGTTAACTATAGTTCATTTTATCTTCATGTATATGATTAATACAAATAATAAAAATTGCATTAGTAAATTCACTAGCATGTAAACCCATACTGACATTCACTTATGAAGAAGGGGAATGTGACACTGGATGCATACTTTGACCCTGTAATTTTATAAAAAACATAGGTGTCTCTTTAATTTTCATTCACAATTGATTAACATGGTTTATTATAAGATTATGTACAAAATATATATTCAATTGCAACTAATTTCATGTAAAATTACCTAAAGGTCAATACCAAATGTTGAATCCAGTATAGAATCTATGATGATAATATTCTGCTACACAAAATCATGTTGTGCCTCCTCCAGTCGGGCACCCTGCTCAGCCTATGGAGTTGCCTCGTGAGGCTGTGGAGCTGTGTCATGAGGTTGTGGATATGTCTAGTGAGACTGTGGAGCTGTCTAGCTACGCTGTGCATCTACCACATCAACCACATATGTGTTTATGCTCCCACAAGAATGACACTCTATAGTATATTATGTTTACTCCCTAGAAGGACCAACTTCATCGCTCTGGGAGAGATGAGTGCCATGATGAAGCAATGAATGAGTCAATGATCTAATGGATTCGAGGGTATAAACCTCCACTGTCTCCATCACAATAGAAGGGACTGAAACATGCTGAAAAGGAGGGTGAACAATGGGTCTAGCTAGATGGTTTTGTAAATGATGTGCCCCCGCCCTATCATGTGTAGAGCTTTGGCCTCTACCTTGAAAATATCTAATGTCATAATAGTTAGGTATTTCATTGAGGATGAACTTGCAATATAGTTTCCTCAAAAAATATTGGGGCACCTCAAAATTATTACAAGGTGGTTGGTCAAAATTCATCCACCACCTATCCCAAAAATTGTTATTAATCCCCTCATGATTGTATAAGTGTACGGGGAATCTTCTACAATCCAATCGTAATGGTGCATTAGTTTTGGGATCTATAAATAATGCACACAATTTGCCCTTTGTGATTTTTTTCTTTTTCACTGCATCATATGACAACTTATCTAAATAAAAATTGCGGCAGTTTTTTATGAAACTATGCCATGTGTTAATTTCTCCTTCCACATTTTCAATATTAGATAACAATGATCCTAATGATGCAGCTAGGTTTTTACGGTGAGGATTCATGGCATTAAGGTTGTTTAAAGTTTCTATTAAACCCTGAATTTACAATTTGTGGTTTACAATTTCCCCCAAAATTTGTTGTTGGGTTTTAGGAGGATGCTTGACAATAGAAGGGGGTGTTCTAGAGATGTTTTTTTCTTCCTCTTCATTTGGTGCTAGATGACGGGATTGATTTGGAGGTAAAGAAACATCTGAAAAGAAAAAAATAACAAATAAACAATTATCTACAAAAATAAAATTTACAAAGAAAAAACCAAAATCAACATTGACTGACCTTCTTTGCTCTCCTCCATCGCCGATCCAAGGTACCAGGAGTGTCGAGGACACAAAATTATCTAAAATGCGAGCGTGTCTTTCCTCGTTCACGTTTTGGCTGCCTTTGTTTTTTTGTTTTTGCAAATAAATAGCTCTCGGGTTTCGACTATTTTTTATTATAGTTGAAACACGAGCCCCAAATTACTTGTTTGCGTTAAAACGCGCCCGAGCCATAACGCGAGCGCGTTATGGAGAAAATGGCCAATAAGTGGATTTGTGTCCACTTTTTGGCCCCACATCTTTGTGCACTTACCCTGAATCTATGTGAAGGTCTTGAATGTATCAGAAAGGGTTTTAACCAATATCATTTTGAAAACTATTTTTTGGGCATCTTGATTTACTGAAGGAAAACATTGATGTGGTTTGAACAAGTGATTGTTTCATAATATTTAAATTTTTTATAAGTGTTCTACATGGTTTTCCATTTCCATTGAGTGGTCACATGCCATAGTTGAGGTATTCTTGGGTGATCTTGAGGTGAAACAGTGAAGATAAGGTGCTAGAAACATGTGTTTTGTGAAGGTAATGAGCCATTGGGCCCATTAAACGGAATAATTTGATTGATTCATTAAAATTGTGACTATGGATGAGGTTTAAATGTCATTTTAAACATGTGTGTTGATTTTTAGAGCTTTATTAGAAATGATTTTGGTTTTAGATGATTTTTGTCATTTCAATGATTAGATTTTGAGGATTTTTGGTGCATACACGAAGGGTTTTGGTTAGGCCGACCTACTTGGGTCACTTATGGTTGTTATAGTTTATGGGATGTTTTTTTATGATAATTAGGTCAAGCTAAAGGAGAAAAACTGACCTATTTTGAATTTGATTCATGAAGAGCTTATAAAAGCACAATTTTGGATGCTTTGTGAGGAAGTGGAGTGTGTGCAAGAAGTGTGAATTAGGTGAAGTTGTTTTGCAAGTGTGTGAGAATAATTTGAGACCTGATAAAGTGTGTGACATGTTGAGGAATAAAAAAAACATGTGTGCAAGAGGTTGAAGCTTTGAGAAGTAAAGAAAGTGCTAGTTTGTGCATGTTTGAATACCTAGGGTTTGAAGGTGTTTGGACCTGAATCTTGTGATCACCATCAACTGAGTTGTTGTAGCATATCATCAATGATCTTCTCATAAAAATCTTGTGTGATTTGTCATATTCATGCAAGTATATTTTTGTGATTAATATCAACACAGGTTTAGGGGTTGGCGTTCCTTTTGGGGTTAATGCCTTACTAAAGAAATATATTATGATGTGTAATATTCACTTGAGTCTTTGTTGTGTGTAATATCAAAAAAAAATTCAGTGGATTTTCTTCCCCTCGAGGGTTTCCCACTTACATCTTGTGTTATGGTGTTGCTTCTCTTTCTCATGGTTTTTTGAATGAATGTTGTATGTTGTTGTGCACACATTAATGAATGGATAATTGATTAATGGTTTATGTGGGTGATATGAAATCAAAATTGAATTTGTAAGGAATGATTCACCCCTCACTCATTCCATTGTGCTTCCAACATGAAGAAGTCACAGGGAGGTGACAAAGGACTAGAAGAGATTCCGAAAGAAGGGTTGAGGCCTGAAATAGGTTCAAAGGAAGGGAATCAGAACTATTTAGCTTAATAGTATGAAGGGTGGTACTACCACTCACTTAGTATACTTGAGGAGGACCTCAAATTTAAAGTACCTCAGGCGTTTGATGTATAAGCATCAAAGGTATAGTGTAATCCTGCATAATTTTCTCTATGTAATAGTAGGTGCAATAATGGGGTGCATAAAGAATTAAGAGGAAGGAGTAGGCATAAAAAAAGTGCGTTATTGCTCATAGGATATCGGTAGGGCTATGTAGTTTTGAATCAACCTTGCATATTGGAGGGTGCACATAGATTTTGAAAATGTATAGAAGCCCGAGAAAAATGCATGGAAGAATTTTGAAGATGGAACTCGGGAAAAAGAAGAAGCGATAAAGTAAACCAAGGTGTGGCGAAGTGCATGAGAATGGGAGTGCACGACAAGATGGAGAGTTGGCAAAAAAAACAAAATTTTTTAGAAGACATGTTTGACAAAGGATGTTGACTAGAACAATGATTAGAAGAGCCAATGACTAGATCGACGTGGAAAAATTAGAGGTGTGGTATGTCATAACATTAAAGAAGCTCAATTCAAATTTGAACCTAAACGGAAAGCCATGAAGTGTCTAGAAGGAAGTTGCCTACCTAAAGGAGAATTCAAACAAGGAGAGAAAAGTGGGAAAAGGAGAGGGTATAAAAAAGTTGCTAAACGGGGTTAAAGGTTGAGGATCAACGTGGATTTAGAGCCAATAGTGTAGAATGTGTTTGTGACCATACAATCTAGTCTAGGATAGGTCTTAGGGGAACACCATAAAAGTGTCTAAAAGCTCCATGTAAATGACTGTAATCTCCATTAGAGAGTAATTGGATTATAGATGTCATAAAGGCCCTTTCATGAGATATGAAGAAACCTTTGATTTTCATTTCACTATGTTTACTATGGAAATACCAGGCTCGGGGAGTACCCGGGTAGAGCTCTAGCCCTTGTCAAAAGTCCTTTTCATTTCTCTGCTTGGTGTCACACATATTTCTTTTTGATTTTGTGCTCAATGTTGTAGGATAAATTTCTCACAAACCTCTTTGATGTTAGTGAAATTAGTCATGGATCCCTTGGGTAAATGCTTAAACCAATTCAATTTTTGTCCACCTAGGCTATGTGGAAATAGTCATAGTAGATATGCATCACTATATGTCACCTCTTGACAATCCATGTGGGATTATTTGACATGTTCCTCAGGATTACCCTTGCCCTTATATTTCTCAAAATTTTATGGTTCAAAATAAAGTGAAAATGACACATGTAGTAGATCAATGTATAACGAATAATGGCATGTGTCTTCAAATCTATACTTGTTATCATGTGTTTTAGATTGCAACCCTTGTAAGGAATATTTCATCATTTTCCATTATTGGCCGAATAATGAACTGATGATGTGTGTGGTTGGAAATATAAATTTGGATTCATGATGAACTTTATCTAAGTTTGAGTGAGATTTGGGTTATTTGAATGGATTTTATAGGTAAAGTCGCTCATATGTATCAAGAATTATTTTAGAAGCCAAAGTGGAAACTTTATGGGATATTTGTTGGATTTGATCATATAGGGATTGATTATGATCTCGTTCTTCTTGTCACTTTAGATCGGTTATTCATTTTAAAAAATTTAAACGATTTAGAGATTCAGAAAACATGTTTTCTCAGTCAACGAGATTGAGGCTTGTAGATGGTTGTCCTTATTCAGGATAACATTCGCCAATTATATGGTGGAGGTTATCAAGGTCATCATTTGATGGTATTTTAGCTCTAACATTAATGATTTATTGGAGAAGGTTATCCCTATTTTCATAGAGCTATTAATCAAGTTGGATTGTACCATGTGGAGTAGATAAAAATTCATTATGACTACTTTTCTTCATGATTACAATGCTTTTCTTATCATCATCGCAAACTCACTCATCAGTCCAAGGTTTCATGATAGGATCATTATCATTAGTTTTGTTGAGTCTGATTCGTACCCTATATTGAGTTTCAGGTTCCATCAATTCGTTTTAAATTATGAATTAAACTTGTTTTGGAGGTGATGAGATGTGTGAATGTGAGAAGAAGTGGTAATTTAGATGGGAAGTAAGGTTTTGGTAAATCTTGGTTAACACTCTAATTTGATATGAGCTAAGTAGTGGGGTTGATTGTTGATGAAAAGGGTATACATGAATCTAATATTGTTGAATTTGATTTTTTGATAGGTTGGTGATGGGTTTTATACTAACTTTGAGATGTAATGTTTTAATCAAGCTTTTAAGGGATGATATAGATGGCTTGGACTTGGATTAGGGGAGAGATGTGAGGGAAGGTTAAATGAGAGTTATTATTGGTGGATACAAACTAGAATAGATAAGGTGAAAGGTTGGGCTTGCATTGTGTGGGGTAAGATTTTATATGATTTAACAAACTTAGAGGAAGGTTATAAAATAAGAACTAGTGTTAAAAGGAATGTTTACATAATGGATAGTTGGGGGGTGATGAGAGGATGATTGACAATAAGTAGATGTTGGATAGGTGATTGAAATAGAGAATGAGGGTTTTGAGATGAATGAGAGAAAATGAGTTTGGTTTGAGTAAATGATGTTAGGTGATGAATGAATGATGAGTAGGTTTGGTTGATGAAATGTGTTTGTTTTAGATATAGGTATTAGGTTTTACAAACACACAGGTCACTCGTAACACACAAATAATGGCACACAAGTCACATGTCCTATGCTAGTAGTAAATGGGTGTGTGATGTGACTGGTAGCCCACCAACATACATCACATAAAGTGGTGACTAGATTGGTCGGTGAACCTGCTCTTTGTGTGGTAGGAAGTTAGTAGCTTTAGGAGTGTTGCGCTCCTTGCACTACTATTGGTTTGCGATTGAAAGGTCTTATGACTAGGAAAAACATGACTTTCTAGGTATGTTCCATATATACCTTGCAGTACATGGAGCCCAAATCCATATAGTAAGGATGGTGTCTAAGGCTTGGGTATTGGGATGTGAAATATCATCACTTCCCCCCACCTTTAAATAGGTTGATGCTTAGCCAATAATAATAACTATCTTTGAATTCATATACCCTTCCTAAACATGGGGCATGTCTTTTTACATGGTGATGAAATCCATGCCATAAGACTCTTAAAGACTATAGTAAGTGTGTGGGGATCAATTTCACATCTCATTACCCCTAAAATAGAAAAGGATGGGGCCTATGATGTTTTAATACCAAATATTTCCTAATGTCGCGAGGGGAGAGCATACACAACTTAGTTGTGGGTATGTATACTTACACACAAAACAAAAACATAATGATCTACAAGATTATAAAATAAAACTCAATAAATATACAATGAAAATATGGTTTTTATGATATCTCTTAGACTGTTCGATACTACAAAACAAAGATTTAATAGTTTGGATTGAAGTTAGATTTTTGACAAGAGAAAAAACCTACAAAAATGATCTTACATACTCAGAAAATGTTGTTGATAGGAACAAAAGTGACGCAATTTTTAGCAAAAATGATGTAGTCTATGAATAAAATGTCGTGGTCACCAACATAGAAAAAAGTTATCAAAAATGACATATTTTTTCGTAAATATGACGTGACTGTAGACACCTTTAATTTGATCAAAGAAATATTATTACTAACATTGCACTAACTATTCTATTCCCTGAAAATTGATGACACTTTATCAATTAGTCTCCTTTTCCCATCAAAATCATATTAATTGACCACTATACATTGATTAAGCCTCCTATCTTGCAGTTGAGTAATAAATCTTCTTATTAGCTAACTCCCGCCTCCAAAACATAAAAATTCTATCAAAACCTCCTCCTGGTGCTCCCAGAAAGCTTCGTAAAGCCTACTTGGGATCCCTAATTAATCCTAAAAGATTAATTATCCTCTAAACTTAGTCAAATCCTTCTTTGAATTGCTAAAAGCACTTTTTAGACTTACCTTTTGTCCCACATGCACGAAAATCGTTCCATTCTTTGAATTGGAAACATATAAATAGAACCATCCTCCTCATAATTTCTAAGAACACTTTCTCTCCTCTAGCATAAAATATTGGCAATTAGGATCTTGAGCATTTCTTCATTTCTAGTGAGCTATTATCTTCACCTTTGCATCCATCAAACCAAGATTTGAGTAATATGGAGAGAACCATATGGCCTTGTAGCCATTAATGGTGAGACTTCATTCTTGAAAGCTTGAGAACCATATAAAACAATCACATTTGATTGTTAAGATCTTCATAGGTTCATGTTTTATTAGCATTCAAAGAGTAGAGAGTAACTTAGACATGTTAGTTTTATGGTTTTTTCAAAGTTATATGTATTGTTAAAGAAGTAGCTCTCTTTAAGATCTTATCTTGATGATTCTTGTTAGGTTAGTTAAGCTTTCAAACTTCTAGTTTCATTTCTTAAGATTTCTAATTTACACATGAATACATTTGGCATGCCTGGTTGGAGTTACTCCATAGTCCTTAGAAGTTGATTTTAAGTTTTGTCATTTATATCATTTTTTCTAACCATTTTCATGCATTTTGAAGGGTAAACAATTTTGTCCAAGAAATTTACTAACCTTATAGGTGTTTAAGATCCCTTTTGCATGCAAGATTAATGGGTATCAATTAGAAAGTGATTTAAATAGAAAATTTCTAACCTTTTGGCAATTTCAGAATTTATTTTGCTGTCCCTTTTTGTGTTATTCCAGGAAGGTGTGCAGGTGTTATAAAAGGGCGTACATACGTTAAAAACCACACACACTTTTTTCTTGGGGCGTGCATACGTTCCCAAGCATGCACACACGTTTCTCTTCCCGCAAACATGCTAGCTTGTAGTTTTTGACCCTCTGTGCTAAATTCTACAGATGCACATAAATGTCAAGAAAGGAACGCATACTCTATAATCCACACATATATGTCTCTCGGGACATGCATACACTAAGGATCCCTCTGTGTTATTTTGCATTTTAATTGGAAAGCACATACGCTACCAGGAGCACGTATACGCCAAAAAAGGCACGCAAGTACCTCTCGGCCCGAGCTGTGTTTTCTGACAGAGGCACACATATGTTATAATCCATGCGCATATGCTTCTAGTGGCGCGCATGCATCATAAGGGGTGCGTAGGTTTCACAATATAATAATTAATATTTTCTTAAAGTTTGCAAAGTTTGTTCTCTTGATTATTCTAACACTTTGCAGTGTCTTTGTGGGACTAATCAATGGTTTTCAGGGTACTTATAAGGATTGAATCATGTATGCTATTCCCTCGCACCTTCTAGGTGATCTTGGGAAATCAAAATGGTTCAAACACCTCTTTTATATTTACAAAAGACACTTAAATTTGGGTAAAAAGGAAATAAATTGTGCATTTGGTTTTAGACAATTTTCATTATTATCTAAGATAGTAAGTTTGTTATTTGTGTATGCTCTTCCTTTGTGTCTTAAGATGATATTAGGAATAAAAAAAAACATTCAAGTCTACTTTTTATGATGCCTTGAACTACTAATATTGGTGTGTAGGACCAAATATCGCTTGCAAAATAATTGGAGTTTAAACGAAGGCTAAATCATTTCTTGTGGGTTTCCAAACGGTGTGCGAATAAAACCACATTAAGCTCAAAAGATAAACAACACACCATATTCAAAACACTTGATTTGCAGGTTTGGATAAGGGTAAACCCGTCCGCTTTAAACTAGGAGAAACTCTCCTTGGCATAAGCCTTAAGCTAAAACAAAGGGGATGCTCCTAAGAACCCCAAAGTAGTCCACACAAGAGGGAACCATGTGGACGATCTTGAAAATGAAAACTTGAAAATAATATTTGATACAGAAGCTTTGGACAGAAATAAGATGATGCTTGTGTATTTTATTAATATCAAAATCAAGCATTAGAGATAAATGAGAGAGCTGCAATATTTATAGATATTGGACAACTTCTATCTCATCCACAATATATGGAAACAAATCATCTAATTTGAGAAACTATCTAGAAATAACATATTTCCCCTAATAGCCCCTATTTCCCCTCATGGAAATCATTCCGAGAACAAAATATGTAAGATAAAACATGATCCCACAAACATAGGGATGAGAACACTATCACTTAGTTAACTAACAACTAAGGATAACTAACACATATTGACATAAGTTTAAAGTATTTAAATTAAATACTTTAACTTATTACATTTATTCAAATATCAAATAATGATGAATTAAGCTAAGTTTTATTCCTAACATTACCCAACTTAATTCAACATTGTTCTCAAGTGAATAGGAGAGAAATGATCTAAAACCCTCAAATTTACCTCGAGCAAGTGACTTTGTGAAGACATATTCACGCTGCATATCTGTTGGGAAATATTTGAGTCTGGATGTTGTTGTTCTAAACATGTTCAGTGAATTAAATGCACCTGTCACCTTAATGTGTTTGGTACATTCATGAAAAATTATATTCCGAACAAGTTTTAATACTCCTTCATTATCAACATGTAAGATAGTTGGATCTTTCTGTGGTATTCCCAATCCTTCAAGTATACACCAAAGCCATATCGCTTCACAAGACAGACTCCACCTACTACATGATATTCTGATTCTGTGGAGGATCTTGAAATAGAAGTCTACTTCTTACTCCCCCACGATATTGAGTCTGGATCCCAAAAAGAATACAAATCCTGAAGTGGATTTCCTATCATCTATGTTTCCTGCATGATCTAAATATGAATATCCTGTCAAGAAGAAGTTATTATTCTTCTTGTATTCTAGTCCATAGTCAATAGTTCCTCTAATGTACCTCAATATCCACTTTTCTACTTTCTAGTTAGAAACCCTTGGTTCTTACATGAACCGTGAATGATAGCTCACTGCATAGTTGATATCCGACCTAATGTAAGTCAAGTAGATGAGACTCCCAATCAATTGTCGATAGAGAGTTGCATTTACTTACGGTGATGGATATGTCCGAGACAACTGAACTCTTGTCTCCATAGGTGTGGAAATTGGCTTACAATATATCATACAAAACTTATCGAGCATTGTCTTAGTGTATTTCAAGTATGATACAAAAATGTGATTTTAGTTTTGCTAAACTTCAAGACCAAGATAATAATGTAGAAGCCATGATTTGTCATGTTGAATGATTGGTTTAAATCTTTCTTTGTTGACTCAATCATCCTCATTGAACCTCCAACGATGACGATATCATCGAAATATACTACACCGATCACTTCTTCCCTTTGCTGTTTAAGGTAGTGATTATTATCATATGGACTCCTTTTGAATCCATGATGTAAGAGATGCTCATTAATGTTTATATACCATGCCTTGGGATCCTGTTTAAGACTGTACAATTATTTGACGAGTCTACACACTTTTTTCTCTTTTCATCATATGACAAAACCTTATGGTTGAGTCATGTAGACTTAATCCTGTAAATCTCCATTAAGGAAGGCATTTTTCACATCCATTTGGTGGATTTTCCAGCTAAAATGTGTAGTTAGAGAAAAAATCATCGTAATTTTTTTTTATCTTAGCTATGGGAGTAAAAGTATCCTCATAGTCAATGCCTTATTTATGAGCATATCCCTTTACTACTAGCCTAACCTTGTGTTTATCAATACTCGCATTTGCTTTGTACTTCATTTTGAAGATCCATCTGCATCCAATCAACTTCATTCATGGTGGAATATTTGTAAGCTACCATGTGCTATTGTTAATTAGTGACTTGTACTTCGCATCCATTAACATATTTCCAAGGTTTTGACTGTAGGGCTTCTGAAACTGTGGACAATTTCGATATATTCAACAATTGTACTCATTAAGGCCAAATTGACTTTATTTGAGCCATAATGTGAGTCCTCATTCTCGTGGGACACCATCAAATTTAATATCTCGTAGCATACTTATATACCATTTAGACTTACATTGAGTGGTTCTTATGGGTGGTGGCTTTTCACTATGTTCCCCATCATCACTATCCTCATCATAGTGATTACCATCTTCTATTTTCACAACAAGAATGATCTGAACATTAGTTGAGTATATGGAGGGAGCATCTACTTCTTTCTTCTCAAAGAACCCAACATTCCTACTAGTGTAAACATTTATGGTTTTTGGATCCATAAGTCTGTAGTCAAATGCCTTATCACTGTATCCTAAGACGATATATATATATATATATATATATATATATTTGATTTCACATCAAATTTAGTTCTTTGTTTCTTAGGAATGTGCATACTAGATTTACATCCAACAAATATATGGTGTGTAATTGATGGCTTTCACCCTGACCATGCTTCTTGTGATGTTACTCCATCAAGAGCTGTAGTGGGAACTCTATTTAGTAGATAAACTTTCATTTTAGCTGCTTTTGCCCAATATGTTTTTGTTAAGCCCACATCGTCAATCCCACATCACACCATTTCTATGATAATACGATTTCACCTTTCAACAACACCATTCTATTGTGGTGTATGACTAGGTGCCATTTGATGACAAATACCATGTATTTCAAAAAATGTTGAAATCATTGATGGTGTATTCTCTTCCTCAATCCGAGTAGAGTGTCTTTATATTACGACCCAAATCAAGATACAAAATCATGTTTTGTGAAATGGATTCTTCATTGGATTGTGCAATGTATAGGAAGTCGGTCATCTTAATATTCATATTCAAGTTCAACAACATTTCCTTATTGAGATGGTTTATTCTTCGACTTTCCCTTATTCTATCCCTTTTTTATTATTTTGGTGACCTTGTTTAGATTGTTGGTTATCAAATTTCTTGCCACTTGATGATCCATATTGGAAAGATAAATATATCAAGAATATTTTAATTCATGTCCTTTATGACCACAAATTGGACATTTTTGTTGGGCCTTGGGGCCTTGTTGATTGTTTATCCTGGCTTCGAAGGTTGTTTAAGAGACTTCTCCTATTTTTTCCCTTTTTTATGAGTAGTAAATGTATGCTCTTCAACTTCTGTAGTTGTGTGTATAGCTTATTCATGTTTTAACATATTCACCTATTGTTTAAAAGAAGTTATTTGACCAGTGATATTCAACGTGGTCACAAAATTTTTGTATGATGATGGGAGAGCTCTCAAGACAATAGGTACTAGAGATTCGTCAATCACTTCTTCTTCAAAAGGTTGAAGTGATGCCTGGAAAGTTGCAACTACATCTCATAAAATACTCTACTTTTTAAGTTGGTTGGATTTTGAGATTTAGTAACTAACTTTACAGATCAAGAAGTGTATTTCTATTCTTGGACTCATATACAATTTTTAATTTATCCAAAGCTTCTTGTACTGTTTTGGCCTCGCGAATATGCGCTTGAACCTCATCATATACTCCAAACAAAATTATTAATTTTGCTTTTTAATTTGCCTTGGCAAATGTGCATGGTTGTGCCATATCGTTTTTTGATCTAGTGATTGATCCATTAACTACAAACCATATATCTTCTAATTCTAATTGTGCTCAAATTTTAGTTGTTCCAAGCAACATAATTATCTGTTCAAAGTAGTTGTGAATCGAGTAGAAATTGTTTTGGTGCTGAATTCGTAGCCATTGTGAAAAATCATGCTTCAAAAAAGATGAAAAATGATAAATCAAGGCACTTCCCCCCCGCAAAGCAAGTACACCCCACTCCCCCCTCACAAGAAAATAAAAAAATGAACTTTTATTTACTTTTGGAATTATTTTTGGCCGTGTTACAATGATTTTGGCACTATAGGTCGCTTATCATTTTTTTGGCTCTTTGGCCGAGTTGTAAAATTTTTAGCTCTATCGGTCAATTTTACAAATTTTCCATCTTGTAGAAAAATAATATCCCTTTTTGCCTTGAATTTATTTATTTATTTTGGGCTCCATGGTCTCTTTTGCATTTACAATCGAAAAATGACGTTTTTACCTAAAATAACACAAATTTGTAAATAATTGGGCACTTGGGCCTCTTTTGGCTTACAATCTTCCCGTATATGAAAAAAACATTGAAAAATTTGCAAAAAAGGTCCTAATTAGGACCTTTTCCTCCAGATTTAATTAGTTGCGACTAAATCAACTAGTTGGCGGACCCGAGGTTATTTCTAAGTGTGTTGATAGGGGTGGGTTTTGAACCCATGACCTCCACTTAAATAAAGTTCCAGAATAAAAATATGATTCTGGAGGAAGAAAGCTTAAAAAAATAAAAATTTAAACGCCTTCACCTCTTGATTGCATTTTTCATGCGAACTTTAGATAAATCTACTGGTGTTTGAATTGTTTATTCGACCTTTTATCTCCATGATTACATGTATGTTGAGCTCTTGTTTTATAAATCCGCTGTCTTTGTTATCCGCCGCTTACTTAATATTGATCTTCAAATGCTATTGAAAGCGTTTTGTATCGTGCATGGATCATAATGTCGCTTAGATCCACAGGGATCATATCTGTATGAGATGATCGATATATCCCACAACAATATAAACTCGTTAATGCCAATATAGACCTGTACAATGTAAATATAAACTTTCCAATGCAAATCCGAGGTGTGGGGAGCTTGTAGAGCTCTGGGACCTCACGAATTTGTTAATCCAAAATTTTAAAATTGCCAAAAAAAATGTTTTTCCTCCGAAATCAAATGACAGACCCGCTAGAATTAGGGGTGTTGCCAAAGATAGCTATAACAAAAGGAGTTGCTAAATTTACCGAGAAAACCCCTATTGGATTTTTTTTTTCAAAATTACACAGAATCCCCTTAGTTTCCTAATATGGAGTTGCATCCAAGCTTGGGCCCATGATTGCACTCCAGAAATTGAAAAACTTCTTGCTTTTGTAAGTAATTTGTAACTTGTGTTACTTCTGATACTGCTGCTGTTGCTGCAACTTGTACACATCTGCTACTGCTGATCCAGGAGGAGGTGTTAAAATAGGGATTGGGTTGTGGGAAGGTAGGTCGCTTCTATGACTCACTCAAATGCTGAGATCCCCACAAGCTCTCTCCAATTCTTTTGCAAACTCACACGAGAAAAACCTTACCAAATATAATTGTAGAAACAAGACGATGCTTGTATAATTTTATTAATCTCAGAAAACAAGCATTACAAACATAAAGAATAGCTTTAATGTATATAAGCATTGAATATGTTTTATCCAAACCACATACAGTGGATATAATCTCATAAACTTAGAAAATATGCAGAAATATCATATTGCCCCTAACTTCCCCTATTGCCCCTCATGGAAATAATCTGTGAAAAAAATATGCAAGATAGAACATGATCCCACAAACATAGGGATGAGAACACTATCACTTAGTTAACTAAAAACTAAGGATAACTAACACCTATTGACATAAGTTTAAAGTGTTTAAATTAAATACTTTACCTTATTACATTTATTCAAATATTAACTAATGATGAATTAATCTAAGTTTTATTCCTAATAGATGAAATGGGAAGTGCTCTGCTTACCCACTTGAATAGTTATAAATTTGTGAGTTAGAGTCAAAATTATCTCCATTGTGACCACACTGAAAGCACAACTGAACGCATTTTATGCTCATTATGTTGAAGGGGGTAAAGTAAAGATGGGATACTCCAAGATTATCCAGTGCAAATTTCTTGGCAAACTAAGCTCACAGAGGTAGTTTATGGCACCTAGTTTGTTAGAACTACATAGGAAGCCATATTGTCTTGAAGCCCAATTTTCTGTATCAAGCCATCATGTTTTATAGAGATCTCGTGAAGTGATGACTTGTTTGGAGTCAAAACCTTGTTATTCAAACAAGGTAAGAGTCCACTTAAGCTGAAACTAAGTGTTATTCATCACAGGACCTACGACGTGTCACTTTGTTTTAGTTTTCCACTTGTCTTAAGACAAGATGAAACTCTGCCAAAGTTACGCTTAGTTTGTTTCATCCTCACTTCCTCTACACCTTTGTTATCTTGTTGTCTATTTTAGGAAAAAAAGACAACAACACGCAAGGATACCGCTAGAATAATTGTGTCCACTAATTTTGTAATCTACTTTCATGACTAGGTTGCAATGCCAGAATGCAAGTGTTGAAACTGTTAATGGTACGTCATCATATTATAGTAGGCCCCTTGTCTCAAATCCATATCGAGACACATTATCATTGTATTTAGGCTTGAATTATCATTGATCCTCCTTAGAAGTGTTATGCTGTTCGCATTGTCTCGCCATAAGTATGATACTTACATCTCATTTCTAGTAAACGTAATCTAAGTGTCCACATTGTGACGTTACACTGCCCACATCTTAGAAAATCCTTAACATACTTTGACATGGTTTTATTTGAAACATTACCTCAATTTTGAAAAAGTGTTGATTACTTTGTTTTCTTCATCTCGATACTAGTGTGATACTAATACCTCTCTTTCTCGTAAAGCTTGGGTAACCTATCTTAGTAGTATTATTGCATGGCTCACATATGTAACCTCCACTTGTTTTAGGATTTGGATCTTGCTTATCTATAAAATTTTCATAAATATCCTTTGATTGGAGGTCACGTCAACTCCTTGCTAATACTTACGCCTTGTTCATTTCGAACTTGACTTAAGTATTGACATTGACATTGTGTTGATTATATAACATCAAACTATGTATGAATACATTGACATATGGTGTAGTTTCTTGATTGGCTGATTGGTTTACTAGAAACTTGCGTGATTGTTTCATACATGTTATCAAACTCATAGAATTGATTGATTCCTTATTCTTTTGGTCCATTTATTGACATAATTTGAAACCATATAGAAAATGTTTTACACAATACACTTAGGTTTGTTATACCCTTGGTAACATTAGACGAAACATTTTGTATAAAAACTTACGATGATCCATATCAAGAAAATGGAATCCAAGAGGAGAGAGTTAAACCCTTTTTTGGGACACAATTTAGGCCCTCTCTTCTCTAAAGTAAAGGAAAAAAATGAGTCAGTTTATCATAGAGGAGATGAGATTGATTCATTTAAAGATATCGATAACATTGACGTCTCTCAATTGGACGACTTCCTATTTTGAAATAGAGATCAAGTGCTTGCACGGGTTATAGAGCTAGGTGCCATAGTGCCACAAGAATGAGAATACCCTAGCCAAGATAATAATAGAAAGGAAGAAGAAACACAAATACCTCCCATGGATGATAACGTTAAAGGAAGACATGCTTCTACCTCCGGTACCCACATGGAAGGTGAGACATCAAGATAAAGAGGTGGTTCTTGACCTCCACCCCTTAAGATGCGTCGTTGAGCTAGGGTAGAATGTGAACATGAGAAGTTAACTCCTCAAAATAATTATGAAGAGGACCCTCAAAACGAAGAAGTCACTATACAAAGCCAAATACAAACCCCTTAGCCAATATTTAGCGAACTTAGCTTCATCTGTAAGTAAAAACATAGGAAAGGGTATGCGTAAAGAGAAACATAATACTAAGGTTAGTCAAATTTATATTGAACCTCCAGAAGATGAAGCCTTTAAGGAAAATTGAGTGATTAGACCCTCTTCTCCTACGAAAGAGCAACTCTTTATGCAAGAGTTACAATCAATGAAAAATATGCTTACAACTCTTCAAGAAAGTAATGCGGGCCATAGTAAGAAATATCAATATGAGGAGAAATGTATTTATCCTTTTGAAAGAGACATGTTGCTAACACTGGTACTTTGATTTCTCATAAATGAACTATAATACATTATATCCTAAAGAGAATAATCCCAAAAAGGGGAGGGATATGTTGTCAAAAAAATAACTAGCATGAAAAAGGCCCTAAATTTTGAGTCATAGAAAGAATTAGTTTTTTGAAATGATTTCATTGATCTTGAAATGTGATTTTGAGTCAAAATAATATAAGGTTTGACCCCAGAATACTCTTCCATGCTCACAAGGTGGAAAACTCATTCATGGTGTCCCGTTTTCGATACCTAGTCAAATTTCCACCATGCCACGTGTCATCACCTTGCTCTAAGGCACCATTTTCCATACATGATGTCAATTTTTTCTAAGGGGACAAAGGGACAATAAAGAGTGCCCATGAGCAATCCCCCTATGTTGATTTTCCATATGACCTCACACAACTTTGTAGGTGCATTTTCTAGCCCCCATGTGCTTTTCCTAACCCCTTCATCATGATGCCACATGTTAGCAACTTGATCCAAGGAACCATTTACTTTCCCTGATGTCCCTTTTTCCCCAAAGGGACATGGAGGAAAAGAAAGAGTGACCATGAGTAATCCACATCTGTTGGTTTTCCATATGACCTCTCCCAACACTGTAAGGTGCTTGCTTGGTTCCTCGATTTCCCTCACACTTTCTCTAATGCTACCAATTTTCATCATCTTGCTCCAAGGCACCCTTTGTTGTCTATGTTGTCCCTTTTTCCCCTTTACACCATGAAAAACTAGATTTAAACTCCATTCAAATTCTATTTTTGCACCTCAATTGAGTAATGCAGTTACAAGTGAGTTAAGAAATATAAATTCACTCACTCTCACTCACCACAACTCAATATTGTAAAACATGAAGTTAAAAATTGTTGGTGAAATTATTTTTCATGTAATGAATTATGTGTTTCCACCAATGGTCATGGGGCTAAGCTCCTCCTTGGGTATGGAGAGGCTCCCATTATTGAATGTAAACTATCTAAATCTGTGGGGTGGCCAATAGGCTAGGGATCACACAGGAACACTCCGCTAAACCTATGGTAAATTTATTTTACGGAGTAAAAGGGAGAAAGTTTTAGTGATGAGGGGTAAAGGAGAGTAGGGGAAATTAGGAGAGAGAGGGTTACTAGTTTGAGTAGGCACTAACAAAGTTCACATACAATAACTAACGCGATTCCAAATTTAATTAGAATAATCTAACTATGCAAACAACAATGAGATCAACATACTAAAGGGACAAAGTTCCATTAACATTTTCCTTGAAAGTGATTTTTTTTTTCTTGGTTCTTCAAGATAACTATGATTACAAAGCTAGGAAATAGAGAGAGAATAGAGGAAAACATAAACAAAGGAATGGAAGAAGTGCAACTCTTATTTCTTGTGTAGTGGTGATAAAAAACTCAACGACTTGTAACAATGAACAATTGCTAACCAAAAACTAAAACCTCAAAACTCTCTTGGAATAGAGAATCAATTCCAATTTATAGCATTTCAAATTGTCTTCTCATATACCCCCACATGACCTTTCAATTTTTTATTTGACTTATGAATTTTCTTCCTTAAAAGTGAAGAAATAATTCCCCTTTTTATAAATCAAAAGAGACCTTTACAATGCAACATTAAAGATCCACTTTTGAGTGAAAAACAAAAAATACCATGATCATACACTATGAAGGATTAGAAAGGGGAGAGAAATAGAAGAAAGAATGAAGAGAGGGGAGAAAATATGCTTCCAAGCATGGATGAAGGTTCCTCCACCCTTTATGGAGATCAACTTTGATGATGAAGATGAAATCTTGATATATGATGATCCTCCAGTATGATACTCCATTGATGAATATTGATCCTTTGAAATATTTACCTCTTCGAGACCTCTTTATAATGATGCACCTTCTGTAGCACATTTGGACTTGTTACAAAGAGAGGTGATGAAAATTTGACCACTAAAGACAATTAAGGATGCCTTCTCTCACTTGAAAAAGCCTTCCAACATTTGAAACACTGATATGCCTTTAAACTACCAAGTTCTTGATGAAACTTAAGACTATTGTCCGCATAATTCAACATGATGATCTTGGACCTTGGGAAATGGTGTGAATAATGAGATTAATTGAAGAATATTGTGACCATGCGATTAATGAAGGTGGAAGATTTGATGGAAGATCCTTCCAACTTTTTATCATGCCATTCAATAGAGTGATAAGCACACCAAGACCAAAATGCACTGTTGTGACCAAAATTGGGGAATGAGAGGGCTCACTTCTACTTGAGACACAATGCCCCTATCCACCCCTTGAAAGCATGAGTTTTTCCTCCATGAATTTTGTAATTATTGAAGCATGCAGAGGATGAAAAAACATGAAAATTTTGTGCATTTTTTGGACACTTACTATTTTTTTGGACTTACTATTCCTTTTGAGTTATTTCCTCTTAGGGGGATGAACTGAATGGATTGAATCCATTATTTCAACAGGAACTTACTAAAATTAGACATTGGCCATGGAGTGTCAGATTAAAGTGAAAATAGTTTCAAAAAATTCTACTTCACATCGGGATGCTTTGCTCCAATTATCAAGGGTTCCTCTTATCTGGATCTTTGTGAAAATGAAAACTAAACTTGAAGTTCTGTACTTTCATCTTCAGACAGGGAAAAATGTGATAAAGAATATTCATCCATATATTTAATTACACTCACTTTCATGGGGAAATAAAATGTTCAAAAGAAAGCTGATCTTTTTAAATCACATGTATCAAATTTGAGGCAATTTTGATTGATGCAACTCTGTAGATATGAGGAGACATTTTTAATGATTGGAAACTTTGAGAGAGTGTAAAAACTAAATTATATAATAAATAAGGGCATGTACACAATATTCTTAAAGGTTTTCATATTTGGAAGCCGTAGATCAAGTTTCAGAGCCATCAAATGTGGGGTTTATAAGCAATGAGAAAATGAGTGTTTTGGCCATGGTGGACGCCTAATTTTTCTTCAATGGCATGACAATCATAAAAACAATCAAGGGTGGTTGAAAATAATGGAGAAACATGGAGAAATGACTAAGTTTTTGTTTTAAACTCACATTTTTCATTCAAATATATTTTCCCCCCATTTTGGCCATGGGAGCTAATCGGGGTTAGATGAGACTCACAGATGGGGTTATAACTTTCTAAATGGGTCTTAGACCCCCTCATGTCTCTTACCACATTTATTAAATGAAAAAGGAACATAATGGGTGTAAACATGTGCATAGGGTAGGAGCATCATGAAGAAGGGACCAACATTTGTTATGAAGCTGAGTTGAAAACACTTCCTTATCACTTTATTTAGTTAATCTGAATTAAACTTAATTACAAAGTAACTTATAGTAATTGATGTGCAATTTCTAAAATATAGTATGACATAAGAAAAATAACATGTATAGTATAAAACCCTAAACATTAGGGAGAGATAAGAAGACTTAACTGATTTTTGAGTGGACAAGAAGTGATCTAGGAAAGGCAAAATGTTGAACAGGGTGCTAACAACATTGTCACTACTCACAGTGAAATCTAGAACTTGAGAATATATCCGGACTTGGGCGCCCAGAGCAAGATAGAGGCACAAGGGTGTTGGTGACTATGTAAGATCTTAAGATATCATTTATTATGTGTCGTAAGGGTTTCACAATTATTCCGTGTTGATCACCTGATATTCGCTCTCTGATTGTTGAAGGTATCTATAACCTATAAAAGAGAAATTCACCTGCACATACCCACAAACCACATCAATTCTAAAAAGGAAAATGTGGAATGGGGAGTCATACTTACCCCAACGGTCACCCCGAGAGTGAACTTATGATTGAGTGTTGCACTACATCTTAGAATCCATGTAGTTCTTATGTGTATGTACGAATGATTCCCTAAGATGCATTTATGCAAGTTACAAATGATAACATTATGTAGATAAAATGTAATAATGTAGTAGTATGTGTGGATTGAATAGAATAAACTTCCCCTTCATATGTAGTGTATGTAGAAGTAATGCAACACTGTCCCTTGAATGGATGTTAGATGGATGCTTTTGAATTGCTTTTGTGCCTTTTGAATGCAAACTTATGTGTTGATAGTAATGCTTAGTGCTTGTGCTTTCATTTTGAACACATAAATATATATTTATATGATTACCTTGTTTGAATTTCTTAAATGACAACTACAAGGCTGACCCATAAGTGAAAAATATTTCTAAAAGATAAAATAGACCCAAAAAGAGCGTGTAAGTTAAGAGAGGGTCAGGGGAACCCCAAAGGGATAATAGTTCCTGGGCACTGTTGTGCTGGCTGGGTGGTGTTGTCTGAAGCCATGAAATATAAATAATTAAATTTATGACTAGGCTATAAGATGTGTAAGAAAAAATCGAAAATAAGAGACAAATAAAAGAGGCCAAAAATGGTTGTCAACTACTAGTTTTCTTGCTTGGGAATCATATAATTGCTAGTATGATTTTAGGACCTAGAAATGCACTCAAGTGTGAGATTTTGTGTCTACATTTGTCCCCACTTTATGTTATTGATTGAATACTCGATAACATAAAGTATATAAGAGATGTGTACCTTATGATCCTATAAAATGTGTGGTGAATAGCATGCCAAGTGGACAAGTGAAGTGAATAATGACTGCAAAGTGAAGCGTGGAGACTAGGAAAGGAAATTGACCCTAGGGGTGAAGCATATGCATTGCTTGTACCTATTGTTGTGCTTGTATTTTTTGTTGTAGGCTTGTTCTTATTGCGTGTTAAGGATAGACCTACAAAATAAGAGAAAAAGAGTAGTCAAAGTACTGTTTATGAAAAATCTAAGCAAAGTATGCAAAAGTATGTAAAAGTGTGTAAAAGTACATAAAGTGTGCACTTGATGTAAAAGAGTGTAAATGATAGAAATGTGTCCTGAAATGTTGTGAAGAATAATTTTTTTGGTGACCTGACATTGATAGTTATTTTTTTGGACAATATCACGACAAGTGTGAGTTTTTTGGGAGATCTCATGTAAACTGCGAGTTTTTTGGGAGATCTCATGCAAAGTGCAAGTTTTTTGGGTGATCTCACTCGAAGTGCAAGTTTTTTGGGTGATATCACACGAAAGAGAAAGTGTTGGGGAGAGAGGTCTAGTTTTACCCTCCTTCCATGACTTTGCGGAATAAGCACCACTGTAAGCATCCAAATTTTCTCTGATTGTCCTGATTTATTCTAAATTAGTTTTGAATTGTTCCAATTGTACCGATTAAAGGAGATATAATATATTCTATGTTTGGAGGCCAGTACATGATACTATAGAGCTGCTCTGTAAATTATTGAATACTATGATGTACTGAGAAATTGACTATTTTTACCCCCAAGACAACACCCAAGGGAGAACAGGAGCACCTAGACGCTAGTGTTTGGTTCTGGGTGCTAGTGTATGTACTATGTTTTGGATCTAAGTCAAATTATGGGTCATTCTATGAGTGTGTTCATGTGCTGATTATGTACTGTGCAGATCTGTACTATAGCTCTGAGTTGTTGTAGGGGTGATTTGTTCACCCAATGTATGTTCACCTCATTTGGGGTACATCTGACAATGGTATGAGAATACAACCAAAAGGATGGGACATGGTGCAGTGCTAAAATAGATACATGTAAGGGGTAGGGGATGTGCATGGTAGAAACCAAGGCACACACAAAAAAAGTGGCTTGTAATATGTGTTAATAGAAAAAGTAGCAAACATGCAATAAAAGACAATGTAACAATCAAGTGTGAAAACAAGATAGACGTAAAAAGTGGGTTTCAAAAATGGGACATCGCTGACAATGTCACAAGACAATCAAGGCCTAGTGCCCAAAAGTATACAAGACATAGGAAAAGTCCTGCAAACAATAGAATACAATAGCAAAAAATGGAAAACAAAGTGTATCAAATAGCCATGGTGGCATATAGTTCCTGTAAGGTAAATTCTACACATGAAGCACTCGTTAGCATGTTAGAAAGATAAATAACATGTCATGGGATTATATGAATTAGTGAAAGGTAAAATAATGGTAATAAGATGTAACAATAGAACCTGTGTAGTATGTGATAGTGGTAAAAGGTAGATTCCCCCATGAGCCTCGGTGGGACTATTAAAAGGTACACTACCGAGCATCATTACAATGTTTAAGAACCTGTAAGATATCTACATTTATTGAAAAATACCAAGTGAACATGTATGTGTATATATAGAAAGATGATGAAAACAAACACAAACACTCCCCCACAAAATTGCTAGAGATAACTGATAGGATAGTAAGATAGTAGGTGCTAGAGATAACTGATAGTGCTAGTATAGGGAGAAACTACATTGCCCCAAAGTGTGCCAATTATGGAGAGCTATGTGACGATGAAACAAAGACATTGCGATGGTGACATGGCTTGAAATGTATAATAAGAAAGCATATTGTTGTCAAAATGGTAGGTAAGAATAAGAGTAGAACCAGGGTTGGATTTTGGGTTGAAAAGAGGAAGTCTAAAGAGGTTATCTAGAGTTTGTCTGTCTTACATAGTGAGTGGTTTCTTATTTAAAATTGGTAACACCATAAAAGACTTGATAGGAGGAGGATAAAGAGGATGGATTTTTGAGAGGTGGTTGCTTGAAAAGAGGAGGAGATGGAGGAAGGATTTTGAGACGTATTTTCTTGACAAGAGGAGGAGATGGAGGATGGATTTTGAGAGGTGGTTGTTTAGATGTAATTGGTAATGTTGTAGAAGATGTTCTAGGAGGAGGGGATAAAGGATGGATTTTTAGAGGAGGTTTCTTAGTTGGAATGAGTTGGATAGGTTGATCTTGACTTACCAAATAATGGACATTAATGATTATGGATTGATGCTCATTAGACAAGGACCAAATGTAGGAGGCCATTAGGATTTAGCAGTTAGAGATATAACATAATGTTGTGAAGCAAATGAAATAAAAACCTAATGCTCAAGGTGCTTAATTATTTGTTTTAAAGTATAGAAATCATTTTCATGATGTATATTAATTCTATGATAATTTCAAAATTGAAGGGCTATGTACTTGGCAAGACAATGAGGAGGATAACATGAGTAGTTGGCAAGTTGATCAATAAGTGATTAAGGAGCTAAAGAATAATATAATATTGCTTAGAATTTAGATCAAACTTGAGGGGTGTTGGTAATGGTAAGACTTAAGGTTCATTGATACAAGCACATGTAGAAGACATAGGATTGGGATGAGGTGTAGAAGAACTCACATGGGCTTGAGAAGCATCCTTGAGATGTTGAATTTTAGCTATGAGAGATGTAATCATGGTTTCCCATAGTTTGAATTTTATCTTGAAATAGATAATGTGAAGCTTGAATTGATTTGTAAATGGATTGATTGGTTGTGGTATCATGATCAATATGGCCATAAGAGAGATGATCGAAGATGGTAATTTCCATTGTAGGTGGTATATTACGAGGGAGATACATAGTGTCTAGGGATTTTTGGAGAACATATTTTCTAGGTGGGTGAATTTGAAGTAATTCATGTAATGAGATTTGATGAATTTTAGGATCCATGAAAGAAACAAAATAGGGATCCAAGTGTATGATCACGAGTGGGGTTCACCAAATTATTTAATTTAATATGAATTAAATCTAATTGTGGAGTAACTTATTATAATAACTGATGTATAAAAGCTAAAATACAGTATGACACAAACAAACTAGCAAGTAAATTATGAAACCCTTAGCAATAGGTATATATACGAAGAATTTTTTAATTTTCAAGTAGACATGAAGTGATCTGGGTAGGTTAAAATTCCGAAGAAGGTGCCAATAGTGTTGTAACTACTCATTGTGAAATCAGGAACCAAAGAATAATGTCAGACATGGGCACCCAATGCAAGACAGAGGCACTTGGGTGATGGTGAATGAATCTGGGCTTTAGTGAGTGTGCAGGAGCTCAATATTTTATTTCGTCTCTATCGTAAGGGTTCTATTGTTGTTCCTTGTTGATCGCTCAATATTCTCTCTTTGATTTCTTAAGGTATATGTAATCCGTAAAATAGAAATTCACCTGCACATACCCACAAACCACATAAAACCTAAAAAAGAAAATACATAATGGGGAATTGAACTGATCCCGACGGTCATAAAAAGAGTGAACTCATAACCGAGTGTTGAACTACATCTCAGAATCCATGTAGTTCTTATGTGTGTGTGTAAGAATGATGTCGTAGGATGCCCTTGTGTAAGTTGCACTTGATACTATGATGTAAGTAGAATGTAACAATATAGTAGTATGTGTGGATGGAACAAAATAAACTTCCCCTTCCTATGTTGTGCATGCAAAATTAATGCAACCATTTTCCCTTGAATAGATGCTAGATGAATGCCTTTGAAGTGATTTTGTGCCTTTAGAATGCAAGCTCAAGTATTACTAGTAATGGTTAGTGCTTGGTCCTTGATTTTGAATACATGACTATGTATTTATATGATTCCCTTGTTTGAATTTTGTAATTGGAAACTGGAAGGTAGAACCACAAGTGAAAAATATTCCCAAAAGATAAAAGAGATCCAAAAGAGTGAGTAATATAAGAGAGGTTCAGGGGTTCCTAGAAGGGACATGAGTATCTTGGGGCTGCTATCATGGTTGGGCACTGGTGTCTGAAGCCATGAAAGATAAATAAGTAAAGTTTCAATTGGGTTGCAACGTGTGTAAGATCAAATAGAAAATAATAGACAAAGAAAAGAGGTCAAAGATGTTTATCAACTACTAGTTTTATTACTTAGGAATCATATAAATTCTAGTATGATTTTTGGACCTAGAATTGTACCCAAGTGCACAATTTTGTGTCTACATTACCCCAAGTTGTAACTTTAAGTGACACAACTCTTCCCTCTCCTTAGTGACGTACTATTGTGTCACCCATTCCCTTTCTAGCAAAGGGAAAAAGGGACATCACCCCCTTCTAAGTGCGTATAGGGTTAGCTCATCATGGAAAAGGGGCTATAACTTTAAAGTGATTTGAAAAGACTTTCTAACACCCTAAATTGTGTCCTAAGTTGTTACTTAAGTGACACAACTTCTAATTATCAATATCCATCCTTTGTGCTACACTTGAGTGTCCCCTATTTACCCTTTGAATTAGGTAAAAGGAAAAAAGGTATTTCATGGGTCTCCAAGTACACATTTTTCATTTTTGGAAGATGGGTGTCATTTCCTGCATGTTAAAAATAGCTTATTGGAGTGATTTTTTGCCATGACAATTTCCCTTGGTGATTCCTAGGCCAACCTTATATCATTTTGAGTGTAAAAAACCCAAGGAATCCAATAAAACCATTTTCGGGACTTTATTATTCCTTCTCTTTGAAATGTGGGAACGTTTTCAATTCTTGTCACTAGCGGTTCCCAAAAGGTCAAACTACCATTAAAGAAAAATATGTTTTTTTTTCCAACTCAACCTATGGAACATTTAGAGGGTCCCATTCGATCTAGGTCAAAGCATATAACTATGTGCCAAAATTTTCCACTTTTTTTACCTTCATAAAAATATTTCACACAACCAAAACATGAAAACACATATAAAATGACGAAACATGTATTTTTAATAGCTTAAATACACCAAGGTGCAGGGCATCCAAAATTTACCTGATTTTTCAAATTTCTTTAGTATTTTGAATATTTATTTACTAGTAAAATTTTAAAATATATTTTTCCACCAAGTGGGACATAATTATATCCACATTGGATTTTTAATCAGCTTCTAACTCTCCTTGGAACTCCCATAATCCTCAATTGAATCTTCACCAGGATCAAAGGTCTTTGTCTGCACTGCTGAGTCAATATCTGTAAACTTGCTCCTAAAAATACCTTAAAACATTTTGTACAATTAAGTAGACACGCTTATCTTTCATATGTATATATTATAAGCTAGCAATACCTCTAGAGCTTCTCAAATCACCTGAAACATGGAAAACTACTTTTTAAGAATAAACAATCCCCATCACCAGCTAAACATAACCCAATTTTCAAGAAGATTTTATTGAGGTTCCAAATATTTCCTAAAATTTCATAAATTAATTTAGTGCATCTTGTATCTCCTCTACATAAATCCCATGGGGGTTGTGCCTCAATATTCAACTTCCGAGGGGTGCCCACTAGTTTGTAAATGCCTAAAAATAGACCTTTTAGTCCTCTATGAGAAATTCCTTCTGAATGGTTCTAAATGAATCCATGAATAACATCCCCACACATGAAACAAACTTGAAAATAAAGTTATCACATTACTCCTAGCCATTATGAGGGTGACACAATAATTGAGTTGGATGGAGGACATGTTTACATTATTCGGGAGGGGGATTTTCAAATGTGGGCTAGGTTGCCATGATTTTTTTTGAAATTTTCCATGCTAAATATTTTTCATGACAAAAAAAACACAAAGTGACTATTTGGAATCCATTAAATAAGTTTTATGAGCTGGTTCACCACGTTCAAACAACAAAAACCCCTCTTGTGCCCTAAACATCGAAATCCAGATTTTCTCATAACTCATGTTTCCAAGCTCCATTTTCCTCAAGATTTTAACCATAGATTCCTTATGAAAACACATATAAGAAGAGTTTTTACATATGGGGTGATTGATCATAAAATGAATGACATTACATTAAATATATCCTTCCTTACTCCACCTTAGTGTTGGAAGGATCCAGTTTCACATCTCAAGTATTATCAATATGCTAAAGGTGAAAGGATCATCATAGTTTTATTGTGTAGAGAATTGTCTTATTTTACACAAGTGCATCAAGTTAATTTCATGTGGGTGGTTGATCAAAGAGGCATGAAAATGTTTCATAGATTGGGAAGATTTTTTTGGGTAAGGGAAGACATCCTCCATGGTTTTAAGTGGTCCAATCATCAAGTGTTTCTCACGTCTTCTCTCAGTATACCCGATAGGCTATTGTTGATCATTTAAGAGGAGACTTATTTCAGTGCACTGTGGAAGTAAAAAAACCTAGAGCTTGTTCCTAGATATTCATTCAAGTTCCTTCTACCAGGAAGAAGAAATCGATTCCCATGAGAAGCATATGAGTAAGAGGGTATATGAGTTGATTCTATTCAAAGAGGCTTCATGAGTCAAGAAGGGAAAGTATAGGATGATCTCGATATGTAACATCATGAATGTATGAATGAGAAATCAACTCAAATTTCACTTGATTTCATTCACTTCGTAATGTTATTAAACACTCATTCAAAACCTTTTAGTGTGATCATACCTCAAGAAGGAGGAAATTGCAATCACCTCATTCCATTTCAACAAGTGGTCAGAGGTCAAGATTCTCATTCATGAAGAATTTCTCCAAAGGTACATTAGAAGGCTTCATCTAGAATAAAATTCCATCAAAAGAAGGTTCTTCATTAATAAGAGATTTCCTATCTCTAAATTTTCACTTCTCTCTCTCTCTCTCCTCTTCTCTCCCCCTCTAACATTTTATTCTTTTGTTGAGAATGTAATCTTTCACTCTTTTGTATTATTCACTTTAGTGATTTAATGTTGCATTGTAAAATTCACTTTTCAAAAATAAGAAAAGGACTTAATTTCATTCCTAAGAGTATGTGAAAGTTCATAAGTGATGAGGGATGGTGAAAAGTCATGTGATGAGAAGATGAGAAGACAATTGCAATTCTATTGAATGTATGTTGATATTTACCACTACTACATCTAGAATTAAAAGCTACACTTCCTCTATTTTATTTTCCTATGTTCCTACACCCTCTCTAATTTCCAACTTTGCAAACATGATGATCTTGCATAACCAAGAAGGTTTTTTTGTCCTTAATTGATGAATCTGTAGAATTACGTGTCTATGATTTGTTAGTCTTATCATTGTTAGCATTTTTTTGTTCTTCTAATTGAATGTGGACCTACTTTGGTTGATGCTATGAATTCTATAAGTCTATTTACAACATTAACCCCCTCTTTCTTTATTCCCCTAATTCCCCTTTTACCTATCCTCATGGAAAATTCCTCCCTTGTAGCCAGTTCAAGAAATTTTCCATAGGTTTAATGGAGTATTCTTGTGTGATACCTGGCCTAAGGACCATCCACAAATTTTAGTTAGTTTAAATTTAATAATGGGATCCTCTCCATACAAAAGAAGGGGGGGCTTAACCATGTGACTGTTGGTGGAAATCCAAAATTTGCACATGAAAAAATATTTCAGCAACAAGATTACTATCTTATCTCAAACTCAATCTCATAACACATAAAAACCTATACAAATGTGAGCTTGTAACCGTAGCTCAATCACAAATGAACCAATATCCCTATGATTTGTCACTACAATATATCTACTCCAAAGGATGCAACTCCAATAGAAGTGCATGAGAAAATGATTAATCACAATTATTTATCAGATAAACACTAATCTTCCATAATAAGACATGTCAAAAACATCTAACAATGATTAGTTTTACCCCTATAGTTATCTAGTGTTTGAGTTTAAAAAATAGTTTACAACATTCATGTTGAAGAATTATTAATAGTATGAAAAATAATTCTTAGTCCACTAAGATATCTCTTATTTTATGGTTCTTGTAATTTTTTACAAAATTTATTTTCTTTGGTATTTAAAGTGTCATAAAAAATTAAAAATTTCTTAGTTTGCGGATAACACATATGAGTTGGAGCTGCCAAAAGGGGTTTTTTCCACCTATTTTAACATAATAAATCTATAATCGTATCGTGAGGGGTATATGAGTGGAGAAGAAAAGTGGACAAAAATAGATTGGCGATACCAAGTACTAGAAAAAAAGAGTGTAAAAGTGTAATGCATTTTGGACGACGACATAGTGAAGACAATGGGAATAAAGGAACATAAGGAATACCTAGTAAAGTGGAGAGGATGAGCTATCAAGCATGCACCTTATATTATAGAATCAGATATCAAATGACTTGGTCATTCCATTTTATACTTCTAGAATACTCCTTAAGTAGGGGCTGATTTTTCTTCTTACATGTTGTGTATGTAAGAGAATCTAGGTTTATGTACAATCTTGTGTTAACCAAAAACACTTAGTATTAAAAAATAATTTTTGTGAAGCCCCAACCACTTCTAAACAAGTCGTGTAAAGTTCCTTTGACTACGTCATGTTATAAAAGTTACATAGAACTCTTTTACCTTTGCGTTTGTTTGGAAAATACGAATGCCAATCCAACGTTGTGTAAAAGTATAAATGTTGCACAAGATTTCAAATTCCATGTGAAAGACTATAAAATCCAGTGAATAATAATTTTTTTTGCATAAGCTTATTACAGGCCACCTCATATAAAAAGTCACTTTGCACAATAGGATTGTACACACACTGCACAATCATGTTGTACAATATTTTCACAAATTACTAATGTTTTGTGTAAGCTTCCAAATATTAATCGATGCAGTTGAAGCCTTATACCAAGCCATGATGTACTAATAGAAGATGTTAAACGTGTATGAAGTTAGGGGATGCTCCATTCATTATGGACCACTTACGTTCAATTATGTGATTGAAAAAAAATTCCCGTCAACATCTAGACAATATGAAGAAGATACACATGGTGCTTGACCCACCTATTATGTCCCAAGGCAAACAAAATGATTCCATTGAGATCGATGTAATGGATGAAACAGTCTAGGATTGCTCAATGACCTTGAAAGATTACCCGAGGAATACTTTGTAGAACCTTTACTTACTGAAGGTGTCATGCTTTCTATAAGTAGAAGGGAATGCATAATTGTGAGGAAACTTATTTTGAGAGAGTGTAATCATAATTTTCATCGTGATCTAAGCATCCAAATAAGAGTGGGTCTTGGTCTCTTGTGACTCTCCTTATAAGTGTGATCTATAGGTTGGTTATGAAGAATTTTAAAAGACTCTCTAAGCTAAGGGTATGTCGAGGTTGTGGAATTCTTATAAAAATTCTTGTGGAGTCTCATTGAAGACTATAATTGGAGTGTAATGGTGAAATGCATGAATATGTAATTCTCCTTCCTTGCATTTCATATAAGTATTCTGATTTATTGTGTTATGTTGTGCTTGATATGTTACCTTTCTGAGGTCTAATTTGACAAGGGTTGTGTGGTGCAAGGTGTCCCTTCATTGGGAACCCTAACTGTGACTGCATCGACATAGATTTTATGCTCATGGTTTTCAAACTTGGTTTTCTAAGGTGAATTATTTTTTTCAGCCTATTTTGTTGAAGGGTAGGGACATCACTCTTTTCGGGAGGAGAAGGGACACTCTCTTGGTATGTGGTTGGAGTTGTTATTCTAGATTTATATTTATACTATGTACTTGTATTTGTGTTTTTAGAACTTGATATAAGTCATGATTATAAGATAGTTTCCAAACTTGTTGAAACATAAAATATTATTTTAAGGTATACTATATCACTGTATAGAATATACATCTTTGATGTATATTCACTCATCAAATAGAAAATTGCATAACTAATAAATTCTAGGAAATTACACTTTACTAATTTGTAGTGTTGGTTATGTATGGAGTGTTGAAATGAATTGATTATGTTAAACATGTAATTGATGAAATGAGATTTTGGATGTATTATCAACATGATTAAAAAAATTGATATGATTCTCTTAGTAAACTAGTTTGATTAAAATGGATAATTTGTTTAGTTTCAGTATTGTGTTATCTATTTTGATTACTAATGAGAATGTTATATATTCAATTATGTTAGTAAGAAAATTAAGAGAAAAAAATTCTTCATTTTGTTGATATACTAGAAGTGTGTTACAAATCTTATCTCTTCCTCCATCGATTATGGTATGGGTATCTCGCCGTGATCCACCTAAGGATGTGGGTGTTTGTATTTACTTTTGTAGAATATGTTTGAGATCTTTGAGTTTGTTATTGTTATAACCCAAGTATGTTTTAAGTTTTGGTTTTCCTTTTTTAACCTTCAAAGGATAACATTCATGTATTATTCATTTCTAATTAACTCTAATTGTGAGTTAGCCTTCAATTCTTTTTTTTACTGATTAAAAAATAATAGTTTGAGTAATAAAACTAGGACATGGGAAAACCTTGATGTTGATGATATTAAATTATCATATAAATTATTTTATGGATATTGGTTATGTAACTAGAATATTATTCAACTTACAATACACTTCATTTTTCAAACATAATGTTTTGAGTTATTTTATTGGTATTCCAAGTTATTTTAAAGATAATTAAATTAGAAACCTCATTAACATAAAATTTATACAAGAAATCAGTTTCATTTGTTTTGTTTATATTTAACATTTAATAATATTAAATGTCACATTATCTCTAAATTTATATTTAGATATTGTCAAAGATTCTATATGAGACCCTTTTAACCTAATACATGTTCTAAAAACTATTTTTTAATCTAATTTTCATGTGAAATTCAATTTAAGAGAATATACCCTATTTTTTTGTAACAAATAATAAATAAGTTCTATATCAAATGACTAGTTCTGTAACAAAATAAAGTATTACAATATTAAACTACTCATAGTAAATAACATGTCAAGCTTCTTGTCTTCAATATATTTATCAAATCAAGAATTTACTACTTAACAAATTAGTCAATTCAAGTTTTATGTAATCATACCCATTAGCTCATCTCCAAAAAAAATTAGGTATTTATTATAACTTAATTTCTACTATATAATGACTTAATATAATCAAATTATATAATTTTTGCAAGCTCACTTAATATTTATATTTTTCGTATGGTTTGAATTTATATTCAATATAATTTTAAAATTTATTAATTCCATATGGTTTTACTAAATACCCAAATATATTTGTTTTATTTTATCTTACCCTTATTTGACTAGGGACCTGATACCCTTGGTTGTGTATGAGGGAGAACGTAAAAAATGTGAAGCATGAGGATCACAAGGGATAGTGTGAACATCGATGGAAGTGTAAATTGACAGCGTGACAAGGTCCCATGAAGGAAAGAGCATCAACCATAATGTGAATGTAAAAATTTGACAAAGGGGAAGAACCTTGTTAAGCTAAAAATATCCACACTCTCATAGATATGAAAGGGTGTACATATATAGGGTGTTGAGTAACCCCCAATGCTGCAATAATGACCTCTCAAGTGGAGAGGGGGAGTTATATTCCCATAATAGGAAGTAACTCCCATGACACATGATGTATTGATGTGTAAGGGAATATCATAATGACCCCTAAATGACGTCTAGACCTATGACCTCACCTAAGTGAGATGACCTTCCTAGTGATGGGGAATGTGACTCACACCAACACCCACTTCATTGTAACTTAGGATGAGACAGAGAGTCAGAAGAGATGAATGGGTCCCAACACTAAAGCCTGATGAGGTACCCATGCACAACAAATAACTCAAGAAATGAAGGAAAACCAAGAGGGAAAAACATCCACCACAAGAGAAAAACACATTCTCTAATCTATGAGAGATGCCAAAATGGGTCCCAACCATTGACAATTCTGATAAGGTACCCATGTACAAAAGGAAAATATCTCAGAAATAAAAATAAGGGAGAAGCAGAGGGAGACAGAGGAATGAATAAGATTCCATGGATGGATATGAAATCTACAACTCTTAGAGGTCTCCCAAAAGAGTGTCGATGATGTGGTCCTCTACCTCTGAACTGAAGAAGAGCCACTTACAATAAACTATGTTCCTATACTTGGGAAGGAAACAAATAGAGTGTTGGAAGTGTGCCCCCTCAGTGAAGGAAGTTGGAGGCATAAATATGAAGAAATATGAGTATAGTTCATGAAGTGTGACATAGGTCTAGCAAAGGAGTGCTAAGGAACCAAAGATAATGCCACATACATAGAATTGTAATAGTGAAGAATAGGAACACCTGTAGAAAGGATGTCTAAGTAATGTGAAGAAAATACAACAACCCCCATAACAGAAAAGGGATCCACAAGAAAGGGTGGATCAATGAAGATCTCTTGAAAATTGGAAGTGATAAGAGTCCCAGAAGGGGAACTCCCAACAAAGCAGATGATAGAATCCTTTAAAATACCTGTAGAAGGATGAGGAACCTACACTACATCACAAGTGGACTCTGTGAAAAGATGATGAAGGTCAGGAAGATACTTGTCCTTATGATAGGCTAGATAAACAAAAGAGAAATGTTGGATAGGTATAAGTCATCTATGCATGAAGGAAGAGGAGTTAAAATGACCTCACAAACTAGAAGTGGAAAGGAGGCTGGTGCAATGATTGTATGAGGGTGAGAATGGGAGTGCTCAGTGTCTGATGAGATGTGGGAAGTGTCAACACTCTCTGGAATAGGTAGAGGAGTCCTTAGTAGTAATCTTGGCATCATAAGTGGGAGCACAATCCTTATCATCAGAAGTAGAGTCAAGTGACTTTGTATCAGCGTAATTGCCATCACATGAAGAAGAGGAGACAACATGATCAAAAACATCAACAATGACGGAAGTATCTGAAGATTATCCAAATAGGGACTGAAAGATGCTCCAGATGCGGTGGGGAGGATCTGAGTCTGCCATGTGAGTGTGGAGAGGTATGGTAACACACAACATCATGTGACCAACAACATAGTCAAAAGTGTCAATGAAGTCCTCAAGATGACTGGAATCAGTGGGTGTAGGAATTGGCCCAAGTAAAAAGTGTGAAATACCCTCATATGAGAAGAGGCGTTCCATAGAAGCAAACCAAGTTATCTCTCCCAAGAAGAAGTGGTAGAGGCAGTAAGGTGATCTTGCGATACTCAAGTCTAGAAATATCATCCTCTATGATGTGGAAGAAAAAAGTACAAGGTGCACAAGAAGAAGGGTGTAATAATGCAATACGTCAAACTCAGTTGATAATGCTTCTGCAAACAACACAACACCTAAGAAGAATAATGATAACCCCCTATCTTTAGCACTTTATATGTAGTGCATGATTACAATAGGTTGCATTCATGTGAAGTCATAAAATTGACCACTCACTTCATAGTAGGTGACATGTTGCGTGAGAGTGGAGGCAAAAATAAAGTCCTATTCAGAAGCAGAGGAATGACACACAATAAAGCACAAAAGGAAAAATAAAAAACAAGGGAACACTAATTAGTGTGAGAGAAAAGGTGTATCACTGTGTAAAAAAGAAGGCTCTATTTCTGCAAGGCTATGGAAAATGTGTACACTAGCTGTTGGCAAAGAGGAGCACTACAAAACATGAGTTAGAAAAAATGGCCAGGAAATCCCAATAACTTTGTATGCAGATCCCGGAAAAAATACCCCTGTATACAATGAATTTTTATTTTTTTTCCCTTTTACACTGCTAAACAAGGATAAAATGGGGAAAAGGGCAAAACATCCAAAAAGGGGGTTAGGGATATGTCTAGTGCAAGAGGGATGACCATCTTGGAGGAAGCTCGACAAGCTTTTTGGCGAGTTGCTCAACAAGCCAGCTCATGGAAGGGGTGAGTTGACATTGGTTATCAGTGGTGTGAGGGTTCTGGCTCAACTCATCGAGACAAGTCAGCAATGTGATGTGAAGAAGTGGGCTTGTCGACGAGAGTCCCAAGTTGTAATGGTTGGGTTTAAAAGTTCTGCGCTAGTGAGATGACATGGAGTTGCACCAAAAAGTTTGGTCATCTAGGTGAATGTCAAGTTCTAGAAATGGTAATGGTACCGAGTACACAATAGAGATACGTTGCAAAGGGCTCAGCTAGATGTCCAAAACATAGAGCCGAGACATAAGCATGTGAGTGAGCACCGAAGGAAAGAGCCAAATGCCAAAACTAATGGAATGAGCACATAAAAAGAGGCCAAGTAGGAAGAAGGCACTTTTTGAGCATAGTGAACAATGAAGTGAAGACGTGTCAATTGAACATGCACAACCAGGGAAATTTCAACCGAACGTTGAGGTAGACACACACATACCGGGTCAAAATGAGAGCATGAGAAAAGCTGAACTCCACCTAGAGATCTCAAAATGCTTAGATTAAAACCAAACATAAGGGTAAGAGTGGGCCACGAATGCAAAAAAGGGAAAAGTGTTATGAACACAAGATGCACAAGATGAAAACTGAAAGCTTTGAAGAACAAGTTGAATGAAGATGATAGAGAGTTAACTGAGTTGGCTAAGGTAGATTGATGGAATTACTGAGTAAAAGAACCAAGGCTACGAGTTGTGAGGCGAGATGTTAATACATACCTGTGAACAAGGTAGAATGAGCTAGGGACAGGTTGGTTCCCAACTTGGTGAGATGGGGCTAAGTAGGGCCCTTAAGTGGATCTTATAACCTTTTTAAAACATCAAACCCGTACCTTCAAACTCTCTATAAACCTCAAACTATAATGAAACTCCATAAAAGCACTCCAAAAACTACATATAATACTGAAAAACCCCAAACCCTTAAAAAATGAACCATAAACATGAACACCAATCAAGAACACGATTTAAACCCTGAATCAATGCAATGAACACACGAACAAAATATCCATTATGACGAATGCATGCAAGACATGTGTATCACCAACTGAAAAACAAAGAACAATGAAAATTGAAGGGTTGCACAGATCCACACAACATGTGATTTGATACCATGAGGGAGAACATGAAAATGTGAAGCATGAGAATCACAAGAAATATCCTGAACATCAATGAAAGTGAAAATTGGTAGCATGACAAGGTCCTATGAAGGAGAGAGAATTAACCATAACGTGCATGCGGAAATTCGACAACTGGGAAGAACCTTATTAAGCAAAAACTCTCCACACTCTCATAGATATGAAGGGGTGTACATAGAAAGGGTGTTGAGTAACCACTAGTTTTGCAATGATGACCTCTCAAGTGGAGAGGGGGAGTTAAATTTCTAGAATAGGAAGTAACTCCAATGATGTAAATGATGCATTGACATGTAAGGGAATATCATAATGACCCATAAATGACTCTTAGACCTATGACATCACCTAAGTGAGATGACTTGCCTAATGATGTGGAATGTAACTTACATCAACAGTGTAAGCTCGGTAATAACTAGCCTTCTAATTTCCATATGATTTTATAAAGAGTTTCACTTGAAGGTATTCAAAACAAATTAATTTTTACAGTTGATTGTAGCTTATAATAGTTTTACACCAATGTGTAATACAACCACGAATAAAATTTTGGTTAAAATATAATCAACCTTGAATCAATAATATCAGATTTATTTTTTATTGCAACATGTGCCAAGAAGGGGTTCACACTAATATTTTATCATGCACTAGATAAAAAGTTGAGAAAAACATGACAAATGATCCAAAACTAGTTCAATATTTGAAAAACACACGGTATCCCTAGATAATATAATTTTATAAGGAATATACTCTTATCATATTTTCAAAACTTTGTTTATTTTTAATAAGAAATTTACTAGCATACTAACAACCTTTTATTGGCTTAACCAAACAAGCTAAGAGAAGAACACAAGTAATATCATCCAAGTTCATTTGAAATTCTATAACAAAAAAACATTTTATTCTTGAAAAATAAGTGAAGTCAAATAGTTGATCATGCTTAATATTTGTTTGTGTCTTTCTTATACAAACTATTGTTGTGAAACTTAATCATAATAGTGATATTGTAAAAGATTTGGAATTCAATGCCAACATTGTACTGAAATATGAGCGTATTAGGTGTTACTTACATGTTTGTTACAATAATCCATAGGTAACTAATAAAAGTTAACGAAACGTATAAGGGGAACATAGATTAAAGAATCACTACTCCTGGGTGGAGTTTATTAATATATTTTCCAATGAGAATTAAAAACTATATTTTTTACCGAGCATTTTAATTAATCATATTTTGTAGATTTGTGTGTAGTTTTTTTAGCAAGAGGATATATAAATTTGATTTGAACTGCATTTGTCTTTCGAGTTTAGGTGTTGTGAAATTCATAAATGAAAATGCATAGGGTAAGCATGAGAACTAAATTTAAAAAGTTACTATATGTGGTAGTCATTAAAGTAAAGATACCAAGGAGCAGAAGCATCATAGTATGGTTTCATAAAGAGAAGTAATATAATTTACACACATCGTTCAATATATTTGTTACAAATTACTTATGAAATTAGAGAAACAATGCAAGGGGGAAAACATTGTATGTAAAGCTTGTAACATTCAACAATTTACGTCCACTGTACATTTGGTTTTTTGTGACGTATTTGTATATAAGAAGAAGGATATTTATATTGATAGGCTTCAAAGTGTGGGGATTTACATTTTTAAGAGGTTGTACATATGTACATGGTATGTACTCGAATGCCTATGGTTATTTGTGGTGGAAGGAAGTGTATAAATTCTCCTTGAGGATTTTTTGCACACCTTCAACATCAAGAATTACATGTTGTAGCATTTGTTGTGTTTTCTCTATTTTTTTTTACGTCAAGTGCATGGTAAAAATGGTATCTTACTCCACTGTTGACTCAACTCGGCAATGGTATTTTATGTAGTTAGATAGTAGCTATTGCAAGTAGCTGTTATCATTGTTGATTTGAGGAGCTATAATGTAGAATGTATCTTCCATTGTTAGTTACCATGTACATGGAACATGTGAATTTTTGTTGTTAGTCAAGTATGCTTGGAAAATGCGTTACAAAATTGTTGTGGGGGAGTGTTTGTTGTTGTTAAAATGTAATGTATGTAATGTTTATGGAAATCATGCACTAACATGTAGTATGCATTATAGGTGCTTACATGTGTTATGTGTAGAGGTGTATGGTGTTGTAAGAGTGCTTCTGTTTGTAGGCGGGGAACAAAATATTCGTCATCCTATAAGTGCTTGTAGCAGTTGAAGGAGAATGTTGGGAAAATTTAAATATCTGTAAGCACCCATACACAAGATAGGGCTATGAAATTTAGGTCTTGGATTTCTTTTTGGCCTGTGTCAATGGTTGTCTTGGTGAGTATGAGTCCCTATGCTTTGTGGATTGTTAGTGTCAATGCCATTTTTAGAGGTATGTATCATCATATATTGGGTTGAAGGGGTCCCATGATGGCCCCGTGTAGGTTATGAAATTAATAACAACATTTAATGACAAAATTGGGGGTGGAGCCAAGTGCATACATTATAATAATTATTTTCCCTTGTGCACCATTGACAAGGATGATGTGCACCTATAGATTTACAATCAACATGGATTGTTCACCCTGGAAAATGAGAAGTGTGATTTTTGGTTGCATGTTGGTGTTTCTATCTTCTTTGTTCCGATGGGTGTGTTTAACTTTGTTAAGTGTAATTAACATGTTAAGAGCTCACTTTTTGTGCTTGTTATGTAGAGTGGACAATGCATTTGTAGCGTATAAGTGTGTTGAATTTTGGAAAGGATATTACTCTATAGGGTTGATGCATGTAGAAGTGTGAGACATTAGGAGGTTTCAATCCTTTTTTGTGGCAATTACATTTATGATATTAAGGAGGAGATTTTGGAAAGTGTGTTGAGCGGGATCACTACCCTGTTTGCAGAAGTTGGTGGTTAAAGTGAATGTACTTGTGAATTGAGCCCATAAAATGTCCTCGTAGGTGTTGGAAATGTATAAGGGTGCATATTTAATTAGAGGTAGTTGTGCTAGGTCACCAACAAGAATGACTTAGAGGCCTCCAAACAACCTTCACTTATAACTAGGGAATGCTTCCTATAGCCGAGTGTTAATATGGCTTAGTACTTTAGGGACGATGAAGATCATATCATCAATTATAATATATTCAACATTGTGCATGTCCTTTTGGAAATTAACTAGGGTTTTCCCTCAGAGTGGGTTGAATTCTGATATGAAGATGTGTAGGGTAGAATTTATTGTGGCCCCATTGATGTTGAATGTTGCAAGACCTATTGGCATGTGTGTGAATTTGCATGTGGTTGGAGTGCTTCGGTAATTTCCCATATTAACTATGACTTATCAGTGTCAGATGTTCCTTGGCTTATCATGTAGAGTGGTATGACACTTGGGTTTATAACTTCATGTGATGTGATTCTTCGGAGTGCCTCACTTTTCTCTATTGATAAGTTGTAGGAATATTTAGTGGGTGGAATCATGGGAAAAATAATTAAAGTGGTTGTATGTACAGTTTCTATAAATCCTGTGCTTGTTTCATGTAGTTGGTTTCTAGTTGCAGTTTGTGGTTAGGTGTGGCTAAGATCAAAATCATGCTTTCCAATAATATTGAAGTCACTTATGTTGAGGGCCCTTGTTAGATGTAGCCAAGAAAAAATCTCAAACTATTCCATTTGTCGTACTCTTGCTTCAGCCATCTCTTCATCATATCTAGTTGTATCTAAATTATTTGTGGTATCTGCATGTGCATGTTCTATATGTCATGGGTTATATGTTGGCGAGAATGCAACTCTGTGGTTGCTGAGTGTTTCTTTCCATAAGCCTATGTTTTCACAAATTTACAGAAAGGTTTGTATAGTAAGAGCTATGTGAAGCAAAAATATTTGTACCATATCGAGCGAACAGAAGGATTGATTAAAATACGAGGAAACACTCTGATAATTGTCTTTTATGTTCTTTCTTTCTAGTGTTGTATTTTCAAGGGTTTATCATAGGACCATGATTGTGTTGATTCTATTAAGAAATGTGCATCTAAAGGGGGGTATTTTCATATATGTATCAATGAATGTTGATACACCTCTTGGTATGGGCGTTTTTGTGAGACCTTCCTGTAAATTATTTTTCCTAGATATAAGGTTATAAAATTGCAGTGACATATCATTAATGGTAGTTTTGGTAGCATATGACATGTTTCCTGTGCACCGATATCTTGATAAGAAATTTTTTCTGAAAGTAATTTTCTGTATGTTGTGGTTACAATATTTTCAGGTGTTGTGTTGTTTGTGATCTTTACTAACAAGTGGTGGTATGTTTTTGATTTGTGTTCATCCTTATATGCATATTTTACTATATATTTTAGAATGGAATGACATGAGACTACTAGTTAACAATCGATATTAGTGCGGTAAGTTGTTAGCATGGTTTTGTTTTGAATATTTAGTCTTTCGTCATTACATGTTGGAGTATAAATTGGTTTCCCATGTATGTCCAAGCACAATGTGGAGATGACATGATTTGGCCATAGGAATTTTTACCTACATAGTAGGTGGATGCCTTTTTTGTGTAAGCATGTAGATGTAGTACATTTATTATGTCATTGTACATGATTAACTAGGGATGCATAAAATGTGTCCTTGTTAGTGGTGATTATAACTAGAGAAAATAGTAAACATGGATCATCATTTCCTCTACACACCATATGTTATTATGTTATAGATTATCCATTTTTGCGCAGTATCAGGGTTGAGAGGACATTGTCCAAGCATGAAGTGATGCAAATCAAGCCATCTAGTATCAATAGAAATTACTATGAAAAAAGGCTTGGCCTACCCAACTAGATAATTATGTCTAAGAATTCATTTTTGCACTAGGTCCAAAAAGATTGGGTACCTCTCAGGTGCAAACTTAATTGCATGAATTTATTTGTTATTTTCTCATCTAGTAGGGTTTGTAACAAAGTGTAGAGGTGTTGAATTGTTGTAGGTGAGGTGTCTTCGACATTTTTTAGAAATAATAGAGGATATGGCTTGGCTTCTATGTCGCATCATAAGGTCAAATAGAAAATAGTAGAACTAGGGGTGGCTAAAAAATGTTTTTCATGGTACCACATTAAGTGGAGAGCATATTCATGCATTTGGATTTTATTGGTATGTGGTTATCAAAACATAGCCACACCCGATGGGAGAAGAGTTATAAAATACCATAGAAAATAATCCCTAAATTGAATATTCATTGATGGGGTCTAAATTTATTTGGGGCCAATCGACTATGGATGGATTGTTTTGTGGTTTATTTTGCATGTACCACATAATTTGGTCAACCTCAGTATGTGAAAATGATAGGCATGAAAAAAATGATAAAAAAAGTGTTGGGGTGTGCTCTAGTAATGTGGGATCATGTTCATTTATTTGAGTGGAAGGTAGGTCTACGGTAGGTGAAATGTCAACTACGCAGGGTAGACTATCAAAGATATATGTAGCAGTAATGGGTAAACTTATAAGGGTGATTTCATGTATGATGACATCACTATAGTATGGGCCATGTTGGATTTTTTTATGTAAGTGCATCCTAGACATGTTCTCTACTTACACAACATTAATATGGTTTTCCTTCTAATCCTAGTCTTTTAAGTATTAGGATATCTAGGTTTTGTGAGTGGTGGGGTTAAAAACACAGTATGAATGTAATGTCTTGGGGGAATCTTATGGTATGGCCACTATACATGTATTAGCCTCCATGAGCATGAGTGATCTATAAAAGTGGTGCAACTCTTGCGATAAGACTTTTCTTATCCTACGTTAAAATGTACAGTTATTTGTGATGGGGCATGGGGTCCATATTATTCCATGAATAGAAGTGGTGCCTCTCCCTTATGTTGAGATTGTATTTTCAACGGGTGTACATGTGTCATCATTTTGCATTTTATTCATCCTTATTTTGGTTATATGCCAACTATCATTGCGTATTTATCAAGCTGGCCCCACAAAGTTTGTATCTACACCATCAATTCTAAACAATTAGATTATGGGAAAATGTGTTTTTTTGTAGAAAATATGACATGTACATCTTTAATAACATGAAGTAAAGGGGGAATGCATTATAGTAATCACCTAAGTAAAATATATAAGTAAGACTATATATATATATATATATATATATATATAAATATAAGTATGTATGTACCTGTATGGGTGTACATGTAGTTAACATTAACATGAATGTCAAAATGCATACACTTTACAATGCTATAAATATATATATATATATATATATATCATATTAAAGGGTTGGATACAAACATATTTACATGTTTCATAGGTAGAAGAGAGGAATTATTGGCCATTTGTACAACCTATTATAAGGGCGCTCTCTTTAACATGTACAAATATGTGATAATTACAATGTTTGTTTCTATTTTATGGATTCCAGAAAAAAATGTTACCAGTTCTACATGGTTTGAATCTTGTGTAGAGGAAGTTGTGTTGTGTACGGTATAAGATATTTGTACCTTGCCATTGTAGGAACCCCTTTAAATGGATAAGATAAAATTGTATGTATGAAAGAGAACCTATTTGATAATGTGCCACAAGTCATTGGTATTTGTATTTTGTTGTTTAAGGGAATCTGTAGATAAACTGAGAAGAATTTTTGCCACATCGTCAAAATTTGTCACCTATATAGTGCCAGTATGGTCCTCTAGGATCATGTGTGATGCATATTTATATTCATATAAATTTGAATCCAAGTTAAATTTGACACAATGCTAAGAAGAGCCTACATTTCTAGTCATTTTTTTACGCCATTGTTTACCATTAACCATGCGAGATCAAACAAGATAAAAATAGTTTTCCATGTTGATGTATATAATGGTAGCAACATTTGTAATCTATTGGGTGGGGTTGTGGGTACTACATGCATGGATATCAGGAATGGTTTTTTCCATCATTACCTCCATGTTTAATGGAATTGAGAGACATACTGCTTCAAGGGTGCCTAACTATTATCATCAAAAAACAACACCCTCTGATTAGTCATGTATGTTTGGATGAGCAATCAATGTTTTTTGGGTAGCATGGGATTCTCTCAAATTGTGGGACTTAATACTTGAGACAAACCTCCAGAGAATTCTTGTTCCTCTACTTAATCCTAATGATAAACTACTCCTAGGAAGGAAATGGAACTATCTAATCCTACTCTAACAATCCAAGGAACTGGCAAGATAGACAAATGAATGAAAATGGGAAATCTTAAGCTAAAGGGAGGTGATAACACCAAGAAAGGGGTAGATATACTCTAATGAGGTAAAAGGGAGAGGGAAAATGGATAAGGGAGAGGCCAGATAGAGGTGACACAAACTAAAACCTTCATTTACCATCTATTCTCCATGAAACACAATAAAATGAACTTGCAAGTGAGAAATACATGCACATAATACAACAACAAGAATGGAGAGTCAAGGAAATGCAATAAAATATAAGCTAGGGTTAGAGAAACACCACAAAACCAATATTTTATTGCTTTCAAATTGTGTACATTCCATTACATGTGAAGAAAAAGGCACATGAACACTTTCCAATCCCAAATGAAGGTTTACAACTCACAACTACTCAGAAACAACTTTGGAAGATTTTTTTTTACATTTTAGAGCATCACCCCTCACAAATGAGAGGTTTTTATAGTATATAGAATAATGTTAAAAGAGAGGGAAAAGAGAGATTTAAAATCATACTCCCACCCACCAATAAGATGCATTAAATTTCTAAAAAGGGGCATGGGTATCCTGCCAATACCATTCCTCCATGATATTTGCTTGTGGAAGAATAAATGGACACCATATCTAGTTATTCAGCCACATAGGACTACATCTTTTAATGAAAATACCATTCCAATGATATAATTTTTTTCCAATTTGGAGCATCTGAGAAAAAAATATGACCATGCAGATCCACGGGGTCGAGGAGGAACACATGTTCCCAGGTTAAAGCTACAACCCACATTATATTCATTATTTTGCCTTTATGGTGTGGGTATAATGGTGGTGCGGTGAACTGAGAGGAGTGAGGAACTATTTCAATGTGTATTTGGTTCTTCCGTAGCCTCGTTCTCCCACATCCTTCACCTCTTTGATCTTTGCCTCAGCTTTTGTTTTAAGGCTCGTTCAAAATTACAAGCAACTAGTTCTGTCATGCCTCTATTCTCCTGGTACCCTCCTGGTCTACACAACGCTACCTCACTCTAACCCCTTCACTCCACTCCCCTTCACTTTGGTCTTCAAACCAAAAACCTGGGCAAGGAACTAACTCCCCACGGGAACCGTTCCATGTGTCCTTGGTTCTCCCGCACCCCTTCTACTCTGCATTACACTACTAACTCCTTCACATTGTGGATTAAACACTCCTGAGGGGAACTAGCTCCTAGGGAACTAGTTTCATCTGCCTCTCACTCCCATATACCACTTAGTCCCCACAACCCACCGTTGATCCACAATACACAACAATAACCTCCAAAAATTCTTCGTTGTGGCTAAATGAATAATGCAAAGAACCATGAACTCGATTGAATCATTCCCTCCAATCACTTGGCTCTTGGAAACCCTTCCACACCGGCAATACATTTGGCCCTTCCTCCAAACCCTTTATACCACAACTCAAACGTTCTTGCATGGAACTAGTTCCATCCGCAACCTTAGTTCCTTAAAACCTTCCCCAGTCTGCAATACACTTAAAATGACCCAATTTTCCATTTTTTCAAAATTTTCTAAGTTTTTGGCCAAGTATGGAATTGAGGAGTTAGGCCAAAATAGAGTAAAGTTCCCTAAATCCAAAATTTTCCATTTTTCTCATTTTTTTTGGCTAAGTGTTTAACTTTAGAGCTTTATAATGGGGAAGGGAACCCTTAGAATCTTGAATTTCTTCATTTTTCTTAGTTTTACTTTGCCTAAGAAAAAATGAAAGAAAAAGTTATCAAAATTACCTGAAGGGGAATTTTGAATAATAATTTGGCGACTCAATGAGGCTATCTACCTTCTAGGTGAAGAGATCAATGGATTTTAATAATATATTGGGCATGGAGTTAGCTTGATATTCTGAAAACTGATCCAAACATGAAACTCACACCCCTAAATCTACTTGAAGCATTTCCTAAACTTGGAGATGATATAAAGCTTGAAATGATCCTCTCATCATAAGAATTTTCTAAATTAAGTTTTATGAGAGTGGAAAATTGTTTTAAATTAATACATTACACCATGTTTCCCTAATAACAATGATGAGACTGAACAACAGTGTCCCAAAATCTTGAATACATGAAAACCCGGCTTATAACTGATCTTTTTGGGTTGAATAAATAAAATTTGAATACTTCCCAAAAATCTGATTTTAGTTTCTCTACATTTGATTTCTTGAGACTAAAACTAATCCTTACAACCTTGAAACTCTTCCAATCTCAATGTTTCTTAACATATTTTCTTCAGCGTCCTCCATGAAACATTGTGCAACGGAACCATGCCATCCAAAGAAAAAAAACATTGATTTCTTGGTAAGGATGAAGCATTGAAGAGTTCTGAATTCCATGTTGTTTTATGCATGCACTTGGAACTTCCCCAAACATATTCTTTCATATTGAATCTACCTTCCCAAATGGAATGTGTAACAACAACGAGAGCACAAAAAATATTTACAGAAAACAAAATCATACATATTTTAAGTGGAAACATGTAGAGTGTATGCAAGAAATTCTTTTACTGAAAACAAACTTACAATACCATAATTCTAACCAGAGGAAAATGAATCTCAAACGTAATCCTAAAATAGGTAGGGAGAAGTACCTTCCTTTCCTCACAAATTGAGACCATGTGACTGATTTAGAACTGAAAATGGTCTTTAATGAGGATGGAAAACTATATTAAATATGGCTTTCTACCTCATTCCAAAAAGTATCAAATGGAAACAAAATAAATACCTCTTTTAGTTGTTCTTCATTTAGATATGAGAGGAATTGTAGTTGATCTTTATTGCATTATATAGCTCATCCTTGTGCTATGAAAAAAAACATTATTGGTTGCAACTTTGGTTTTGGCTCTAAAATATCTAGATAACTGATTGGGAAAGGTATTATCCTTGTGAGTTTCCCCTTCTCTTGAAGCTCTACCCCCTGAATGGAGTCCTCCTACAGAATTTCCTCTTGAAGGTGGCTACTTACAAGCTAGTTTGAATTTTTTTCTACTTCCATGAATAGCTTTGTCTCTTTCATGATCTATTTTAAGAATGGTGTCATCATATTATCCCTTATTTTCAAGAAATGAAGTTTGAAAGATAAAAATCCTTTTCATTCTCATCATGGAAACTGATTTGGGTAGCAGGTTCTTCCGTGATGTTCTCCTCCATTGCAAGTTCATCAACAAAATTAGGTTCAACAATAGATGAAGGAATGGAATGATTTGCAATTTAAATATAAAAAGAAAGAAATCAAATTTATATGATCTCCTCTTCATCCAAGAACTTTGAATCTGATATGTTATCCTCCATTGTTGATTCATGTGAAGATAAATTAGCAGCCTCTAAGAATATGGTGCCATCATGCACACTACATTTGGAGCATATAAATTTTTCATCATCTCCCTCTTGTGTTTTCTCTACAAATTTAGATTTCTCATTGTGTTCTTCAATCCTAACCTCTGTTGAATTCTTAACCAGCTGTGGCATCTGATTGGTTTCAAATTTTGAATCCCAATTCTTTAATTTTTTTGAAAGTTCTTCTTTTTTGGATTCTTTAATTTTCCACCTTTCTTGATTGATTTTATTATTTGTTTCTTCCAAAAATGGATTTGGAAATGTGAGAGGATGGGTGGGATGGGTTTAAAAATGATTTTTCAATGTTTTTATTGAAGGGTAAGGTGTAGGATCTTCCTGTGAAGGAGAGGGAATGGAAGGAGAAACCTTGAGAAAGCTAGGAATTTCAACCTTGGGCCTGGGTGGTTAATAAGGGATAGGAATTGTATACTAATATGGTAAAAGTTTAGGAACATATCATTGATAGGGTTCTTCAACCTTTGATTGATCAGCCTCTAATGTTTGAAAAGATGAAATAAAATAAACCATTTGGGTAAAGGATTCAATCATTATCTCAAGCCTTTGTTGTGGACTAAGCCAAATAAGTATAGGTCCTCCCCACTAACAGGATTACCTGAGACTAGGTTGTCTAACTTGTAATATTTGTATTCATTCCTTAATATCCTACAAAATCTTCTCCATTATTTGAACTCTACCTTCAAAATCATCTTTAGGTGTAGAATGGCCTCCAAATTCTGCGTACTCATACTCTTGAATAGCTCCATAGTTTGATTAATGACCATATTGGTTTACATATGGCTTATAGAAATACATATTTTTAACCTAATTTTGTCCATAAAACTGGTCTGGAGGTGTGTTATAGTAGCTTAAAGAAGAATTTTGGAAGTTTGGAGGTGAATATGAGTGGAATTGTTGCCCTAAAGGCTAGTTCTAGGGAGGAAATGAAGTCATGATTGCACAACTTCATGTGAAAGAAAAAGGAAATAAATGAAGGAAAGGAAATGGTCTGGTGGTTGATAAAATAGGTTGACTAGATTAGTGGAGTCGCTAGATGTGCTTATAACTTTCCTACAAAGACTAAATATTTAACCAAGAACACATCACACTTGGTAAAATGAAATGCACACAAGGATGTTATAATGGAACACCTACAAAATATAAAGCTTTCAAATATGTTCCCAATGTGCGTGTCAGAACTATTATGGAGTGAAGGCACCAAGGTGGATAGGATACACATCTATGAAATATAAGGATTTCAAATCTAGTCCGAATGAGCATGCCAGAATTGTTATGTAGTGAAGGAACCAAGATGGCTAGGATGCACACCTATGAAATATAAAGATTTCAAATATAGCCCCACCAAGCATTCCAAATCTATTATGCAATGAAGGAGCCATGGTGGCTAGGATGCACACCTATGAAATATAAATCTTTCAAATCTACTCCCACCGTGCATGTCAAAATTGTTATGTAGTGAAGCCACTAAGGTGGTTAGGATGCACACATGTGAAATATAAAGCATTTAAATAGAGTCCCACTAGATGTGTTAGAATTGTTATGTAGTGAAATCACCAAGATGGCTAGGATGCACACTTTCCAAATATAAATCTTTCGAATCTAGTCCCACTGGGAATGCCATAACTATTATCACCAAACAACAACACCCTTTGATTAGTCATGTATGTCTAAATGAGCGATCAATGTTTTTGGGTAATATAGGATTGTATCTTAATTTGTGGGACTTGCTACTTGAGATAAACCTCTTGAGAAGGTTGGTTCCTCTACCTAATCATAATGCTAAACTACTCTAAAAATGTAGATATCTAATCCTACTCTAACAATCCAAGGGACCAACAAGAGAGAAAGATGCATGAAAATGGGAAATTCTAATCTAAATGGAGGTTATAGCACCTAGAAAATGGGTGGAGATACTATAATGAGAAAAATGGGAGAGGTAAAATGGAGAAGGGAGAGGCCAAAAAGAGGTGACACAAACCCAAATATTCATTTACGATATATTATCCATGAAACACAAAAAAATGAACCTGCAAGTGAGAAATACATGCACACAATACAACAAAAAGAATGTAGAGGCAATGAAATGCAAAAAAATACAAGCTAGGGTTGAGTGAAAAACCATAAAACAAAGATTTATTACTTTCAAATTATGCATAGTCCATCACATGTGAAGAAGAAGGCACAAGAACACTTTCCAAGCCCAAATGAAGGTTTGCAACTCACAACTTCTCAGAAACAATTTTGGTAGAATTTATTTACATTTTAGAACACCTTCCCCACAAATGAGAGGTTTTTATCATATATAGAAGAATGTGAAAAGAAATGGAAAAGAGAGATTCGAAATACTTCTCCCACCCACCAATAAGAAAAATTAAATGTATGAAAAGGGACATCAGTAGCTTGCCAAGGCCATTCCTCCATGATACTTGCTTGTGGAAGAAGAAATGGGCACCATATCTCACCATATATAGTTGTTGAGCTACTTGAGAATACATATTTTAATTCTAAGGATGATTTATTTTTTTCTCCCTCCTACTCTTACCTAACTCAATATTTTCTAGTTCTATGGTGTAGGGCATGAAAATACCTTTCCAATTATATGAAATTTGTCAAATTTGTAGCATTTGGGTAAAATTTGTGCCCATGCGGATCCAGGGGGTCGAGGAGGAACATGGGTTACTAGGTTGAAGCTACAGTCCACATTATATTCATTATTTTTCCTTTGGGTGTGACTATAATGGTGGTGTGGAGAACTGAGAGGAGTTAGGAACTAGTTCCATGTGTATTTGGTTCTTCCGTAGCCTCATTCTCTTGTATCCTTCACCTCTTTGATATTTTCCTTGACCTTTGTTTTATGGCTTATTCAACATTGTAGGAAACTAGTTCCCTGATAGAACTAGTTCCACCCGATCTCCATTATCTTGACACCCTCTTGGTCCACACAAAACTACCTCACTCTAACTCCTTCACTCAACTCCCCTTCCCTTTTTTCTATGGCCCAATATTCCACACAAGGAACTAACTCCCCGCGGGAACCGTTTCATGCATCCTTGGTTCTCCTGCACCCCGTTTACTCTGTACTACACCACCAAATCCTTTGCATTATAGATCAAACAATCCTATGGGGAACTAGTTTCATCTGCCTCCCATTCCATTGCACCACTTAGTTCCCACAACCCATCACTGATCTGCAATACACTACAACAACCCCCAAAACTTCTTCGTTATAGCTAAATGATTAATGCAAAGAACCATCAACCCAACAGAACCATTCCCTCTGACCACTTGGTTCCCAATAACCCTTTCACACCCATAATACACTTGTCCCTTCATCTAAACCCTTTATAATGCGGTTCAAATGCTCCAACACGGAACTATTTTCAGGGAAACTAGTTCCATCCGTAGCCTTGGTTTCCGTAAACCTTCACCAGTCTACAATATACTTAAAATGACCCAATTTTCCATTTTTTCTATTTTTTTCTAAGTTCTTGACCACTTATGGAATTGAGGAGTTAGGCCAAAAGAGAGTAAAGTGTCCCACATCCAATTTCTCCATTTTTTCTCAAATTTTTGGATAAGTATTGAACTTTAGATATTTGCAATGGGGAAGAGAAGACTTAGAACCTTGAATTTCTTTATTTTTCTCAGTTTTACCTTTCCCAAGTCAAAATGAAAGTGAAAGTTATCAAAATTACCTAAAGGGGAAATTTTGGATAACACTAAGAAAATACAGAGTGCATCTATTTCTAGTATTGCATGTGTAAGGAATAAATTCGTATTATGCCTTGTATTTAGCCCTCTTTTCTTAAATACTGTCACTTTGGATTTTTAAATAGCTATGATCAACATGTGTATGGTAAGTTTAGCTTGTTGTGGTTATAGATGTTATGTGGCCTCATCACATCATGTTCCCCATAAGGTAATGGTTATAAAATATCTTGTGTGGTCCTTTATGGTACCAATAGAGAGTTGAGTTCATGCCACATCTTTCCAGGGAATGATAGAAATATAAAACAGAGAGGTAACCACACTAATAACATCTATTATAGACCTAATATCCACCTATTGGATCGCGCTAATATTAGAAAAGTGAAAAATGTAGTCTAGTAATGTGGGGGTAGTTGTACACATAGTTACAAAATAGAATCCATGTTAATAATCAACTCACACAGGATGCTAGAGAATCTATATATTGGTTTCACATATTTTAGCATACCCTTAGACATCGAATAAAATGCTCCAACCTTAACATTGTCATGGTATTAGGTAGAAACATTTCCAAAGCACATAACATTCATATCATCACCTACAACATAAACCCCATTAAAATTGAAAACCTTACCCTCACCTTTTTATTGACATAACTATGTATATTTACCTTACGAATTAGCATACCTTCAATCAACCAGGACATATGGTACATATGCAATTTGTTAATGGTTGTTTTCAGACCAAGTTGTAAGGGTATAATACTGGCTTCCATTTTGTGAGGTGTTGTTAAATAAAGTTTATAACTGTAATGTAATTACTATTTTAAGGGAAACATAGAATTTAGTAAAAAGGAAAAATGGAGCTCAAATGGAAATATAAGTAACATGAAATATAAACATTAATATTAGAGTTCAAATGTATGAGTAACATAAGTAAGAATGTGAATTTTTTTTCTCGTTTTCTAAGAATTAATAAAAAAATTGATTCTATTGCAATTAAAACCCAACCTTTCCTTTGAAGATTTGACACTCACATTATTTTGTTCGGTTTCATACATGTTATTTTATTCTCAATATCTAGTACCTCATAAGAATCCAATGTCCATCCTATGTTCTAAATTTGTTCCATAAATTAAGTGTTCAAAGTTGGAGCAAGTTTCCAAACTCCAAGGGTACTGATCCACTCAGTTGGTTATCTGCTAGTTCAAGATGTTCAAGGAGAGTAAAATTATAGTGTAAGCTTGGTATTTCTACAAAGAGTAACATATCAGAATTGAGAATGTATTTTATTTGATCTCCTTAAAGCTTTGGTTGATAAAAACAAGATAAAAAAAGAGATCTTCAATAATAAGACAGAAAACATGAGTTAATGATGGCAACTGCAGTAATTTAAATGCTTACACACTTGACTGAAATGATCAAACATACACTGAAACACAAAACATGAGATCATGGTACCAACTGTAGTAAGTTACATGGATATAAACCTAACTGGAATTTTCCAGCATACATTTTACTATTGAATATCTTATAAATAAATTCATAAATTTAGACAAGGCTTTCATTGAGTATTTAATAATGAAAAAATGTATTTTCTTGTCGTAGGCAATGGAATGAAACTTTTAGAAACATATAGATCGTATAGGTTATATTTGATAGATATAAATTTCCCTATGTTTCCTAGGTTACTCCTACCATCTAAATAAGTGAATAACATATCACCTCAACACAAGCGTAATGGTCATGAGATCAAGAAATCCACAAGTACAATTTAGTCATATGTTTTGTAGATCTTATTCAAGCAATGATCCTCTTCGAAGTCAAAAAATAAACTATATAAATGATGATGTAATGTCTCGAACACTAAATTTTCCAAAATATTGAATGTGATACAAAAATAAAAATAACAAAAAGAACTTAGCTTATATAAAATAATATTGATACATTTTGATCTTGTTGGAATTTATTTGGCCAAAAATACAAACACAAATCCTGACTCATTCACTGATGAGGAAACCAATTTTTTGTGAATTTTAGGCCCAATTTTATAAAACTCAAAAATTTGAATACCTATGCTAACTTTGTGTCAAGCCTCAGATATTCTAAAGGCACCTTTAAGTTAGGGACATATTAAAAAATAGTAGCCTTCATATTCTAGTTCTAGGTGGCCCATGAAAAATTAAAGTAGGTTGTAGTGTTGGTGATTAGAATGTAGTTTTTAGTGGAGGACATGATATCGTAAGTGATATGGGTGTGCTGGAAATAAATATTGGTGAAGATTAGAAAGGGTGAAGGACTAAAATAGGTTGTGTTGTTGAGGCTAGGTTAGGGGGTTTATCATATTTGCTACCAACAGTATGGGGGATGAATTTTTAAAAAGAAAAGTTACCCAGAAGATTTAATAGGGGTATGCGCGTGACATAATAATAAATGGAGCATTGGTTTTGGTTTTTATAGAATGAGTAGGTAATAGTCTTAAGTATAGATATTGTTTATATGACTATGTTAAGGAGTGCACAATGTAGGTATAAGGTACAAAGATGAATATATTTGTAAAAACTATATTATGGTATTATGCATTACCAGGCTCTGTATATGTAGAGTGTGTTGTTCACACTCAAAAGGTACAATATTTTAGCAACTTACTCTCATTCCTCTTGTTCAAACAGCTAATAGGAATCTCCTGAAATAGTAGCATAATTTTTTGGTTAATGGTTTTTTTGGTGTCAGGTGAGCACAACAGGTATTGCTAATTTCTAATGTTATTGTTATTAAATGTAAACAAGGACAATGCGGTGGTAATCTTTCTAGGACTAAATGAGAATGAAAATGATGGTGTCTATAAGCATTTTTGGAAAATCATTCCAAATGAAGAGATGTTTAGCTTGGTAAGTGTCAAATTGGCTATGAAGAATCCAATAGAATCATTCTTTTGCTGTATAATTGAGTATCGGTTAGGAATATGTGGCTATGGTAAAAGCTTTGTAAAAGTTATATCACTTGTGTGAGTACCTATGGGCATGGAATATGGTTTGTTTGGGTAATCATTTCCTGAATAAATCATGTGAGTTCAATCATTGAAATGTGTACTAATGATCACTTACATAGTTTTTGTATGGATCGCTATAACAATGGGATGGTAAGGTATGGGTGCTTCTCACAAGATAAACATAGAGGGGAGACTGGTTAGATTTTAGAGTTTAAGTTATGCAAGTTTGAGGTGACTGCTCTTATAGTCAGGTGTAATAAAATAGCCCTTAATTAAAAAATCAAATGAGTAAGTATCTACCCAACAAAACCTGATAAGGTGTTCATATATTGATGAGCAGATCTAATTACAAGTGATAGAACTAATGGGAATATAGGATACCCCCTATGTGTGTGATTTTTATGGTGCAAGAGCGTCATGTGCAAGGTTAAACCATTATGAAAATAGGCCATACAATGCAGAAAGTGGATACTTTAAGATATGTGACATTGTGAAAAATTCAAGGTTTATGGAATCAAAGCCGATCTCTCTGTAATGATTTGGGCTTGCACCAAAAATGCCACATATATATATATATATATGGATACACAACCTAAAGAAAATCACTCATTCCAGAGTAAATATTAGTAAATTTAAACCAAAGCAAACAACTTAAGTGTAATTTTATCATTCTAAAATTATACCATATAATGGAGGTAATAAATCATGGTAATACACCCCTCAACATAGTCACAGATAGAAGAGATGGTTATACCTTCATCGAGATAAAAATGTGAATTATTGGGTTTGGGGTTGGTACCTATTATCATTCATGAACTATGCCACTATGTGGTATTGCAGGAAATGCATGGGTTGGGAACAAGCCATGGGTTTAATACAACAAATAACTCTCACCATTGCCCTTATTCATCAAGGGGAAATAATAGTTTCTATATAACATAAGGCGGGAAGCTATTTCTGATCACATTACCTTACACATGGGCTGATCTACTGATTCTATCGTAATCCAATACAATTCAAACACACATTATATTATACAGAATAAAGAGTCAATATGCATTCACACATAAATTTTGTAGATGCAAATTTAAGTATCCATGTTCCACTATTAATATTCTTCTCTCCTAGAAAGTTGATGACTAGACTTTCAATACGAGATAAAACCCATAAAATACCTAGATGAACATGTGTGTTTTGTATGAAATTTGTGACATGGTATGAATGTTATTTCTTTGATATTAAAATATAGTAAAAAAATCCATTTTTCTACATAGCCTGCAATTCCTGCAGTCTAGGAAACCACATCTCTTTGAGGAATTTTGTTAAACACTTCACATGCCCTATGCATACTTCCACATTTTGCATACAAAGATATTAGGACATACCTCTATAAACCAAGCGGTCTGCAGTTTTTTGTGGGGTGAAATAAGTTATTTAATTTTTTCCAAAGTTCTTCCTATATGAAATATTTAACTCCTTTTTCATGGAATTCAAACCCCATGATTATAATGATCATCTCCATATCTCCAATTGTGTTGTTTTCCATTTTGGACATCAACGCATTTAACATTTTTAGATGCATATTCCTCATAATTTTTTCTTGAGAAATTCTACCTTGGTACTTAGAAAATTTTTGGAATTGAAATAATATGGACCAATAAAGAGAAGCTGAGCGACTTGGGCACAATGGTAATAATATTTTCATTGGATATGGATACTTTGGATTCCACCCCTATACTTATTTTGTTACATGTGCTCTAAAAGAACCACCATATAAAGGAGTCTACCCATGAATGAAACCACTAGTAATCATAGCATTAGTGACTAACACTAAACCACAACCCTCATACTCATTCCACGCAAATTTTTCCATAAATTTATTTTTACGTCAATATTATTTGGAGGAACTATCTAAAAATAAATTATGAACATGGAATTCTTTCCTTCAGCACCCGTGGGAGATGTCAGGGAGGAGTGGCCATAGAATGGTGGGGATCAACCTCGTCACTCCCCCTTGGATAAATTACCTTCATGCCCACCTCAAAATAACTAATATTTATACCCTGCCTCCCACTATTGTTTCTCACCTTTCATGTTCAGACCTATTTCTTATAAAAACGTTTATGGTGCCCATGCGGTGGGTAATTATGTTTTCATGGCGGTCAATTTGAAGGGCAGAGGTTTTGCTACTCTAAGAGAAACATGGGAAGATAATTGATTGCGGGGAAAATAGATTAAAGTATGGTCAGAGGCCATCATATCTTCCATCCTTCTGTGATTATAGCCTATGTTTATTAGGGTGTATCCATCCATATAGAAGTGGGTAAATATCAGGAGGAAACCATGCTGCTGATAATTTCCAATATGGGTAGGTCTGAATAATTGTGGGAGGAGTTGCAGATTGCAAGGGTTCAAATATCTTTGAACTATATTAAATGTGACAACATTTCCCCAGATGAGGAACATCTAATTATCCTAATCCATCACTTCCTCAGAAATTAGTTAGGAAAAATGCCCATCATTTTACATTGTTATGAAGTAGGCCATTGTAGTAGTTACATTTACTTTTAAAGTCAAAAACAGGTAAACAAAATAAAAGATGAGACAACACAACCACCTAATCTACAATGGTGGTGGTCCTAACAGTGAACTATCTGGATAAGAAGATAATGGATTGTCAAACATGATGCAACCTATAATTTACTATAAATAACCCAGGCACACTGGAACATCACTCTGCCTTAGGTGAGCGCTCACTTGAAGCACATAAAGGCACCTGGTACCTCTTTAGAGTTTCTTATTCATAATGTTAGCATGATGATGTAGATACATATTCAAGTTTATAATAGCAAAAAATCCACAGTGCGTAAACTAGATCTAAGTCTTAGAATATATAAAAGAATATTTAAACAATGACTATAATAAGATTTACCATGCAAGAATTAGGTTTATTCATGTTCAACACCATTATCCAGACAATATATTCCATTGTATCAAATACTGTAAAACACAAAATCTTCATACACTATATAAGTATCTTCACGAGTCATGACACTACCAACATAACTCTACAATAATTCACCTCTCTCTAAACTGTGCAAATCAATACATATTTATAGGGGTGGGGACTTAACCTTCACCGCCCATGCACTTTCTCAAAATAGGTCACATGTTAATAATAGACATGCGCCTTTAAAAAGGGATGAAAAACCATGCAAGAACTTTGATAATATATTTCCTATAGTCAACTCTGAGTAGAAATCCTATTATTAGCCTAGCCTATGCATGACGCTCACCCGATGCTTGTTCCCAAAATATAATTGCATGATCTATAAGTCTTGTTGTCTTTGTGTGCTCAACACACTATCTCCAAAAACAACCTTAATAACAGAGACAACCAAGTCCTGATCCTAGGTGCTTTAACCCTATTGTAGTGTCATGCGCTCTTTCAACACCCTACATTCGCGCACCCAACATTTAGGCCATTTTTGTCTGTTCAACATTACCCGACACTAAAATGGATTGCCACCCCGGCAATGGGTAATCACCTTATCACTCCAAAGAATATGCAATAATAAAGAATAAAGAATATGGTGAGTCATCTTATTGTGTACCCTTTTCTTTCTCTGGTAGAATGAATTTTGGATAATCACTTTGAATTTCTCCTTAAAATTCATACCAGTACTTAAGTGCATAATTTGTCTTGTTAGGGATGTCCAAAACGACACCATTTAACTCATCTAGAGTCATGTATCTACCCGTAATTTTCAAAAATCTAAGGATGTTGGCTATACCTAAGACCATCCCTTCCATAACATCCATATTCACGGAAATGAGCTTCCTAATGCTCTTGATTCGATCCATGTGTTGTTTCCTTGCAACATCTAGTGCACTGCGCTTTGTTTCTACCATAGTAACTAATTTTTTGCACCCAAGTGTTTCATCTTTTGCTGGCTTCAGAACTTAATTCTCCTTTGCCTTGGTACTTTCTTGTATTAATTCATCAGGAGATGTACACATAGCCAACGTTGTATCTACCTTCTACATTTCATCTTTTAAGGCTTGCAAAACAACATCATAGCTAGATATCTTCCTTAGAATTGAATCCTTGGCCTGTGATGATTCTTTTGCATTATCCTTTGGCTTAGGGAGGCACATCGGTTGATCCTCTAAGAGAAAACGAACCATTATGCATAGATAATACAGTTTTGACTTGAATTCTTTGGGCACCTTTTTCTGAAAACCTGGCCTTCTTTGTAAGATTTCATCTGCTATCTTCTTTGCCATTTTTTTAACATTTTGGGCCTCAACCATTGCATTATCTGAAATCTCATTTCTTAAACTAAGTGACATAGGACAATGCAACCAACAACTTGTGATACTTTGGCCAAATATTTCCAACATACTATTCATATTACTATTCCTGGACAACATACTCATCAAATGGAATATGTCTTTCACCCCACTTCATATGTTATTTAGAATGGTATTTACTAACTCATGCTAGTCCACTTGTTCCAAGTTTTACCCTAACCAAGGGTAATAACATCGTTTAGTGGAGAGGACTACTCACGAGGACTAAGGATACATAGGCATAGCCGATCAGCCTAAGTCAATCATGTGTGTCTAGTTATCCTAAGTTGTCGAGATGTCCCCAACATTAAATCATGCTTCTAACCTAAACTAGGGTATAAATAAGGACAATTTTGAGTTATGTAAGTCTAGGTGATTCAAATTGATAGGAAATAAGGGATAAAATATGCGGAATAATCCCTCACAGAATCATAACAGTAGAAACTAATATGTAGAAAATATTATAGATCTCAAATAAAATTGCAGAATAAAATAACACAACACAAAGAGAAAGTATTTAACATGGTTCACCCAATTTGGGCTACGTCCACCAAGAATCACTTTCTCAGATTTTATTACAAGCCACCAATCTCTCAATACACCCATATCCGTTTGGAGCTATGATCAACAAACTCTACAGAATTCACAGCCAAATTCAAAACACATATGCAATGTTTACATTATATCTCTATCATATGCATAAAACCATATAAATAGACAACTGCTTAAATAGTTGTACAAAACCGTGGGTATCAAAACCATGGGCAAAAACCGTCCCATAAACCTATAGGTCAAAATCCTGCCCATATGAGAAAATCACATTTCCTGATATATCGGGCACGTTTTAAGGCCCAAATTTTGTTTTTTCGAGGGCTGTGCCCCCAAACCCCTGCTATTGGGGGCTGCCACCCCCGGACCCCCACTCACGGTCTGGCCCAGCCCGGCCCTGAACCCCGATGAGGATACATGAAAAGTGTACAGTACTCTTAGTGTACAGTCCTCAACACTTTCACACATGAAAATAGGCTCCACAACCTAACACAAATCTGAAGGCTATTGCAACATGTCAATTGCAGCACAATATCCTCATGAAGACCCAAGTCTTCACGAAGGTACTGTACTACAGTTGGCGTCTGCCAACATCTGTCTGAGTCATCCCATTTGGATGTACATATCCACAAAGAAGTTAATTACTTAATTATTTTCTATAATTAAGGTCTAATTACAACAACCCTGTTGAATCCCGAGATTCATTAACCCCTAAGGTTTCCAACCATATTCGAGTTGTAATTGCTTTGTAGAAAACATCAAGATTGATTTTTTAATCATTAACTTCCTACTTTAGGATTCAATTTAATAAAACAGAAGCAACAATGAAACAATATGGTTCACTTATTTTTCTCAACCATTCTTAGCTTGTTTAAGTTATGAATTAGATTCCTTTATATAAGACTTCATTGAGATGAAGTCTACTTATTAAATGTTCATGTCTACCTTTCATTTGTCTTATACCTTTAAAGGTATTGGTCAAGAGGTAGTTCATCTTCCTCTTTCCCAGACGACATTAGGTTTAACTCAAAAGGATTATAAAACAATCCATATTATCATTTTGGAATATTTTTCTTCCTCTTTCTTTTTAATAATTAGGGTTCATTGCAACCCATTACATTATTCAAGATATCATAATTAATTTACACTGCCATCATCACCATTTTAATAAACCATAGTGATTTAGTTAAATGATCAGCTATGGATGCCAACTTGTTAAGTTTCATTTTAATAAAGGGATATTGTGTCTAATTCCCTTACCACCTAATTCATTTTAAGTCAACTGAAAGGGTTCCATATATGAATATGAGAGAATAAAGATAGTCTTACAATTCCCTTCACATAATGTACAAATAGAATGGCACATCAAGTACTAATAAACCCACAATATTTTCCATTCATCTAAGTGGAATACATACTTTACAAGTCCAAACATTTCAGACATCTTTAATGTCAAACAACATCAATAAGCTCAATTAAGAAATACAACTTTTCCTATTACAAATACAGTTCAATAATGAATCATATTTCCTCATAAAATTTCCAGTCTTTAGGTAAAAAAAAGTAACATCATAAAAGAACTTGTATTCTTTTATCACTTACGAAGTCCATCTGCAAAAATTTATAGCATGGGTCAGTTCATTAAATTGAGCATGATAAGCACCAAGCATTAAAACGATGTTCTTTCAACTAACTGTTTCATAAAAAGAACTATGATTTTATGAATCAGTTAAATCATTATAGAAAGATACATCATAAAGAAATAACCGTCATGAGAGGAAGAAAAAAGTGTTAAACCATATTATCATTAAGTAGAGATCATTGTGTAATTAAAAAAATGTTCAACCAATGATTTCATAAAGATTTATATCAGATAAGTAATATTCCAACCAAATTACTTACCACATTTCTACTATAGATATTTATAGTTCATCTCTTGATTCATTATATTGAAATCAAAGTAAGATACTAACTCTAATAATTCATAAAAATAGAATTATTTTTAAGAAGCAATGATCCACAATACTCAGCATTAACTTACCCCATCCTAGAATATCTAATTCCAAGCTCATTTAACTCAACGAATTTTTTTAGGATGAACCAACAACACCTCAAGAAAGAGTTTCTTATTTAAGAAACTAAATCCAAATTTAAGGCCAACTCTAGCCTAACTTTTATGATTAGCATTAATAGGTTTGATAAAGGATATACATTCAATTTAAACGCACTTGGACTTGGTCACACGTAACAATAATTACATCCCTATCAAATCATTACTCAAGGATAAGAAAGTAATATTTATCCTCCAACTACTCACTCTGAAATTCCTTCAATATAATGTAGCTGAATAGGTCAGCTCCTTACACATGAGTAAAATAGATGAAAGAATGAATGAAAAGAGAGAGAGAGACAACTTATATATTCCTTCAGAGTTTGAAGATAATAGAATGGAATACCTTAACTCAGAATAGAGAGAAGGAATGACACAATTAAGGCTGAGATAAGATCTCATTATTCCTTCCTAAAAGGAGGAGTACATATCAGGATTAAAAGAACTGATACTGGTCCGAATGAGAGATTATTCAACTCTAGCAACCATTGAAAACACACAATAACTATTCAATATAGAATAGAGATATACGACTGCAACATGAATATCAGAAACTGATGATAAATTTCCCTCAACATACAAACAAGAACTACTACAATAGTACATAAGCTAATACTAAAAAGAGTTATTCAAATGATTTTAGTTAGAAACAATATTTGAAGCAACAAACAACTACTAAACATTTTAATTCATCCCTAATGATAATAACATAAGTCCATACATTTCTCTAATTTTCCCAAACAAGAGAGAGACAAAGTAGCATTAAAATAATTTATTCTTATGTGACCACAATTTATTTTCAAGTGTCATTGCACATAAATCTTACCCATCCTTTGATGGTAAAATGAAGAAAATGAATACAAGACTTAACAGTCGCAAATTATAGTCAAGCCAACCCAAATCCCCAACTTCACAAAAATCAAAGGAATAATCTACAGGTAGAAGGTATGAATTCATCCCAGATTTGACCACAAGGAAAATATGACATGACCCCAAATCAAGTGCTCAAGTTTGAGTTCAAAATAGGAATAACAAATGAAACATTCCAGTCCATTTCATCAAGATAGACAAGACTAAATTAATCCATAGTTCAACATAGATACCCCATTCCTAAAGCATCATAAAAACATCAAACTTGAATGAAAAGAACTAGTCAATCCAACAAGATGAACCGATAAGGTAATTCTTGAAGCATGAAACCTCACCTCAAAAAGGATACATAAAAATTCGATAAGTCTTCCCACAAACATGACAACAGGATAACTATCAACATTACTATCAGATAGATTGTATCAAGGGGGGATACATTCAGACCCAAAGTTAGATAAGTCATTAAAAAATCTTCTCATAACATAAAAGTGTAAGAAACAAAAATAAGCTTCATTTAAGTCCAAGAAGAAGCTGAACATGATTTTTTCAAATTTCAAGTATGGGAGAACAAAATTGAAACGTAATCCTTTCATAACAGTGACTTCTACCATCTAACTTCCATATAGTCCAATAGGAGTTCTCAGAATCAAAACGTCTCAGCTCAGAAAAAGTATAACATATTTACTATTGTTTTCTAACAAGAACAAATTTCTAACATTGAATCCAACTTATCCATTCTAGCATAGTTCAAACAGACATAGAAAGATTCAATAACATCTTGAGCTCAACATAAGTAAAACACATTTCATACCTTCACCCATCAAAGGAAAAAAAACCCAACTCCTATTTTTTTCAAACAGGGAATCTCTCTATACCATTTTTGCATAGTCAGTGGAAGTTCTCAAGATTTGTCCACATTCCAGTTCAAATAATGATTAAAGTATGAATCGTTCATTTTTCCAACGAAGGAAAAACCTAGATAATATTTTCATCAAACAAAAAATTCAAGAAGGAATATTTAGTGAAAAAATACAAGCATGAAAGCAAGATTAACATCACATAAACACCAATTTTTCCCCAAGAACATAGTTGTTTTGATGAAAACACTTAGGAAAAAGTAGAAAAACTTAATGGGTAGAGATTATTATGCTTGATAGAGCTTCTTATCAATTTACATAATATTTTAAGCTGAGCCTCCATAGTCTCTTCTTTTTCCAAGTGACGTCAACAACTCCAAGCTTTCTACTTCCTCTTACTTCCATAGGATCCAAAAATATCTCAAGAATTCTAAGAATATTGATGGATCAAAAATAGAACTACTGGTCCAAAGAACCGAAAACTCCATGTAGAGAAAAAATAAAAAAGAACAAAAGATCAAACAACCTTTCCAAAATCCACCTCACATCTCTCCTAGGAAATTTCTTTGCCATAACCAAGATTAATTAATGCAAGGACTATTAGTTTTCCCTCCTATTTATCAATGCCACTGCCATCCAAGTTTGTAGAACCTTCAATTCAAAATTTGCATGCAATTTCCATTTAGTGGTGATGCTAACTACGCATCCCCTAACTCCCCATGCCTCTGCCAAAACTGGCAATTCAGAGGATGTTAAAACCAAAATTAATTCTCATTAATGCCTTGAAAACCAATGCCACCACCCTACCACTTGCCAAGTACTCCTTAGGTACCCCTTAGATTAGTATTGGTTTAGGTTAGATTATTATTAGGTTAGAAAGCAACCTTAGTCCTTAGGTAAATATTATTTTCCTTAGGTTATTTCAAAACTCCACAACCATAAAACATACCAACTTAGGTTAGGGTGTCAACCTTAGTAGTTTAGTAATAGGTCCTTGGTTATATTACGCTATTCAATGTTTTAATTTTTTTTTTAACAAGAATGCCCAGGCTTACTAATTACAACATGATGCAAAGCAAGGACACCTGAAACTGGGTCCTTCAAATTTATAAATAAAAAAAAACCCAGTCCGACTCCACCTTCCATTTCAAAATGCTAAGTCAACAAGACGAATCAGGTAAGGAGATTTGAAGCATACCTTGGATCAATGGAATTGATCCAAGGTTTTGCTGTAAACACAAGATGAGTTTAGACAACAACAACAACACAAGCTCATAATATATTTTTAAAAATGAATTAAAGCTGTACAAAAAAATGAATGGCCTCGTTTTCAAGTAAGAAGAAATCACAACAAAGTGAACCTCTTCACAGTAATAATTTATCCATTGCAAAAATGATTTTAAAAATTCATAAGAGTACACCTTCCTAAGACAAATCACATGTCAATGTTTGCAATGTCAAGAGGGAAAGTAATCACTGTAATAGTTTTGTCAAAGATGTTACAAGAATCCATAGTTTTAACATAGGCCTCTTTACCTGACCACACATGTTTTGTGTAGAATGTGAATATATGTGTCTACATTTTTCGCGTTGAAATGGAGTTGGTGTGTGTTATAGAATCTATTTACAGAATCTCTAAAGTATCTTGGAGTAAATGCAAATGAAAACTTACCCCATGGGATCCTATCTCTAGACTTCATATGGAAGCACCCCAAGCTAAAATGCTGGTAAACTAAAAATTCAGCCTCTTCATCCAACACCTTAGGTAACTCATGTAGAATTCACCACTCTCCCTCAAACAACCTGCGCAGTCTCTTGAACCAATTTTCTAGGTGCTCCTTCTATGTATTAGAAACAGTCCCACATAGAGTATACTTGGCATATTTCTTTACTGGGGATTTATTCTCCAACAGAAACTCCCAGATGTTATCCCTAGGTTTTTCGGGTACTCCAATTTCACTAAATACAAGTAATAACGGGATTTCAGCCCAAGTAATCTTCTCACATTTATCTTCTTGGACATACGCCTCGTTCACCAAGATTTTTGCTATGTACCCAGTAATGTTGTAATATGCCTTGTTTACCATTTTTTGCGCTATATGCAACCAATGCATATTTACCTCATTCCATCGCTTAGTGACACCCAACTTGCTCCCTGCTAAGCGCAGTGCAACTATGGTGGCCATGTTTGTAATGTTGGTTACTTTGAAGGCTCAGTACCCCTTATTATACTAATGCTGGGTGGCTATCATATCAATGCCCTCATTGTCTAATAGATTTCCAGTGATCTCCAAACCCGAGTCACGCAATCCTGTCATCTTCGTAATAAAATTGGTTGTGATCCTCATTATCTTTCCTGTGAAGTAGAAAATGTCTTCATGGACACACGACATGAGCCACTGATACAACTGCTCATGCTTCCCAAAATATGGAAATTCCAAAATTTGCATGATGCCCACACTTTTGAGTAATTTTTTCACAGAGACATCCAAAACCCTAGTGTTGTCTGCCAACCACATATTAGTCTTCCTGTAGACTCCTGTCATGATTTCCTTCAAGAAATTTTCAGTGCGGTGATTAATTTCTAAAACCCTACAGTGTATAATATTTTTTTGCCATGGCCACCCCTCGATAACTTCTTCCATATATAACATCTCCACCAGCCATTCCTCTGTTGGGTTGTCAACCTCTCTCTACACAACTTGGTGTGTGTTATAGAATCTATTTACAGAATCTCTAAAGTATCTTGGAGTAAATGCAAATGAAAACTTACCCCATGGGATCCTATCTCTAGACTTCATATGGAAGCACCCCAAGCTAAAATGCTGGTAAACTAAAAATTCAGCCTCTTCGTCCAACACCTTAGGTAACTCATGTAGAATTCACCACTCTCCCTCAAACAACCTGCGCAGTCTCTTGAACCAATTTTCTAGGTGCTCCTTCTATGTATTAGAAACAGTCCCACATAGAGTATACTTGGCATATTTCTTTACTGGGGATTTATTCTCCAACAGAAACTCCCAGATGTTATCCCTAGGTTTTTCGGGTACTCCAATTTCACTAAATACAAGTAAGAACAGGATTTCGGCCCAAGTAATCTTCTCACATTTATCTTCTTGGACATACGCCTCGTTCACCAAGATTTTTGCGATGTACCCAGTAATGTTGTAATATGCCTTGTTTACCATTTTTTGCGCTATATGCAACCAATGCATATTTACCTCATTCCATCGCTTAGTGACACCCAACTTGCTCCCTGCTAAGCACAGTGCAACTATGGTGGCCATGTTTGTAATGTTGGTTACTTTGAAGGCTCAGTACCCCTTATTATACTAATGTAGGGTGGCTATCATATCAATGCCCTCATTGTCTAATAGATTTCCAGTGATCTCCAAACCCGAGTCACGCAGTCCTGTCATCTTCGTAATAAAATTGGTTGTGATCCTCATTATCTTTCCTGTGAAGTAGAAAATGTCTTCATGGACACACGACATGAGCCACTGATACAACTGCTCATGCTTCCCAAAATATGGAAATTCCAAAATTTGCATGATGCCCACACTTTTGAGTAATTTTTTCACAGAGACATCCAAAACCCTAGTGTTGTCTGCCAACCACATATTAATCTTCCTGTAGACTCCTGTCATGATTTCCTTCAAGAAATTTTCAGTGCGGTGATTAATTTCTAAAACCCTACAGTGTATAATATTTTTTTGCCATGGCCACCCCTCGATAACTTCTTCCATATATAACATCTCCACCAGCCATTCCTCTGTTGGGTTGTCAACCTCTCTCTACACAACTTGGTGTGTGTCATAGAATCTATTTACAGAATATCTAAAGTATCTTGGAGTAAATGAAAATGAAAAACTACCCCATGGGATCTTATCTCTAGACTTCATATGGAATCACCCCAAGCTAAAATGTTGGTAAACTACAAATTTAGCCTCTTCGTCCAACACCTTAGGTAACTCATGTAGAATTCGCCACTCTCCCTCAAACAACCTGCGCAGTCTCCTGAACCACTTTTCTAGGTGCTCCTTCTATGTATTAGAAACAGTCCCACATAGAGTATACTTGACATATTTCTTTACTGGGGATTTATTCTCCAACACAAACTCCCAGATGTTATGCCTAGGTTTGTCGGGTACTCCAATTTCACTAAATACAAGTAATAACGGGATTTTGGCCCAAGTAATCTTCTCACATTTATCTTCTTGGACATACGCCTCGTTCACCAAGATTTTTGCGATGTACCCAGTAATTTTGTAATATGCCTTGTTTACCATTTTTTGCGCTATATGCAACCAATGCATATTCACCTCATTCCATCGCTTAGTGACACCCAAGTTGCTCCCTGTTAAGCACGGTTCAACTATGGTGGCCATGTTTGTAATGTTGGCTACTTTGAAGGATCAATCCACCTTATTATACTGATGTAGGGTGGCTATCATATCAATTCCCTCATTGTCTGATAGATTTCCAGTGATCTCCAAACCCGAGTCACGCAGTCCTGTCACCTTCGTAATCAAATTGGCTGTGATCCTCATTATCTTTCCTACAAAGTAGAAAATGTCTTCATGGATGCATGACGTGAGCCACTGATACAACTACTCATGCTTTCCAAAATATGGTAATTCCAAAATTTGCATGACGCCCACACTTTTGAGTAATTTTTTCACGGAGGCATCCAAAACCCTAGTGTCATCTGCCAACCACATGTTAGTCTTCCTGTAGACTCCTATCATTATTTCCTTCAGGAATTTTTTAGTGCGGTGATTAATTTCTAAAAACCTACACTGTATAATATTTTTTTGCCATGGCCACCCCTCGATAACTTCTTCCATATATAACATCTCCATCAGCCATTCCTCTGTGGGGTTGTCAACCTCTCTCTACACAACTAGAGACTTTCATGGTGTCATCATTCCTTTCGATCCTGTGAGTGTGAATAAAACCCTAGCTATCGTGAAAAAGATACCCAAGTCACCCTCCCATCATTCATACACACCACTGCTTGAATCCTACTTCCGTGCATGAGTTCTCAATAACGTGCTTCAAAATATGATAGGTTTACTCAATTTTCAGGGTACTTGTCATCTCCAAATCTTCTTCGTACTTCTTAATTTTCTTTGAATTCAGAAGGTAACAAAGGACCTTGCAAATGTCAGATTTATACCAAGTTTCAAAAATAACCTTCATTAATTGCTCCAAGTTTCAAAAATACCCTTAATTAATTACTCCACCTACCACTGTACACAACATTAATTCCTATAGAGTGCATTTCATGCCTCCTTATCCCACATAATAATCTTTTACCCCTCAAAATTTTGTGCCTCAGTCATAATTTAATGGCACACCACTACTTATCTATCACATATCTCCTCTGCCCACATTTGCTTACACCGAAGTAGTTTATCTAATGTGACCCATCATATGTAGTCTCCAATGTTGCAACCTCCTTGATTTATACTGAGCACCCAATTCCTTACGCGTGGTCTTAATTTTGAGTAATTATCCTAAATTTTTCATTAAGTTTGAAAGCCTGTTCCTTTTATGGTCACCAATGAGTTTATTTATTTTATGTGCCTTCTTTATCCACCCCACACTAAGGGTATATGCAGTCCTCTGCACATGAAAACAATTTAGATTGTAATTAGCTTCTGGCATGCAAGCATGCTTATTACACAAAACACTGAACTAAATTGACAAAAACATAACAACGAAGAATGAAACACATATAAAGGGAATGCATTAAGGGAAACCTAATCTAGCTGGAAATACTTCCTTATTACAAACACCAAGAAGGATGATTTATTGTAGGGCTTCAGCCTACTCCCTTTAAAGTAACTGGGAAAATGTGTTCCATCAAGCACCTCAAGATGGCAAGCTCCTGAGTCAAGTATATGAGTGATAACATATGTTCCTAACCAATACACTTTAAGCTTTCCTGGGTGGCGAAGAAATTTTTAATCGTAAAGAAGTACCATCTTCTCGACCTTAAAATTATTGTCCCTGATGCTGCTATCATGCCATGCCATCTACTTGGCTTTTTATTGCTTCTAACTCCATCGTTCTATGACACGCCTCTCATCCACTTGTATTAACTTGTCAATTCTTTTTTCCAATTCCTTCTCATCAGCTAGACCTCCAGCGTGTGCAATACATAAAGAAGGTAACATGAATTCCATAAGAAGAACTGCTTCTATGCCAAATACCAAATGAAAGGGTGTTGCCTTATTCAACCATTTATAGGTTGTTCTATATGCCCAAAGCACAACAAAAACTTTATCATCCTAATATTTTCTTCCAACATCACAAATTTTGGTCATCATTTGGCTCAATATGTTTTTGAAAGCTTATACAGTCCCATCTACTTGGAGGTGATAGGGTGTTTTCTTATGGTGTGCAACCATAAATTCATCGAATAATATCCTGATAGTCTCATTAAGGAAATGAGTGCCCCTATCACTTTTGAAACTTAAGGACATCCATACCTGGTAAGAATATTTTCCCATAAGAACCTTCCTATTGTAGCTATTGTATAATCCTTTGTAGGTGTTGCTTCCGCCAATATTGTAAGATAATCTATACAAGTGATGATGTAGTGTGATCTAATTATGCGCGTGACTGAGGAAATAAGAACCATAAAGTCAATTTACCATTTCTCAAAAGGATCTACACTAGTAATAGGCCTTAAAGGCATCTCATCTCTCTGTCCAAGTTTTCTACGGTGCTGACAGTGATCACATGCCTTACAAAATTCTCTACAATCATTGTTTAAGGTCTCCCACAAAAAACCAACAAGTAGAATCTTAAGCATGGTGGTGTCTCCACCATAGTGTCCACCTATAATACCACCATGAGCCTCCTTTATAATTTTTGTTCGCTCATTCTACACTACACACCGGTGCAATACTTCATCCCGGCCTAGCTTGTAGAAGTCACCACTGGTCAACATGAAAGGTGCGATGCGAATTGTAAGTTGTTTTTTTCTAAGACCTTCATCCCTTCGGGTGCTATACCTATGCGTAAGAAAATAACAGTATCCTCTAAGTCTGAGGGCACGTGGTTTAACCTATATAACTATGCATCTGGCATTGTATCTTCAATACTTTGCATGTCATCTCCCTATTGAATCCTTGATAAATGGTTTGAGCTAGAATTGCTTTTACTTGGCTTTACCACAATTGTAAAGTCAAACTCCTAGAATAATAGAGCCCATTGGTATATGTGCCCTTATAAAACATGATTTTTCACTAAGTAATTCAATGTCATGTGATCTTTATAGAAAATGAAAGGATTTTCTAGCAATTACTGTCTAAAATTATGTAGTGTGTAGATCATGAAAAAAGCCTCATGCTATGTAATCATATAATTTTGTTCGGCAGGAGTCAACTTTCTGCTAGCAAAGAAAATAGGATGATCTAAAACACCTTCTCCAGAATGAGCTAGAATTGCAACAATGGCCATTCCAGAAACGTCCACATGTACATGAAAAGGTAAATTCCATGAAGGAAAACATAGGATATGTGTAGTAGTAAGCCTTTCCTTTAATGATTTCAATGTGTGTTGTTGTTTTTCTCCCCAATAGAACGTGCCTCTACCTTTTAATAACTCCTCCAGGGGTGTAAATATTTTAGCATATCCCTTGATAAATTTTCTATAGTACCTTGTGTGGCCCAAGATTCTATGCACCTCACTCTAACTAGTGGGTTCCTCCAAGCCTAATATGACTTCAAACTTAGCGGGATCCACTAACAGACCCTCCTTGCAGATGATATGCCCTAGCAGAGTTCCAAAATGTGTAGAAAATATGCACTTATTAATATTTTTAAGAGATGCTTAACTGCCTACATCTCTCAAACATTAACCTCAAATTTTCACAATGATCCTTAATAAGCTCATATATGGTCCAATCATCTAAGTAAACCTGTAAAAAATGGTGAATAAAATCCTGAAATGCTTGAACAACAATGCGTGAAAATAATGTAGGGATGTTCTTCAATCTAAAGGGCAATACCATGTATGCAAAAATTCCCCATTTAGTGGTGAAATTTTTCTTCTCTTGATCTTATTTAGCAATCCTTAGTTTATGATATCATTAAAATCCATCTGTAAAGGAGTAAATCTCGCGCCCTGTAACAACTTCTAATATTTCTTCAGTAAAAGGGGTAGGGAAAGGATCAATCAGACATGTAGTATTCAACTCTCTGTAATCCACAAAAATCCCAATTCTTCCATCTTTATTTATACTAATTACCATAGGGCTAACCCAATCTTATTCCTCTATGGGCTCAATGATGTCAAATATCAACATATTTTCAATTTCTTCTTTAACTTTTACATGCAGGTTAGGGTACATCCTTTAAGGTCTCTTTCTAACCCAACACACACCTTCTTTTAACTTAATTTTCATCTCACCTAAAGAGTCATGTAACCATTTCAACTCATGGTAGCCTTTAGGAAACAAGTCCTGAAAATCACACAGCAACTCAGTTATCTTAGCCACTTCAGAGTCAGACAAGTAATCCCAATGATGGCCTCTTTAGGTTCAACTTCTACCCCAATGTTCACCTTCTTTGTCTTCATAGGTTCATGGTAGGCGTGCGCCTTCTCATCCAAACTATATAATACGTCGCGCATACCCTCTAAATGATATATGTATAACTATTCCACTTCTTCATCATCTATCATATAGACCATCTTCCCTTTCTTCTTCTCCAGGTAAGCGTGCTTAAGCAGTTCTGTATCTATCTCTTCTACTTCCTCAAAATGTGCTACTAGGTCTGAATCACCAAGTAAATCCTGAATGAGTTCTTCATCTTTTGTACTATCTCCCATAGTCAAACTCTTCATAACCTATAATGCCTTATTCACAAAAGGTTTAGTGGAGAAGAATTCAAAATTTTGAATCATACCTGTAGTCAAGTTTTTCCAATTTCCAGTCTCTCTATTCAACTCCGCATAAACATACCATGCACGCGTGTAACCTTGTAATGTGGAATAAAGATTGTGCACCCATAATGAAGGTGGTAAGGCCTCATGTATCTCTGTCCAGAGTCTCTCACACTGATGAACGTGGTGCTGAGTAGGTGTATTACTTCTGAAAAACCTTGTAGATAGGGAAACTCTCACTTCTTGCCATTCTATAAGGTTATCCCTATGAACCATCCATTAGCATGATGTTGTTCTGCATAGGGTATAAAATAGCATGTTCCTTCTGTCCACTTGACGATTCCACTATAATTCCATGGCTTGTAATAATACATCAGGGTTTCCTTCACCAGTGTACCAAGGTACATGGTTGTTTCCTAAGTGCCTAACATAGCGCGGCCTACTTATGTGCGCAACTGCACTCCTTACCTCACACCCAACCATTTCGTAAGTGTCATGGGCCCAATTATCACAGGAAATACTTGTAGTATCACTGATGGAATGTGTATCTTCCCACTGGATAATTCCTTCTTTAGAAGGATCAAGTGCTTATGTATCTCAAATGACATACATATATATTCTATTCAGGTCCTCTTCACTTAAAGGATCAACATAAGGTGCATATTTTCTATCTGTCAAAGGGATAATAAATCGCTCCTCTTTATTCTCAAAATTGAAACATCCCTTGTTGAACTGCATATCAACATTATTTGTATTACACCAAGGACACCTAAGTAGATCTGGGAAGCTATCCACTTCTGTGAGAGGCAGAACCTCAAAATCTCTAGTGAACTTAGGCCCATGTATGGTGATTGATGCATCTTTCAAAACTCCAATTGGCGTGGCCTTAGTCTAATTTGCCACAAATAGTACATTATAAGATGGTTTCAAAGGAGGTCCACCCATCTAAATCCATGCATCTAGCGTAAGCACATTCACTTCCGCACCTATGGCAATCAAGATATTTCTTAAAATCCATTCATCCACGACAACATTCAGAGTGATATCCTTGTCATAATCTAAGCTATGAGGAGGGATATTAGCATGCAAAATCTGTCATCCATTCTAAATACTAGTACATAGAGTGTTTCCCTTTAACCAAATCCCTAGTAATGGAATAATGTTCTCATGACGTAGCATCTTGCATACTTCTTTTAGATCATCAACATCTGAATGGAGAATATCAACTACCTTTTTCTGTTCTAACTTTTGCGACTATTATTTTAGATATTATATCTCACCTTGTAAATCTCTGAGTACCTCCACGGTTTCTTAGTAAACCTCCTTCTGATGTGTAGGGTCTGGATACTTTGCATGTAAAACATCCTCCTTAGTAATGTTAGGATTTTGTTACAACATTTATCTGGCACACGCAGCTTCGGTGTGTGTAGTGATATTCAAAGGTACCACCTCATGATTTGGTGCTAACTTTGACATCCATTGGTTTTCCATGATGTCTTGTATTCTAACCATCCATGCACCCTTGTTCTCATGTTTATGCTTCTTGATAAGATGTTAATAAAAATTTGGGAACTATTCATAGCTTTGATTCTTTCTACAAAAAGAAAAAATAATTTTATGAGGACATTCATGCCTATAGTGGTAAGGATATCCGCACGTATAACATGTCCCATGAGGAAACTCACCTCGTCCATCACCACGGCCTCGGCCCCTCAATCCACCATGGTATCTTTGACCTCCACCTCAGCCTCCCTCAAAGCACCCTTCATTCTGATCATAACACCCTTAAGTGTGATCATGATCATGTTGCTCACTTTTATCCTTAGATTTATTTACAACTCCAGTCTGTCATACTCCAATATCAATGACATCATGAATATGACCAAATCAACCTATAATCTTCAGTATTATGAGTTGTGGACTGGAACATTTTACAGTAACAGGACACATTTTTCCTTATCGCATGTTGCAACAATGGAAAGTGGCTTACATCATGGTATAAATGAAATATATCACAATACAACAATATGGAGTGCACTGGTCTACGAGGAAAACTATCCTTAGTATGCCCCTCTACTTCACAATGTGTGCACCAAATTCCACTTCGCATCTCATGCGCTGAATTGAATGATAATTTCTCCAACTATTTTTCCATTGCTACAATATGAGTTTTCATGAATGGACTTACTCCTGTCTCAATGCTTATGATTGCCTTAATGCACAAAGTTGCCTTAAGTGCCTCATGCAGATATTTATAAGTCTTAGATAAGAGCACCCTCCTAAATAGCATAATCAAGCCTCTGAAGAACCACTGTGCATGCTTAATAACATGGATATCATAAGAAAGTTTAGAAATAAGTGTTTTGAAATGAGCATCATACTCCCAGATAGTCTCAGTAGTGCCCTACTTGATATCCTTGAGCGCGCTTATACATTTTTTCTCAAACTCAGAGATATAAAATTCTTTGAGGAAGTGTCTTGTAATGCCATATAAACCACACAAGTTTAATTAGGGTCAAAATTCCTGTACCAGTTGTGAGCGTGTCCCTACAACGTAGTTACCAAATGACTTGCCTTGCGTTCTAAAGCTATAATTCCTTTTGCATGCCATAGTATCTCAGACATATGGATGTTCTCAATAACATCTTCTATTCCCATATATTATGGAAGACGAAGTGACATCTCCATGTAAATACTCTAGGGTTGGTGAGGACCATACTCACCAGATCCGGAACCTCCTGTGTTAGCTTTGCCTCCAGATCTACTAGATCCTCTAGACCATAAGCCACATATGCCTCTTGATCCTCCACTTGCAACATGAATTTAACCATAAGATGCACTACCTTGTGTCCCAATGGTGGTGCTAAACTAAACTCCTACAGTCTGGGAAGTTGCACTACTCCCATATGTGAGTCCAATTGTTTGTGCGCTTGTGTTCTTTTCCCACAACGCGCCTAAAAAGGTACCCCCATCCAGACTTCCAAATAACAAGGAAGACATATGACCATCCATATATGTGCTTTCTATTTGATTTACTCCTAGACTTGTTGATAAGTCAACTTTACCTCTTGCTACTCTACTACCCAAACTAGCTTGCTGGCTACTGACTATACTAGAAACTAAAAAACCATGTGTAAGGGCTAAGTTTCCAGGTAGCTTCAGATGTGCACATGTGACCCATGTTGTCTCTATTGGTGCACTCTCATAAGAGGCCAATGAGGGTTCCCTGTTATGCTTTCCAAAATGGGGGAGTTCTAGATGCTTTGGCTCCACGTCCTCTGCGTGAGCTCCAAATCCTTCACGAGCCATCTCTCTCCACACTGCCATCCATTATGCAATCTCACACTACTTCTCTAAATCCCTCTCGTGTGCCTCATTGAACTTAATCTGCATTTCTTCTCTTTTCCTTTTTGTTGCTAGGTCAACCATCTTTTACCGCACCTACTCCTGCTCCCATACGTGGTGGGTTTTAGCTAGCTATCAGCTTCTCTTCCAAATTTAGGGTTACCATCAAGATCTTCATCACCAGTGGAATTCCATACAAATATGGTCCCCTAGGATAACATAAAAATTGAAACTCGGTTACCTCCAGGAAAGAATAATGAAAATTGAGTACTCTAAAATATATCTATTTAGAACACCATGGAACTAAGTATCCACAACACATGTCCAAATTAGATTGACATCATAGAGGTCCTAAAATTCTTATTGCATCCAAACAAGTGTGTGAAACCTCTAATTTCTTTAAGACACATAAGCAACCAACCACTCACGTAGTTCTATGGGAAAGATAACAAAGAATCTCTCATATAAGTACTCATACAAATTCTACTCAACCCACACATGTGTGTCAAACTCAGATCCACTATTGAATCTACAAGTGTATTCTTCTTCTAGATCTATTATCCACTCCTCAACACTTGCTAAGGTCAACTGGTATGTCTTCATCACGTAAAATCTTTAAAGCAGTTGAGAAAAAGGTCCCAGCAACGGAACCAATGATGTAGCCTAGAATTTATTGTAAATAACCCACGCACGCTAGCACATCACTCATTCTTAACTGAGCGCTCACCCGAAGCACGTAAAGGCACCATGTACCTCTTTAGATTTTCTTATTTAGAATGTTGGCATGATGATGTAGATACATATTCAAGTTCATAATAACAAACAATCCATAATGTGTAAACCAATTCTAGATCTTAGAATATATAAAATATGAACTTAAAAATGACTATAATAAGATTTAACATGCAAGAATTAGGTTTAGTCATGTTCAACACCATTATCCAGCTAATATATTCCATTTTATCAAATACTGTAAAACACAGAAGCTTCATAGACTATATAAGTATCTTCATGAGTCATGTGCTCAACAACACCAACAACATAACTCTACAATAGTTCACCTCTCTCTAAACTATGCAAATCAATACATATTTATAGGGGTGGGGAATTTCCCTTCACCACCCATTCAAATAACCAACATTACAACTATTACTATTTACATTAAATTTGATTGTCATTTAATTTTTTTTCTACTATGAGAATTTAATTAAAAAATAGTAATATCTTGATTGTATGACAGAATGTGAAATTATTTTTTGAAAATATATTTTTATCTCCAACAAAAAAAGAAAAAAGAAAATAAAATTATTAATTTATATTATGCATAAAGTCCAATATATAAACCTTGAAAATAATATTGATAGACCTTTTTCAAATAAATACATTTAAAATATTTATCAATACATTATAAAATTGAAAAATAACCTTTTCATTAATACGACAAGAATATTATGGAACCCTTATAAAGTGTCATTCTTATTCCATTTTATACCTTCAAAATTTAGTGCTTAGCCATTATAAATTCTCATTTCTCATTCCATTCCGTGACTTAATAAATTATAGAATTCATTTCAATCGATTCATTTAAATGCATATATCAAATGTTACCCATACACATGTATTATGTTGTAACTAAAAAAGAACAGTCACTATTCTGAAAAGGAATTGCAATAAAAGAATCCATATCATTATTCTACACGATGGATTCCTTTTTAACTTTCCTAATTTTAGAATTATATTTTTAGTTGGAATTCTATTTTTATTTTTCCTGAATATTTTTTTCTTCTAAGCATAATTAGATTAGTTATCCCGCCCATTGCACCCATTCTCATATCGATAGGAGTTCATGGAATTAAATTTGTGTCCATCTAATTGTTGAATATTATGGCCATATAGAGGAAGCGTAAGAGGAAGAGGAACAAAAACAACAACAACAACATGAGGAGGATTCGAAATTGGGCACCTGAGGCTCTTCTTCAAAATGAAATTGAAAATTCCAATATAGATTTCCTTGCAAAGGAGATTGTCCTTGAAATTTTTTCTTGGCTGCCCTTGGATAAATTTTTCCAAGTTTGAAGTGTTTGTCATCAATGGTGTGAAATAGTTTTCTCTTCTTGTGTCTTTCACAAAATGCGGGAAAAGCACAATAACGACCAAAAATGTCTTTTTCTAAACACTAACAAGAAACCACGAAGGTGCAAGTAGAAGGGCATGTGGGTTTCCCTCTTTAATATTTTAATTGTATGGTGGAATTTGGAATTTTTTGAAAATAGATATTTTTTATCTCCAACAAAAAAATGATTTTTTAAAAATAAAATTACTAATTAATATGATATAAATAAAATCTAGATATAAACATTAAACTTAATATTCATAAATATTTTTTAAATAAATATATTCAAATATCTATCAATATATTTTAAAAAGGAGAGAGAAATGACCTCTCGGTATTACAACAAGATTTGTCCCATGTAGCCACCTGTTATGCAACCCTTATAAAATGTCATTCTTATTCTAGTATATACCTTCAAAATTAATTACTTAGCCATTACAAAGTCTCGTTTATCATTCCATCCCGTGCCTTCACAATTTATTGCAGTCATTTGAATTGAATCTCATTTAAATGCATATATCTGATGTTACCCATACACAAATATTATTTTGTAACTGAAAAAGAATTGCAATAAAAATATACATAATATAATATTTCCATATCCAACTAGCAATCACATGTGAAATGTGCGATGGAAATGCTGAAGAGGATGCTTCAAATAAATTAAAGTTTAGGGAAATAAACAATGAAGGAGGAGGGAAACAAATATGGAGAATGAGGGACAAATCCTCGATTGTGATAAATGTTGGGGAAACCTATGCAAAAATCCTCTTTGTTACAACCATGCATATATGAAACATGTGTTCATCAATGACCATCAACACAAAATCTTGACCTCTCATTTCCCTAATACTTGATAGGGATAGTTACTTAGACCTACATGTTGAAATAATTTTTAGTGTAATTAATGGTTGAGGCATTAGGAAAAGAGGGGGAAAAATGTGCACATCGTTTCCTCCCTTGATCTTCCATGTCATCCAAGGTTACAAAAAGGAAACTTTTGAATTTAAAGATTATAATTTGAAGGATCAGCCAAAAAATTATTATTTGGAGGGTTGATGTGAAGATTGTAATGTATGAAAAGCTAACAAATATAAATGCATGTAATATGTTGAATGTATGGATTTCAACCGAGGATAATTGAAGGAGATGAAAACTGTATGTTGAGGCATGGGACATGATTATATAACATCATCTAATTGTTTGGAAAGTTAACCAATGCAATATTTAACCATCACATGTGATGTGAAACAATGGTAGAGATGAAGGAAAATGCAAAACTCTAGTGGTCTTATCAGGGGTGTGAGGAGATGTTAGACGGTAGCAGGAATGGATCACAATACTCAATACATATTCCATTTGTAATATGATTTTGATCTTGTTTAAGGAACAACATTAACATACTAATGCCTATTAATTCTAAAAATTAATGTAAATATAAAATGAATCAAATTTAGTAGATCTAGTGGAACTTCCGAAATGTCTGTAGAATTTCGGGGGAATTTCTCTATTTTTTCTTATTTAAATGGCTTAGATTTCTTCTGCTTGTTGTTTCCTGGACCCCCTTCTCTGTTTTGGAGTTAAGTTTTTTTAACTCTGGGGGTCCTTTTCCTTTTTTTTCCATCTTTTCTTCTATCTCGATGTAATCTTTTGTTCTCGGCCTCTAGAAGCCTATCCCTGCTTTTTACCCTATCTAATAAAACAAATAGTAGATCTATTCAAACTAAGTGAAAGTGTAATCTTCAATGCTATCATGATACCAATTGAAATACAAGGGGAGAGGACAAAATAACTTTACAAGGGTGTGTAGAGGATAACGAGTGAGGATAAATAACACTCCAAAATTGTTTTACAACATAGATATGGTCATAAGGTAAGGAAAAAACAACCAAGAGCTGTCAGAATATGCTAGCAACTATTTAGATTAGCAAAGAGGATACTGATGTAAATTATATATTAACATTACGAATCCATCAACCGGTATCATCTAGTTTTTTGTAAATATTTTTTAATAGGCATTTATTTTTGTGTGTGTGTATAAGTGATTATGTCTTCTTTTAGAGCATGTGTTTATCTGACACAAAAAATATTTATCTTTTTTTTGGGTTTGTTTCTATTATTCTTCTACAGGCAGTAGGTTGTGGATCAAAATATTTTACTTGGGGTCTTTCCACCCCCAACGCTGTCAAGTACATCTACAAAATTTCATATGAGTTAACTGAATAAAAATTAGTAATGAGATTAACAATAACGTTGAATCGTGTAGACACAAAATGATGTACATATTACTATTTTACTATGTCATCAGTATGTTGTTATATGCATGAATCTTAAGTAAGAAAAGTAATCACTGGTGACACTATCGCTTGTCCATCTACGTATTTGATTGTTTGCTATTGTAACTCTCTTCCACATCTAGAATTCTTGTATCTACTTTGGTCAGGTCATAGGGATCCATGTCTATCTATCTTCTCACATTTGTTATCACTTATCCCTAGACACTAGCACCCATTTTGGAGACTAGCGCACATGCGCTTGTGTCTATTTTGGGTGCTCCTGTCTTATTTATTCCTTTTTCACATTTTGAAATTTTTGGTCGGCCTTTTAACTTTTCTTACCCTTATCACATGTTCATAGTCAGCCTTTTGTGTCACTGGTGTTGAAATTCAAACAAGAGATTCATATAAATACACAATATACACACTATTATTTTGGCCGACAATTCAAAGGGACTATCATACCTACATATTATCTATAAACACTAAATCACACACTTGGGTACATTTCCAGGCCCTAATCACATACCACTATTCATATGATTCCTAAGTGAAAAAACTAGTAATTGACATATATTTTTGGCCTCTTTTTAGTATTTCTTGTTTCCTCTTTGGTCTTGCACACCCCACAACCTAGTCATATTTTCATTACTTTATCTTTTTTGACTCTATACATTAATGCCCAACTAATACATCAACACCCAAGTGCCATCTTCCCCCGTTGGCACGCCAAACATACTTTTACCTTGCTTGCCTCTTTTGGGCCTCTTTTATGTTTTAGGCATCTTCTTTTCTTATGAGCTGGCCTTGTAATGGAAGAAAAGACTAGTTTGTGAATGAAATAAAAAACAAGTTGTTCTCCTGATCTAATCTTCTCAAACAAAACCTTAGATAGAGAAATGGATTGAAAGGGGGAGAAACTCAATACCTACACTTACCTACAAGTTACAAATATCCTCCTTTAATGTGTTGGATTTTCTCTTGATTGATTGTTGGTTGCTCCAAATGTTGGTGGAGACACACGAGAAGTACCTCCCCTTGTAACTTGATGATTTGTCTTGAAGAATACTTGATGAAGGACGAAGGATTGAATGATGATAGATTGCAGATGAATGATGGATTGATTGAGTGATTGAAAATAAAATGGTAAAGGTTTGTTAAGGATTTACAAGTTAGCTCTTTCAGAGGAGGAGAGATTAATTTATAGTTAAAGGATGGATGATTCAAAGGCTAGGATGAATCAAAGTTGGATTTGGATCAAGGGTGGAAAATGCATGTGAGGATTATAGGATTCTAGAGTGGAAGACTCTAGAATTTGAATTCAAAATTCATGGAGGAAAGAAGATTCCATTCAATTAAAAATTTAATGGAAGGAGAGGTTTAGAGAGGATTCTAGAAATAAAAGCCTCTTGATTTAGAGGTGGAGCATGTGATTAGTTTTAGGATTAGATTAGGTTGATAAAAATGATTAGGGGTGAGGTTACATGAAAGGTATAGGTATTGGGTAGGTGGGTAGGTAGATGTAAGAATATTAAATTCCTATAAAATTTTAATAAGGTTTATGATAGAATAATATGATATAATAATGAGATAAAAGTGATTAATGATAAGATGGGATAAAATAATGAATTAAGAGGATTAATACTGGAATAATGGAATAAATGATAAAGGTTCAATATGATAAAATGTATTAAATAATAATAATTCATCTTGTGATTAATTATTATATGGATGATGTTGGGATATTTTTGGAACAAATTAATCGTAATTAATCATGTTGACATTTTAGATATCTACATTTTATCCATATTTGAAGGATTATTGCACATCAATGACCATTCAAAGAAAAATAAGAAAAGATGCCATGATGGTGATATGATGCCCCCTCAAGTGGTTCGGGGGGAACGAGTAGGGTAAACACTTGAAAAGAGAAGAGATTCAAGTTAGTAGATGAGAGATGATTAAAGGATGAGAAGATTGGGGATGTAGAGGATTAGAATATTGAGGATTTTAGAGGATTAGAATATTAGGGATTTAGATGATTATAAGGATGTAGAGAATTAGAAGATTTGAGGATGCAAAGGATTAGAATATTTAAGGATTAGAAGATTTAAGGATGTAGAGGATTAGGATTAGAGGATGAGAAGATTGATTGAAGGATGAGAGGATTATAAGATAGGAGAGAGGATTATATGAGTAGATTAGAGTATTAAGAGATATTGGATTTTGGAATAGAGGCTTCCCCAATCAATGATGTATGATGAGGGTAAAGATTTAAGATTGGTGGATTAGAGGATTTTGGATTATAGGATGCCCCAGTCAAGGGGTTAAGATTGAGGAGTTGGGATTTATATTTGAGGATGATAGATTTTTTATATTTGAGGATGTTCGAGTTGATGATGTTACATTTGAGGAAGATAGAGTATTGGTGTATATGACGTTGGATTTGGAGAATTAGAAGATTGGTTTTTATATCAATAGTGATGAGGAGAGGATTGGGATGATGATTGATGAGGCAATGAGAAAGATTTTTTAGATTTGATTAATGAGAGAATGTGAGAAGATGCCCTAGCCAAGGGTGATGATTTTGGATGTTGGATGTGAGAGGATAAGATTTTATGTGGATAATGAGTGATTGAGAAAGTATTTGTTAGATAGGAGGATGAGGAGGTTATATAGTTAGTTATCTGATGATGAAGTTTAGGTGTGGTGATGATAAGGATAAAATATGATGTTAGAATGGGGTGTGCTACCATAAAGTGCCCACTGTTATCATCATTAGCAGTTGTGATTAATGATATGACATAAAGAAAAATGCACCAAGGTATAAATACCATGGTGACTAAGTTTCCAAATTACCTTTTCCTCATATCATTGGACAAATTAAGAAAAAAAATATGGTCCTCATATCATTAGACCAAGAAAAAGAAAAAGAAACAAAAGGGGCCTCATATCATCAACCAAAATTTAAATGAAAAAAGCAAGCAAACACAAACAAGAAAAAGCACACACATTGCAATTTTGCATTTTTTATTGTTTTATGAATGTTTTGGTTTTTGTATGTTTTGATTCATAGATTTAGATTTTAGATGTTTATATTATTTGATTATGGATGTTGATATTTTGTATTTTAGATGGGGGGAATGGTTGAAGATAGGTAAGATGAAAGGATTCAAGATGGGGTAGCTTATGGGAGGATGGGAAGGGATGTAAGGTGTGATGCAAATTTCTCTTACTATAAGTCCCAAAGAATGTTTGGGTAGGATGAAAGGGAAGGATTGAGGGAAAATGGATAGGTTATATATAGTAGGGATGGCTTGATAGTTTAATATTATATGGGATGTGGGATGAGAAATAGATAAATAAGATGATGGATGTGGTATATGATAAAAGGGGGGATATGGAAGATGATAAGATATGCACCCAAGCATAGGTGAGATAGATTAATGGATAAATGTGGCGTGTCGACAAGTGTAAAGTAGGGTGGATTATGTGAATGGATGGATGAGTTTGATTTTCCCCCAGGTGCAGGGTAGGATGGGAAGGGAGGGGTATCTAAAATGGATGATTCCCCTAGAGAATGGTAGTAAGGTTTCCCCCAATCATAATGATGATAGTGGAAAAGGGACATGATGAGGATTGGATGAAAGGGAAAGGGCCATTGTTTTCCCATGGGTGTTCGATCCAAGGGAAAAAGTATGTGCATGTGATGGATGGAAGGAAAATAACATCAATGATTTACAAAAGATGAGCATAACAGCACATGTTATAAGGTAAGAGTTGGACTAAAATAGAAGTGTGACCAAGGTCCAAATAATACCTGGTAACATGAAAGCCTTGTGTTTCTATAAGATCGAATTGTGTGTGATTATGAGGGTTAATTACCACTTGAAGGGAAGACTTGATGGGTAGTATGTGAAGACAAAATAGCTAAAGTATAGGGAGTGATTAAGTCAAATAGGTGGATGGAGGGTAAACGAAAGACTAAGTTGTGCATTGCACCACTGTCAGCCAGGTGTCCATAGCCCCGCTAGAGATGCATTTGATTCTTTTCATAACATTGCTCTACTACCATCCATATGTCCATAGCCCCGGTAGAGATGATGGAAACACCCCGAGAGAGAGTTTTGAGGTGGATTTTATTTGATTTTTAATTTTTTTTTTTCATAAAGAGGTTCCACTCTCTTGATAACTATCAAGGGGTTAAGAATAACTAGTGTCTTGATGGTGGGATGGATACGAGTGTGGAGATGACATTGGATAGAGTGTCTACAGAAAATCCCAAGGGTCTTTACCATAATTTTATTAAATTGGGTGGATCTCTAGGAGGGAAAATTTTCTTCAATGTTGAAGGTAATGATAGACCAAGGTCACATTGTTCTAGTAGGCACTATTGTCTTACAACATGTGTGAGCCATTTGATAAAGTGTTCAAATGAATGGATTGGAATAGGATATTAATGGATGTGACGATAATAATGGATTATATGCAAAGGGATGTATATTTTTGATGGAAGGATGATGGTTGGGAAGGAAAAAACATCCGTGTGTAGGCAACGAATTATGTGCTCAATCCATTTTTAGGTGTTTAATATTTGTAGGGGGATTAAATGATTTGTGATTGGGTTGAGTGATTTGGATAGTAGGATCAACAAGAGGAGTGGTATAAATGGGTTGTGATGGAGTAGTAGGAGGGACATTGTTAGTGTTAGGTTTATAATCTAAGCCTAAACAACCTGGATTTTGATGAAGGGAGATGGGTTCTTGAATGCCTTGTTCATGGATACCTAAGTGTTTTGCTCGATATTTCATATTAGAAAACATATTTTTGGATATAGGATATGAAGTGGATGGGGAATATGATGTCATGTGGGCATTATGAGACAGGGGGATTGTATTTTTGTCATCTGCTAAGAGGTCAGATTTAACAAAGAATGGGAGGTGAGATTTGTTTTTGTTTTTGGTTGGTGAGGGATTTAGATGGCTGGCCATGGTTAGATGTTGAGTGGGATTTATATGGTGTACAATGGTTAGGAAGATTATTAGGATGGAAAGGTGGTGGATAAAGATCTACAAGGACCAGAAGTCCTTGGTTAATGAGGTTTTGGACATAAGACCTAAATTCAATGTAATAATTGGTTGAATGTCCATGGGTGTGATGGAAGTAACAATAATAGTGGTCCTGATACCAAGATGGTTTGGGAAGGTATTGATCATGTGATTTTATTGGGGGATATATGACCATGTTGAATGTTTTTAGATGATGGAAGATGGCGTTCAAGGATTATCCTACAGAAGTGAAGTGGTTTAGGTTAAATTGTTTTGGAGGAGTAGGAAGTAAAGGTATAGGATTGGGTGGATTATGAGATGTTATGGTTGATTTGGATTTATGAGTTGTATTAGATGGTTATGGATTAGAACATGAAGGAGATGGATTGGGCATGGGTGCCAAAGTGGATGGTTTGGGATTGGAGGCTGAAGTAGATTTGGTTGATTTTGGATTGGTTGGAGTATGTGGTTTTGAGGTATATGGTTTTGAGGTATATGGTTTTGGATTACGATTAGATTTTTTATGATTAGTAGATTTAGATGAAAGGGATGGGGTGAATTTAGATGAACAAGATGGGTGTGATATAAAGGTCACATTAGATTTGGGTGATGTAGGGGATGAAGGATATTTGGGAAACGTGTATGGTTGTTTCACCAATAAGTTGTGTACGTATGAGCAAAATAGATAAGGTAAATGTGAGGAGGAATACATGTGAAATGAAGGTGGAAGGTAGAGTGCGCGTGTTTTGATTTCCCAATACAGTGCTGATTACGAGAACTTCCTTTTTTCTAGGAGGAACTACCTGTGAATGTAAAAAAAGATCACAAGAAGAATATTAAACAATATATATCAATGTACTGTTGAGCATGTGCTAGATTTGAGAAGTGTGATACTTCCTAGATGACTGTCAATCCACTGTTTAATAAAATTTAATGTAAGAAATAACATAAACAAATAAAATCCTATTGTAGTTGATATGATTTATGTATCTCATTTAAATACAATAAGAAAATATAATCTAACAGGTGAGGTTATGATCAGATCTACAAGTTGGGTAGGTGGTTTTGGGTTTCTACGGGTCTGACAAAGGTTAGAAATGGTTTTGGATGATTTGGGAGTAAGTATTAGCTCGTTGTCCTAAGTTGGGTTATCAGACACAGAGACTGACGTCGGTCTGGTATGAACAATGTCAGTTGAGAGGTAAACTGACGATATTTTAGGTTAATCGGTGTCGGTAGAGGTAGACTGGTGGAAACTCAATACAATTTGGTTTTGAAGGTTCTACGTGATTACATAGAGAATGGAAGAAGGATGGCTAGGTTGGTAAAGATGTTGAGAATGCTAAGAGATGTTTGGGGGTTGAATATGGGGAGCCCAAAAAGTTATGGATGGTCAGATGGGTGGATTGGCAGGAAGGTGAGGATGCTAATACACAAAGGAGAATATGATTTAAAGGAGAAAGTTAAACAAATGATGATCTAAAAAATTATGGAATGATTGATTGGATCCAAATTCACTTACTTGTTTTTGCAGACCCAGTGCTTGGATGAGGGTGATGGTTGATCTGTGAAATTGGTGGTCAGTGTTGCAGCAGTGCTTCTCGTAATTCTACCGTTAATTCCAATGTCTTCATATCAGTCTTGGTGCCAGATAGGGTGTGTCTGGATGTGCGAGAGGGCTCTGGTTCCTACTTGCATGTAGATATCTCTCTCTCCAAACTCGAATAATTATTCTAACCTTTGGAAGAAGGTTACCAAAATGAATATATGGTAACTAGCGATGGTTTAGGTTAACCAATGTCAGTTACGGTGAGAAATCCTAGGTTTACCAAAATAGCATATCTTGGCTATCATTTTACAAGTTCTACCCGTTAGTTCGGGTCTAAAATGGTATTTTTTTGTGTAAGTGGGCATGTTGTTAGAGAAAGAATAGGCATCTAGTGTTATGGTTAGAATAAGTCTTAGTTAGTTATGGTAAGTAGAGATTGAGTCCTAGTTAGAATTAACATGCTAAGAATAGGTCCACGATGAGGTGTCTAGGTGACGTGCCTAGGTGAGGTGGTAAAATGAGGACATTAATAAAACGAATTAAAGTAATTAATTTAATTAATCATGTGCACTATGGGATATGAATATGTAAGTTATGGTTTATTTAATTAATGGAGCTATAAGGGTGGTATGACCTAGTTTTGGTGTCTACATTTTGCCCCTTTTTGTTGTGTAGTTTATATTGGTAAGCGACGCTGATAAAAATAGGAAGTGATTTCCCCATGTATGGGTGAGAGTGGGGTTACCCCAGGTGTGGGTGAAGGTGACCCCCTTAAAACTAGGAAATGATGAGGTGTTATATGGAATAAGTGAATGGTTTGATAAATGTGTAGTTGGTGGAAGTGAAGGTAGGTGGGGAAGGGTATGCGTACTATGGGAAAGGGTGATATTCGACTCAAGTAATAAGTAATAGGCCAGGGTCAAATTGGGTAATGGGAAATGAAAATCAAACACACACACACACACACATATAGACTACAACACGGTACCAGGTTGAAGATATTGAAAAATCTACATCGTCTAAGGTCGATAGGTTTATCTAAACAAGGGTGAAGTGATTCAGGTATCCAAGGCATATGATATGGAATGGAAACACAACGTAGGCCAGGTGTAGGAATGTTTAAGTATGTTTCGGTACACCAAAGGTTTGGTCAAGATAAATGACATGACAATAGGAAAGGTATGGTTGTTAGGCTAAAACAACATGGGTAACATAATCACAAGGTATAGTGAGTACATAAGGTCAATGGTCACAACAAGTAGGTCAGGTCTAGGTAAATAGGTCATGGCACGGGTAAGGCCAAGGTATAGGTAAAATAATAAATACTGAGACATAACTAAAGAAATGTAGGGGTAGTTTTGACTTGTAGGTAGGTTGCAATAAGTGTGGGTGAGGTCAAAGGGTATCGGGAAATGATGAGTTGAGGTCAAAATGGGAAAAAGGGGGTAAAAATGGTAATAGTAGGAAACTGATGTCGGTTATAAAGTAACTGACATTGTTTTGGTATGACCGACGTCGGTCATGTCGGGTTAGTGTTAATAAAAAGAAAAATTCGTATTTACAAATTCATTTTAATATGTTTCTATTTGGTAAAATGACAGAGCGGTGGAGTAAGAGTGAAAAGTGACGATACGAGGGCTTGGAGCTGAGTTGGTGAGTGACTAACATGAGATTGGGTTTTGGTAGGTGGGCTCACGAGATTGATTGGAGCTATTTTATTTTTTTAAAGGTGAGGAGTTGATTTGGTGATGGTGGAGGTGGGAGAGGGGTCAAGTTGACCACCAGTGCAATGGAAAGACATGCCACAACAGAGACGACACTGAGATCATGTAGGCTTTTATCAGATATTTGCATTTGTTTAAAATAAGGGTGTGGAAATTGGTTTGGGTGGAAACGGTTGTGGGTAAAAGGAATGAAATGAGGGAGGCTGGAGGTCCAATGTAGTGTAAATAGGGGTGTAGATGATGGTAGGCTAGGTTTGGGTAGTGTAGGGTGGGTGTTTAGGGTGTTTTTGTCAAATTTTGAGAGGGAGGGTATGGGTTTTCATTTTTTGATGTCACGATAGAGACCGACGTCGGTTGGCCTTGGATGGAGTTGGTCAAGACTGAGGTGACTGACACCAGTGAAATTGAACCAACGTTGGTCAAGGAAAATTGATGATGGTTAAGGCGACCAACACCAGTTAGGGATGATGAGAAAGAGGGGTAAGTAATGGGTAAGGGAAAGGAAAACAGTCAATGAAGGGCTAAGGGGAGGTGTATGTAGGGAAAATATGGTAAAACATGGTATTTGGGTGATGGTGGGGGTGGCAAGTAGAATAAGGGAGAATACGTGTAAAATGAACTAAGATGGGTAAGGATGATAACGGAGAATAGGTGTAACAATACACTAGGAAAAAGGGGGAGTCGGTAGGGTTGTGGTGTGGGTAGGGTGTGGTGGGAAATAGCTATGACATGTAATAGGTGTGTTGGGTAAAATTTATGTTTGATATGGTCAAGGATGAACAATGTTGTGTTTGATTGGTGCCGGGGAGAGAAAAGTTACAGATGCGGGATAGAGTACCACCTCTGTTATAGGTGATATGGTCAAGCATGACTACAAAGGAGTGGAGGCACATGACAGATGTAGGTCTAATTGGTATTTGACGGTACCAGCATGTAGCTCGATATCCTAGTTTGATGGTTGCACTCATTAATAGATGGTATTCAATGACCAACACTTTTTGTTTGTTGACGGGTGAGATTACTATTACCTTAGAGGACATATATAGGATCTTGTAGCTGCCAATAGTTGGGGAGTAGGTATAGGTATATTCTATTACCTCGGAGGCCTTAGAGGAGTTGATAGTGGCTTTTTTTGGAGAGGTGGTGGTAGAGCTGAGATACCATAGCGCGAGCCTGAGCGATGGAGACTTGTTTGCGGCCCATCCTCAGCAGATGAGGTTGGTTGTCCTGATTATGGAGGCAGTGTGTTGTTTTACGTTTCCAGATGGGGAGGGTGGGATATTCCCATGAGAACTAATGGGAGTTCTCCAGGACATGATGGAGGAGAGGACCTATTTTTCCTAGCACCAACATTCTTGGTGCAGTTGAATAGAGAGTTATGGGCCTATGGGAGGCTATGGGGGTTTAGTTTGTGTTGTACCTTCCTTCTTCACTATTGGGCATATGAGCACATCGTATGTGTGCATCCAGTTGGTTTTTCCCAACCTCATGCATTCGATGCGGGCTTGGTCTGAGTTGTTTACAGGTGTTGGGTACCTATTGGGGGAGAGCACATGGAAGCTAGGGCTGCACATGATGTGGAATATTATAGGCGTGTGCTAGAGGGATTGTTAGGGGTTGACATTATTTGGAGGTCATATGTTGGCTTCCCTTCTTACAAACACATGGCAGTGGATTTGTAGGAGCTATAACTACTCAGGTGGATAGAGGGGCGTCGTGCTGGTGAACATGATATGATACATGTTGACAAGGTCATATGATAGTTTGGGATGCCCTAGGATGTGCCTTAACCATAACCACAGTACATGAGATATGATGTGGAGAGGCCTATGCCTATACCACATCTGAATGTGTCAACATGGAAGGAGGAGTAGGCGGTAGAAAGGTGGATTGATGATGCCGAGGTCACTAACAAATACAAGTAGTAGTAGGCAAGGCAGCTACGAGAAACACCACTGAGGCTAGGGAAGCCTGAATTATCCACTATTATAGTTCAGAGGGACACATTGCAGGGGTATGTGGCCTCCCTTTTCATAAATCTTAGAGTATTGTAGGGGTAGCTCATAGGATCAGAGGCATAGGTTACCACTTTACAGGTGTAGGTGGTATCCCTATAGGCCTAGGTTACACAGGGAAAGGTACCCGCATAGGGTGGTGATGGTGATGGGAGATAGGTAGCCACCTTACATGCATAGATATCAGGTTTTTTGGGTCAGTTGGCCACTACACAGGCTCATATTATGGCCCTATAGGCTCAGGTCATAGCGCATGCACCTTCGCTAGCCTAGTGACAGGGTCCTATATTATAGGCAACAGTGGGATAGGGTCCCACGGTACAGGGAGGAGGGTAGGGTTCATAGGTACATGGGATAAGGCCATCATTAGTAGGATAGAACTTCCAAGTTGATGTGAGACCTATGACACCACTACATATAATGATGATGGTGATATTCAAGGATGCCTTGAATAAGGCCAAATATTACCAAGATCAACTGATGACCATAGGCATATATGTCCCCTCCTATGCTGAGTACAAAGAATAGTGGGCAGCGAGTCAGAGCATGATCTCTTGCACACATAGCTCAAAGAGCATAGGGGGCCGACAAGTCCTGAGATAGGTTTAGTGTGAGGCCATGATTTCACGGAGGCCAGAAATAGAAGATGTGGAGAGATGTTCGGAGGGTGTCGGGATGGAGGAGAGGAGGAGGAGATAGATGAGACCAACATGGATATCAGGTGGGGTAATGATTAGTCACTTTATATGATCATTATATTGATTTTTTGATATATACCGGCATGCGTGCCGATGATAGTGAGGATGTACATGAGATTTTTGTGAGTTGATTATTATAATTGTCTGCGTGGTAAATATTTTGAGGCTGTACTTGAGAGAAAATTATATTATTTTGTATCAGTGTATATTTGATGGATACACAGATTGTAATTTATAGATGGTGTGGATGATGTACTTGTGTTTGGAAATTTCTATTTTTATTTGTGTATGTGATGGAAACTAGGGGAATTATGAATGTTTGAGTCAAGGTCATATAGGCATGGTTAAGTTTAGGTCAGTTAAGCATGGTTGAGTTAGGTATAGGCATGTTAAGTTTAGGTCATTTAGGCATGGTTAATTCAAGTATAGGAATGATTGAGTCTAGGTGAGTTAGGCATGGTGGAGTTAAGGTTTGTTAGTTTTGATTTAATTTCCAAGTTATTGGTAATGTGGGAAATAAATGATGATGTATATGTATGTGATGGTGTAGATTTTCAAAATATTTGATATCATGGAATTGTGAAATAATGGAAGTATGATATGATGTTATTAATAAAATGGCAGGTCTTTACGTTTGTTAATTTTTTAATTTCCAAGTGTTTGTGAAAAATGGAAACTAAATAAGGTGAAATGTTAAATAAAAACATGGGGGGAAATTGGTTAGGGAAAAGAGTGGCCAAGCTAACCTCCAAGGGACCCATGCCCTTGGAGTGTTTCCTACATAACCCCAGTGAAAAGGGGCCTCAGGCTGATGTCATTCTCCCATAAGCTAGGGAAGAATCTGATGAGGTAGAGGAATGGGTTGGTAGGTTTCAGGCATGATTGATTCAATGTCATAGACATGGTTCAGTCTAGGTCATAGGCATGGTTGAGTCTTAGGTGAAAGTGGAAATCTTTAAAATGTAGTTGTCGATGGTCTGGTCCTGTATAAGAGAATCAATAGGTAATGAAGAAGGTAAGAGGTGAAAAAAAGAGATACCCAATTGATAAGAACCATAACGAGGCTACCATACCAAAGATTGGCTTATGAACATAAGACCCTAAAAACGTTACATTATTGACTATGCTAAGGGTGAAGAAAGTCACATGATCACGAAATCTCATTTTTGTGGAAAGTCCTTTGAGAAGATAGGAAATTAGGGTGAAAAGGAAATGAGGTGAAAATGGGTGGTTTCAGTGTAACTTAGTGTAAGATGACATGTTTACCTAGAAAGAAACCCATGATCAAAATAGGCACGTCCATGATGAATTTTTTTATCATTTTTGCTTTTTGATTTTGTGTTTGATAGACTGATCGATGCGGGAAGTCTACATGGGATGAGTATATTATCTCCTTGAGGTCTTCATGAAGTTCATCAATACAGGAAGCTTCTAATAATTTTATTTTATTTTTGCAAGGATATTTCCTTTTTATGAAAGACTATGTGTAGTATGGCAAGATTTGTACAGTTGTCCTTCGAGGGATCAATCCATTTATAATGGTGAGATAGAGAGAAGAGATGTCCCCTTTGAGGGATTCATCTCTTTGTTGGAATTTTGATTCAAGGAGTTGAATCCCATTTTGCTTTTGAAATTATTTTTCTTTTTGGACGTTTTAAGTCATGGAAAAGACTATAGTGGAAGATTAGGCTCTTGTTTAGAAGACAAAAACCATAGCACATAGAGGTTAACTGTGAAAGAGATGGTTTCAAATGATAAATGACCATGGGATTCCATCTTTAAAAATATGAAAAGGATCCATGAAAATAATGCCATGAGTAGAGCTGTGTTACTCATATTGAATATAAGGCTAAAAGGTGATAGTTAATCACATGATTTTTTTAGTTGTTGACTGCAAGAATAGGTCATATGAAAGATGAAGGGTGCTCAATGGACGAGCTTAAAATATACAAAAAGTGATATAGGATTTGATTCAACAATAGAATGGTCAAAGATGCAAAGGCATTCAAGGGTTCATGTTTAGGTTTACCTTCAAGTGAAAACAAACAATAAACACCTGATCCATAGGCATGGGTAACAATATAGGGTCCAAGCCAATTAGGAGTAAATTTACCCCGTTTACTTTTCTCTTCTTTGGTTGCATGTTGATTTTATTTTAGGATGAGGTCACCGACCTGAAAGGTTCTTTCCTAGACACGTTTTTCTTAGGCATGTATGATACATTTTTGGTAGATTTGGAGATGATCAAGAGAATTAAGAAGACACTCATCTAATAACTCAAATTGTGTCAAATGGTCTTGACAAAATTCATCATCGTATAAAAATGTCTTGGAGTGAGATGCAAAGATATGGAATTTGGAATTCAAGAGGAAAGACAACCTTGGTACTGTAGACTAGAGAGAAAGGTGTGGCAGCAGTCAAAGTGTGAATACTAGTGCAATAAGCCGACAAGGCGAAAGGAATGTGTGTATGCCAATCCTTCCAAGTGTCATCAACTACTTTTATAAGAATATGGTTCAAGGTTTTATTGGTTGATTTTGCTTGGCCATTTTTTTATGGGTAGTAAGGTGAAGAGAAATGAAGTTGAATGCCAAAGGCACCATAAAGCTTTCATAGGTTTTTTTGAATTGCTTGTCGTTATCAGTGATGAGATGGTGAGGAACACCGAAGAAAAAAATGATGTGATGGTTGATGAATTCACATATTTTCTTGGATTTTGTAGAAATTAGGGGGATGTATTCTACCCATTTAGTGTAGTATTCAGTAGTGGTTATAATCCATTGGTGGCATTGTGAAGAATGAGGATTGATTTCTCTGACAAGATCCAAACCCCATTAAGAGAAAGGTCATAGGTCTCGTGCAACCTGTAAGGTATGACTAGGTGTGTGATGAAGATTAGCATGTTGTTGGAATTTCATAAAACTTTTGACATAGTCACAATAGTCACAGTTTACGGTTGGTCAATAATAGCCAGGTGAAGAATGCATTTAGCGATAGCTAAGCCACTAAAGTGACCTCAAAATTTTTTGTCGTTAACTTCCTTGATGGTGTAGGGAATTTCATATCTTGTAAGGCATCATAAGAGAATACCATCAAAGTTGCATTTATAAAGAAGACCACCCATGATGACATAGCAGGTGACACCTTTGAGAAAAGTGTGTTGTCCGTTACGAGTAAGATTGGGAGGTAGAATGGAAAGGGAAAAGTAGTATAAAATCTACTTATACCAAAGGTCACGTGGGTCAGGTGCAACGGTTCCGACAGAGTTGACATCTCAAGATAAATAAGAAGGTATTTGTAACCTTTTTATTGTGACAAAGATTTTGGAGTCAGTAGGTAAAGTGGGCATCTGAGAAGAAAGACATGCCATGGTATCTGCAAATTTATTAGTAGAACGTGGAGTGGTTTGAAGTTCATAGCAGTCAAAGGTGGTTAAAAGCATGTTGACATGATGCTTATATTTTTGAAGATTTTTTTTATGACACTGGTATATACCATTGAATTAGTTTACAACTAGTTGGGAATCACCAAAGATATTAATAGATTAAGTATCTAAGGTGATGGCAGCTTGAAGGCCTAATACGAATGCTTCATATTCAGTGATGTTGTTAGTATAATCAAAATCTAGTTTGAAATATACATAGGTTCACCATCAAGAGGAATGAGGATAACACCTGCACCACCTCCATGCTAAAATTTGGAACCAACAAAGAATAAGGTCATCTGGTAAGTGGTATCATCCAAATAGAGAGTAGTAATGGATTCGTATGGGAAATTGAAGTTAGAAGGTTGATCTCTAGAGAGAGGTGCATTTGCAAGTTGGTCAGCAATGGTTTGACATTTGACAAATTTTTGACGGATGAATTTGAGGTTGGGGTCTACAAGAAGCATGATCCAACGTGCAACACATTGATGTTGGTAAGGTTTTGCATACATGTAATATAGGGGTCTGTATTAGTGATGAAAAAGGTTTTGTGGTTGAGTAGGTAATGATGAAATTTAGTGGCAACAAAAAATAAGGCTAAGCAAAGTTTTTTGGCATGGGTATATCTAGTTTCATAATCCAAAAGGGTACGGATTATGTAGTAAACCGCTTACTCCTAGTGCTGCTCGTCGTGACGATCAAGCATGGTACCTAAGGAATGATCAATAGCATAAATGTATAGGTAAAAGGGTTGATCATCTTTAATAGTAATGAGAAATAGTGGTTGGAGAAGGTATTATTTTGAGGCATCAAAGGATTTGTGGCATTCATCATCCCATTTGAAGGAGATGTCTATTTTGAGGAGATGATGAAATGGTTGGCAGCGGTCGGAAACTTATGAAATTAACCGATGAATAGATTAAAACTTACCTTGAAAACTTCAAAGTTGGAAAATATTAGTAGGTGGAGGCATTTCAAGAATAGCCTTTACTTTAGCATGGTCAAATTCTATGCCACACAGAGAAACGATGAAACCAAGGAGATTTCATGAAAGAATAGCAAAAACACACTTCTTAGGTTGAAGGAAAACACAATAATTGATGAGGCGGTCAAAGATGACCTTAAGGACAGTAAGGTATTCGGCCCAACATTTGGATTTGGTAAGAAGATCTTTTACGTAGTCTTCCAATATGCGATGCATTATGTCATGGAAGATATAAGTCATAACCTGCTGATATGTAGCACTAGCATTTTTAAGGCCAAAAGGCATGACTCGATAGTAGAAGGTCCCCCAAGGAGTGATGAAGGTGGTTTTGTGTTGGTATTCTAGAGTGAGTAATATTTTATTATAACCTAAGAAACCATCCATGAGTGAGAGTATCTCATGGCCGGTGGTGAGACCAACCAGTTTGTCAATACCTGGTAAAAGGAAAGTCGTCTTTGGGGCAAGCTAGATTGAGGTCACAGAAATCCATGGAAATGTGGAGTTCCCCTATTGATTTTGTGATAGGAACAATGTTAGAGATCCATTGGGGATAATCAATGGGTAGGATGAAGGAAACCAAGAGAAGGCACCGAAGTTATTCTTTGACAAGAAGGAAAATGTGAGGATGCATTTTCTGTATCTTTTATTTTATGGGTTTGGCTTCAAGAATGGTTATGATATTATGGACCACAATGTTTGGGTCAATACTGGGCATATCAACATAGGACCAAGTAAAAACAATTCTATGGTCCCAAAGGAAAGAAGTAAAAGCTTCCTATTCAACAACATCTAAATATTGGCCTATCTTTAAGATGTGTGGGTCGTCCTGAGTGTTAATGTTGATTTTGATGGTCGATTCATTTAACAGGGTTTGTGTCTCAGAAAACAACATGTGAATATAATAATCTTCCACACCAAGGTATGTGAGGATAGAGTCATCGTCTTGACATTGAATGACGTTAGTTAAAGGTGTATCATCATTGACCATGTCAGGATACAGGAAGGGAAGAGCAGAGGGAGCCTCATCATCGTGTTGATAAGTTAGAGGTCCTAGGGAAATTGTGTTCACAATTTTTTTAGGAGGAATAGATTTGGGATCTATGGACTCTGTGGGTGAAGGTGGTGACGTTGGTGAATGGGGTGGAGAAGGTTTTTCATCCTCAATGAGGTCGATGTGGGCCTTCTTGGAAGATGGTGTGGAAAACCCAATGCCACTACAATATTTGTGTTTATGGGTGGTACATGGGATGATGGTATGATGACCTTGTTCATAAAAACCGAATCCAAATCCTTTCCATGCACAGTGGTGAAGGAAAGTGTGGGAGAAGTGACGATTAGTGAGAGATTGGAGGTTAGATGATTTTTTTTGTGTTTTGAATGGAGGCTCAGTTGAATAAGTGGAAGTATCAAGTCCCCCATACGTTAAGTTGGTGCGAAGGTAGGGAGGACCATAAGGGAGAACCTCTCCTATGTGATAGTCATAATGAGGATGTTGGCATAGGTTTCCATACTCTTGCGGAGTGAGGAATGTGTTGATATTATAGATTCGGTACTCCCCTAGAGTGAGCATTGAAAAAAACCCTCTAAGGGATCTGTAGTAGATATGTGGGTAGTGGGGATAGATGAATTACTAGGGGATTGGGGAAAATGGGTATCGGTTGGATGGGAAGTAGATGGGCAAGCTACAAAGGCTATGACAACAGTAGGAATAAAAGAGTTAGGTGGGGGAGACGTGGTGGTAGAATTTGTGGATGGGGCTGTGAGTGAAGGAAAATTGGGGGTAGTGGTAGATGCCTTAACTGGTACAAGGACATCATTAGGTCGGTATAACACGTTATATGTTTTGAATGGTGATGGGTCAGCTATGATGGTACAATTATGTCCTTTATGTTCAAATTTTACATAGTGGTGTAAATTTGAAGGAACACAACCCATGACATGAATCCAAGGTTGGCCAAGCAACAGGTTATACTGGAACTTCCTCTCTAAGACATAGAACAATTCTGGGACAGTGCGAGGGCCCACATGAACGTGAAGAAAAATGGTGTCAAGGGTGGAAGTGATGGCATCATTGAAGGAGAACAACATAACTGGGTTATTATGCATACAATTTGAAGGAATGTGCATTTGATTCTACGTGTGGGAGGAGATGATGTTAATGTTAGCACCATCATTGATCATAACACATCGTACACATATATTATCGATATAGATGGGATGAAAAGAGCAGAATCAGGGTCATCTGATTGAAGAGGTATGATATCCTCATCAAAAAAATTGAGGGCGGCTATTTGCTGAGTGGGCATGGGGGTAGAAGAAGGAGATGATTTGGTAAGAGAGGCCATGTGGTGAGGGGTGATGATGGAGGATACTGGTGTGGGGTCGTTAGGTAAAACCCCGATGGATTGCAAAACCTCCATGAGGGCTTATCGATGAGATTTAGAGGTTTAGACGAGATCGTACAAAGATATTTTTAGAAGGGATTAGTGTAATTGTTTTATCATTGTACAATGGGTGACCCCATTAGAAATAGGATATGTGGGTCCTCGAATGGTGATTTTGAGTGTGGGTGTAGATAGTATATTGGGCAAGAGATTGGTTGCTGGGCTAGTTGATTTTTATTTTGTTTTTCCTTTTGGGCGCGAGTTGAAACTTGGATCATGTTAATCTTAGGGAAATAGGTAGATGGAGAAGGTATGTCACGAGTAGTATAACAACATGATGGGAAAAAACCCAATGTGAGGTAAGAACCTTACAAATTGAGTAGGGCACACTGGCATTTAGGCAGTGGTTTGGCCAACTCTTTGATACGTACCATGTTGATCTCAAATTTTGCAGGTGGATAAAAGGGTTGTGGGGGTAGAGATGGAGGTCATTGAAGAAGCAAGGGATGATGGTGTGTAGTGACAGGTGGAGGTGGATTAGGGTCCTTATTATTGGGGTTAACACACCAGTTATATAGATAATATATCAGATCTAAGCATACATGCAAATAAAAGTGGATATTCTACCAGAAGGAATATACAAAACAAGAGACATAAATCAACACCAGATTTAATGTGGTTCACCCAGTGTGGGCTATGTCCACCAAGAAACAAGTCAATCTATTATCCAAAGCTTTGACAAGATATACAATGAAGATTTACAATCTTCCACACCTCTCAGATGTTCAGTACTTTCTTCCTTCAAGATTTTTCTCTACCACCAAGAATTCTCTCTCACCAACCTTTTTCAAGTTCTTTCTAATTCTTGTTAATCATTACTTCTAAACCCTATATTTTGTGCTTATATATTCTTTTATAGACTTATGGAACTTAGCCATGTAATTACAATTAATAAATCTATTTTAATGCTAAAAATAGATATAATTCGTCAGTGTTAATTAAAAATTCATCACACAGGTAACCGACGCCAGTTCTGCCTAACTGTCGTCAGTTCCTACTTGCCCTTGACTGATTTTGGTCTTCCTTGACCGATGCCAGTCTGCCCTTAACTGATGCCAGTTACTGTGTCCTCCAACAAGTTCCAATTGCATGCTAAACTAAAGTAATTGAGCTTCACAACTCAATAATATCTCACTTGGAGTTTAATTACTACACCATACTTGTATAACATCATTCTTGGATCCTTCCTTGGCCTTGTTTCTTCCTCTTCAAGTCTCAAACTCGAAGACCAATAGAAGTGGAGTGTAGCTCCAACTTCTCCTTTGCTAATGGCTTCGTTAGCATATCTGTAGGGTTCTTGCTCATATGAATCTTTTCTAGATTCAACTATCCATCCTCCAATACCTGCCATATGAAGTGATACCTCAAATTAATGTGTTTCGTTCTCGAATGAAACACTGAGTTATTTTCCAAATGAATTGCACTCTAACTTTCAAAAAAAGTTTACAATCACTTTGTTCCTTTCCCAACTCTTCCATGAACCTACTCATCCATATCATCTCCTTTCTAGCCTCTGTAGCTGTAACATACTCTACCTCTGTAGTAGACAAAGCCACAACCATCTGCAATCTCAAAATCCAACTAACTTCCATTCCACCTAATGTGAAAATATATCAAGTAGTGCTCCTCCTACCATCCAGATCTCCAATTATATCTGAATCAACATAGCCACGTAATGAAATATCTGAACTTCCATAACATAACTACATACTAGATGTCCCTTTCTAATACCTAAGTATCCATTGGACTATTGTCTAATGCTCTTTACCTGGATTAGCCATATATCTACTCACAACTCCCACTTCCTGTACAATGTCTAGTCTTGTACAAACCATAGCGGGCATGAGACTTCTAACTGTTAAAGCATATGACACTCATGTCATGTATTTGACCTCCTCATGTGATGAAGGAAACTAATCTTTACTCAATTTTAAGTGTTCAGCCATAGGTGTGCTAATAGGTTTTGCATTGTGCATGTTGAATCTTTCTAACACCTTGTAGATATAATCCTCCTGAGATAAATATAATTTCTTGTTTTTCCCATCTTTATGTATTTTCATGCTAAGGATTCTTTTTACAACTCCTAAATCCTTCACAGAAAATGTGTGAGCTAGATTTCTCTTAAGCTCACAAATGTCTTGCATACTAGATCATGCAATAAGCTTATCATCCACATACAGTAACAAAATAATATAGCTCCCATTTTCAAGCTTCTTGAAATAAACACAATGGTCAGATTCACATCTCAAGTAACCATGCTCATGCATAAAACTATCAAACCTCATGTACCATTGCCTTGGAGCTTGCTTGAGTCCATAAAGGCTCTTTTTTAACCTACACACTAGTTTCTCCTTACCCTTGACTTCATACCCAAGCGGCTGCTACATATAAATTTCTTCATCCAAAATAATATGAAGGAAATCCATCTTCACATCTAGTTTCTCTAAATGCAAATCTTCTACTGCAACTAAGCTCAATATAGTACGAATAGAAGTCATCTTAACAACAGGAGAAAATATTTAACCAAAGTCAATACATGCTTTCTGTGTAAATCCCTTTATTACAAGACTTTTCTTGTACCTTTTCTATCCACCCTCTTCTTCCTTAATCCTGCAAACCCACTTGTTCTGCAATGTCCTCTTACTTGCTGGGAACTTAACCAAATCCCAAGTCTGGTTCTGTTCCAAGGAGTCCATCTCCTCATCCATGCCATGTTCCCACTAAACATGATCTTATCCTGCATTGCTTATTCAAAGCTCTCTGGTTCACCACTATAAGTCAACAATAAATAAAATAGAGAAGGTGTAAATCTTTATAGAAGTTTACTTACCCTTTGTGACCTTCTCATGGGAGTTTGGGGTACAGGAGTCTCAATCTGGGCCTTTTGAACATTAGAATCCACTTTTGACAGTGAACGATGCCAGTCACCTCTAACTGACGTCAGTTATGCTAACCAATGCTGGTTCTGATCCTCTACAACCTTCAATGGTTCATCTGACCGATGCTGGTTAGGGACTAACTGACCATGATTATTGTGTATTTTTGTAGGTATTTCTTTAAAACCTGAGAGTTCATTTTCATCAATAAACTTCTCAATTTTCTCATCCTTGGGTACCAAAATTTCATCCTTATACATTCTCTTTTTATTCCATTCAACATCATGACTCCTAATAATTTTAGAATTCTCTAAATCCCAAAAATGGAAACTGAAATCACTAAATCCATAAACAATGAAAGTGCACCTCTTGGATTTTGCATCTAATTTTTTCCTATTTTCCTTATCAACATACACAAAATATTCTAAATCATAAACTTTAAGAAAAGAAAGATCTACCTCTTTTCCGGTCCAAGATTCCTCTGGTATTCCTCCATCTAGTGAACTTGAAAGGCCATGATTAATAAAATAAACCGTTGTATTAACTGCTTCTACCCAAAACTGTAAGGGGAATCTAGAATGTATCCTCATACTTCTAGCACGTTCCATGATTGTCTTGTTCATTCTTTCTACAACACCATTCTCTTTTGGTGTTCTTGGAACTGTTCTTTCTCTACGTATCCCATTCACTAAACAATAATCATTGAAATTCTTGCTACAATATTCACCACCATTATCAGATCTAAGGCACTTTAACCTAGAATTTGATTCATTCTCAACAAGGGCTTTCCATATTTTAAAAGTCTCAAAAACGTCAGATTTACGTTTAATACAATAAACCCATACCTTTCTTATAACATCATCGATGAAAGTAACATATTACTGGGATCCTCCATGAGAAGCTACCTAAGCTAATCCCCACACATATGAGTGTACAAGCTCCAATTTCTTCTCCTTCTCATTTGCCCCAACTTTGAGAAATCTCACTCTTTTGCTTTCCAAAGATACAATGCTCACAGAAATCAAGATCTAAATCTTTCAAATTTGATAACTTACCCTTAGCCTTTAAGATCTACATTCCTTTTTGACTCATATGACCTAACCAATTATGCCACATGCATGCATTTGAATCTGAAGTAGATAATGTAGAAAAGGAATAAGTAATACAGGTAGATAAATATAACGTTCCTACCTTCTTACCTCTTGTCACAACAAAAGCACCCTTGGTGACTTTCTAAGAGTCTCCTGTAAAAGTAACGATGCAACCACATTCACCTAGTTTCCCTGTAGAAATAAGATTCCTCCTCACATCTTTAAATACCCATTTATTTCAATTCTAAAATTTTAGATGAACTTCCCCTTTACCAGTAATACTGCAAGGTTCATCATCACCCAAATAAACATGCCCAAAATTACCTTGGACATAGTTTCTAAAATAACCCTTTTTAGGGGTTGCATGGAAAGAAGCTCCTGAATCTAAAACTCATGATTCAATTATACTGTCCAAAGAAAGAATAAGAGCATATTGCATTATCTCTAATGAAGCAAGATTCACCTCTTTACCTTTTTCTGGTTGTTGGTTATCTTTATCCTTTGACCAACAATCTTTCTTTGCATGTCCTTTCTTTCCACATTTCCAACAATTAATTCCCTTACTTTTGGATTTAGATCTACTATCCCTTGAATTTGATTTCCCATTACTCTTACTCTTGGATCTCTCCTTCTGCCTGCCCCTGCTTTCTACATTCAAAGCATTTCCAGATAATGTTTCCTTTGTACTCTTCCTGTGAATTTATTCATTCAAGATTATACTAACCACATCATCAAACTTAAAAAATATTATTATCAGATGTTGTATTACTAACAACCATTACCAAGTTTTCCCAACTATCAGACAAAGAACACAAGAATAAAAGTTCTTTTACTTCATCATCAAATGGTATAGCAACCGATTTTAAATGATTTACAATAGATCAAAAATCATTCAAATGAATAGAGGTAGATTCACCTTCATGCAACTTAGAACTAAATAGTTTCTTTATCAAATAAAATTTATTTGAAGCACTAGGTTTTTCATATAAATTAGTAAGAGATTTCATTAAGTCTACCGTAGAAGCCACTTCTATAATATTAGAAGCCATGAATGCTGCTAGGCTCAATCTTATAGATCCCAAAGCCTTTCCTGTCAAGAATCTTCCATTCTTCATCAATCATATTCGTAGGTCTAGACTTCTCATCTAATGGTAAGTAAAAATATCTTTGATACATATAATCCTCAATTTGCATCTTCCATAATTGATAATTTTGGCAGTCAAATTTCTCTACCTTGTATTTTTTATCTTCTGTCATTGTTGTAGCTCCCACTCGATCAGAAAATCCTCTATGAGTAAATCTGTCAATACACAAAACAATCAAACAAATCTTTGATACCAGTTGTTAGGGTTAGCACACTGGTTGTACAGACAATATATCAGATCTAAAGCATACATGCAAATAAAAGTGGATATTCTACTAGAAGGAATATACAAAACAAGAGACATAAATCAACACCACATTTAATGTGGTTCACCCAGTGTGGGCTACGTCCACTAAGAAACAAGCCAATCTATTATCCAAAGCTTTGACAAGATATACAATGAAGATTTACAATCTTCCACACCTCTCAGATGTTCAGTACTTTCTTCCTTCAAGCTTTTGCCCTACCTCCAAGAATTCTCTCTCACCAACCTTTTTCAAGTTCTTTCTAATTCTTGTTGATCATTACTTCTAAACCCTAGCTTTTGTGCTTGTATATTCATTTATAGACTTAGGGAACTTAGACATGTAATTAAAATTAATAAATCTATTTTAATTCTAAAAATAGATATAATTCCTGAGAGTTAATTAAAACTTCGTCACACAGGTAACCAAAAATGGTTCTGCCTAACCGTCACTGGTTCCTACTTGCCCTTGACTGATGTCGGTCTTCCCTGACCGATGCAGGTCTGACCTTAACCAATGACAATTACTGTGTCTTCTAGTAAGTTCCAATTGCATGCTAAACTGAATTAATTGAGCTCCATAACTCAACACTCATCAAGAAGATCATCGTTGTCAAAATTTTCTTCAGGAGGACATAATTGGAGAAGAACAGTTTTAACATCCTTACAACTTTCTAAATCATGTCCTGACACACGATGGTAGGAACAAATTTTAGTTTCATCAAACCCTTTTAGTTTTTGTTTGAGGGGGTCGTAAGGTCAAAGTAGATGTAATGTGACGACTGAGGTCTCTAAGAGGTTGGCTAGAATGTTGGTGTAGTACCCTGCCAATGGATCATAGTGGGAAGTGAGTGTGGTTTTGGGTAAAGGTGCAGATAATTATGGTGGATGAGGTGTTATAGGAAGGGGAATGGGTTGGACCACTAGTTTGGTAAGTGTTAGTCTTAGGTTTTCATGGTATCTGCTTGAGTAAAGGTGTGGTAGAAGATCTAGTAATGGAAGGTGTTGTTGGTTTAATTAATTTGTTGGAGGGTAGTGGGTTCTTGTCATTAGATTGTACCTTCTTGGGTAAAGGTGAGATGGGAGTACATGATGCAGAAGGGAAAGCAAACGGTGGAAGAGAACGGGTTACCCATGAGGACAATAGAGTTGCGGTGGAAGTGATTGGTAGAGGTTAGGTGGACAGTATGGGTTGAAGTCGTATAGAGAAAGTTGGGGTTATAGTAACTAGTGGAGGTATATGTGGTAAGAAATGTACGAGTGAGGGCAAGGGTGTTTGTTGTGTAGGTAAATTTGATGTAACAAAGGATTGTGGTGATGAGGTAGATTTCTTAGATTTTTATTGGCCTTGGGTAGGAATTTTTTTTGCTAGGGATGATGGGTGAGGTCCTAGGATGGATGGAAGGGGAGAAGGTGACAAAGGTATGGTAGGTGAGACTAGTGTAGTTGGGCTAGAAGATTGGGTCTTCCTTTTAGGATGAGGAACAACTTTGGTGTGGGTTTGGGAAGACATGGCTAGATCTGATTTGATGGGTGGATGGGTAAGGATTGACATCGGCATGACACCCAAGGTAGTGATGGGTCTAGATATGGACAAAGATATAGGTGTGGGTAGGTTCTTAGGCATATGAATGGTTTTAGTCATGGGTAAAGGTTTAGATATAGGTAAAGGTGACAAATAAGAAACCATTTTGACAGGCATGGTCAGGGTTGATCTGGTTGCTGGAAATACCTTTAGTAGATCGTGGAGGTATCTATAGGAAACATTTGTATTTGAGTCAAAAGGGGAGCCGAAGGTGTCCCTAAAGAGTGGAATTATCAACAAAATCCACGCGATTGGCCAGTTGTTAAAATATGACTGTTGTAAGAGGAGATGCAGTTGGTTTGGTGGCAATCCCTATTAAATATGTGTGTGAGATAGGGAATTGGTTAACCTCAGACTTTGTGGGTAAACGAGCTGAGACCAGGTCAACAGGATCTTAGGATGTCGATGGAGGATTATCCCCAATAGGTAGTGGCATGTATAAAGGATATCCCATGGGTAGGAGAGATGGTAGGTGGGGTGAGGTGGAATTCTCTTTTGGCGGAGGAGAAAGTGATGATGATTCTCCTGCAAGTAGGAGAGTTAATACCGTTGATTATTTAGTAGGTTGCAAGGTAGATGGTGAAACATAATCAATAGAAATTATGGAATACTCCGTGAGTGTAGGGGGAGATGAAGGGGACTCCTCTGAGGGTAAAGGAGTGGAAGAGGTATATTCCTCTGTGGGTAGAGGAGCTCGTGCCATAATTTACTTGATAGACAAAATAGGTGGAAATTTAGGAATGACCGGTATGATATCAAAAATAACGTGGACTTCATGGACATTACTGTCATTGGTTGAAGGTTCACCACTTTGATTAGATGATGGTGTATGGTTAGGGAATGAATTCTTAAAGATATGCAAGTTTTGATTTTGTGGTGCATTTGGGTTGTCCAGGACGAGATCTCCATTATCTAACATTTACTAGACAATGTTCTTAAAAGTTATGAAATTTCCGTCACTATGGCCTTTGATGTGATGATAATTACAATATCCATGTTCCGTATACCATGTGGGCATAGGATGAGTGAGATCAAAACTAGTATGAGGTTTTACAGGGGGTAGTGTAATGGCTCCAGCTTTAAGAAGCTTTCCAAGACTGAAGAATAAGGCTCTCCAATTGGAGTGTACTTTCGTTGTTCCTGTCGGAACTGAAAAATATGAATAGGGGAAAGATTGGAGGAAGGTTTGGCTTGATTAGATGGATGAGATGGACTAGGTTTTAGAACTACCACATTGGCAGATCCCTTGGATTTTGAATAATTGTTCTAGGGTTTTGAAGACAAAGAAGAATCATTTGATTTGAACGTGGTGTTATTGTTTCGAAATTGGATTTTCTTTTCTTCGATGGCACAAATTTCCAGCTTTCGAGCCATGGTAAATGCTTTGTCAAAGGTATGGAAGGTTTATACCTATAGAGTTGGTGAGATGTGTCTAGCACAAGCTCTAGTGAACAAGTCTATAAGTTCAGCTTGAGGTAACTAGAATGTTAAGTGGTTGATAAGACTTCGCCAACGAGTAATGAAATCTATGTTAGATTTTTCGTCATACTATCGTGTCAAATATAGGTAGCTCATGGTGAATTTTTTTACTACATTGATTGAGAAGTGGTCCAGGATTACTTGAGCCACTTGGTTAAGGGAGTAGATGGAATGTCTGGGTAAACTGTTGTACCAATCTAA